>PVKB01000002.1:915602-1568737 GCA_004027205.1 Ctenodactylus gundi | reverse complement strand
CTTCACAGCTCTACCCCTGTTACAGAGCACGGTGACAGTCTTTGAAGGCACCCTGCCCTATGAGGAGATGGATAGTATTAGGATGGCAGGATGTTGTCTTTACAGGTACTCAGAGGGACCCGGCACATGGCAACTGAGCCCCAGTTTTCTGATTTGTAGTTTGTTAGGATTTTTGTATTTTATTGTGTAAAACATTATGTAATATTACATGTTATTGTCTCCATTCAGCCACTGGGCGGCATCCCCTCCATTCTTCCCGAGCTTTGCCAGTGCTGCGAGGCCTGTATATTTCTCTCAGCCTGTCACTTTCGGGCTGCCCCAACCCTCCCCTCTATGGTTTTAGCTGGTAACATACTCACCTGAGGTTGTAGCCCTCCTGCACTTGCAAGTTCTGCGCGTCCCTGACTGGCTCCCTTAGCTTTACCGAACCCGTGTACCTAGACTCTTCATTAGGAGTCTCACAAGACACATGCCTTTCAAAAACGTAGAGCTTCAATCTAACCCCAAAGAAACATCAGACAGATCCAAACGAGGAGTCTTCTACGAAATAACTGGCCTTTGTACTTCAGAATGTCAGTGTCACAAAAGAAAAAAGGACCAAGGAAATAGCCCAGATGAAAGCAGACTCATGAGACAGGGCAACTAAAGGCAACGTGTGACACGAGGTTGGATTCCAGACCAGGCATTTATTTTTCGCTACATAAGGCATTGACAAAGCAGGTGGGGTGTAAGTAAGGCAACAGTACCAGGTTATTGTTAATTTCTTGGTTTTGACAACTGTACTCGGTGCTGTGAGATATTGAAGGAATTGAAGGCACGTCCTACCTTCATCCAATTTTCAAGTGGAACAAAAAAAATGTTTTGTATACACGCACATGTCCACATACCCAGAGACGGAGCAGAGAGGGAAGGAGCAGGGGGAAATGGCCAGGCCATGGTGGGGGAGTGCCAACAAGTAGAAATTTGGGTGAAATGTTCAGAGCACTTTGGACTATTCATGCAACTTTTCTGTAAAAGAAAACTTATTTCAAAATGAAAATAAGGCTTCCAAAATTCTCGCTGGCTGTGCTGCCTTATTCTTGGCAGGACACTCACCGGCATGGATCTCAATCTCCATGTTCACTGATGTCTGCTAAGAAATGACTTCACAGTTTAACCTTTTTTCTTGTTTTGAAGTCATCTGAACCAGGACTGGGTTCTGGTGCATGGAGAGAGGAAGGACGGACCTGTGGCCTGTAACGGGAGCGAGTGAGCAGCAGAGGGGTAGGTCACCTCCCTGGCCGGCACAGCTCCCGCCCAGCCCTCACAGGGAGCCCTCAGATGCAAATTTACACACCTCCTGACTGTTTCGGTAGAAAATTCACCCTAGTAATGTCAAGTGTTACAGATGTAATAATAATTTATTAAGACAAACACACACTCATATACACACTGAGATGATTGCAGAGGTCACAGTACAGCATGAATTTTTTTCTTCTTTTGAGACAGTCTCACTCTGTAGCCCAGGCTGGCCTTGGACTCACAGCAATCCTCTGCCTCAACCTTTTGCGTGCTGGGATTACAGGCATGCCCACCATGCCTGGTGTATGTGGTGCTAGGGAATCAAACACAGGGGCTTGAGCTTGCTAGGCAAGTCCTTTAGCTGCTGAGCTATTCCTCCAGCCTTTAGTGCAGTATCTTATACTTGAGTTCCTGCTGCATTAGGTCTAACTTTGAGATGCCGGGAATAATAGCACATTCTTCTAGATAAGATCAAGGAGTAACATTTATCTAATCATTGGTTGTATAATAGGAAAGTAGACACACATATGCAGTGCACTTATGTGTTGAAGTGTTCACGGGCCCAAGATAAGAGAAATCAAGATCACTTGTGATTTGGAAGATCCTACCTTGAGAAACAATTCAAGCAAATGCTAACAGTATCAACACAAACCACTCTCTGATATAAAGCACAGAAAAAAGAACAACATTGCTTTGCTGATATTCTAGCCAAAGAATATACTATCAGTTTATTCAGGAAAAGTCACCAGCCCAACCCACATAGAGCTGAATGGCATTCTACATAATATGTCCCCAGTATTCATCAAAAGAGTTCACGATTGTGTGAGACAGAGATGGAAGACCCCCAGAGATGAAAGCGGTAGGTCATCGATTAAGTGACAAGTGAGATGCGAAGTTGGATCCTGGAAGAGGAAAATCAAATGAGAGAAAAAAAACCAGTGAAATCTGAATAAAATCTGTAAATTAGTATTGTACTAATGTTAATTTATGGGTTTTGATCAAAGTACTCTGGTTATATAAATTATTAACATGGGAGGAAGAGAAAGCTTGTATGGGAGCTCTCTACTATTTTTCCACCTTCTTAACTTGTCTAAAATTTTTCTGTAATAAAAAATAAAAGATTGCTAAGGACTAGTACTCCCTAAAACAATGATGACAATTCTTTCCTGAATGTTTCCAAACTTGTGAACCACCCCCACGTAACATATTGAGTCCTAAAATGTCATATTACACCAAATATAAGAGATTTGAAATTTTAAACTCATATTTACTTTGTTAGTATTTATAGACATATATCAAGGCATGATTTTTTGAGCTTATGTTTTAAGCTTTATATTATAAGCCTTTATTTTATACAAAAATATTTACTTGGAGCATGTTTCAAGGGAATATAGTTCTTCCCTGGCTATTTATCCTGATAGATGAATCTTTTTTTCTAATTGACATTTAGAAAAAGAATGAGAGAGAAACAAGAGGTAGGAAGTCTAGATGAAGGCATCCTAGGAACCAGAGAGCTCATCTGCTACAATTCCTTTCTACTATTTCATCGCGTTATTCCGTCCATTGGAAGTTTACAGATGAGTGTGGCTTACTTTCTTATAGAGGCATGGGCGGGACATGGAATGTGTTGGAGGAAACACTGTCTTTACGTTGATTCGGGGGCCTGGAAAGAAGGGCAGCTCCCTATCTAACTTACAGACTGAAAGCTATTATAAGACTACTGCTTCCGGCTTTCCGTCAGGGCTGCTCCTAATGCCAAAAGAACTTCTAGATAGCATATTTCCAGGACTCTGAGAGGAACCACGTAAAAGAAACAGAAGCTCACATGGCTACAAGAAAGAGGCATTTACTTATTCATATATTTTTGATTTTTAGCTGGGGAGGTAATGCAGAAATTACAGATAAGTTGTAGTCATAATTCATATTAGCAACACTAAAATATAAATGGGTTGATTACATGAATTTATTTCATTAGGTAAATAATTTATTATAAAAAGGTAAAAAAGGCTTCTAAGATCTCTTGAAACTGCTTTATGATTTTAACCAACAATTTTCAACCTCTCTTTGTAAGGATTTCAGGTACATTTGCCAAAGCTAGAACTTGTGAGACTCTATATTTTCTTAAGTCAGTGAATAAGTAGTCTTATTTATATTGTTGTCCCCTAATGTTTTTAAGTTCAAACACCTGGTTTAGAATTGGAGGTAATCGGGATAGTAATCATTAATTCATGGAGATACAGTGCTCTCCGATGTACTCTGTGTAGGGTCACACCCTTGCATTGTTAGAGAATTTAAGGGTTGATGCCACAATGGGACTTCCGCCTTTCCTTGGATTCTGACTGCTTTCATTAAACCACAATAGATTAAAAATACCTTGTACTTGAAGATTTGACCCGTAATTTGAACTTTATAGACTAACTTGTGAGGAAAACAGCTAGGGATGCTCCTAGGGATGGATTCTACTCTTCAATAACTTGTATGGGGACCTCGAGATCGCCACGCGTCACTGGAGAATAGTGAATAGCAATAGGAAATACAGGCTTCAATTCTCTTAGCATTTACCAAAACTTTTGCTTTAGTTTCTTGATACAGATGAGTTTCAAGCAGGATTCATTTCAATATGACTATTCAATATTTATATATTCAAATGGAATTTTGTAAATGGCTTGCAGTGTGGTCATATGACATTTACATGAAATTTGTGGATCTTTCCTCAGAGTCCCTTTTTAAAGACCTTGGGATTCCCAATTTAACTACATTTTGAATGACCTTGCATTATGCCTTGAAAAGAAGCAAGTCTTGGTTTACTGATAAACAAGGAAGGATAACAAAATTACATCTACTCTATGGGAATACTACAAACATTTCAATATTGTTATCAAGGTGCATTCATCTCTTTGGTAGAATAATGCCATAGAAAACCAGTATATTGCTATTATTATCCCACCTAGCCTAAGTGAACTTTAAAGCCCAAAGGTCCTGTCTTTGTGTACAAAATTTCAGTCTGAAATATCTGGATTTGGTTTTAAATTTCATCAAATTTCTACCTCTATCACTATGTGCAAAGTCAAAGGTGAAACTGTGGCTATATTAGAAAGAAAAATAAGTCATAGAGACTTAAAAATAGACAAAGAAATATGGAGGCTGGGGTTATTGGGAGCAGGTTTCGTGGGCTAGGGTCAGGGGAGTTGTCACCCAGCTACTGCACACAAAGCCGAGTTTCATTTTTGCAGTGTGGCAGGAGCTGAGCTGTTTGTCTTCCAATAACTTCTGTGCCTTGGAGTTTGTGAAGCAGAGCAGAGCACACACACTACCTTTTCAAGGGTATTGCAAGTTTGAAAGCCATTTTGGTACAGAAGGTAAATAAAAATTTTGTAATACACAAATAGAGTCTGGGAGCGCAGCTCAGTGACTGAGTGTTGCCTAGCATGTATGAGGTCCTGGGTTTGATCTCCAGCACTGCAAAATGAATGAATGACACTCCCTACACACATGAAAATGAAATATGATTTACAGAGATCCCTTGCCTTGGATTTTTCAAAGACAATCATTTCATGTCTTGTGCCCCATTAGCACATGATGACTATGAAATCTTATGGACTGAACAAAATATAACTACCAAATATGACATTTTTAAAGTTGACAACTATGCTCCGGTCCAAGAGACTGAAGTCTTAATTATATGGGTCACTTATGTTCTCTCTAGAATTTTCTTTTCATGATTGTTGCTAACAATGACCACTTACATGTATCTGCTTTTAATGAACTCTCTCTGAGGGGGATTTTTGTTATAAGCGCAGATAATTGCTTCGATCCTTTCTGGAGCTGAAGTCCCAGGATAGCTGACAAATAACAAGTCCTAACGCGTATGTAAAACTACATTGCATAAGGGGAATGCTCCTCAAGACAAGTGCAGCTTGCAGGTGCTCCTGGTCCCCTCCTATTTCCTCTTAGCTCTGTGGTCCTATTCTCTCATTGGACATCTGTCACCACCCGTGGACCAGAAACTCTGAAAGCAAGATATGCTGAGCCTATTGTCCATGCTACAGTAGCCCATAAGCCTGAGCTGAGTGCATGGAAGGGTGCAGGATGCAGCACAGGATAAAAAGCGAATCCTCCATTCAGTTGAATTATAAGGTCCACATATGTGTCTGGTTCTTGTTATCTGAAAAGAGGGAATTGGAGAGAATGCAAAAAGGTACAGACAGAAGGACAACCGGCCCAGATACTGGCATACCTGAAAGGGGTGCCAACACGGGGAGAGCAGATTTTACAGGATTATTTGCTAATGGAAGACAAGCTTTCTCTGCTGATTACAAGTATTGTGGTTTGGATCTGGAATGTCCCCCCAAAGTCTCATGTATTTAAATGTTATAGATTGTCTATGGAATATTGCTGTTGGTAGAGTGGGGCCTAGTCTGGAGGGGTCAATGAACAGCATGTAAATTAAGATTAACAGCGTGTAGTGGCCACTCCTTCCACACCTGGATCCAGGAGGTGTTAATCACTGGGCTGAGACCTGGAAGGATATATAAGCTGCTTCCTGCCTTCCTTGAGGACTAGTCTGAACTAGTCTCAACTAACCTTCTGGTTTGTGATGTCGTGAGAAGCTGCCTCCACCTCTGCCTCTGCCATGTACTTCAACTGCTGCTGGCTGTCCCTGAATGGACTGTGACCTTCTGAAACTGTGAGCTAAAATAAACCTCTGCTTTCCTAAATTTGTGGATGTCGCGTATTGAGTCACAGCAACAAAAAAGAAACTGAGACAACAAGTGTGAACTAGAATTATCAAGGCATTTAAGGACAAAAGACATTTGCTGAAATTCAAATGCAGTTCCTGTGCCCTAATTATAACAGGTAAATATTCAGAATTTAAAAGTAATACAGGTGGCTTAGAGTATAGCTCAGTGGTACAACACTTGCCCAGCCTGTGTGAGGCCCTGGGTTTGACGACCCAATGACAACACACAGCCTTAGAATCCATTTAGCGCCAGCTCTAGAGCTTGGCACAGTGGTGCCTTGTACTCAGCAAGCTGGGACAGGAGGGTCACATGTTTGAGGCCAGCATGGGCAACATAGTCCTTTTCTCAAAAATAAATAAAACAAAATACTGGTTCTGTCTTTTAGACATTGTTGCCTCAAATGTTTAATCAAGACTTTGAGCATTCTTTCTTAACAAGATAAATCATTAATCATTATATACCACGAAGTTGTTACTAAGCTGCTATGTCTGGCCTTACTTCAGAATTAATAAAGATTCCAACAAAATCTGTGACAGCTCTTGTCTGTCTTGTTAGCTATTACCTAAGGTACTTCTGCTCAGTTGATACATTACTGCATGCTATACCACTGTTAAGGAATCTGGTTCTAGGAAATTTGTGGAAAGTGGTTTTAAGAGAAGCTCATTCTATCTTTATGGAAGATAAAATAAAGTATGTGTATAATAAAAAAAATTACTACGGTCCTAGATCTGACATTCACCCTGTCCTATTCAGGCTCAACTGAAAAACTCTTCAGCCTGTCCACAGGCACATTGGCTGGATCTGGTCTCCAGAGAAATAGCCACAAAAGGAAGGGCAATTCTGCGGGGTGTTGTAATTCAAACAGAGTAGAATATTAGTCAAGATTCTGGCAATATAGGAAAAGTACAACTTAAAATGTAGAATAAGTGTAAATACTAATGAAAAGGCATACTCCTTGATAAGCATAATAATTATCTGCTGAACGTGGATTGCTTTAGAAAGTGGGACTGTGAGAGGTGGAAACAGGTTGTTTTTCTTTTCTTCTTATTTAAATATTTTCTAAATTTGTATGGTAATTGGCTACTATCCCTTAAGTTCTATAAAATTAAAATTTATCGAAAAATACAACATGAACCAATAAACGTGCCCAAAATGAGTAACTGGAAGTAAATCAAGTTTGATGTCTCTTTCTTAAGACATAAAAATCAACATTAAAAAAGGAACGTGACCGAATTTCTGCTTCTGTGCCCCTGTTTGTTGCAACTTGTACACTGAAGTTCTGAACAGTTCTATCTTGGTGACTTGAGTTGTGAGGGATGTCACGAAGAGTGCTCAGCCGTGGCCACAGTCAAAGCCAAAGCCATGGAAACATATTGTAACAATGACAGTGGGATCTCTGTCAGAGAAAAATTGCGTTCACATGCCCGGGCATATTACATATCTGAATGAACGAGCGTGCAGTAGGTGGGATGTTTTTAACTTCAAGTCACAGAGGCCCTGATTCCAACTGGATAAAACAGTTTAATTTACTAACTCACTTAAAGCATCTAGAGGCAGAAAAAGAGTTTGAGGCATGGCACAATTACAGTTGCGTTATTGAGTCTGCACCACCCTCTTCCCTGTGTAAGGGTAGTCCCTCAGGAAGACTCACTGTTTTGCTTCCAGGATGGACGCCACCTGCACTCAGGGCCTTCTGCCTTCTTCATCCATTTGCATTCACCAACAGGGGCACAGAGAACGCCCTGTGGGGACTGGTGTGAGCCTGTTTTCTAGACCAATCCCAGGAGAGGGATAAAGAGCTACCTTGATTTATGCAGATGAAATGGGATAATAGGATGAGGAGAGGACCAACTTTGCCTGAGTTTATGAGCTACATGGTAAAAGAATTTGTTCCTGCGCAAAGAATGTGGTGGAGCGGGGAGGAGAGTTCTAGTACATGGAAGAAACAGGACAATAAATACGGGTAGGCATGGCACGGCATCTATTCCACGTTCATGGCCAGAAGGAAAAATCAAGATATGAGTCAGTACATCCAGAGTCTCTTGCAGGGATTGACATTAACAAGTCATTTGTGAAGAAAACCATAAAATGTCTGGGGTTCAGCTATTGTAGCAATAGCAAGAGGACCTAAAAAGATTTCTGTGGCCTTCCTTAGGCCATTATCAGATCGTTACTCATTCCCTACCAGCCCCACCCTGGTGGTGACTCCCCAGCACACAAAGTACCCACAGCAGCATATAGGCAAGTACTTGTGAAGGAATGGTTTTCCTGGTGATTTTCAGCTCCTCAGCCCACTCCCATTTATCTATGGCAGATCAGCCAATGGCTATGACCCAGCCAAGCAAAACAGTGTGTGGTGCAATTATCTGGGAAATATAAGACTGTCCAAGCCATCCGATAATGCTGGGAAGGGTGGGCTTTGTTTCCTGAAAGATCTGCCTGGTCGCTGCGGATGGTCCCCAAATCCGCAGATAAATGGCCAGGGCTCCTCGTTTCTTTGGCTGCATAACTCCAGCTCTTTGTGAGTCAGGATCAAACTCCTTGCTGTCGAGATAAGATCATTTATACCACATTTAAAAAGCAAGAGTTCCTTTTGAAGGGTTCATTTTACTCTTTTTGTGTCATATGACACTCTTACTATCCCAGAGGGTCCTGAGACCTACAGCAGAGGCCCTTGTGTTTCTACAATAACATACATCAATAATAAGTATGCAGGATAAATGAACTGAATCCATGTATCACGTCTGTCTTCCCACAGGGAGTTTCAAGAACTTAAAATAACTTTAACTACAAACCTTCGCACAGATAGCTATAAATTCTGACATTGTTTCATATCTGTGTAAAATCTATAATGGCAGAAGGTAACAAAACCACCGATTTGTGGTGGGAAATTTGATCTCATTGAAAGTAAATTGAAATCTTGCAAATATTCACAACTAAAAAGTCAACGATAGTTATGGCCCAAATAATGAAAAAAAAATCACCAAAAATACATAAAAGAAAAACACACACACACACACACACACACACACACACACACACACACACACAGGGAAACCTTGCCTGAACTGTGGAATTGGCCACTAGAGCTTCAGAGGTGACTTGTCTGAGAACTTTCTGTGGGTCTTACAGATGCTAATACGGTCTTATTTTCCCACGCTGACATCATATGCAAACCACCACGTCAAGAACGCATTTGCAGAATACATAAGTAGCGGAATGAAACATTATTAGTTCTTATTTACAGCTGCTGCCAACTCCTGAGCCCAAGTTCTTAATTGGAATTACAGTGAATTTAAAAGCACCGGACAGTCTGGGATCTGAATAACACACTCGGAATCACACACTCTGGTCCGAATAAGACGTCTTCTAAGACTTGCACTGTTTCAAAATGCATGCTTCTGAAAAGTCAAAGTGATCCCAGCGCTTCCCGGCTTGCCAAGTACGGCTTTAAAGCTAGTTGTATAGCAGTTATGACTTCAAGTCTCTGGTGAATTGTATGTGGATTGGTCTGAGTAATAATGAACTCAATATAGAAATATTCTTTATGCTTATTATGAAGGTCTTCTCTTCTACGAAAAGTGCATTGAAAGAGCTGCTGGTTTCTGAACTCTTCCTGATGGAAACGAGCGAGCTCCCGCTTTAAATGTCTCCTGATTACTGGCGGCTTCTCAGGCTAATAAAAACCGCTAAATCACTGCTAGGACAAAGGTCCCCACTGTGGTGCATGAAAAAGAAGATTTGCAGTCATATGCTATGCTGAACAGCCTTGTCCAGGGCAACACAGTGCCCTGCGTCTGTGACAGGCTAAAACAAACTGCAGGCCAGATCTGATTTCAGCCTTACATAACAGGCCAGGGAGGCTGTAGCCTTAGTGCTTAGGAGAATAAACTGGATTGGGAGGGGACCATGCGGGAGCGCGAGAGGGGACCAGCCGTGTAATTACCATAAGCCTCATTCTGATTTCTTCAGACAGTCAATGCCCAGTGTTGATTTTGTTGCCTCCTGGTTTTCTCTCCATCCTCCTTTGCTCATCTTTTCCACACACAGACGCACTCTCACTCACACCCTTCAGAGCCCCCACCCAAACATTGAGGTAACGGTATCGGATTTGGCCATACTAACAGCTGCAGAAAGGAGACGCCAAGTAAAGTTCTAGGATAACAAGATCTCTTTTAGCGGGACTAATTCGTAATGCCAGCTTGCGAGCAAAGAAAGCAGGGGGTACCTTGATCTGGCCTGGTGCTACCAAATATTCACTGGTCATCTGGATTTTCAGGCTAGTGTTTCAACTGTCTTTCCACTTGTACTGGGACTTTTGTATTAATTCATTCCTCAACAAACAAATAAACAGAAAGCTTGCATTGAAGCTATGATCAGATAAATGCTTGTGAAAATAGACAGTGGACCTCTATTCTCTCTTTTTAAAGCAATTCGAATTGCTTCTGGACGACGCTGGTCATTGGGCAGCTCTAAACTCCCTTCTAAGGTTTAGCCATGGCTAACAGGGCTGGCTCTGCCTGCTCATTATTTATGCAGCTTCCAAACAACAAACTCCTGCGACTGTCCAAAAAGAAACGAAAGAACCCCAGGGCTTCGGTGAAGCATACATCTCCCTGATGTAGGATAGGCAGGCACAGACAAAGCCATGAGGTGTGGGCCCAGCTTGGGCATCTCTGGTTGCTATTGCACGGAAAGGAAGGAAGCTGCACTCAGGATGCAGATGCGATGAACTGAGAGCCAGAAGGCCTGGGGTTCTACAGCTGGTTTTGGAGCCAAGCTGGGTCAGCCCATGCAAATAATTTGAGTTTTCTGAGTCGCAGGTGTCTTACCTGTGCAATCACGAGTTTGGAGCTCGGTGGTCTTCAAACATAAGTGGGCATCAATTTCACCAAAAGTACTTGTTAAAGTACCAATTTTGGGTCACTAGGTGAAGTCTGATTCAGCAGATCTGGGATGGGGCCAGGAATCTGTGTTTCTAGCAGTTTCTCAGATAGTGCTGATGCTCGGGTCAAGGAATTGCCCAGTGAGAACAACGGAAACAGATGGCTTCAAGTGGGGTTTTCAAGCTCTAAAGCCCCTCTACGTCATTACGCATGAGCTCCATGCTGTTACCTGTTTCTCATGCCCAGGTCACAGAGACAGAGGGGTGCTGAGAACAGCACCCCCTCAGGTTTTAGTAGGAAACCACAAGATTCCCTTGTCTTTGAACTCACTTGGATAATAGATCAAGTAGAGGATGGTGCAAATTTCTGCTTGAAAGTGCAAAGTGATCATTTGTAAATGAGAAAATAATTTGCCAATCAATAGTCATGCAAATTAGATATAGTGGGGAATTCATTTGTTAAGTTCATGGTGACAGAACCTGTGCTCTCTTCCTGAATTCATTTTTTTCTTGTATTTAAAATCACATTTGTGACGTAATATTTCCCCTCTCCATACATATTACATAAATGGTAGTCTAGTTGCTAGTTAGTTATATGATCTCCATTCTGGTTATCACTCTGTTATTGACAAAAATGATACCTTAGAGAAGTAATTTTGTTACCCTGGGTCTCCAAAGTCTTATCTATAAGAGTGTTCTTGTCCAGAACTCATAGTAGTTGTGATTCTGAAGTTACAAGCACAGAAGTGAAATGAAATGGAATGGAAGTGATTTGGTTTCTGAGACAGAACCAAAATATAAAAGAAAAAAAAAAAAAAAGAGAGAAACTGCCTAATTCTCATGTGATGGCTCCAGCCTCAGGAGAAAAGCTATTGCAGCCTGTCTAGTCCTCCAAGATTGCCCCAAATTAGCCTTCCTGCTTTCACTTCCACCCCATCCCTCCAAGAGCTTCTTTACAGAATAAAAGGCAAATAGCACCTAGGCTCCTTGTCCTCCCTACCACTCCTGCTTCTCCTTCCAGCATCCTTGCTCATCATCCAGGGCTTCCTACACTCCGTGTGACCGTTCCAAACCTCCACCATTCCATGCTGATTTCAACGTCATGGCTTCCCACCAATAACACCTTTTCTGATTCAGGTGACTCGGTAGATGTTCTAGGTCAACCCAAACATTTCCTATCGCTCCATCTTACAGTAAATTCATAGCATTTTAAAACTACTTTTCTTGTTGTGTGTTTACATCTTCATTGCTCACTCATCTTTTCTGCAGAATGTTGGGTTCTATGAAGAAAAGGATTTCCCTGTGTTGACCACCCTTTCCCTGGAGCCTGGAATATAGTGCATAATACATGATGACATAGCCTCTATATTTGTTTGTTGCATGAATGAATGAAATGATTATTTTACACAAGATACGGGAGAAATCTCTTTACATAGAAATGTGAGTATACATTAAGTCACATGTATATATCCTACATATTATGTGCTAGGCATTTTAAGAAGAGATTTATTTATTAATATATTAATATTTAATTTTCATAAGAAACTTAATATTCAGATTATGATAATAATTCATGATCTACAGTGAGAAAATTAAAGCAGAAAGATATTACTTGACTTGTTCAAGGTAAGAAGGTCACCATATATATATATATATTATATATATATATTTGGTTATATACATATTTGGTTATATATATATATATTTGGCTATATATATTTGGTTATATACATATTTGGTTTTATATATGTATTTGGCTAGATATATATTTGGTTATATATATTTATTTGGTTATATATGTATACATAAAACCAAAACTCAAACTCTTAACAGTTATGATATAAGTGGTAAAATCAAGCTCATGAGTTCAAGGCCATCCTTGGCTACAGAGTGAGTTCAGTTCTGTCATTGAATACAATATTTCTGATATGGTTTAATCAGCAAAAAGAGTGAAAAAGTACTCACTCCTCAACAAACTTGAAAATCAAACAAATGCAAGCTGTAATTTTTTACAGGACAAAGTCTTTGTATTTTAATTACTCTGAGAGACTTTCCTATGCACTATGAAGGGACTTATGATTAAACTCTTGTAAGTCTTTAATTATATTGTATAATTTCAGAGCCCTAAAGGATTTTCCAGTAATCTGAAAAAAACAAATATAGCTTGCCTCAGTGAACATGTTTTACCTCTCCATCAGCACTGTTCAACATAATCTAATGCAAATCAGATGTGTGATATAAAATTTTTAGTTGGCAGATTAAAAAAGGTACAAAAAACAGGTGTGAAGTGTATTTTGGTTACTCTCTCTAGAATATTATCATTTTCACATGCCAGCAGCATAGAAATCATTAGAGCTACTTTACTTTTCTGTAGCTAAGTCTTCACAGTCATTATGCATTTTATACATGGAGAACATGCCGACTTGGACTGGTCATTTTGCAGCTGCTCAACAGCCACTTGTGGCTAGTGGTGCCACACTGGGCAGTGAGCTCTAAACAGCCTTCAGAGAAATAATGCCAACAGATACTCATTTTCTGGCTGCCTTGTAGATTTTGTTGCTTCCAACTATCTATACATCAGATTGCTCTGACTGTTGCTCCCTTCCAGAGCAGACATCCTACAAAGGAAGAGAAAACGTCTTGAAGTGACTTGTCTTCTGTCTGATGTGCGGTCAAGTGGCAAATGAAAGGTGAAAAGAATTAAACTTGGCATTAGCCAGTTAGGAAGAAATTGTGAGAGCTCAATATAAAAACAGCTTTTTTTTTTTTTTTTTTAAAAACTTAAGACCAATTGCGGAATTTAAAAAGTTTATAGTTAAAAGCTCATCTTTGCATTGGGGAATGAGGTTTTCTGGAGACAGTCAGGTGATCCTGATGTGCAATCCAGGATATGCATGAGATCATGAAGTCCCCTAGGGCTGGACAAGGTTGCTCTCCAAAGAGTGAGTTCTACTCTTACGGATATTCAGATGAGTATTTATGAGCTTTTCCTTAATTGCATTTTCAAAATCAAAATATTTTTTGTTCTTTCACTGAAAAAATACTAAATATTAAAAATAAATTTCATTTTAAAATGTCAAATGAACTAACAGTGGGAAGGTATCAAACATTTTAGGAAAGAGTTTTATAGGTAAAAGATGAAGCAATTACTTAGTGTGGTAAGATGAAAGGGAATTAGAAATGGTTTACAATCTTAAAAGTGGGAGAAAGAAACAAGCAGTCTGAAAGGATTTTGGATGAGAATTAAAAGGAATACAATTTTTATGGAAATCCATTGAATCGTATATTTCAAAAGTTTTTAAATATTAAGTAAGTGCATTATGTGGTCAAAATGCAAGGTTTAGAAATTTAAAGAGAAGGTAAGGCCAAAGTGGCATTATCAAAATATCCAATAGTGGTACAATTATTGGATATGATACATGTATTGCTCATATTATGGATTATAATGGAAGTTTATTACAAAATAACGAAAATCATGCAGAAACTCTCAAAAAATTTTAAATGAGAGCTGGGAGTATACTTCAGAGGTTGAGCCCTTGCCTAGTCTGCACAAGGTTTTGAGTTTTATGCTCAGCCCCATACACACACGCACACACACACACACACACACACACACACGCACACACACACATTATTTCTTTAAATGAAAAAGCAAAATACTAAGTTTCTTGCTGGGGATGTGGCTCATAGGAAGAATGTTTGCCTTGCATATCCTCTACTCTTTCATCAGGCCCTGTGTTCAATCCTCAGCATCATTATCATCCAAAAATAAAAGCATCAAATTTCTTCCCCCCCATTTTATTGTTACGTATATATGCAATACATAATGTTTGCATTGAACTTGAGTACTTTGTGCACATACAGATTGCATCAAAATTACCAACTCTTCTTCTCTCCCCTTTTCACCCTCTCATTTCCTCCCCCTCTCTTAAATTTCTTGCTAAATAGTATAATCTCAACTTTAAAAGCAAAACTATATCTACACATTGCATAGAACAGAAGGCAGGAAGAGAATTCACCAACATATTTACGAGTGCAGATCCCTTTCTGGTTATATTTTCCTTCCCAGGACTCTGTATTTTCTGCTTAATCTGCAGTGACCAGGGATTCCTCCTGAGTTACACAGGGCCACCCCAGGGACTCAGAGGGCAAACTTCAGGTGGAGCTGGGTACTGGGATGCTTCTGCAGCTCGGAGTGACAGCCCAGATCAGGTTGGAAATCTACTTATCTCCCTCCAAAAAACTCACGTGCAAAATAAATAAATAAGACTCAATCTGGACCCAACAGAGTGAATTCCACAGGATCAGGAAGATCTTTTCTAAGCAGGAAGCTCATTTGCGATGCAAGATTTGTCCCTGTGTATCTTAGAATTATATTTTCTTTCACCTTTCTGCAACAGAAATGGCTGCTTTAGAGAAGCTGAAGTAGTTGAGAAATCACTTTCATGACGAAAAATAAAAAACAAAACGAGCCAATGATCTTAATGAAGGCAATGCTACTTAATGCAAGAGCCACTACCTAGGAGTAGCGCTGGTGATGGCAAGAGTCTGCGCAGTCACAGCCTGTCACGTGCACACCGGCCCCTGCAGGGCTCCCTCCCCGCCCTCACCTAGGTCACTGCATTGCTGGCACAGCTATTGCCCTGGCTATTCATGATGAAAAAAAGTGGAAGTCACCTTGACTGATTTCTTACCACACACATTCAATCTATCAGCAGTCCTGTGGGCCCTTTTTTACAGAATTACAACCGCAAGACAGTAACTAAGCCATTCTCAGAGATGGCTCAAGTCACACTAGTTGCTGTGCTGGATGATGGAAGCCACCTGCTGGACCCCCTGCTTCTTCTTCACTTGCCCCTCTCAGCCCCTTTCTAGCAGCCAAAGAGATGCTTGTACAACTTAGGCTAGATCCTGTTACCCTTCTGCTCTGACCTTATGTGGATTCACACTTTGCTCGGGATGGAAGTAAATTTTTTACAGTGGTGTACGGGACCTTATGTAGTCAAGGGCCTCATGAATTCTTTCCCTACTATTTCTCTGACCTCATCCTTATTTATTGCTAGGCTTTTACCCCAGAGCCCTTGCACTTGTTGTTCTTTCTTCCTGGAATGCTGTAGGAGATTCACACATTCTTTATTCTTTCATCAGCTTCACATCTGGGCACAAACGCCATTTCAGTATGGGCTCTCCAGCAGCCCTACGTAAAATTGCAAAGCTTTTGAGTCTACTGCTGGAATTCCCCAAATCAGCTATGTCGAAGCATTGCCAGTCTTTCCCTAACCTCAAGTCGGTCTTCTTGCACACCAGTGGAAGATCTTGAGTCTTTTGTTAACTGACAGATTTTTAGCCATTTAAACTGAGGTTGCCTATCTTCCTCCCTCTCTAAACTCATACGTCTCACCTCTTCATCTTTTGCCAACCCTACTCTCCAAAGAACATTCCACAGCTTCTTTATTTAAAACCAGGTTCTATACACCTTATCGCTTATTCCTGACCCCCTTGCTTTGGACCACACATCACCAGTGATCTCTCCTCTCTCTCTCTCATCAACCTATACGCATAGTAATATAATAACGTCTTTCCTCTTAAAAGAAACCGAAACAACTCAACACTTTCTGACCCTGACATTCTTCTCTGTTCATTCTTGTTGCCAAAATTTCCAGAACAGACCAGAACAGAGTTCATTTTTACACCATGATTAAGCCCCACTCGCAGGAGACTTAGGTTCCCCCTTCGCCAGCTGCCTCAGCCCCGCTAGGTGTGAGTCTGTAGTCCGTGCACTAACACGCCGCCACCACATCTGCTGGTGATTCAAATACACACAGCCAGGCTAAAAACTGCCCGCGGCCCCAGCCTCAGAGCCTACCTTTCCCTGCCTGCTACATTTTTCTCAGAATTTTTCCCTCTGGGCTTGTCAGTGATTAAACATTTAACTCTTGAAGCCAGTGGGTTTTTCTTAGCTCCTTCCGGAAACTTTGATCAGCTTCTGGTGCTCTCAGTGACGTCCCTCTAAGCCCCTTCTGTAGCGGTGTCCTCATTGCACCAGGGCTGCTCCTTCTTGCTGCGCTCCTCGTTGGAACCCCGTCCTCCACCTGCCTCCTGAATTCAGGCCATCCCCAAGATTCTCACATACCCCTCATCTAACCACTTTCTTTACCAGATATACGAAATTGTGAAACAATTTCACTGACTGCTTCCTAAAGGTGACTTCTCCAAACTCCGGCTTACCTCCCCTTCAGGCTGTCATCCAGGTTTCCACCATTCCCCCCTGAGCTGCTAAACTACTGTCTAAAGTCAAACACATCCTCGTTCCCCTCCACCACCATTTGAAACCCACATCACTCTTAGATCACTATCTAGGTCAACTCGGAAGATCAAAAACCAAAGCCACATTTTTTTCCTCTGTCATACCTTTATATCTTTTTTTTTAAATGAAAAAGAGAAAATAAAAATTACCAGTACTTTTCCTTTTCTAGACTATTATAGCACCATATACATATTTTTGGTTACTAAAAATTCCTACTTAATTATTCATGTTTTGGCATTTTATTAGATGGCATTCTGAGCCAGATGTTGACTGTACCTCTGCCCTGAGTTAAAAGCTCTTCCAATGATTTACCTCCTGAAATCACTGGTTGTAAAGATGATATTAATATTAGCCACTGGGGTCTTGCTGTGGTTCGGACTATATGTGGCCCCCAAAGGTCCTTGTGTGAGAGGCTTGGCTGCCAGCTTGTGGTGCAATTGGGAGGCCGTGAAACCTTCAAGAGGAGGAGCCTGGTGGAAGGAATTAAGGGCACCGAGGGCAGGCCTTTGAGGGGGATATAGGAGCCCCACACCTTCGCTCTCCCTTTGCTTCCTGACTGGCATGAGGTGAGGAGCTACCTCTGTTACACATTTAAGCAAGGATGTACAGCTTCACCTCAGCTACAGATGCAACTGGGCTAACTGACTCTGAACTGAAACCATCAGCTGAAATAAGCCTCCCCCCCTTATACAAAGATTTATCTTAGGTGTTGGAAGACTGACACATATGCCTTCAATTTTTTTTCTTGCAATATGTGATCCACCTCTAATTTTCATGTTGTAGCTTAGCATCAATGCGTATTATGATCTCCCAAAGGGAGGTGGGATGTGTTCCTCAACCAAATTGTCCTGGAATGCTCCCTCCCCCCCACCCCGCACCCCTGAGTCATTGCCTCAGCCTAATTAGACTATTTTTCTACAACTTCTTGTCAATGTTCTTATCTCATTATCTTTGGTCTTGCTTATTTCTCTTTTTGTAAATACACAATTTCCTTCTTTTACTTTCAGACACTCTTTCAGACCTTAGGTGGCCCACAAGCAACTTTCCTCATCACCTAACGTGGAGAATTCTCTCACTCAACGAGAGATGACTTGATAATGATAATGTTATATATATTTACTATTTTTTTTTTGAGACAGGGTCTTACTCCACAGTCCAGGCTGGTCCTGACTTCACAATGTAGCTCAAGCTGGCCTTGAAATTAAAGCAATCCTCTTGCTTCAGCCCCCTGAGTGCTGGGATTACAGATATGTGCCACCATAGCTGGCTCATGTAGTGTTGGAGAATCGAACTTTAGGCTTTCTGCTTGCTATGCAAGGGCTCTAACCTCTCTGCTATTCCTCTAGCCCTAAATTTTAAGTTTCATTATATAAAGTTCTTTATATAAAATGATGTAGAAATTTGATGGATAAAAATTACTTTAACTGAACTACTAATGGATCAGAAATCCTCAATAGTGAAATAACCTTTAAGATTTTAATACTCTATCCCAAATATCTCTTTTGAAGCACAAACATGAAAGGCAGGTGTGTGTGCTGGGGGTCTTAGTATACGAAGCTAGGAGCTCCATCGTACTTGACATTAGCTAGCTAACAATTTGACAAACAGAAGCCCACATCCCCCATACAAATAAATGCTGCACAGAATCCTCAGAGCAATGGAAATAAAGGAAAAGGATAAACTCACATACGTAAGAATTTCTATAGAATTTTCAATGCACCTCTCCTGAATTGCTAATTACAGGTTTAAGATGAGATGAACGCGTCTCCAAGTAGCTAAAGGGCTCCTCTAGTTGCACCCAACTACTTAGTGGTCATGCTGCACTCAAGGTCGAAAGATGCGCTTCAAGGTTTTTGTGTACTCCTGTGGACAGGCTGGGGATGTGGCTGTCACATCCGTGCTCCTTCTACAGGTGGGCTGTAACTCAGCATGGTGGCTGGGAAGAGAAGACTTCCTCCCCTCAGCAGTCCTATGCACACAAAGGACAGGGGATATGCGTACCTGTTTGTGCTCAGATGTGAAACACAGAGAACTGGTTGTGGTGAGGCCCCATGAGCTACTGTATTGTGTGACAGCCTGAGAGGCAGGAGTCAGAGGGACAGAATCAGCACAAAGGGGTGTGGAAGAAGACATCCGGATTCTGGAGATGAATGGTCATTTAGCGCATGAGTCGATGATCTCCTAATCAGGACTACATACCCCAGGTGGCATTTGTTTACTTAGGCCTACTGTATGCAAATAAAGAAATGCTAAAGCCCTCCTTGGAGCACATCCCTCTTGGACTGAATCCTGTGCCTGGACACCCTGGTCAATGGAAAGCAAAGAACAATCTTTATGAGTGTGTGAGAGTAAAGAAAAGTGTGTTGGCCATACTGTGGCGCAGACCAGTGCAGCCTCCCCCAGGGGACCACAGAGCAATCAACGCCAGTAGCTGTGTCCTCCCATCAGAAGGATAATGGGTGCAATAGAGCCAACAGCGGAGGGAGGCCAGCAGCAAATCTGAGAATGCTGGGAGGAGGCGAGTGGGGCAAGGCCTGGCGACGTGTCACAAAGTGAACAGATATTGTGCCTGCTGACCCTGCAGTTCACCGGCTGTGCTCTCTCAAAGACAGCCACTGGTCCAATGTCCTGAAAAAGTCCACCCACCTTCCACCTGAAACACGGGACTGGAAACAAAACCCTCTTGCTGCTTGAGTCTGGCTTCACAGTGCTCTGTTTAATTGCAAGCCCCAACCCTTCCTAGTTTCTAGGTATGGACAAAACTAGGTTCCCTGTTACACGTGTTTAGCTGAGACTGTGTTTCCTTCTGACCCTCATTTCCTGTCTTCATGAAGCGATATTAAATTTCCTTTACATTACTACAAAGGAAAACACCTCCCAGCTGCCTTTTAACGATCACTGATAGAAGATTATATTACTTTTTGATATAAGTGACTAAGGAGATGCTACATGCTGACTCAATCGGTTTTCCTGTGAACACACACGTGCTCTTCCAACACCGTACTCACTTCTCTGCTTCCTACTTTCTCCAGCTAAGGTTTTTATTTTGAAGCCTTGAACTCCTGAATTTACCTGGAGTGTTCTTTTGAAAACAGCCTTGTGACTTCTTGCATCTCATGTCCTGATGTCAAGGTTTAGCGCATGTTTTAAAAAAACAAAAAGGTCAATAAATCTTTGTTGAAGGAGGCCATGAGTAATGAACAGAGAGGATTCTTTGATATTAGAAAAACAAATGGCTTTGTGTTGTTTTGTGGGAGGCACGACGCGGGCCAGCCAAGGGGCACCGTGTCTGCAGGGGTCCGGGACACTCCATTGCCCGTGTCTGCTGACACCTGCAGTGTGGAGCCGCTGCGAGGGCTGAACAGTAGCACTCCAATCTGTCGGCAGGCTGCTATTGCTAGCTGGCCACGTGTAGAGGAAGGACTCCTGCAACCCCCCTCCGGGTCACTAGGGTGAGTGACAACCACACCGGTGACATTAGTGAGTGGTCACCTGAGGGCTCCCCCCCGGCCCTCGGTGCTCAGATGTGAAACACAGAGAACTGGTTGTGAGGGGCCACATGAGTTACTGGATTGTGTGACAGCCTGGGAGCCACAGTCCCAGGTCATGCACTCTGGAATAAATGATGCTAAATCAGAACCGTCATGCTCGGAGCCCCTCCACGCGCCAGGCAGCGTGGCAGGAGCTTCATACCTGTGGCAGTGTCTCCCTTTCACGTCCGATCTCCTAAGGTGGATGCTAGGATTGCCGTTTTCAGACCGAGGTGGATTGCCTGGCGCCGCTCAGGTAGGAGCTGTGCACACCACGCCGGACCCAGGGCTTCCGGGCTCCCACAGACTCTCGCCACACCACACCCACCGTGCATTAGGCCTTGGGGAAAGGACTGGGGTGTGTGCCCTGGGGAGAATCCCTAGGATTCTTGGATAATTCCTACTGGGATTGTGAACGCTGAATGGTGTTAGCAGAGAATGGTTTGGAAAAGGAAGGTGGATAAGAAGCAGGAAAGTAACACTTCTGCTGAATCTATGAGAAACTGTGAAAACGTGCTGATAGTATCTTGTTTTCTGCCACTCCCATATTTGTGATGACTCACGGGACTTTATTTCCTCCATTTCTCTTCTTCTCTCTTGCATTTTCTAGTTCTGTGGTGCAGCTCTGTGGATAGTGTGTTCAAAGGTGTTTTCACTGATTCTCTCTTCTGTCTACTTTGCAATTTAATGTGCCTGTTGGTATTAGTAATTTCATTCTATTTATTTCTGCAAGTTTGATTTTTTCAAATAACTATGTCAAGCGTAGTATGTCTATTGAATGGAATATTATACACCTGTGAAAGAGAATACAAAAGATCTCTGTACTAATAATGAAACTTTTTAATCTATTTTAAGTGAAGAAAAACCCAGACAACACAGTGAAGTATGTTATATTACCTTTTGTACAATAAAAATAGAAATTATTATTTTTAAAATTTTCTGTATGTGTGCCTGCATTTATTTAACAAATACACATCTGGCACACTTTTTCTGTTAGGAAATCTTTTAGATATTCTTTATACATATGGACACAATATTCACTAAGATCTTTTTCGATGCATAGTATTATTCTCATTCTTACAGATGAAGAAATTACAGCATATGGTCGTTACACCACATGCCAGAGGTGACACCTCTAGAATGTAGAGTAATATACAAGGAAACTAATAAAAGTTGTGAACTAGGGGAGGGAGAGAGGTTGGGCCCAGCGGGAGCAGATGCAATAGGAGCGCAGGCAGCAAGCCCTACGGTGTGTCCAGAGAGACAGATGACGGGCGGAGAGACAGACGGGCAGATGGATCAGCCTTGGCTTTTCAGTGGAAGATCAGTAGGTTGCCACATTGACGAAAGACAAAGTTGAAATGGATTCTGACTTTTCTTTGCTGCAGTTTCCCTTCAGGTCACTCTGAATTTCCACCCCCCCCCCCCCAACCCAAACAAACAGTAACAAAAATTCCTTTTTGATTAAATAAAAGTTTTTTTTCCATTTTAAATTTATATCTGGGAGATAACTTAGTGGTGAATCAAGACACACATTTTTTATTTTTTGAAAACATTTTTCTAAGGGGCTGCACTGCCTAGATGATTTGGTAATTCATCTACTAAACCTGCGGTTTTCCAGAAGGGTGACGGACCGAGCTGTTTGCCGTGCACCTACCTGCCTGTGGGATTCTCCGCAGATCCCCCCACATCCGACTGCCTCCTTTGTCTGCTTACCCTTTTTTCTTATTTCCGCTCCTGGCTTTTATCAATAACCGCCATTTGTGTCATGCTGATTTGCTCACGCCTGTCGCCCTGGCGGCGCGGAGGAACCCACCGCCAGGAGGGCCAGAGCCTCCGTGGTGGCCGGGTGTGCACGCCGCATCTCGGCCTGGCCCACTTTCAGGAAATACTTGCGGAAGTTATTAATAGAAAGTCCCCGTTCACATCCGAACTGGGCAGCTTTCTCCCCACATCTGTTTCTTTTAATTTTGTTCTCATTCAAATATAAATCAATCTGGAACTATTGAGTATAGAATAGTCTCTCTAAATATCCTGCACTGCCGAGGGTGTCACAGAGAGAAACCAGAGATATGTAAATGAAATCTAACACAAAGCACACATATACATTTAAGAACAAATGGATGTTATCAACTGCAGCGTTGGCCCCCGCTTTTCTGAGTGGTTTTTAATTGACTGCCTACTTCCATAAGGTAGCGCTCGGCCTGGGAGGTGGATTCCTAACTACCATTCCGCAGGATTCATCTGAAACCTCAGCTTGGTCTTTCTGACCTCCCACAAAATGAACTTTTGCTGAGCATTTGCTGTTAGATTTCTGTAGAATCATGAATGAGGCAGAGAGCGGAGGTCAGAATTTTGTTTTTGTGTTTAATTGCACTAGACTCCATTAGCAAAGATATTTCAGGAATGAAAACAACCGCAGCCACCGTTATCTTTTCTAACGTGGACATTATTGTCTGTTTCATCCGCTGGGGAGCGAGACACGGGGAGGTTGACTACATTGTCCAAGGTCACACAGCTCCACAGCCTTGGGTTTAAATCTGCTTTATCTGACTCTAAGGACCTTGCTATTAATTATGACTAGATTACTTCCTATCTTGTTGTTTAACTCTTTGTTTTAGCCCTGTTTACTTAACTTTCACATCTTTGCCTTTTGCTGGTAGCGGTTCAATAATTTCATAAAGTAGCTCAGTTGTAATGTACACACCCCAGAGTGCGATGATTTTACTTATACACCAACTGGATTATTAATTAGTAATTATTGGTAAGCAGTTATTAATATATCATTAGCATGAGCCACAGGACACAGTCTATGTTACTGAAAGAAAACATTAATTTTTAAAAATAAATAACATCAAATAACCTCTTGAAAATGTTTTCCTTAGTTTTCAAACCAAAAATTTTCATTTCCTCATCTTTAATTTTTTTGAGGCAATAAATAGTGGATCAATATAGATAAATTTCTCCAGTGATAACATTTCTTTTTAGTATTTTTAAATCATCCAAGGAAGCTTTTTGAGAACAAGAATATTGTGTAAATCATCAGTTAACAAGTTTTTATTATTTCTGTATCTGTATGGCTAAAACTTATCAAGTGACATTTACAACTTCAAATAGCACTCAACTAGTCAGCAATGAAGCTTTTTGAAAATGTTTCATTTTGAACTAATGAATAACATGCTTACTTTTGAAGCAGACTGAATAAAGCTAAATGTCACTCTTGTTTTTAAGAAAACAAGCACCTGCTTGAAGATATTTTTTCTTAAAATATATTTAACCAAAGTTGAAGGTTTCATGAAGAGGAAACCAATTAGCTTTTTCAAGTTTTAGGTTATACTATGGGGACTCTTTTTGAGTAGGCAAAAAACTAAGTCAGAGAAAAAGAAAACATTTAAGAACTAGAAAGCTTAATCTAAAAAACTCCTTTTTTCTGCTTTGAGATGCTTAGTATGCAAATGATTCCATTAACCATTTAAGGAAGAGAACCCACAGTCTTTGTTCTTGAAGTCTTCAAGCATAAAATAATTTTTGCACTGAAAACACGGGGAGGGGGCAGTAACGGAGGAGGCCGCCTGATGTTCTAGAAAACAACACTGAATTTGGAGACCAAAGGCCTCCATTCTGGGGCCAGAGGAATGGCTAGGGGTTAAAGTGCTTGCCTAGCAAGAGCTAAGTACCTGATTTTGATTCCCCAGCACCCCGTAAGTCAGGCTTGGTGGTGCACGCCTGTTATCCCAGCACTCCAGAGTCTGAGACAGGATTGCCATGAGTTCAAGTCTAGTTTGGGCTCTACAGTGAGCTCAGGACCAGTCTGGGCTATAGAGTGAGACACTGTCTCAAAAAACAAAACAGACCAAAAAAGGCCTCCATTCTAGTTCTAGCTCAGGTCTCACCTGGTTCTGTAACTTGAGGTCACTTAGCCACTTGGGGCTCAGTTTCCTTATTTGTACAATGGGTCTTAAACCTGTTTACATGTATTTCCAAATGGCTGTTGGAAATCAGCTCAAATAAGTGCAAAGTGTACAAGTTCAAGGTCAATGTAATTCTTCTGTGTGCGCCACGGGAATGGTTAACACATTTTAGGAAAGTTTAAAAATTCTTTTCTTTTATTTTTATTTTTGCAAGTTAAAAGGTTTCTGAATGGCAAGCATTAAACTGCCGTCTTTCTTGCTGTCTCACCAGGTCGCCTTAGGTGAGTCAGCTGAGGTTTCCTCTGTGTAGTTTCTACATCTTCAGGATTTTTTTTTTCTTTTTCCTGCCATGGGAACAATTTAATAAATGACTCCAGCTACAGAATCCACTTTTGGAACCTTGAAGTTCCCAACTCAATGTCACTGTGGCAGAAAAGTCAAAGTGTGCAGAGAACTAGAATAGCACAGTCCATTGCATTTACTCCAGAAAGGGAAAGAAAGGGAGAGTTTCAGCTGTTTGTAATCTTAATTGACCAAATATTTGAACAAATGATAATTTAATGTTTCAAAAAGAGGTGAAGGAGTTCAGTTAATGTATTTTCTAGGACTTACATAAATTCAAATGATGGGTTTGTTAAAACAGGGAGTACCATCTGTCTCTATTATCCTGTAGGGAGATTTCAGAGTTATTGCAATTTCCTGAGTTTTTTTATTCTATACTTTCTCTTCAGACCAGGTTCCTACTCAATTTCTATGTATTACTGTAGGTCCTTTTTATTATAATCAACATAGCAACTTGTTCCTTCCTTTTGGAAGCCTAAAAACATGTTATTTTAAAAATTAAAATCAGCACACTTGCCTAGGAACCAACCACGAGGCACAGTGGCACATGCCTATTATCCCAATGCTTGGCGGCTGAGGCAGGAAGATTGCTATGAGTTTTGGATTACCCTGGACTACACAGTGGGTTCAAGACCAGCCTAGACCATAGATTGACACCCTTTCTCAAAAAATAAAATAAAATAGACAGAATAAAATAAAAATAATCATGAGCTAAATAATTTAGCCTTGTCTTTTCTTAGCAAAAGTAACTTTATGGAAGAATTTAATAACTTATGTAAATAGAAAAATTTCATATTTTGTGAAAACTTAAAATAAATTTAGTTTTTAGGTTTGGCTCTTTTGTTTCAATTTGAGATATTTATAGAGTCACAACTGTCCTAAAACTACAGTTTCCTGCAGCTTGCTTATTTCATAATTTATAGGTAACCAACATCAATAAAACAACACTCTTAAAAGTCCTGTGTAATTTTATTATCAAGAAATTCGTTTTTAGATTTAATTTCTTATAAACATGTTATGCCAAAATCAATTCGATTTGTACATTACTAAGGCATACATTCCAACATACACACGTTAGTACTTGGCTTCTTTTATAAGCAAATTTCTAGCTTCTGAATTTGGAAAACTCATAAGGATGATTTTCACCTTGTATCTCAAAACACTCTGAAGCAGCCAGGTATATTTTTATGAGTATGTTTTATGAATACGTTTTAGGAATTTACAAAAAATACCAAAGCCATTCCTCAAGGTTCTTAAATTTAGAGGTGAAAGTGGGAGGTTTTGATTTTACTAGGGTAAAGAGAATTCTCCTGAGAGTGTATTTTACTAGAATTAGGAGAGAAAGATTGAGAAATACAGCTCTAGATGTTTTCATTCTGCAATCCTAGGCAGGGTCCTGGAATCCCAGAAACACCGTGGATACTCTGAGTAGCCTGGCGTGCCCTTGTAACTTGGCTGATACAAATCCCTCTCTGCAACTTGCTTTTTGCAAAATTTATTTTTCCACCTCTTTTCTCTATGTACTTCATTACAATGTATGGAACGACATGTCTCTTTCTGTAAATCTCTCTCTCTCTCTCTCTCTCTCTCTCTCTCTCCCCCCCCCCCCCCCCCCCCCCCCCCCCCCGCCCCAGGTTGATCTAGGAAAGATTATAGTTTTCAAGTAGGATACCTGCACATTTCCTCTTGTTCTCCAGGGCTCCCAGTTGCCAACCTTGAACGCACTGTCACAACTTACGCGTGACTGGCGGGGTTACCAAGCCAGCTGATCTATATGGAGAGGTGAGAATTTGTCACTGTGCATGAGCAGAGAGATCAGTCAGATACCGCGATAGATCTGTTCTTTGCTGGGATTCGTCTGCTGCTATATTAGGGCATCTCGGCAGCTGCCAAATCCAATTGTGAGCCAGGTTTCGCGGTTAAGAAAATAGAGAAAGAAGTAATAGTATCCTGACATAGCCACTTTGGGGTACAGTCGCTGCAGACTGGATACATTACTGTCATCGTTATATAAAAGTATTCGCTACCCATGGTGGGGCTGCAGCAGCTACTTCAGCGTCTTTATTCGGGCACCACAGAGACAGTTTATGTATTGTGGTTTTGGGGGACAAGTTGGCACCTGGGGCTCAAGCGGGTGCACAGATTCACACAGCACTCAGTCTGACTTTCTTCGGGCCTGCTAATTAGAATTAGCATCTGTAATTAAAAATGAAGCCATCAGTCTGATGCCAAGGGCAAGATGTGGTCAAATGACCCTTAAACAAGCTGCAATGGTATTCTATGAAAATATTACAGATTTTCCAAAACTCATTAACGATGCTAAAGACAATGTGCTCATTAGATTGGAGGGTATAAAATGCTCACAGCGGCTTATCTGCTTTTGTGTTCATTCGCTCAGCTGTGTTCATTACTATTCATGTGGATTAAAGAGGGAAAAAAGAAATAAGATCAAAGAAATAATATCAGCCCATTATCAATCATATTTAACTAGCGCCCCTTAACAACCAACCTCCGTTCAAGGTTCCATATCTAAGAGAAATTTGTTTCTCAGAATTCCCTCACCTCCCTACGGGCGTGCTAACAGGCATTTTGTTCATCCTTTATCCCCCCGTACGAACCTGGCCATTTTAACCATAGGGAGGAAACAGCAAACACAGGGAAGGGGTATTTATGGACTAGGAGGAACCGCACCAGGAAACGCATGTTTTGATCCAGGGTGCTGCAGAGCGCCAGTGGAGGTAGGAGTAATTCTGTCAACAGCACAGCTCCCTGGGTGCTGTGGTGGCCAGCCACTGTATGGGTGGATAATTTTTCTCTCCACTGCCTAAATAGAGAAGCCAGTGGTACAATGAATGCCCTTTCCCAATGGGCCCTTACCAACCCTAGTAAGCAACTTTTTTTTTTTTTCATCTTCAAGAATGTTGCCAATCTTTACTCAGTAACAGACCAAACTCAGTGTTCTTAAGTCTGAAATTTCAGCAGCAATGCAAACATTAAAAAAATTAGAAACATTTTCCCAAGCTCTTCCTAATTAGAGGATCATAACTGCTGTAGCCCACGGATGTAATAACAAAGCCAAACTCGTGAGAAGTGACGCCATCGTCTCTCTGGACGGATGTTCAGCCCAGCAATCAATTTAAATAAGCTTGACAGGCCCATCCATATTAAATTAATTTAAAAAAATTTTAAAAGGGAATAGATTTTTAAAGAAGCAACAAAGTAAGAGGCATTAGTTAGTTAACCCTTGGAGAACTTCACTGTGATAAAAATGTACCCACTGAAAAGTCTCTGCTTGGCTTTTACTGTCATTAGCACTATTCCAGAACAGGCATGTTCCTATTGCTGCCACTGTTCATAATTTTTTCAGGACATTTTACAGAACTGCAGATCTCACCACTGCTCCCAGAGAGGAAGCAGCTGTGTGAGGACTCCTGGAGAGCTATGAAGAAAAGTCTCTGCATTTCTTTATGCATAAATATGAGGAAAGCCACAGGAAAAACATTTTGACACTGGCTGGATCCTAACACGGGAGAAGCCTCTATCTTTTTCCCTCGTGGGGAAGAGATATTTACAAGAGGGTTCTATAAAATGGATTAGAAAGTCTCTGATCAATGTTTATGTGGAGCACGTGGCAAAAGCGAATGCCCACAGTGGGCAGACAGGATGCAGGTGTCATGAGTCAACCAAGTCCAGCTCAACAGGAAGAAAGGAGCTGCGCCCCAACTGGAAGTTGGAAGATGATTGTCAGCCACAGGTATTATTATTGCCTTGTGAGAAGTTTCCTAATTTTAAAATGTAAATGATTTACTTAAAATGAGTCTAATGAAAACTAACACACACATGTTTCTAGAAGATTCCTAACACACACTATATTTTTTTAACATATGGAGTATGTTATCCCACCATTCATGTTTGCTAAGGATCTTCTGAACATAAAACTCAGTCTCAGTGCTCTTCAAGCTATGCCGGATACACAACAAAGGGTGAAGCTAAGGACTGTGCTCCCGAAGGCTGTCATGGATGGCTGAACTGAGGGAAAGCAGCTCTCCACCAGCGTTGCTAAAATACAGTAGGCTTTGCACCCCTTCACCTGAGGAGAATAAAGATAAACTCTCAAGATTCAGGCTTTTGAGGAATATGCACCAGAATGAGTGAGTGAGATTGAAAAAGGAAAAGCAAACCTAAGGTTAGAATGGTGTTTTGGGGCTGGATATTAGGCCCGTGTGGGATGGAGAACCTGCTAGATTCAAATTATCTTGACACCCATTCCTCTAGTGCTGTGACTGCTGTTGAGCAGACTTGCATTTGAACCTGGTCATTTCCCTGATTCGTGCAATGACACAGGAAAGAATTCCAGAGATAAACTAGAGTTTTGACCCTAGAAACTGATTTCAAAGGTCACGAATAAGCTGACCGAGAATAGATAAGCTTAAGACAATTTTTTTCTGATTGCAAACAGCTTCATAGAGTTATATATTCCCTTTTTATTTTCAGTGACAAGGTGTCAACTTGGATGAAAAGAAACACCGAACATTTTCAGAGGTTTCAAACATCATATAGCACGAATTTTGGTGAGAAATTTTCAAGACATGACTTTAAATGGTAATAATTTTGACACCATGAATTTCAAAACTAGCAATTCATCACCCTTTCATATAAACTGCACCCCATCTGCAAGAAGCAAAGCAATCTTTATTAAAAAATATCTCATAACGTTCAGCAGGTTTATACCCAAAATTTACTGGAAAAGAATGGAGAGATAAAAGCTCTTCTTAGTTCATTTGTATTTATTTATTTTTCGGAAGAGAATATAGAATGTAGGACTTAAAAAATAACACAGGACTTATTTTTTATTAGAGAATATTTTTGTATATTAAGGAAGCCAAACAGTAAGACATGTCATTCTATTTAAAGAAAGCAATTATATAGTGGATAGGAATATAGATGTCTGGAAGTCAGATGTCTGAACAGAAGATGGCTGAGCCCTATGAACTGATCTTATAATAGAATTGCATTTTTCAGGGAAGTAAACTGGCATAAAACCACAGGCTTTGCATTCTGAAATGAGATAGCCATTCACTCAGGAAAGGAAGCTTCCAGTGCTTCCAGATCTCTGCTTTACACTTGGGCATAACACACGGAAATTAGGCCACTTTGATTTTGCAGGACATATAGACCCAGTCTGAAGATAGAGTCATTTTCACATTGTGTGTGTGTGTGGGGTGGGGGGGGAGCTTTGGGGTTTATGGCTGCAATTTTACACAACAGAAAGCTTAGCCTTTTATATAGATCAGTCGTTGTCACATTGGTCCACGTACTAGTGAGACCTTAGCGTTAATATTACCAGTGTGCGTCTTTAAGAAGGTGTGGCTTGAATCACTGACTGGAAGCCTTTGCAAAGTACTTCCACATAGAAGTGTCTTTGTGAGATCGGTATTGCTGGGGACCATCTATAAAGGCCCACACTTTCAAATTCTCTCATAGTATGATAATTCTTTTTCTTAGTTATGCACAATTTACTGCTAAGTGTAATCCTTTTTCTACTTCATAGCCACCCTCATGGTAGGGCAGAGGGCCTTCCTCTTTGTAACAGTACCGCCAGCAAAGAAATCAATCAACATTTCACTGAAAGAAGTTTCATGGATTTGAATCCTCCTGGTTTGGAATCCTGGTTTCAACACTCACTAACCTGTGCCTTCAGAATTGGTAGCTAAACGTCCTTAGCCTCTTCCTGTGTCGAAAACCTGGCCTTAATAACAGCATCCAACCCCATGGGGGTGGCACAATAAAAGGAGACAGCAAATCGAAAACTTTTTGGCTGGCGCAGGCACGTAGCAACACCGGTCCTGTCTCTCGTCTGTGCAACAAACCTAAAACGAAGGACTTGGAACAAGTACCGAGTTGCTATTCGATAAATGCTGCTGCAAACTTACAACCAAAGGAGAAAATAACTCCAGTAATATTGCAAAAAGAAGGACATTCCATTCAGAAGAAATAATTTTCAGGTTGTCCCTAAATAGTATTGAACATCCAATTACAGAGTAACAGAATGTATTTAGAGGAGACTTTAGGTACATCCACAGTCTGTCTCGGTCTTCCTCTCATTTATTCGCAGCTTACAAGCGGAACGGGTAGCAAGATCTTGGCCCTTTGCACCAAATCCTGCACTTAAACATTCAGGACTTCTGCCTTCTCACCGGCAGACTGAAGGCTGTGTGAGAAGGGATTAGGAGACACTCAAGACGTTTCATGCCTCAGGCTTGCAGTACTAACCATAATAAACATTTTTCTTCTTTCAGTAAACCAGATACGAAGGGAGCAGCTGTGCTAGGAGAGGAGTATTTCACAGTTACTTCTAGTAATAACTGCACTTTAAAAGTGTTTCAACACATGGGCTCTAAGAACCCCCCACTCCTTTCATGTAGATTACAGTTTTCCTCAAGTTGGGTAATTTCTTGATTCTCTTCCTCTGAGGCATTTCTGGTCTTTACCCCTACATGGGGGTGGGGGGAGGGGGGAGAAAGATATTTTCAGCTTTTATGTCACTGAAGTTTAGAGAAATGGAGGTGACAGACTAGAATTTCTCTTTTAAAAGCATGGAGATAATTTTAAAATACATTATAGCAAAGTATATTTATGGTCATCTGTTGATCAGCTACATGGATCTGAGTGGCTCTGGAGCCCCATTTGGGAATCATGTGGCATTTTGTCACCACTCACAACACAGCGCTAACTGCCATCTCTCTAAGTGCGTGAAGTCGACCAGAAACATATCAATTCTGAGATACATCTCAGCTACTTCCGAGATAGAAAGATTTTGGAAGAATGATTTTAATCAGTCTGGGCTTGTTTTCAGTGACAAAATGGACTTGAAGAGACCATTCTTAAGCTCTCAGGAGACGCACAAGCTACAGCTTAAAGAGCACACATGTGCACATTGGATGAACTTGAATTCATGCCCTAGAGATCTAGACAAAATTGAACTGCTGTGATCTCTCTTCTCTCTTCTGTATAGAAACAAGGAGTTTGGCTAAGTGCCACAAAGCCTGTGAATTCTAAAATTATTCTTGGCAATAGTAAGTGTGGTTTTACTTTATTAGCTAGCCTGAAAAGTATTAATTCCCTGCAGCTATTTACGCCAATGCCCTATCCCCTTCTTTTTGCTTTAATTTTCTCTGTAGAATTTACGACCATCACAAATACAACCAATTTTACTTACTATTTTTTTCTTTATTGCCTATCTTTTCTTTCTGGGATGTGGGTTTAATATGATAAAGAATTTTTAAATCTCGTTTGATCATGGCTTTATTTGTAGATTTTGGAGCAGTAACTGACACATAATAGGCGCTCAATAAAAACTGTAACAATGAACGACCCTAATCGTGTCTAATTTCGCATCTCCTTTTCTTTAAGAAGGGAGGTCACTAAAGCCTCTCACACGCTGCCTAAAAAATGCTCAAGAGTAAATTTCTAATTCAAATTTTTAATAATAATAGCAATTTCTTTTCATAATGGAAGATGTATTTCTAGCGGTAGGTTCACAGGTGAGAAAAACGTAACGGGGGGCCCACTGAGAGCAGACAGGGACCCACGTTTTCTGCAGGGTCATGGCCGCCCTCTGTCCTGTTGAGCCTGAGCGAGTCTTCCAGGCCTTCTCTCACGGGGCGCTTGAACCGAGACTTAAAACATTAGCCATGTTTTCCTGAGGGACAAGCAGGTGGGCCAAGCGAAGAAACAAACCTCAAGCTGTAGTGTAAGAATCAATCAAAGGTTTGTATTAAAGTGGAAATTTGTTGCATTATTGGGCCCACCTGCCAGAGATTTTTGATTTGCATTTCAAATAACTTTTCTGGTAGTTCTGATGACGTCAGGTGGGGCTGACCAAAACTCAAGTGGTTTCAAAGTAAGTGAAACTTCCGCAGCCCTTTGGGTTGTTGCACTGAGTAAAATGAGGGAAAGTTGGAAACTTTGTTCCTAGGAACGAGCTTTCTCGAACCTGATGTCACCGCAGCCCCTCACTGCATCTTCTAGCTAGAGATTTTGTAAATCTCTTCTCTTCCTTTAAAACACTTGGATCAACTGCAGCACGATGACATCTGCTTTCTCTGTCTCTCAGCCTTGGTTCTGCCTTAGAATCACATGAGATACCTTACGTTTTAATTTTTAATTTTTTTTGAGTTTTTTGAGAACAAGCTCTCGCTGTGTAGTCCAAGCTGGTCTTGAGCCCACTCTGTATCCAAGGCTGGGGTTAAAGGTGTACCCCATCAGGCCCAGGTGCCCTGGGATACATTACAAGACAGATGCTAATTTAGCTGGAGATTTCCAAAAGTGAAGAGGAACATTCTTCAGGGTGTTGTCGGAAATGGAGAAGTGAAACAAAAACAGCAGAATTCTATGAAAAATAAAAAGGCATGTTCTTTTACTCATTTTTACATGGGAATATCTGAATTTGAATTAGTTTTCCCACATTCTTGCCTACCTACTGAGTTTATAGAGTGAAGATTATAACTTGTAGGCACAGAATCCTCTTGTCCTTTTAAGAGGGACTCAGCAAGGAAATCTTGGTTTAATCAAATATGAACAGCAAGATGAGAAACCTGAAGATTAGTTGGCCAATTACAAACATAAATCTCTAGCTTTCTCTAGAAAAGTACAAAGACCTAGGACCCTACTGCTTAACTTTATTAGCTAGACTGTATAACTAGTTTCATCCTGATTTTTCAAAAAAGAATCTTAGAAATACAGCTTCCTCCTCCCTGGATGCTAGAATCCATTTTATCTGGCATACAAGCTTTAGTTGGTAATGAAAAATCAATGCAATCTCCAGCTCTTGTAACTTCTATGATTTACTTACAAAGAAATTAATAGGTCACAGGAGTGATTAGGGCACACGGCACAAACTGCTCTCTCCATGTCCTTGATAAAAAGAAATATTGCTTATTTTCTGACAATCAGGAGTTCAACTTATTATTCTTGGCCTGAAGATTATACAGGTTGTTTTACTCTTTTGTATATATTTATCAGCATTAAGGATATAGACCACTAAGTAGACTAAGTACAGAGCAAAGTTAAATGAAATTTAATGAGCAATTTTTGCGTGTCTTATATACTTTTAGCAAAAGCTACAGTAGATCTAAGGTGAGATTCACGATTTCCCTTCCTTTTCTTTAAATAATTTATTTCCCTTTCTAAAGGTCTTTTTGTTAGATTATTAGAATATTAGGCATTTGGTAATTTCAATCAGATATATTTTATAAAAATGTTTTTAAGTTTAAGGAAATGTTATTCAGTTTCCAGATATAATCTTTGCAGGCCGTAAAATATTACTTTTTAATTTTCCTCTTCATTCCTGAGTACAAAGGAAGACAAATATTATAATTATTAAAATTTGGTTTTTCCTATTTGAGTTATGATGGTTGATGTAAGCTCTGATTACCGGTCAAGGGAAGAGTCAATAGCAGTTGTAGAAAAGTATTTACATTTTTCAAATAGAGAAGAGACCACAGGAGTAGTTTGAGCAAACAATAGGATAAATATTTAAACATTACCTTCTATAAATTAGTTGGATCTTTTCATGCATTTAAACCAACAGTTCATCTTATAGGGAAAAAAAACGAAAAGATCAGCAAAAATACAGTTTAAAAGATTTTCCAGCAGAAGTCAAGACTTCTGGGGTTCCTTCAAGGTCTCTGAAGACTTAGTATTTAGAAGATGGTAATGATCTAGTGTAGTGCCCCAGTTTTTTTTTTTTTTAATAGAAAGTACTTTTTTTCTCCTAATTTCATTACCTATCACATCTATAACAGTAAATAGTGAACGTCTTTCAGGCATTGGTCTTGTTGAGATCGACCTTGCCCTGTTGCTGCCTTAGAAGGAGTTCCACCTCTCTTCAGGGTTTTCTTTGCACCTCGCTGCTGCACCTGCCGCTCTTGGGAGGGAGACCATGTCCCCTCCCCTGCACTATAGGCTCTGGGTGAAGCCCCACCCTGTACATCACACCTTACCGGCCTTCTGAGTGTGTCATATCTTTAGCTTTCTGTACATGACGAGATCTTTATTCTTCTAGTCTCCCTCAAAACTAACACAGGATATGAAAAATATTATTTTCTAAAACATGTGGCCGATATAATAGAGTCATGAAAATATTTGGCATGTTGCACATTTAAGACTCCAACATGGAGTGCCATTGAACTGTTCTTGAGTATTTCCCAGATCAGGAAATAAATCCTAAGTGTCAATCCAAATAGCCTTAGCTGCATAATCAACCGTCGATACAGGCCACACATTATGTTAACTCCAGAAGGAAGACTCAACTGGAAACAAAAGATCACGTGCTCTTCTTAAAGGAATTAAGTTGGAGAAGTTTTTTGGATTACACTGTAGGTAATTATTTCTTTTAGTGCTCATAGAATGGTGTACTAATAATTAGGCAAATAATTTTATCTTGAAGGCTCTTATGAGTAAACCAACATAGAAGCAGAACAAATATACCTTTAAACCAGATCCATAGCTTCTACATATGAATTTATGCTTTGCAACCTACCCCGTTTGAGAAGGTATAAGGAAGATATTTTGTCCTTTTCTTCCTTAATTCAATAATTTTTGATAAGTTCTTGCAAAGGTTTAGATGTTTAAAGGAAAGAATGAAAATGACAGATTAAGAAAGTGGAGATGGATATGTATGTAAGTAAAAAACTAAGACTCGTGTGATAAAATAAATGAAAATTTTCTTTAAAAAGAGATACAGTAATATATAAAAGATGAGAGAAAAGAACATCATCCCAAAGAGGAAAATTATGAGATGACAGAAAAATCGAGAAACATACGGAATAAAATTACAAATTTGTAAGAGAATGTAAATACAGTAAATTATAAGACTCACAGAAAAGAAGCTCTGAGAATCAACAGCTAACTACCTGAGTCAAAACGAAAGAAGTATTCACTCAATGTTTACTCCTTGCTAAGCACCTGAATTCTAAAGGCATCATTCCCGCCCTAAAAATCACTGTGATGTACTGTGTTAAATAAGGATTGGCTAGACCTAGGAGCTAGAAAATGGGGACTCCCGTGCATTTTACTTTCTGCTTCTATTTTTAGGTTAATGGTGATTTGCAGTGATGCCTCTATTCATCAAAAACTCTCCCTTCCATTCTTTAGTTTATTATCTGGGTACAGTAGTGAGTCAAACAATGACTTGAGCTTACAGGTTGTTCCTTGTAAACAATAGCCTGCTAGATTCTGATTTATACTCTTGTTCTTTGGGTAACCATTGAATATCAATGCCATCCTCTAGGGAAGTGAATGACAGACAATATACATCACTGAAAATTATTTATTTTAGCCAAAACACAGATGAACAGCCCTTGCTTTATTGCCAATTTGTGATCAGTTCTTGGGTTAATAATGTAACAATAATATTCTGGTCTATACTTGACCTATACATAGACAATTCAGAAAACAATGTGATAATATCACGTATAGAATAATTTTAGTATTCTTTTGGCTGGAAGATGAGCTCTGCATCCTGTTTTTCTAATGCTTGTAGAATTTAGATGTTATGACTTTAGATATAAAAATGCTTGATCCCAATTATTACACTAACCAAGTGATAGACATTTTATGCATACTCAGTGGAAATTAATAACTTCAGTGCAATGTAATTCTCCAGAGCTGGTCATTTCTTTAGACAGCTGAAAACATAAAATTAAAAATTAAGATAGGCAAAAGTTCAGTAGTTTTACTAAATTTAGTGCTAAATTTAAGTAATTATAAATGTTCTCTGAAGAACAACCTCCTTCAGTTCATTGATTTGTTTTGTTACAAAAGATCTTACATGACTGATAGTAATTTTTTTGTTAAATATATCAATGGTGTGTGCACAATGCCGACAACAACTATGGTAACAATAACCAAAGGGAAAGAGCAAAACTAAGGCTTCTGTAACCAAGATCAGGTATTGGGAGAGGCAGGAAGTAAGGCTAGAGGATATTTTGTGAAAGATTAGAGTGTTGCAACAATGTTGCTTCACCAGTCCTTAAAAGGTTTGTACTCAGTCACCCAAAGGAAGTTGACTGTACTTCCAAACTATTCAGATTGAGAGACAAAGTAGGGTTCTATTTCCTTGGAACATTTCCTCAGAAATAATTTACAGTGTCAGGTACTGAACTGGCCAAAGGGGACATAGGGTGGTGGAAAACGAACTGTGCAATAATCCATCCTCAGGAACAAACTGTTGGAGCCTGAGTAATTCCTCCAGATGATTTGACCTTCAGATGTTAGGAAATTGCTATGGAAAAGCTCTGAGGTATGTGATTTGTCTATTGTTCAAACTTTTTGTTTGTTGTGAAGATTTCTTTTAAAGTTTCGGAAGAGATTCAATGGGGTGTGTGTCTGGAAATTTTTTAGGTCAGATTTTAAAATCTGAATTTAATTTTACACAGCAGGGTAAACTATGAACTTTTGATTTACTCAACTTGAAGTTCATGGGCTAATCCTTTTGGATTATGGTGGAGGAAAAGAAACACTTAGTTAATTATAGAATGAGTCTGCGTGATTTATCACCCTTAGATCTGTTGTGGAAAACTTTTAAGGGATTCAGTATACATGTGGTTCTTTTTCTGGATGATACTGTTGTTGTTACAGCTGGGCCTCACCATTTGAATCATCTTGGGCTTGTGATTAGATCCTTAAGTGAAACACTGTTTTGAATAAATCATCTTCCCAGAATAAAAACAAGAGTTTCAGCTCAACCTTGGTGATTCATGCAGTAGTATAATCAAGTGTTGGCTAGCGGTAGGATTTCAAAGCTGGGAAGATGTGATATGTATGGATTTTTCTAGCTGGTACAGAGCGCCAGTTGCATCCAGTCACCCAATAAACTAAATATAGGGTTTGCTGCATGAAGCTCACTGTCTCCGTCTAACACCTCAACCTCAGTAATTAGTCTTTCAGATCACAGCATTTTACCATTTATCTTGTTTTCATCTCAAACACGCCCACAGTGACGTGGAGCTATTCATAGTAAACAGACACTGAATGTGAAAGACTGCCAGGTTAGTGGTAACGCTTCGGCTGGTTATCAGGCAGCAGGCAAGGCAGAGGCAAGAACCCGGGCAGCTCACAGTGTGCTGGAAAGAAAGTCAGCCTCAGCAACATGAACGGCATGCTAAGTGCAGTGGAGCTGTTGGAGGCCAATTTGTCTTTTTCGTGTAAGTATAAAATGTTTGCAACACAGAATGGTGATGCTCATTTTGGGAAATTGGTACATGCATAGAACATATCTTGATCATTCTGAGGCCAATACTGCATATCACTTCTGTCTTTCAGATCATGACAGAACCCCTCAAGTGCTTGCTAGACTTCACCTGCGTTGCCTCAATTTTTGTACCTATCCGATGAGGTAGGTCCCATTTTCCTGTTGGACAGGTGAGGAAATTGAGACTAAGAGGGAGAGGTAAACGATCCCCATGGACTTAGAATGTAAGTAGGGCAGAAAAACACCTGATTTCAAAGTGTTTTCTATTTCATTTTTTTTTTTCCTGAATCAGTCTGCTTTCCACTATTGCACTGCTACAGCCATCCACAGAAGTAATTTGGGCTTTTTGCACTAGCAACTTTATTTTCGTGTGGCAAAATTGCTTGTGAACGAGAATTTATTAGACTTTGTAGTTGCAGTGGATGAGAAAGAAAAAGAATATCAAGGTTCTAGTTTTATCCCTCCCACAGATTGCCTGCTGAAGCCACTGTGGGTTTTTTTTTTTTTTTTGTACAGCATTGGAAAAGATGTCTTTCTTCATCGCCTGTGAAATTCTTAAGGGCAAGCCTTTTTTTTTCTCCTTCCCTCTCTCCAAATCTCTGTGCAAAGAGTAGCAGCTAGCAAAAATCGGGCCTCTCACCTTTCAAGAAGGACAATAAATTGTTCATGATTGTACCTGCTTCTCAGAGGTATTTTTAATTGATACATTGTGAACAAAGGATGCTGTGATGTTCTTGAAAATTGCTGTGAAATGTGAATAAGAAAGCAGACCAGAGGGCAGAGCATGTTGGGCATGTTTTTAATTTGTATTTATGTAACTTTCCTCTTTCTGGGCATCCTTGGGAGAACATTGAAGAAATTAAAAGAGAAAATTTATTTTCTCGAAATGTTTCCTGACCTTCATGGGAGAAAACCCCATGGACCCGAAGCCTCCAAGAGGACAGACTGTTGGGATTTTGGAAGATGATTTGGACTCTTCATTGTCTGCCAGGAGGAGCTCAGCCTTCCACTGACAGAAAAGTCTAAGTCAGCATTTACTTAAAAAATTCCTTTTCAAAGAGCTACAGAAGCAGTCCACAAGTATCAATATTCCCTGTACAAACTCATATCTTTGTTCTGTTCCCTGGCGCTGGTGCCGTCTCTCTCTTTTTGATTTTCCTATAAAAGCTAAATTAGGTCTCAAGGGTTCTGCACCACTGAGCAAGGATCTCTTCTAGTCCATTGTGATGGAAGTAAATGTACTCAGGAGGGAGATGTACTTGAAGGAGAGGCTAAAGTGTCTCCCTTCACTGAATTCCCCTATCTCCCGCCCAGGGTACCCACCCTGGCTTCTTCAAATCCCTCCCACCCGCGCATGCTCTCAACCGCACTCCAACAGGCCTCCCACAACGGTGTGCATTAGGTTGGATAGTCCTTTAAAATCAGCATAGCATTTCGGTGCTGGGCTCACCTCAGCGCCCGCCTCAGCTCTATCAGGAGAAAGTTGAAGGATCTTTCAGGCTCTCGGGACTTGGGTTCGTCTCCTCTTATCCCTATGAAAATGTGGCCTTGCCAAAGGGTTTGGTAATCTCCCTGATCAGGGTACAAATGTCAATAACATTAAATTTCTCTGTTGTATATGCCTTTTGATTGCATTTAGAAATAATCAGGCTTTTCTTTTGGTACAGATGACCCTTGGTATATTTTGAGATTGTTGGACGAAGCAGAAATTCAATGTGATTCTAACAAGGCAGAGAACATTTCAATTTAGGGAACAGGTCTATTAGATTTTAGAACTACAATGGAAACACCAGTTTGGGATTTTAGAATTATGTGTTCTTGAAGGATGAAGACCTTATACCTTTTTGGTTTTGAACACATTACCTAGCCAATAAAAGCCTCTTTCTTCAAAAAGTAAGTCAACCAAGATATGGTGGTTCATTCATGTAATCTCAGCACTCTGGGACGCTGAGGCAGGAGGACAGTGAGCTCTAATCCAATCTGAGAAACTCAGATACTTAGTGAGGAAACCTGTCTCAAAAAATTTAAAAAGGGCTTGGGATGTAGCTCAATGCAAAGGCCCTACGTTTAATCTCCTGTGCCACAAAACAAAAGCAAAAACAGAAAACAAACCCAAAAAACTGAAAACCAGTCATGGTACCAATATAAAAATATTGTCCTTAAGGGCATGAACCTATAGACTGAAATCAAGCAGGGAACTGGAAGATAATTCCACCCCCCCCCATTTTCATTGAAATGAGAAGGTGAGGCCTAAGAGGTGACTTGCCCAGGGGACAGCAGGCAGCAAAATGCCTCCTGATTTAAATTCTAGAGCTCTTTCACTGAATCCCCAGAAGACAGTTTGTCTTTTGTGAGGCTGCAGAATGCCATTGTGTGTGATTCTGCAGCAACTTGGGTGTGAGCCACACAGTCTCAAATGAAGACAGGTTGCTTCAGGGCCAGGTGCAGGGTATGGTCACTGGTGGGAAGTTTTCAATGCACTCAAACAGAAAGATATTTTGAAGTGATTTTGAATGATCACCTACAATTGCCATATTCAGCTCATAGTATGGGAGAAGGAAGCCTTAATAGAATGAACAACTTCCAGAGGAGCCTGAACCAGAGAATTTCCCACTCCATTCACTTAGCTTTGGCCTGGCTGGAGTCCAGAGAGGCCATTGAAGTATGGGCACCCCTAGGAAGGGCCTCTGAGCAAGACAAGGCAGACCAGGTAGAGGAAGCCAACTGGAGATATCCTGAGGCCACAGGTGAGCGATAAGGAGGGAGCAGCTAGAGAAACCTGGGTTTGAATCCCAGCTCCTGCAGCTGCTGCCTGAGTGACTCCAGACCAGTTACCTTGCCTTTCTGTGCTTTGTTTTCCTTGTCCACAAAATGGGCTAAAATATCACTAATTTCAAGGGTTTATTCTGATAATTCACTGATGTAATTTGATAAGGTATTCATTTTGGTGTCTTTCACATAGTAAGGGTTCAGTACAAATTAGCTATGATGATGATAAAGAAAAAAATTAGATTAATTCCCAGGGGAACATGGATCTTATTACTCATTTTTATTTAAATTACACCATTACAAGAGTTTTCACAACGTCACTTATCTGATAGTGATATTTTAAATATACATGCCATTTTTCTAGAAATCGAATCCTAAAAGGAGAAGTAATTGTTTTTGGAAAATAATCAGTGCCTCGAAAAGTACTAGGTTGGCTTTTTTCTCTTTTTGTTAAAACAGTTGCATGTTATCAACACTTTATTGACTCTGTAGTTCAGTCATAGTTAAATACAAATTATCATTGGAAACAGTCTCATAAGAAAATATGTCTTTTACGAATACAAGCATAAAGTCATCAAATACATTTTGAGCACTATAGCATACATTTTTTTTTTTTTGAGACAGAGTCTAACTCTGTATCTCAGGCTGGTCCTGAACTCACTATGGAGCCCAAGGTGGTCTTGGACTCACAGCAATCCTCCTGTCTCAGCCTCCTGAGTGCTATGATTACAGGTGTGCACCACCAGGCCCAGTTTATGTGGGTAATTGAACTAGGGTACTTATCACTTAGCACTTAGTGCTTTAACTGCTGAGCCATTCCTCCAGCCCCAGTGCACATTTATACATAACTTTGTATTCAGAAGTAGGATCTGCCTGAGAAAGTAGGCTTTTGAGTGCTAACAAGGTGCTAATAGCTGCACCACACACCCTCACCTCCCTGTCTACTAAGTCAATTTGTATTTAGTTAGACAACAAGACTGGGCTGGGCACAATGCAAGTTACCATAAGTTTCACAATTTAGACACCCTGATGTTTGTTAGTACCTTCTGTTACAGCAGAAAACACCATCAAAATTTTGTGCATTTGGGCTGGGGCTGTATTATGTATTTCAATGGTAGAATGCTTGCTTTGCAGGCCCGAAGAGGTCCTATTTACATCCTTAGCACGGTATACCCTCGCGCGCATGCACACACACACACACACACACACACACACACACACACACACCCTAAATAAATTGTTAGGATAAATTAGTTACAAGAAATGATGAATACAAGCATTGGTTCATTTTAGGAAGAAGTAAAGTGAGAATTTGAGTTTTTAAGTTGACCGATGCAATTAGCAAATGTGTATTTAAAAACATGCAATTTTGAGATTTTTGAATACAAAACCTCCATTTTTATTAGGAAGAAGAGAAACCTAGGCTATTTAAGATTCTTGGAGAGACCTTCAAAAGTTGTGTGTAAATATGGAAAGATAAAACATTGGGTATTGCTCATGTAAGAAGTGGTGAGCTCCTTCGTAAAATGCTTCTCTAAAAGAACTAATCAACTTTTCATGGGTTCAAAAATACAGTGAGTTTAATATTTAGTGAAATGGGAACGGGGAACTATTACAATATATACCTGGTGTTTTGTGCAGATATTTTTTCAGCCAAATCATATTGAACAGATGTAAGTAAATCTCAGGAAAAATACCTCCAGCCTGACATCAAGTGTCTAAAGTATGTTCCCAACCAGGAGGGGGAAGTGAGGGAGTGAGGGCCCTCAACACAAGAGGCCCTGGGGTGTGCTGGTCCCACCGCACTGTGGGCTAGCCAAGGCTCCGGCCCTCCTCCTGCACTTTGCTTGGCTACTCTTTGCCCAGCAAACCCATACAAACAATTGACAGGAACAGTCATACTTTCCTTTTTTATCAAAAATTCAAACACTAGACCCCAGCATTCTCAGAGTATTTCAATGTAGCAAAACTCCTGTTTTGACATTTCAGCATCTCTCAATTCTTTTCTCTATCTAAGCAGATCTCTACTTCCCAATGAGAATTCCCTCAGAAGCCTGGGATCCTTCAAAAGCAATCCACATATTATAGACAGAGACACGGGAGCCGCAGTCTTCCTGTGAGCAGTACACGGTTAACAACACCTCACACTTTTTGGGTGAGATAATATAAATTTGGGAACAATAGTAAACCACTTAACAGAGGCTGAGTACTGGGCAGTAGACTAAGCACTTTATAATATTATTTCCTTCAATTTAATTCTTACAATGATGTGAGCATATTCATTATTTGTCTAGATTTTATAATATATTTGATGTTTAGAAAAATTAAGTAATACAGTAAGTAGTAGGAGGGTAGATATTGGGTCACCAGGACTGATTTTCTTCACAGCTTGGAATTCTAGATCACCTCCCTAAGGATCAAGAACCAAGGGAACACTCGACACGTGGTAAAGGGGAAGTAAAGATTGCTTCATCTCTTACACTTAATTTTCTTGAGGTGCCCCCTCCCCCCCACAAAATTTCTAGCCCCAAGCTTGAGTCCGTGCTGTTACTCCTCTTAAAAATTTTTTTTTCTATGATTCCTTGGACAAAAAAGTTCAACACATTGGAAGGTTCCAGGGCCCTCCCGGGGCATTCTACCTACTCGCTATAACACTGACCTCCTTTCTGAACTCACGCAGCTTTGTGAGTTACAGGTATGGGTTGATAATGTCATATTATGTTGTGCTCTTAGCTTACAATTCACAGGTGTCATTTTGAAACCTCAGAGGTTTATTTACCAAAAAAATGATAGCATTTTGCAATGATAAGAGCGCACACTCCGGAGTATTGTGCCTGGTTCTGAAGTCCGGCCCCGTATTTACTGGATGTGGCACTTCGGACAAATTTGTTGGCCTTTCAATACCTCAGCTTCCTCACCGATCAAAGGGGCCTAATAAGAGACACCAGTTTGCCACACACCTGCTGTGAGAAGTACCTGAGTTAATATTTGTTAGGAATTAGAATGAAATATGGTACATAATAAGTGTTACACAACGTCGATTTCCTTAGAAGCTGTAATTTTTCATCAGATCTCCTTCAATGACCATATAATATTTAGAGCATACAAGATATGTCAAATATTTGCTAAGTTGTTAGTTAACTGGCTACTTTTTATGTTTTTTTCTTATTCATAATTAATGCGACATTTCAATTACCTATTTTGGTAAGCTACTGATTTGGATTTGGAGATTCAAAGATGCATAATTCAAGGAGTCCAACATATAATGAGGACAAATATAAGAGATGTTCTACTTGAGTATTAATTAATTATTGCATACAGAGAATGAGTATAAATAATACACTTCCTCCTTATTCCGTTACTTGTGGGCAGTTGTTTATTGTCCAGAGCCTCTCAAACAGGGGGCCCACGTGTGGTCATCGAAGCCCAGTGAGTGGGAAATGGATTATGATTCAGAATTTGAAGTAGTTATTTTCCATGTACCCACTATCACAGTCTGCAAGCAATAACACACCAGGTCAATATGCACCTGAGAAACCTGACAGGCCACAATGAGATAGAAATCAGGGGTCTTAAGGCCTTCTCACTCAACCCCAATTGTTAGTTATGAAAGCAGACTTCATAGTACACAAAATTCCACTGCAAAGGATGTAATTTTTGAGGTGTTTTAGTTTTTATATTTGAAGTTAAAACTGATGAATTGCTCTGTAAATATACCAGTGGAATCTAAGTCTGAAAATGTTTTGATATCTATTTTATACATTTGAGAAGAAAATACATAAATAAGCTCCTGTTTTATAAAAATTTTTGTAGTACCTGCTTTCCTCCCCAGAATTTACACTCTCATTTCATTTCTACTACAGAATTTTATTCTAAAGTCAAGATGGTCATGTTTGAATATTTTTTATTATTTGACAGGTTATATATCTCTGCAACAAAATATATGTTAAATGTAACTTTTTCCCTGTGAACATAGGTTTGAAGACAAAATTTCCTTTGGAATGAGTTATGATCATTATTAATACTAGACACAATTGATAAAATGACCCAAATATGTGACAAATTTTACATTCACTGAGCATAAAAATAAAATTTTACAGGAAATTTGTCTCAAGTCAGGTGAGTTTTTTCTTCACATAATTTTGCAGTTATGTCTGACTTATTTACTACAAGATTATAATGGTGTTATCATCAATTCTATTCTTAGTTTTGGTTTTAAAAATAAATGTTTAAAATTAATTTATATAAACATGTAAAAGAAAATACAACTATTTTTCCAATAACACTTGAGTTCACTTCTTTAAACATCTTCTGAAATACATGCCTTTAATCGGATAGTATTCTGTCATCAAAAACTATTTTTAAGAATCTACTTGTGACAATATAAGTTTTTAATTTCCTTTTGTTGAAAATAAAAAAATGGAAGCTACCTGACTTTTGCAAAAAATTATGCTTTGCTCATTTATCAAAACCATTCACATTCTCAGTCTCAAATTCAATACTTCAAATTGCTATATCTTCTTTTAGTGCAATGGCAGTTTTTCCTATATGGAAAGTGTACTTACAGTGAGATTCTAAATGAGTGGATATTCAGTCTTTCTTTTGTGGTGTGGAAGTAGGATCAGTTAGCAGGGGCATGGGGAGAAAAGGAGAAAGCAGTATTTTCAGAGGATACGTGAGGAAACTGGGACTCTGTGAAGGATCCCTCCATATACTCCGATAGCAGGTTTTCTCAGTCACAGCACTATGTCTATTCGTAGTAGGGTACTTCTTTGCTTTTGGGGGTTTCCTGTGCTTTGTAGGATGGTCAACAGCACCCCAGACCTCTGTCTATGGCACTCCAGTCATTTCTTCCCAGCTGTGACAACCACAAATTTCTCTAGACATGGTTCCCATGTTTTCAGTGAGGACAAAACCACCACTGATTTCAAATGAGTGTCTTAGGTGTATGTGTGCCCATGTAGGAAGATTGCCTTAGCATTGAACATCATACTGAATTTGGCCCTATTAAGCATCAATGAGTTTCAAACAACTGAGAGGGTGGAATATTTAAAGTATTCCCACGATTCAGCCAATGGGGATTATCACCTTCTAACTGGTTATATCCAAGACCTGCTGGACTTGTATTGGTGATCTTTAAAATTCTGAGAGACGGTAAAGCCTCCCAGTGTTTTCAGGAGATCTATACGGAGGTAAAATAGAGACAACCTGGTTAATTTTTCTATGTGCATATTCTGTTCTTTCTTCTGACACTTGAAATAATGTATATTATTATAAGCATTTAGAGACAAAAGAGCAGTACTGACCACTCTTAATGACAACTTAGCATGGTAAGATACAGCTTTTCCTATGATTTAGAGATTGGTTTGAATTATTATTCCCCTTCCTCCTCCTTTTTCTTTGCATTGTTGGAAGTTCCAGCATGCATTGTGATTTACAGTGTGCCATTCCCAAGAAGACTAGATCCTAAGCAATTTAAAGTATGGAACTAATCATCTTCTAACTTCAAAACTTAGGATAATATCTGTGCACAACAGGTCCTTTATAACAGTTTGGTGACAAATGGAGTAGTTAGATTAATATTAGGTTAGTATCAAGGAAGTTAGCTTTTGCAACAAACACTTAAACTTTCTACCTTCGCCCTGTCAGCATACTACAGGGTCTCCGACAAATGGACAAGCTAAAATGCAATGAGCCATAGCTCATCTGCAGACTCGCTACTACACCAGAGTAATTGAACATTCACGCTGACACTTAAAACTCACCCTTGTGGGATATTTTGAAAGCACAAGAAAGGAAATAAAGAACAAAATAGTTATCAAAAATATTAATATCAGAGGTAAGCATTTTTATTTTCTTCAATTTCTTCTTTATATATTCTTATACAAATAAGGCCATGTGGTATATACAATTCTGCATTCTAGTTTTTTCTTAGTCTTTAAGGTTTGGAAGTTCAGGATAACTTTTTTTTGCCCATCATTTCATCCTCAGTTCCTAAAATATATTATTAGGTAAATAAACACACTCAATTTCAGAAAGGTGTACCAAACACATAGAAATTACATGAGTATATGCAACGAATACACAAGACATGGAAAGGGACTCGAAAGGCACTGCAGTTAAACTTTCTCTGTATTATTGAAAACATCACAAGGAGGCTCTAGTATGTCTTTAGGTGCAAATCCTTAGATATATGATTTTATTATTACTTTATTTCCTTTGGAAAGATTCCCAGAAGATGTATTACTGGAAAAGAAAAAGAAGGTGATATTTTTAAGGGCACACATTCAAAGATTGTACCAATATAAGCTTCTACAATAGAATATGAGAATACTACCTGTATCCTGTATCACCATGCCTGCTATTTTTTGGTAGGTGAAAATGTGACTCTTATTGTTTTCATTCTTTGATGAAAGAGACTGAACTCTTTTTTCTCCTCAATGTTTACTAGCTATTTCTATTTCCTTCTTTTTGCAAGCCAAATGTTTATGCTTCTGTTTGGTACTACTTGAAATGTAGGAACTGCATGGTACCCTGTTTTATGAGCCCTCTGTAGGTAGTCGACCACCTTTGGCTTGGGTACTTTCAACATGTTGTTTGTTCACTCCTGTCCTGCACCTCTTGTGGAATTGCTCAGTGAGCTTGTTGAGATCTACTGAGCACAAAACACAGGCAAGACATTATTTTAACTGTTTTCTACTTTACAGTCGTAAAGAGATAAGGGCACATCTATTAGCTCCTCTGAGGTTTCCACAGTTTTTTTTTTCTTAAATGATTGCAGAATGTCCTTAAAAGTAGCTGCAGTACAAAGACTGAATTACTGAGTATGGAGCAATCGAAGAAGGTATTTTATGTGCACTAAAACAAAGAGGACCACTCGAGAAAGTCTATAATCTTTTTCAACCTGATGTTATTCAACACAGCAGATACTATGAGATGAAGATGACTCAGTGCAGTTTAATAATTTTCTTTTATAGAATAGTGTCTGCAGTCCAATTTGGGTGACTTATGGGAGTCAGGACCATTACCTGATGTGGTAAATTTCGGGATTGGACAGTAAGTGACAGTAGTGTCAATGCCTCATGCTCTGTTTTACACAGTGCAGTTTATACCAAAGAGGTCTGAAAAATCCACAGCGGCATGCTAATAATTATGTTTTTAAAGAAATGCAAATAGGCTTAATTTGAAAGCATAAAATTAATCATATAAATGGTAGCTCCATGTAAGGAATATTATGTTTCAGCCAAAATGCAAAACAAATTAAATTGCAATATTGTTAAGGAGTAGTGAAACTCTGCGTTTATTTTAGAGTTCATGTCAAATTTAAATGTCGTTTTATTTCTTTTTACAGCTGGGCACAATTAGACATTGCATCTTCCTAATGTTAAGGTTCTCTCCTTAAGAAAATATCTTATGATAAGCTGGGTGCGGTACTGCACTCCTGTAATCCCAGCATTAGGGAGGTTGAGTCAGGAGGATTGCCCTGAGTCCAAGGCCAGCACGGGCTCCATAGTGAGTTCAGGACCAGCCTGGACTATGGAGCAAGATCCTGTCTCAAAAAAAAAATCTTATGCTGGTACAGAATGTAGAACACAATATAGAACAACAGGCCTTTGATACAAATGGTGTTTCGAGAGCTTTGATCCCAGCCAGACACAATTAATTTAATAGTGGGTAAATAGTGGTCTATTGCCTTGTCAATCCATTCAGTGGCTTGAAGTGCACATGGCCAAAGACAGGTAACTGTTTTCTTGACAGACACAAATCCAGAGGAGAAAACTGACACAACACAGGATAAATTTTGCATCAGTGACTGAAGTGTATGTGTCAGTTATTGCATGAGGAAGAATTTGTATTAAGTTAGCAATAGTTTTCCAGCTTTCTTCCATAAAATTATTTCCTGAAAGGAGGTGCCAATTCTTGATGAGGAAAAAACAAATCTATCAATATGCAATTTTACTGAATTTTTCAAATCTGCATGAAAGGAGATGTATTTGAATTTATAAAATTAAATTTATTGAGCCTTCAAGTAAGCAGTTATGCTAAGAAAATACCTTACTATTTATTCACTGGATGTGATATTACTTTGCTTGGATTCTACCAATCCAGGGTCCATAGATTTTTTCCATAATATTTATTTTAATTTTTCCTGGGATTGATAAATGCCATCATCATTATACGGGAAGTGAAAACTGTGGACAATTATGTTCTTCCATGGGGATGTGATGGCTGAGTAGTTTTACTGTATTATTCTTTATTCTTAATTTGGTCAAAACACACTGGTGTGAATGAATGTTGCTGAAAATCTCACCTAAAAAGCCATCACTGGCAAATGATAGTAGCGGCTGTATTTGGACTTCGGAAGTGATGAGCTCCAGGATTGACTGATGGTGTCAACTGTGACTGTTAGGGTGGCAAAAACTATTATGGCTTATAAGAGATAGTAGGGACCACTGAAAGCAGAACTGGACTCAGAGTCAGAAGCCCTCATTTCTTTGTTAAATTTTGGTTATCAGTACATTTAAACAGGTACGGACAAACCATCAATTTGTTTCAATTTAGGGATAAAGGGGCATAATTAACAGTGGACCTTTGAGCAATCCTAAGTAAATATTACCTATTTTTTTTTTTTTTTAGAATTTGGACAAAAAATCCCACTTCTCTGTGCTGGAGGTCTTCAAGCATATTACGTTTTACACATTCTAAGTGTTCAGTAATCAAGATTTGTTGGAAATGTCACCTATAAGTTTGTTGGATTTTTTTTTTTTTTGGTCTTCATTGTGTTATAAGACAAAAGATTATGAGGATGCAACAAAATTTTGGCGGAAAAAAATCCAGAATAAATTTAAATACAAAAGAACACTTTCTATTGTCAACAAAAGCAATTTTAATTGATTTTGGCATGGGTGACAGCCAGAACTCATCTTTAGTAATATCTGTAAACAAAACAAAACAACACAACGAGAAGGGTATTAATGCTATCACACAAGTGTTTGTGTTATCAATGTTTTTTGAGTTGTTGGCAAGATTTATTCTAGTTTCTTTAGTACTTAACATATTTTTGGTAACAAGAATAAAAGAAATATATGCGAAGATGAAAGTGTTTAGAATTACACCTGATAAAATATAGGGAGTATTTATGTGAAAATAAACCCCACCCAAATATTACACTGTTTGTTTCAAATTTAATTTCAGAGAAAACCAATTAATATAAGATTCTAAAAAATCTAAATAATTTATTTAAAGTATTTCTGTGTAACTAATCATTGCCAGGAAGCACTGTACCTAATGATACGATGTGTTTTTCCTGAACAAATGTTCATCTATTCTACCAGACTGTGTGGCATTTGCTCATATTCAACAACTGTGGAAATTTGGAACAAGGTTTCTTCTCCTTTCTTTAAAAGTGTTTAATTCCTTTACACGTGCCAGGCACAACTTATGTACAAGTTAACAGGAAATGTTCTGTGTAATAATTTTTTTTCTTTGACCTGACAATGGCAATAACGGTGAATGATTCATTAGGAGTTCAACGTGTCTAAGTTCTCTAAGCTCACGGGTTACTGTTTGATTTTGAATCTGGAAGCTAAACCACTGCTGGGTGGAAAATCCAACATAAGTGTCCGTTGTTGCACAATGAGATTTTATTTGGGAATTTTAGAACATGAGTTTTCATGTTAATATAATATTAAAAAAGACTATATGAGACACTGTTCTAGTCTGTCTTGAGCAGGTGAAATTAAGTATTTAAAATGTACTTTATCAAATAACTCTTTTTCTCTTTTTTTCATTATAGTTTTTAGGCAAATAAAAACAGCATGGCTGCCTGAATTTGGTCTTCTTAGAATTAATTACAGGCAGCAAGGCATTCTGATGCTATTTAATAAAATTGCCTTTAAGTTATTATTATAATGAAAAGACCACTACAATGGTTTGATATTTACTAGGCATTAAGCATATTTTCTTGAGAGCTAGAGTTAAAGAAAAGGAATCAGACTTACAGTACATATAGAAGTTCAAGTTATACCACTGGGTTTCAACCTATATTCACTATCCAGAATAGTACACCTACCTGGGCATGACATTAAGTCCCAGTGCAAGAGAAACTGCAGTAAAGGGTGGGGGAGAATGTGACCAGAAAATCAAATGTCTTATTAAATAATTGTTCTGATTAAAATTGCTATAAGTTATAGGGACCTTTTAACCTTTCACCTTTTAAGAAAACCACCAAGAAGTGGGAGCATTAAGTCACTTCTTGAATCAATTCTAGTCTGAGAAATAAACAGGTTGAATACCAAATGCATTATATTGTTCAGGTATTGCTACAACAGAAGAGTATGGTTGCCTAGTCTAACAAATTCTACTTAATAAACAGCATTAAAGAAAATTATCTGTTTTCTGGACTGAAAAAGTACAAATCTATAGTCTTGTTCATCATGTAAAAATCAGAAGATGATTCCATATTAATACAGAGTTATGGTCAACAGTGACAACTGGGTCGCCTGGAATTTCAAATGGTGGTATTACTCATGTGAATTCTCCCGAGCCCAGTGTGTTTACAGCTTTGCAAACTCAGACACTTGATCTCAGCAGCTCTTCAGAGTGAAGTAGCATCAGTGTGAGGACCACGTTAACGAAACTCACAAACATTCATGGGTAAGGCCTGAATGACAAATTTTTATTTCAAAGTAAAAAAGCCTTATCTGTGAATTGCAATGACATTTGTTTCAATCTGACTAGCAATCCACTTACAAATAGGATAGGATAGAACTGCCAAATTTGCCTCTCACACTCAGGTTTTTACTACTAAGAATCTTTAGAATTTTCTTTACTATATTTGTGCGTGTGTGACATAATAGCTCAAAAATCAGCAGGATCATTCTGTGTTGATTTTATAGCTCATTTCTCAGTGTACAATCTCATATGCAAGTTCTTTGAATGGAAGAACTTGAAGACCATCACCGTTGCCCTCCAACGGTGCGTACATCCTCTTCACTAGATTTTATTATGCCTGGTATCAGGTAATCTAAGATACTCTCTGGAGTAGATATCAGTACTTTCAGATAATAGCTTAAATATTAAAGAAATGAAATTCAATACATATCAGCCATTACTTTACTTAAACAATAAGAATTTTCCTTGTAAAATTAAAGTATAACATTTTAATTTATTTTTTCTTGGTGATCCTTTTTTAAGCAAATTATACTCTTTTCATACCAACATTTATCTCCAGAGCTTTGCTTTTTGTAATTTCAAGACCTATTATAAACTTGTTTTCTTCGTTTCTACAAGTTTTCCCTTGAGAATCCTTGATAACAATACTACTACTTGTTCTACAGCCCGCTATTTTGTTTTCTTAAGAGTCTACCTTAACAAACTCAGTTTCACACAGTATCAACTACATAAGGCAACTTGAAAATACAACAAATAATATTGAATAGGCATCACTAATGAAAAGCAAACTGACCAAAAGAGGGACTCGGACTCATCTTTCAGGTCCATCTCAAATACCACATCCCTTCTGAGAGCTATTCTGAAGGCGGAGCCACCCTTTTGCCTTCCATTCTGACCTTGTGGGAGCCTGGCTTTGACCTTGTTACTTGGCTGAGGTCTATCAGTGTCAGTGTCCTTGAGTTTCTGAATCTAACTTTGGCTGGATGCTCAATAATAAATCATGAATAAATGTGTGAGTCATATACATTTCCATTAGCATGTATATGGAATGAAGTCTGTGAGTTTATTCTTTTTAAGATTAAAGATGAAATTGAAGCAGCTTTGAGCAATTGATCTCCTTTTCATATGTAAGTGTAGGTCTTAATTCAGGCTCCTAGAAATGGGTTTGTCAATGAGTTTTTGGAAGAGGGGAGCCTCAAGCTTAGCCAGTGCTAAAGAAGAAGAGAAATTTATGTCTCAATTCTTTTTAGAAAGCTGGTCAGAAAATGTAAATGAATATATATTTAATGACTATTTATAATTTGAAATGAATATATATATATTTGCAACAAAAAAGCTTTTGTTGTTTCATTTTTAAGGATAATTTTGTGGTCAAATTCAGAGCCACGGTTCACAATACAAATTCAACATTATAATACGGTGTATTTGCTGTTATCACATGATTTCGACATAACCCATGTGATGTAGGTAATTGTGTCTTTAAAAGAAAGATTTTTTTTGTTGGGTATTTTATGACAATTAGAAATATTATTTTAAAATGGGCCGATAGAAGTATTTATGGACAGCAGCTTTATTATGGGGATAAATCTCTGCAAACATTTTCTTTGAGCATCCCAAATCCTTCCTTGGTAGCCGAATAGTTGGCTGACTTGAACATACAGTGACGAGCATGCTAGCAACCACAAGCAAAACTTAGTAAACCACCAGAATAATTGTTTTATCTTTGCTGATGCCGGTGATTCCTCCAAATTAGAGAAACGTAACCAAGGACCACATAATATGATAACTAATCACACAAAATGACATTAATGAATACTCATTCCAATAAAGTAATTTACAAAGTCAGCATACCCAGCCACTTAATAAAATATTAACTATGCAGAGATCAACATGCTAAGTCAAAGCAAATTACTTTTGTTCTTTTATAAGAACATGCTTTTGGGTAAGATTTTAACTTCTTATTTTGGCAAAAGGTGACATGTTCAGTTTGGCTTTTGTAGGGATACGCTTAAGCCAGGAACAACCTAATTTAGGGTTAAATTAAATAGATTTTCTATTTATTATATGTACACATAATTTACTTCCAGTCCTTACAAAACAACTACAATAAAAAATGCATGCTATGTTGAGTGTATGATACCTTATCATTTGACTGTGACTTTTAAATGCTTACTATGTGAGGTGTACAAAAATGTGGGTAAACTCTACGTTGAAGAACATTTTTCAGCTCATCTAATAAAGATTAACAAAATCCACTTATTATGGACCCACTAATTCTAAGCCTGAAATATTGATGGCCACATAGATACGTTTTAAAAATTACCTGAGCAAGCCAAACTTCTATGTGCTTTAAAATTGACAGTAATTTGTGACACTAGGAACACAGTACTTCCTTTTACAAAAATCCGTACACGGTCAGTAATTTAGCACATGGTTATTATATTTAGCTTGATTCACTATAAATGCCGTTATAACACCTGTGGTTTCCCTCATTAAGAGTTGAATGGATGGGGTCGGGGGTTGAAAGGGCAGCGTATGCGCCATGAAAGAACTGGTTAACATAGCCTATTATATTGGTGCACTGGTAAATCTCATTTCTATTCATCAGATGATTAGTTCAATCAATATTTATTCCTCTATGCTCCCTTTGTCTTATGCTACAAAGGAGACATCCTTCAAATCCACGGCACCAGCCTTGTCATCTATGAATTTGTTGCTTAATTTGAGAGGGAATATTTTATTTATTTGGCAGTCCTGAATTCTTTTGATTCCCTTTCCCTCTAATTACCAGTAGGTACTATAATGGAGTTTTGTGTAGATTATTTATAAATAGATGCTATTAACAGTTCCCTTTTTGTGAGACTGAAGTATCACATGCACTCATATCTTCCCTCTGAATGCTTTGGTGGAAAGTTGTTTCTGTTTCTGAAAATATGTTTGAGTTTTGAAGTCTGAATTGTGAAAGCGAAGATAAGAATGAATTTTCTCTCTCAAATATTCATTCTTTTTGTGTGAGTGGGTGGTTATAGGCATATACATATACATGTTACGTATCAGTATGCATCAACAGACGCCTCCGAAGGCTGTTATTATCTACTAGGGATTCTGTTAAGTCAGAGATTCTATTCAAAGTACGATAAATATTTGCAAAAGCTGTAACTGGAAGATGATTACAAAATTGCAGGAATAATACTTTTTATGTAGGGTGCTCATTTTATCAAAGGTCATCGTTCATCACATTACAAAAGACTTAGTTCATTAGTTTGCTTAATTTCTGTCCTTTAGATCACAGTGGATGGAACAGTGGAACTACATCTGGGATGAAAAACTTGCATTAATTATTAAGCACAATTCTCTTTTTTAATATTTGCTATTTTGTATATTTCAATATCTTGACTTTTTACATCCATTAAAAATGCCAATATAATTAAAATATCTTGTTTTTGTCTTTGTGAAATTAACACAGAAACAGTTTTACTCTGAAGAAACTGCTTTTCTATAACTAGAGTCAAAATATTGTGTTAAGTCACTTCTATTACTAGTAACTTTTGCATTCATAGTGTATGGGTTTGTGTGCCTTTAACTTGTGCTAATTTGGCCACAATTTTTCATTTGTCCCTTTGGCACTAATGTCCTTATTTCCTACTATGTTTGACTGTAAATCTGGGATGTGATTAGTGGCACTGATGTTATTGTTCACAATTTTAACCTCACGTTATAAAGTGCAAAAATCTTAGCAGACATGCACACACACACACACACACACACACACACACACACACACACTCCCACACTCCCACACATATATGTTCTCTCTGTCTGCTACATATCTATAATTTTTAACTTAGTATTTTACCATAATAATTTTAAATTTATTAATTGAATGTTGTAATACATACTTTATATTAGAGGAATGTTATTAATCACAGTGAAAAAAACCAGATTCACTAATGTATTCCTTAAAACTATGTAGCAAAAGGTATAAACACTACATACATGTGATATTACTGAAAGGTAAATACGTATTTAAAAATGTGAAGTCGAAGCTGATAGAATAGTTTACTTTTATATAGACAAACTTCCTGCATTGAACCGTTTAAAAATTCTTGTGACTCTGCAGATGCTAAAAATCACGTAATTTTTTTACAAAGCTTGCTTATCATTTGCAAGAAGACTGATCCTAAAACTTCATAATTTGTTGATGCTATAAAATCTTTGCTGTTGTAAAATTAGAATTTATCAGTTGGAAACATTTATATCAAAAACATAATTTATGCAAATATATGCCAGTATAGTTGCTGTCTAGGCTGTTAATAGTTTAGCATTTAACAAATTGTTACCAAGATAAGTAAATGTTAATATTCATACTTGATTAAGAACATAAAATAATGAGTCGCTTATGTGAAAGTTAAACTCTCCCATAAAACAGCTTTAATAATGGTGCAAGAAGCCACCTTTAAAGGATTCTCTAAAGATCAAAAGCAATACAGCTGTTGGTGGAAAAATATCTAAGGACTTCTGAGGTTTTAAATGAATGTTAAGAAAAGAGTTTTAATTTTGTGTTCCTTGTTTATGAAGCCTGCTGCTGAAAGGTGTGTTTATTTTTTCTTTACTATCCTGTTTGCTCAGTTCCTGATTCTTGGAAAATACAAAAAAGTAAAGTTAGGTGGTCCTAATATTCACAATACTGGGTACTTCTGTGCCCCGATCCTTGCTTCATTCACACAGGAGGGGAGAAAAGGGAATCACTAAATGTGACCATTTAATAAAGTATTCCACTTTATTTCTGGCTACATAATTTTCAACAATACTTGGTATATAACTTTGAAATTTTCCTTTAAACTGAATGATTACTTTTCCTGCAATAAAGAGTTTACTAATGGTCATTTAATGAGCAATTATTAATGGACAACTGACAATGTCCTTCCAGCAATGGCTTTTAGTTGTGAGAGGCGGAATGTTGGTTAGAAATATTTAATTGGAGATATTTAATTAGAATTTTGAAGAAGATTAAGAGGGAGAAGGTACTTTTCAAAATCTAAAGGCCCTGGGGCCAACGGAGCATTCAGAGCTCCATACGTTTGAAAGGTGAGTGTACTTCCGAGAGCAAGTTCCCTCCTAAGGTTTGGCAGTTGATAAAAATTAACTACTTGCAAATAATAGATGAAAACCAGACGTTAGAAAAGCCAAGCCCCATCCTTGTTTACAGCAAACATAAAACCAGATTTCTAATCCGACCCAGTGACAATCACCTATTGATTGCCAGGACATCTGTGCCACTGTTTTTGGAAGCAGGTTTTTCTGGGGAGGCAGGCCTGAAAAACTGGACCATTTAGAGTCCAGGGTCACAAATAAACCACAGATTCCCCAGGAAGAAACCTTGAAACCCACACCTGGGCTGGCTCCCTTCTTACCTATGTATGAACCGAATTACAATCCTGCCCCCAGCCTTTAGAAGTTTTTCCTTTCACTATTGCAATGTATGAAGAAGCTCTCTGGAACTCGCACGGTACCCTTTCACAGACAAAGGCTGGAATGCTTTGTGCGCCACAAAATACAATCTCCTTTGCCCAGGCCACCGCTCAGTCTTCCCAACTCAGTTCGGTGGTGAGGCGGACAAGGAACTCAAAGATCAGAGCTTTTCTTACTCCCTTTCTGACCCTGTACCTTTGGTGGGGATGATAGTCTCTTACACCCCGGAGGCCTGGGGGCGGAGGCAGGGCGGGGTGGGGTTGAGCTGGGGTTGGGGTGGGTTTGCTCAAAGGGACCGGAGGGGTGGGGGTGGGGGGATCGCTGTATTCCAGGTCCCGTTTGAGTGGTGCAAAGTGTCCTGTTCAAGACAGGTGCCAGCTGCAAGCTGGAGCAAGGCAGCGCTGACGGGACTACCTGGAGGAAGCGGGGCGTGTGTGTGTGTGTGTGTGTGTGTGTGTGTGTGTGTGTGTGCGCGCGCGTGTGTGTGTGCGCGCGTGTGCGGCTCGGGCACGGGTGTGAGACACACTGGAGTGGGCACACTGGAAAGCCGAGTTCAAAGCCCGCCCCTCCCCCAGAATAATCTGTTTAGTGGACCCGCAGAAAGGAAAGCTGATTCGTCCAGCTCGCTGGCTCCTCTCAAGTTCAATCTCAAGTTCAGCCTCAACTCTCACAAGATGTCAGAGCAACCTGGTTCTCTTCTTATACCATCGGTAAGACAGCTCCCGGTGGCGGGACGGGCGGGTGTCTGCAGGGCATGGGAGAGCAGCGAAAGGACGGGAAAGGAAGGTCAGGGGGCCTAGGCGACAGACCTGGCCCCTCACTTTTCCTCCAGCATGTGCTTAGTTCGGACTTGTGAGGTTCCTGGGTACCCCGGAAAAGCCTGGGCCCTCCAGAATGTACTTGTGGATTCACGCTGCTTCCCAAAGTGAGCAGGGGGACCAACCCTGGTTTGTAACCCGGAAAGGACAGCCTCGGGGAATCTCGAACATCTTCAGCTAACTGCTGCTTCAGGAGCTGTGTGACCAAGGTACAACCGGTTCCCTGCCTGTCACTTCACAGGGTAAGGAGCAAGTGAGTCATGTACATATACACGCATACAGGGCTCCCGGCCCTAGTGCCCATTGCCAAGTGAGGATGCATGTGGTTTTAGACTTCTCCACAAGCAGGAACTCAGGCACAGAGGGATTGGTGGACGGGGAGGAAAAAGGGAAGGACCGACTGGCAGCTTCGGACGCAAGCAAAGGAAATCGAAAGGAACGGGGATGGGATGGTGAACCGGGACTCAAAAGACAAGGACAGCGCAGTCTCGCCAAGCAGCCAAATAAAAGTGCTCTTCTCGCGGACTGCCCAAGTTTCTTCAAAGGTTTTGGTTAGTGGTGTGTGTGACCAACCCCCGACGGGGACACTCAACTCCCTCGTTCCCAGCGCCGGTCAGTCAGACCACCCGCCAGGATGTCCTTGTTCCTTATCTGCTTTTCTCTCATCGCACTCCGTGGACAGCTTTCTTCCCTCTGTCTGTCCCTCCTCCCTCCCTTTCCTGCCTCGTCCCGCTGACTGTCCAAGCTGGCTAACCCATTTTGAGCCTCTGAGCACAGGCTCGGAGCTCACCTCGCCGCCGCCTCTTCCAGGGAGCTTGTTGGAGGCCTAAGGGGAACGGGTGGGCGAGGACTCGACTCGAAGCCCCGCGGAAGGAGGATGCTTGCACCCCGAGTCTCCCAAATTCTTCCTGCCTAGATCGCCTTCTTCAGGGTGAGGGCGCGGGGAGGTCTGGAGCTGGCCCCTCCCGAGAGAGGAAAGCCCCCGAGAAACTGCAGGTGGCTAGGAACAGAGACCAGGAGGTAGGGGCCTGCGACCAGAGTTGCTGGGGTCTCTGTCAGGAGGGCACCCGCCTGTCCTTTCAAGAAATGCGTGAAGTTGCTGTGGCCGACGGGAAAGTAAGGGACTGGGGACCTGGCACAGAGCTCGGAAAACTTAGAGGTTCCTTGCAGCAAGGGCCAGGGGCGGACAGAATGACTCCCCCAGCCCCTGGGCAGCCGCTTAGGTAACTCGAGTGAGGTCACAGCAAGTGCCCAGCTTGTGCCCGGGCGCGCCGCCCTGCCTGCCGCCGGCTCGCCCCGGGGTTCTGCCCTGGCTGCCGCCTCCGCTACCTAAGGTCCCTGCCCTAGGGCGCACCCCGCACTGTCGCCTCACAGCTGTCCTTTATCTGAAAAAGAGCAGCAGCCCAGATCTGTCCTCCGCCGCCGCGGGTTGCGTGGCCTCTAGCTTCTGGAACTTTCTCACTACAACTTTTTTTTGGGTAGCGCTGGTCGCGGGGCAGCCGGCCGGGCCAGGGGGCAGGGGCGACGCGGAGGAGAGCTCGGGGCCGACTCCCGCGTCCGCTTCCAGTCCCCGGCACTGCCGCTCTGCATGGGACCCTTGGGAAGGGACGCTCCTGCAGGCCGGGACGCCAGTGGGCCCGGTAGCCTGGCCAGGGCGCGGGTTCCGGCGCGCTCCGCCCTGCGCCTCGCACGCCGGTCCTCCGCGGGCCACCGCTGCGCGCGGGGCGCTTCCAGCTACCGCGACTCCAAGCCACCCCTCTCAACTCTCCTGGCACCCCGCGCCGCGTCAGTACCCGAGAGCGCCGCACAGAAAAAGAAGAAAAAAAGAAAAAAAATGATGCAGGGGTAACTCAAGAACGGAGAGGAAGCAACAGGCGCGGCTCCTTTTCCCAAATAAGCGCCTCCCGAGTCCCAGCAGAACTCCCGAGAGGCCGCGACGCGTCCGCACAACTTTCTACGCCCAGGCCGTTTGCAGCCCCGCTCGCGATCGCGAACTCGGCGCCCTGCGCCCGGCCACCTCGGCGGCGTGTCGCCCCCTCCCCGCCTCCCGGCTGGCCCCAGGTGGCCGGATCAGGGACCCCAGCCGCCCGCGGGCTCGCTTACCTCGCATGGTGTGGCCGCTGTCCCGCTCAGCGTAGTCATGAAGCTGCTCCCAGCCCGAACCCCAGCGAGCCCAAAAATCCCGCTCAGCACGAGTGACGAAGGTGGTTGGCGCAGAGCAGCGGAGCCGAGGAGACCATCCCTTCAGGCGGACGCCGAGGCCGCAGGGTGACGTTCGCCACCGCCGCCGCCGCCACTAGGCTACCAGTTTGGACCGTGGCGGTGGTGACTGTTCTGATGGCTGTTTGTTTGTTTGTTTGCTTTGAGGAAGGGAGAAAAAAATGTCCTGGCTGGCTGGTGCCTGGATTTTGTTTTGCTTTTGTTTTTCTTTTTTTCTTTCTCTCCAGTGTGCTTGCTTTTTAAAAATGTCACCGCCTCCGGCTCAGAAGATTTCTTTTGTGATCACTTGGACTGAGGAGGAGGAGGAGGAGGCCGGGCAGGAGGAGGAGGAGTTGGTGGTGGTTTTGTTAGTTACAAAGAAGAGGGAGAAGGGGCGAGGGGGCGGGGGGAGGAAGCAGAAAGGGAAGAAAGGCGGCGTGGATGGCAGAGCATGTGCGTTTTCACATGACATCTGTGCCTGTTAGCGGATCCACAATGTGAATTTTCACTGTTCAGTTACAGAGAGGAAGGGAGCGGGAGAGAAAGAGGGGAGCGCTGCCGCGAGGCGCCGGGGACGCGCTTATACGCGAGGGCGGGCTCGGCGCCGGCCTCCGGGCCCCGCCTCCTGTCAGCGCCCGGCCAATCAGTGCCCGGCGGCGCCCCGAGAGGCTGGGCTCCCGGGGCGGGGCCTCGGAGGGCGGCCGGGGGCGGGGGTTCGAGTCGCCCGCGTCTCCCGCGGCCCCGGCCGCCGCTGGGAATTAGGGGCTATCTGATCTGGGCCCGGCGGACGGACCCCTGAGAGAACGGAGCCAATGGACAGGTGACAGTCTTTCCCGACGCCAGTGGCGTGGCAGGGGGCACTGGCCAGTCCTTCGGAGAAGAGGGACGGGAGGGCTTCCTGGTTCCCACGTTATGTCGGTCCGTCTCTGTCAACACCGTGGGCCCCAAAGAGTTTCGAGTTATGGCAGCTCTTTGCAGAGTCTATTTTTCCTCCCCTAAACTACTCCTCTTTGGCCCGGATGTCCTTCAATTTAGTGATAGGAGAAAACAAACCCCCTTCCCTCACTTTTAAACCTCCACGCTAGTTCCTCCGCCTTTAAAACCACTGTTCTTAAAGATGCTCCCTGTCCCCCAATCTTAAAAAAGAAAAAGCCTCAGAGTTTGGTGTGTGTCTATGCGTATCTGTGCGTGTTTGCACGTGCGTGCAGGCTTTCCTTTGTCAAGAAATTGGTTTTTATTAGCATTTGGAGACTGTCCCTGCGATTCAAAGGTCGGAGGGGTGAAAGGCCTCCTGGCCTTGGAGCTACTTTCCTGTTTTCACCCCTGGCCTTGGGGCTACTTTTCTGATGTCATCAGTGCTCCTCAGTTCGTGAAGGTGCCACGGTTGGTGGTAGTTACTCCCCAACAACACGTATCCGTGTAGTGAAAATTGATCAGGAAACACGGGCAAAGTCTTTTGTATCCTTAAGGGGAAATTTGTCAACAATGTTCACTTATTTGTGTTGTGTTAAAAATCTAATACACACTCCAAACTCTTTCTTTACAAGGTTTTCCCTCACTGTAGGCAATAGTAAATATCCTACAGATGACTGCATCTACTTTCCCTATAGCAGGCACTTTCTTACTTTGGTTAATTGGTCACTCTAAGAGACAGGGATGTGAAAAAATGTGCCTGCTATTCAGCCTTCGGGGATTGACGCATGTATTCATTAGTGTATCTCTTGGAAGAGCAGGCCTCATCAATATTTATGTGTCCAAATAATTTGATCTATACTGGTATTTATTCATGCTTTGTCGTGTAACACAAAATGCAATGTAGAATTGGGGATTATTTAGTTAATTAGATCACTCTACACTGCCAAGTAGTTCCTCCTCAGATTAAAAAAAAAATAGATTACTTGCTGAATCTCCCCATTGTTGAATTGACAGAGCCCTGCTATGTGCCCTTCCTTTGCAAGCCAATGTGCAATTTAGAAAAAAAAATTTGGTTTTAAGAGTGAAAGTTGATTGAGTCATTAATTAAAGGAAATGAACAAAAAGAAGTTACTGTTGAGAATAGTTATTCCTTCATAAATACCTTTCTCCTAGATTTGTAATTGACACAGTAGTTAATCTTTTAAGATAATATTTAAGGCTCCCTGGTTTTATCATTTTTAATCAAGTAAAATATATTCATCATAACTACATTAAAGCTGCACCAAGTTATGGCTAATTTAGTTGCTTCATTAAAAATTACTGCATATAAAATAGTCAAGAAACAAATTGTGACTATATCATTTTAATTTTATATGCTTCGAGCCGAAACACAGAAATATTGAAATTTTCAAAGCCTTTATAAATATTATGATGATTATTAGTTATTATTTTACATTTCTATTTATTCCTAGTAAGAAATTTTGAAATTTAAGAATTTTAACTCTTAAATGTGCCTTTAGTTTTCTGGTCATTTATTGTTTCTTTTCTTCTGTGTTCTTTTCTTTTAAGCTTCTTTTTTTTCTTTTTCTTTTCCTTTTTTTTGAGATGGGGTTTTATTTTGTAGTACATGCTGGTCCTCTACTTACTATGTAGTTCATGCTGACTTTGAACTCACACAATCCTCCTGTCTCAGCCCCCTGAATGCTAAGATTACAGGACAGCACCACCATGTCCATTTATGTGCTATTGGGGAATTGCACTCAGAGTCTTATCCTTGCTAGGTAAGTACTCTAACTGCTGTGATACTCCTCTGACTCCTGGTCATCTACTGAATTCTGAAATTTCCTTTTATTGTTCCCATATCTACAATCTTTGATAAAGACAATTGGCATATATGTGAAACATATTTTCTCCTGTACATTTTAAGTGCTCTTTTGTTAATTCAACTGTACATGATTTTGTTTAAAACATGTTTCTAGATCTTTTCTGAACATTCTTTGTTAAAAAATTTATCTAAACTCTTCAGTTATTACCTTTAAAAACTATATTATTTTTACATATCTTTGACTATATATGCAATGATATGGAAGCATTAGGGTAAAATAAATGCTAATCCTTGGTTAAAATATGGTAATCTAGGGCATTTTGGACGTTCCTAAAAATTTAAAAACTCAGTTCTCCAGGGCCTCTAACTCCTTTTACATGTATTTCAAGTGAATGAAAGCCGTGTATGTAAGATAAACATTCAGGATTTAAATGAAAGAAGTCAACATTTTCTAAGAAATCATAAAATATTTACATGTTATCTGATGGGCTTGTAATCTATCTGCCAGCAAATATTTACTTCTGAAGTGGCATAATAATAATGTATTAATATAATATCTTTGTCCATGTAAAGTACAGTGTCAATAATTTTATTTGACTAATTGTCACACTGTTTTCTTACGAGCTTGCAAATCTTCTTTTGGCTGTGAGCCTGGAGGATGTTCAAAGTTGATAGCTCAAGTTTGATTAATTTCAGTGGCAACCGGTTAGTTGCTCAGCACTGTACACAATCTGAGGGAGTGTTTCCTTTCCACGTGGGCTGGCCTGTCTACCTGCTTTCCCTGTGTGTCAGCACCCTGTAGGGCTAGCTATAAGGCCCTGGGGAATTAATGACAAGTATCCTCAAGGAGGCAAAGCTTTAACATGAATCAACCAGGAGGGTGACCAGAGCTTTTAGGATTATTAAAATCTTAAAATGCCTGAAGCAAAAATTAAGTCGTAGTTGGTCAATCTATACATTGGAAGTGTTTTAAATGATTATTAGTCTGGAAGGGAGCATTGACAATACTGTTGATAATGTTACATTGGGAGTAACTGAAAGGTTGGGGCATTTTTAGCCCGTTTCAGGAGGCAGTGTGGTTGGGAAGGTTCAGGAAGAGATATAAAGCTGCTTTAATATTGGAAAGTCCAGGAATGAAAAAAAGAGAACTTTCAACATTTGACCCTACTGAGAATTGAAAAGACCAAAGGATATTTTCAGTTTCCCATTGCTGGAAACATCTAACAGAGGGCTGAACAGAAGGTTCTGGCAAAGATGCTGTAGTACAGGTTTCTACACTAGGTTGGAAATTGGTTAGAGTAACTCCAAGATCCACTGTAGCTCTAAGTGTACTTACATGTAGGCAGCTTTATCCAAAAGAGCCTGCTTCCTATCTGAGCAGTAAGCACTGGGACAGCAGAAGCCAGGGCTTCTCCGAGTACGGAAGAGCTCCTAGTGCTGTATAGGTGCCAGCAATCACCAGGTGCAGAGAGATTTCCACTGTTTCTTTCTGTGTTCAGCATGTGAACCCCAAATGGTGCAAAATAGCAAAGTAATACTTTTAAAATTTTTTTGTATTGGATGTGGAGCCCAGGGCCTCTACCCTGAGCTATATCCACAGCCCTTTCCATTTTTCACTTAGAGGCATTGTCTCAGGAAGTTACTAAGTTATTCAGGCTGAACTTGAACTTGTGATCCTCCTGCCTTAGCCAGCCTCTGAGAGTGCTGAGATCACAAGTATGCACCACTATGTCCTGTTAGATTAATTAGTTTCTAAACAATAGAAATGAAAGAGATGGGGGGTGGAGAGGTAGAGAAAGAGAGAGAGAGAGAGACAGAGAGAGAGAAAAAGACAGACAGAGAGAGGTTAGGATCAAGGTTTTATATTTCAGAGTCTTCTGATTTGGGGAAGAAAACATAATGCTTGGGGTTGGCTACATAATTCTGAAAGAAGGCTGAATCAAGTTATTTTCATATTTATTAGTATTCTCAATTTTATTCACAGCGGCAATTCCTTTAAGTTGTAGTTTACTTTAAATTATAGATACAAGATTCAAACAGCATTGAAAATGAGAAAAAGAAGGCAGGTATTAAGTATGTGTGGCTTGTGCTTAGTGTAATAAGTCGTAAATGTGCTCTCGGTCACAGCATAAATTAACCACAATATGTACAATAAGGGTGAGGAAGGCTAGCTCTAGGAAAAGGACAAAATTCACAGATTAATAGAAAAAAAGAGCTAACGTAATTGCACGAATCCCGTGATCTGTTAGCGTAATTTCTGTTTCTCTCAATATGTTCCTACATGTTGTACAATATATCTTCTACTCCTCACCACCCACTTTTTTTCTGACGAAGGTTCAAAGATTTAGAAAGGTAAAATAACTTGCCTGAGATCGCAAATCAAAAAAATGTTGGACCCCACTAAGATTTAAATTAAGGTATTATTCCAAACATGTACATTCCGTAAGTCCAGGAATTTTCTTGATTTAATTTTTTTCAGTGCTGAATTGATAGACTCTAAACTCTTGTATGGTGAAAACAATTGCTTAAAATGTACCACTGGCAGGATAAGTGGACTTTTGAACTCTTGCTCATCTTGCAGACCCACTACTCGCACTCTATTTTCTGGCATGAATGAAAGAATAGACGATTCTGAGTTGGAGGATGAAAGGATGCTTAGAAAATTTTCTGAAAAAATGTTCGTCTCCTATGGTCCATCATTAAACTTAGTGGAAATACTTTGTCATCAATATTTTGTGTTATAGGTGATGTGAGCCTGAATTAAACTGGAACCAGAAAAGTGAAGAAAAGAAAACAAAAGGTTTCGTGCAGAACATATTATAGCAGAATCCCTGATGTGTGCTGAATGGTGATGACACTGGGCCTTATCTGTGAACATGAGTGAGGGAGAGGTTGGTCCTGGTCAGAGGTCCCCCTGGGTACCCCCCTCTTTCTACCACGTCTACAAGCTAAGAAGTGGGCCTTCATCCAACACTGAGTCTGTCAATACTTTGATCTTGGACTTCTCATCCTCCAGAACCGTGGGAAAGTAATCGTTGTGCATGAACTTCCACGATTAAGGTATTTTGTTACCTCAGAATGAAAAGACTAAGCTACTAACTGGAACTCAGCACGTAGGTATGTGTGTGTGCGTGCGCTCATGTGCATGTATGTGTATTTGTAGATAAGGTGATAAGTTTAAAAGGATGTAGTAGTGAATATGCTGCTATATTGCTCAGGACATTAGAATCAAGCAAGTATCATTGAGTGACATCATTTTTATTATTATCTTGGAAAATCTTTCTATTAACTACCAACAGCAAATTCTTGCAATTCAAGTCACTTAGGCTTCGGTCCTTGCACTCCCCAAGTACTGGTACATGAGCAATAAGTGCCAAGGACACGCAAACTAATATTCACTATATTATTAGTTTTCAGCTTGATTTTTCCTAATTTCTATATGATACCCTTTTTTACTTTCTTATTTTAAATTAGACAGTTTTGGGTTATTTTATTCATTTTCCTTCTGTAGGCATGTTGGTTTAACATCTTTTAGCTATTCTTTTTTTGCAGTTACATTAGAAACTAAATACATGTCAGCAGGTCATTACAATTAATAGAAATTAGTGCTCTTATCACATGTCAGGCAATGCTTAGGTTTTAAACGTCCAATTTCATTAGCCTTCCCAGTCTGCGAGTGTCTTTAGGTTTTTGCTGTCATGCATTTTAACTGCACACACATTTTAACTTGTGTGAGTCATTATTATTATTATTAGTGCTTTATATAGTTAATATTCTTTCTATATAGTTAATATTATATTCTATATAATATTCTTTTTATATAGGAGGAGGAGGAGGAAAAGTCAGAAGGCAAGGGGCAAGGTTCACAAGCAAGGGAAACCTTCCCTAGATCATTGGACTTCTGCAAGATCAATTGACTACTTCAGACTGGAGTTGATGGCTTGGTTCCCTAAGATGTGGTCCTGAATGTTTGTTTGTTTCTTTGCATTTTCAAGTGGATGTCTGACAATTCCAGACACTTAGTCATCTGTTCATTGTATGTATTGTTCATTTAATTTTCAGAATTTTTATAAAAATTTGGTTGCAGTTTGTAAAAATTTAAAAATCTCTGGAAGATTTAAACATTGCTTTTCATTGTGGCTGTCTTGTTTATTTTGTGTGACCTTATCAGGATATCCAGTAACTGGGTAACACATAAAAAAGGGTGGTGGGGGGGAGTGTTTTGCTTATAGTTGTGGTGCAGCTTATCTTGTTTTCCTGCATTTTTGCGTTTTCTTTGGAGATTATTTTCTGGCAATAATCTATCAGTCCTTTTGTGTAGATTCAAATTGTTGAACTTGCTCAGCATTCGTGGGACAACAGTGTCCATGTGGCTTTATTTTGGGATATATTCTCACTGCATGCAGGTTTTTTGAGTGACTCGTGTCATTCCATGTCTTCTTTATATCTTATTTATATTTGTTATTGTTGAATTAGCTATCACTTATAAGAATATTCCTTGGAAAATTTTATTTTTGCCTCTTGATTTCAGCTATGATGCTCTTACGTGCCTAGGTGTGGCTTTCTTTTTTCCCCATTTTGTTGATATGTATACATGCAAAATTTAAGGTTTACAATGGAGTTGAGCCTTTTATGCACACATGTATCTTGTCAAGGTGACAAGGGTTTTCCACACTCCTTTTGTTCCTCCCCCTACCTTCCCCGCCCTCCCTCCTCCCCTACCCGACTCCCCTGTTTCACTAACAATAGCTAAAATATGGAAGTCACCAAAATACCCGTCAACAGACCAGTGGATGCACAAACTATGGTATTTACACACAATGGAATACTATGCATCAATAAAGTCCAACAGCGTGGAGGCTTTTACAGGCAAATGGGAGAAACTTGAGAACATCATGCTTAGTGAAGTGAGTCAGAAGCAGAAGGTGAAGCATCAAATGGTCTCTCTGATATGAGAGTCCCAGAGCACAACTCCTATGGAACTTAAAATGAAAAACAATGTGGCTTTCTTTTGAATGACCCTGTCTGGAGTTTGGAGCGCTTCTCAGATCCACAGCTTGGTAGCTCCCACCAGTTGGAGCATTCTGACATGGCTCTCAAGCATGTCCCTGCGCGGTCCTCTTTTCCATCTGGAGGAACATGGCATTGCGGAATGTCAGAACCTTGTGGAGCAGTCCCCATGGACCTTTCTTCAGTGTAGCTTCTATCCTTTTGGCTGTCTAGACTCCATCAGAATACTTCGTACTCATCCAGTTCTTGGTCAATGAATCCTTTGTTCAGCTAGATCCAGTTTTCTACGTTGTCGTGAAACTTAACTATTGAGATTTTTATTTCAATGGCTGCATTTCCAGTCCTAGAATTTCTGCTTGGTTCTTTTCTATAGCTGCCAATTACCTATAGGTTCTCTGTTTAACTGTCTACTCTCCTGAACATATGAACACGTAGTTACTTTAAAGTGGATGTCTGACGATTCCAGACACTTAGTCATCTGTTCATTTTATGTATTGTTCATTTATTTTTCAGCATTTTTATAAAAATTTGGCTGCAGTTTGTAAAAATTTAAAAATCTCTGGAAGATTTAAACATTGCTTTTCATTGTGGCTGTCTTGTTTATTTTGTGTGACCTTATCAGAATATCCAGTAACTGGGTAACACATAAAAAAAGGGGGGGGGGGTATTTTGCTTATAGTTGTGGTGGTTGTAGTGCCACCATCTGGCTGCTTGGCAACATGAGAGGGGATCAAAGAGGAAATAGGCCTTGTGCAGAAGTAGTTTCCTCAAGGGAGCAGGACTTGCTCTTTTAGGACAGTTCTCTCTTGAAGGAGCTGACCTGGTCCTGCAGAAAGTTCATCAACCCTGCTGAGGACAGACCTCCATAAGCTCACTGTCTCTTAAAGTCACCACTGTTACTTAATGATGCACCTCCTTTCTATCTGCTACAGTGCCACCCAGATACAGAACAAGGATCTCTGGGAAACAAACCAGAACCCAACCAGACCAGGGATGTTTATTTCTTTATTTAAGAGAAAGTTGGAAAGGATATGGAAAATATGGGTAAAGAAAATTTTAGTGATTTGAATTTGAAAATGGAAAATTATAATTACATATACCAAAGTCAGCCTGGTATTTTCCATTAACAACTTTATATGTATTTCTACTTCTCAAACATATATTGTTGTGTGTTAATGCAATTTAGAAAAACACTACTTGCTCTTCAATTCACTCACCCGAATCAGATCATTTCTTAGTACAAAATGTTGTTTTCCCTTTTTCACCTGCTCAAAAGGGCCACTGGACTCTGTTTTTCCTGGAGCTCCCATAATGATGTGAGGAGTCATCCTTGGGACTTAACTTCCACATCTTTCCTTAGAGTAAAGAGTACACAGCTAAGCAAAGCTCCTTAAGAACCAAGAGTGTCACCAAGTCTCTTTTTTAGAATGAATCCACTTACAGACCATGAGGTTGCCTAGTTTGGAAGCTCCGCACACACGAAGAATGATAGCATTTTGATAGATGATGCACAGATATGATTTGGAAATATGAAATGCATTGGCAGAGATTAGGAGATGTTTGTGTTAATGAAAGCAGATTTTCTGGATCAAAGCAGGCACGGGCCTAATTCTCTTTCAGAAGGAGAGCTGCAGCATATTTAGTGAATGGAAAGTGAAGGTGATGCAAGATTGGCTCTTTAAATAAGGACAAAGTACTTTGTCAACTTAAGCCAGTTTTAGAGGGGTCCACCTCCTCTTTGGGGAGCCACTGGGAGTGCAGGGACACAATCAGCATGCTTTTTTCAAACCCTGACATGTAGACATCAAGTCCCTGGTGAGAAACTTGCAGTCTCAGTCAGCTGGTATCAAAAGATAAAAGTTTTATTTGAATGTAAATTCTGTCTAGCCAGGACTTAGAAGAAAGAAAAAGAGAAAAAAAAACCATGAGAGTGAAATGAAGGGCGGGAACAAAGACATGAGAATTATGGGATTAAAGAAAGCCTTGAGAGAGAGAGAGAGAGACAGGGAAAGTATATGTGTCATGAAAGAACTGATAGCTAATGTACATTATATCCATAATGGGACTAAACATTGTATTGCATCTTTGGTGAGACTAATTTCAGATATGGCGAATGTCTGAATCATGATGAATGAGGAAAACTAATACTGGGGCATAAAATTGGTGAGAAAAGGAAGAAGGAAAGGAAGAAAGAGAAGAAGAAGAAAAGAAGAAGAGGAGGAGGAGGAGGAGGAGGAAGGAAGAAGAAGGCACGGGGCAAGGCCCACAAGCAAGGGAAACCTTCGCCAGATCATCGGGCTTCTGCAAGATCAGTTGACTACTTCAGACTGGAGTTGATGGTCTGGTTCCCTAAGATGTGATACCTGAATTTTTGTTTGTTTCTTTGGGTTTTTGATCCATGGGGTGGTCTCACAAGGGTGCCTCTAAGCTACTAATCTTTTAATCACAGTTCTCTACAGTGGGAAAGAGGACCTTTTTTTTTTCTTGGGTTAAGCCAATGTGCAATATACAAGGATAAGACCAACAGAACAGGACAATTTCACCATCCACCAGTAAAGGGTAAGAATAAATTTTGTGGTTCTTTTTTTTTTTTTTTTTTTTACTGAAAGTAAACACAGTCATGAACTGAGTGTTTTTTTTTTAAAAATTATTTTGTAAAAGCTTATATTGTTCACTTGGACATTATTTAAACTTAATAAAATTAATGCCATGAAATAGATGTATATTAAAAGAAAAATTCCTTCAAAATACAAGTGAATTGAGGAGGGTATACTACCTTCAAATGAGCCTTTTTCCCTGTCCTCTCCCTACCTCCCAGTTGGTAAATTTGTTACATTCACAATGTCTCAGGCACAAGAACAAAAGTGTTTCTGGAAATAATTAATTTTTGTACACTGGGAGTTTGAAAGAGTTATGTAATCAAATCTGAAACAGAAAACTATGGCTTTGAAAATAATTAGCCATATTGTCCATTAATGTGCGTACAGGTATGTCCCCAGGGGAAGTTAGTGTGTTATCCCACATGTTTTAATTTGAGAGTATGCTAATAAGGAGTGTTGAGGTTTGGTTAGAAAATTTGTATCTATTATGTTGGCTCTGGTAGGATACATATAAAATGGGTAAGCCCTGGGGGTGTGGCTTAGTAGTAGAACATGCGGTTGGCATGCAAGAGGATCTGGGTTCAATCTCCAGGGCTAAAAATGGGAGGAAAGATTGGAGATTGGAGTGAGAAGAGACAGGGAGAGAGAGAGGAAGAGGGAGAGACAGAGGTGGGGGGGGAGGGAAAGGGAGAGAGAGAGAGAGAGAGAGAGAGAGAGTTCCTTCCCTGTACCAATTGCATCTTTCATTAAGTTCTCCCAGTAGATTTGAAAAATGGAAGCACTGTGTCCAGCAGAGGGCGCCAAGCTGGTGGCCAGATCTGGTTTAGCAACCACCTTAAATCTACTGGCGAAGAAACCGAGAGAACTTGACCACACTGAAGCGATGGCAATAACAGGGACAAACCAGGGCCTTCCCACACGCGGGTAGCTGAGTGTAGACCACCAAATCAATATTTTACTTCATGCTCATTGAACACAAAATTAAATATAATAAAGTATACTCATCTGCTTCAAGTATTATTTTATTAGAGGAGATCATGTATGAATGAGAAGCTCACAGGAGCAGACAGATAGGCCATTAATTTAATTTTTTTTATCTTTTACAATATATTTTATAGGTTACCTGTCCATAGAGTTAATTTTCTTTTATTTCTAACAAACGTATATTTCAGTTCAATGTTGACACAGGTCTTTAGTAACCTGGCTGCAAAGTGGTCTTTGGTACCTTTCCTGTGATGTCCTTACATTAGATCTCAGAAAGTTCTACACTCACAGTCTCCAAAAAGAACCCCCTTCTCCCCCTAAAGAACTGAAGAACTTGGCAATATAGAAAGAGCAGTAAATGCAAATAATAAAATGTCTAAGCATAAGTCACAGGTTTGAGTCTGTGGACTGTGATAAGGGGTCAATTCAGTACTTGCATTAGGATTTGGATTTAAGAAAAAAATGTAGAGGAGATAGTTTCAAACAATTGCTCAGAAACTCGAGAAAGAAAGAGGGATATCTTCTGAGAAGCATACTTAAAAGCAGGGTTTATGAAGCTATGACTATATTTACAGATGGGTTTTTATTCATTTAAAATTCAGTGCATACATAGTTGAGTAGAATCTGTGATTTCAATGTCTAATACATTTTAACAGAGGTTAAAAACTTCAATAAATTGTATTGCAAAGAAAAAGGAAATTGTGAAAAACTAGAAATTATCAGTTATTAAAAATCTATTAAATATTCTAAGATATACAGAAGCTTAGAAACCGTTGTTCTTGCATTAATTAGCTTTCTCCTTGATAGGATCCCATACCTGACACCCACAATTTAAAGGACATGAGGTATAATTTGACTCATGGTTTCAGGCGATGTAGTCCTGATATAGGCTTGCTCCAGAGCAGAAATACCACAGTGGAAGTGTGTGGTGAAATGGTGAAAGAAAGTACTCGGCACCAAAGAGAAGATCAGAGACTCAAATTCATGCCTCCATGACTAACCTGGATGTGCCCAGAATTGTGCCTTACCAATTCCCTGCACATTTTTAAATTAAGTGGTCATACCCTGATTAGCGATCGTATTATAAGCTTTGTCAACTTGACAACCAAACACATCTCTTTAAACCTTACTTAATCTCCATAAAAGAGAATAGCAAGTCCTTGGCATGATATAATTACTTCGTGTAGAACCAAACATGCAATAATCCCTTTCTCAAAGTATTGGTAGTTGTAGGATTTTTCAAAAGTTCAAGTCAAAATGTCATCTGAGACTTGAGGCAAGTTCTTAGGTGTGATCCTCTGTAAAAACAAAAGCAAGTTATATGATGTCAGTTTGCAATTGGACCAAGTAACATTTTGCCAGGTTTGGTTTATTTTATCTACCTATCCATCCATAAATTCATGAATACATATTTTAAAAGATTTTATATCAATTTTCCATATTGAATATAATTATTTTTGCAAACTAATATACTATTAAATATAATAATTATGGAGGAAGTTTCAGAGATTTTGTGAGAAAACTGGTATTGTTTTAGTAGGATACCAATCAAATGATTCATATGCCAATCTATTATTTTTGTTACACTTTCTTTTTAGATGTTTTCTTTTCTCTGAGTTCTTTGGTACCATGTTCTTTGTCGCTATATCTCTTCAAAACTCCATCAGGTCTTTTCTGCAATGCTGAGATGGTAGTGATTGCAGATTTCTTTAGAGATTCGTGCTCATGAAAATTTTTTTCTTTTTCAATTTTGCTGGACACAACAACCTGGGTTAATACTTGCTGTCTTTTAAAGACTGAAAGACTTTGCTCCAGGCTTTCCTGGCCTTTAAAGTTTGCATTGAGAAATCTATGGAATTCAAGTGGGTTTGCCTTGGTAGACTATGTCTTTTTCTCTTGCTGCTTTTAGTATTCTCACTTTATGTTGTATTTCTGAGGTTTTGGTTACGATATGTTGTGGTATCGTTGCTGATTGAGATTATTTGGTTTTCTATAAGCTTCTTGCAACTGAATATTAATTTCTTTTCCTTTTCTTGCATGATTTCAGTGAATACTTTTTTTTACACCTTTGGTGCTGTCTTCTGCTCTTTCACACTCATAATACTGAGATTGGTTCTCTTTGTGTCATTCATCAGCTGTTATATCCAGCTACTTTGCTCACTTCTAATTTTGGAGTCATACCTTATTATAGCATTTGTTTCCTCAGCCTTGTCTTCAAGATCTGAAATTCTGTCCTCACAATATTTGAGTTGACTTCTGCTTTCAAATGTATTTTTCATATCCTGGATTTCAGCTAGATTTCTTTTCAAAATTTCCACTTCTTTATCAAAATGTTCCTTCATATCTTGCATTTCCTTATTTACCTCAGCCAAATTTTAATTTGTGGCTTCTATCTGCTCAGTTAGCTTTGTATCCATTAGGACCACTGTTTCTTTAGTAAATTTGTCTTTATGTCCACTGATCATTGCTTTCATTTCGTTGAGGAAATCTTGTTTGAACTGGCTGTTCAACTCATTTATTTGATTTTTTCAGGGCCCATATCTTTAATGTCTGGGGTCTCGGGCATTCCTGTGGGTGTCCTGTTGCTTGCCTGCCTCACATGTTTCTTTTGCTGAGGGCTTCACTTTAAAGGCCTAGCCAAGTGGTTTCTTAGAATGGCTATGAGGGTGTAATTGGGGGTAGAGAGGCGCTGAAATTCCTGAGTTCTGTGCTGGAATAGGCAGTGAAGGAGGACCTAACAGTCTGATGGTGTCTGAGGTATCTTGTTCACCCCAGGCTTCCTCAGCAAAGCTCTCCTTCCTGTCCTTCCACCCCCGAGGGTGTGGCTTTCCATATGCAAGGCGCTTCCACTACCACCTGAGCTGTTCTGGGGGTTGGAGCCCTTTCTCTCCTCTTCATGTCTCTTGTGCCAATTTTTTCCAAGGCATTGTTTAAGAATGACCCCCAAAGCCCTGATGTGTTGTTTTGAGATTTCTTTTACTCTAAGGAGTTCAGTCTTAGGCTTTTTTTTTTTTTTTTTTGGCAAGGCTCCAACTTACACATTGCCTGTTATTGCTGCCAAGCACTGCTTCTGATCTAGGCTCCAGGAGGCCTTTAATAAGGGGAGCTCACATTGTGTTTGTAGTACGTACAACCTGCAGGCTAGTTTCTAGAGGCTGGGGCTACCAGCTGCTGTCAATTCTCACTTCTGTATCTGCACTTACCCTGGTCTGAGGTTCTGGGCTCTGGCACAGGGCTTCCGCTGTCTGAGAATGCCAGTGGCTCCCAGTCTTTGCAGTCAGCCTAGGGTGGCTTTCTAGGCTGCTGTTTACCTCTGCTTCCAATGTGTTTCCAGGGTTTCTGACCTTCCCATGGCCTTCTTTCAATTTTTGAGGCACTCCTCCCTGTCTTTGCTATATCAAATGGGTGTTTTTTGACTATATTCTCAACTTTCTAAGTGGGTCCAGCAGTAGACATTGTGCAGCTCTGTTACGCGGCTGACACCTTGATGGAAATCTTCCATTTTTAACTTTTGAGCCTACAATGAGTAGGATCTTGCTGATTCCTGATATATCTTCAAGGCATTTTCTTTTTTGTTCCTGTAAAATGACCTTGGCTTCTTTTAAATAGTACTAATTTCTTCAGCAATCATATCTCTGTGGATCTCAACTTGATTTTTTGGACCAAAATTTTTTCAAAAAATTTTCGCTCTTTTTTTGCTTCTGATTCTATTAACCTAGCTAAAAGCAGCCAGCTGCACCCATCCCACAGTCTCAGTGTTGTCTTGAAATTGCCTTAACAAGATTAATTAGTACACTGCCCTTAATCCATTTACCCCGAAGTCTCAGAACATAGGCAAATATAGATTTTTTTCTCCTATGACGTAGCACGCATGGCCTCTAGTCCAACTACCAATGAAGTTTTTGAACTCTATGGAAACTTTTTACTATTTGAAATCCTGTCAGCATTCTGTTCTTCAGAGATCTGACTAGGCTCATCAAATTTACAGCACTTCAGGTACTCTCCAGCCCACCCTTGTAAACTTTTACAGAGTCTCAAAAACCAGTTCAAAGACTTCTACACTGTGTGGCCATGTAGAGTGACAGCCACGGCTTTGTTTCTCTTCTATCGGTTTTTTTAATTACTCATGTTTTATCTTGGAACATTAGACATGGCATGTGCAACTTGAAAGAGGAGAGATTTCATTTGTTTCATGTTTTCAGGGTATTTAGTCCATTGTAGGCTGGCTCCAAAGCAGAAATATCAAGGTGGAGTGATGCAGTGTACCACAATTTTTAGTTTAGAGTGGTCAGGAAGCAACACAGAGTAACAGCACCAGAGAGGGATGGGCCGGGGATTAGACACAGTAACAAAGTTTACACACCTATGACATAGCCACACAGGCATATGTGTTACTAAGTTCCTGGACATTTCTCAATCCAATCAAACTGATATATTAAAATTAATGGTCAGAGTTCTGTTTCATTTGGGTTTGCCATTTGTGTAACAAATAGTATGAAGTTAGAATTCACTGAAAAGATAATTTTATGAATCAGGCTTAAATCAAGGAATCTAAGAACTCACTTTTTATGGAGTAGCTTCATATTTACAGAAAAATTGAGCAGAAAGTAGACTTCTGCATATTGTGATTTACCTTCATTTCCATCACAGTGTCCCTTAATAGGATAGCATCTTACAGGAGTGTGATATTTTCCTTTTACAATTAATGAACTAATATTAAAACTGTTATTAATTATCGTTCATATGTTATAGTAGTGTTTATTCTTTGTGTTCATTTCTGGGGAGTTTTGACAAATATATAGTGACAGAGTAATTTTCCTGTTTTCAAAATCTTCTGGGCTCCGCCTGTTTGTCCCTTCTGTTTCTCTCATTCCTGACAAACATGGATCTTTGGTCATTGTAGTTTTTTTGTTTTTTCCCAGAATGACCCATAGGTATTTGGAATCATAGTGTATGGAAACTTTCCAGATTAACTTCATTCACTTAGCAATATATACTTATATTTTTTCCATATTTTCATGGTTTAAAACCGTGTTTCCTTTCAGTGCTGAATAATATTCCATTGCTTAGACATATCACAGTTTATTCCCTCGTTGCTTCCAATTTCTGGCCATTGTGACTAAAGCTGTTATCAATAGGCAGGTTCAGGTTTTTGTATGGCCAAAAAATTCTCTCTATTGTTTTAATTGTAGTGTACTTATGTGATGCAGATTTAAGTTCACTTAATGTAGCAAACTGATATAGGCTTAAGCTTGCTTAATGTAGCAATTCATTTTTGATGTTGGGTGTAAGTTTATCCTCTTTAAGAGAGGCAGAGAGATAAGCAGCACCAAAAATCATGGAGGAAAGGAAACATCTAAAGAGAAAGTATAACAAAAAATAGATTGGTATTTGAATCATTTGATCGATATATTTCTAAAACAGTATCAGCTGTTTTGTAAAATTTGTGAAATGTCCCCACATCATTATTTGTAATAGTATATATTCATTTTCAAAACACAATAATTATGTTCAACACGGGAATTGCTATAAAATCTTTAAAAATATGTATACATGAACTTACGAATGGATAGATAAAATGATAAACCAAATCTGACAAAATGTTAGTAATGAGTGAAATATGAGTAAATAAGTCATGGAAGGTAAAAAATTCTGAAATACCTAAGTATGCCATCATATCTATTGCTTTAAGTATACTTGTGTGATATAGATTTAAGTTCATTTAATATAGTGATTTGATATAGAATTAAGTTCACTTATTGTAGCAATTCACTTATTTAGTCATTGATGTAAATTTACCCTAAGAAAACTGATTGTTGTAATGATAATCTTTTGAATGTACAAATATTTACCTTTTGGTACTCAGCTAAGGCATTTGAAATTTAGCTTTTCTTTTTTTCTTTCTCACATTTACTAGCCTTGTGAATTACACTGTTAGAGTTCTTTTCTATGTGGACTGGTGGGTGAGGCCAGGTTAAAGAAACTCAACAAAGATATAGCAAAATATAGAAAAGAGGAACTTTTGGCAAATATCCCAATAAAGGGCTCTGCTGCACTCAGAGAAGAGGCATCAAGATTTGACCACTGCAGCCCATTCTAGGAGAGGGAAGCTGAGCTAAAGAGCAGTGATTTGTATGAAATGAGTTAGTTGCAGAAGATTAAATATGCTAAATATCATATGGTTTCTCTCATTTGGGAAACCCAGAATACAGGCATTCTATAGAACCACATGGTATGATAGTGGGAGTTGGGGTTGGGTGGATAGGATGTGGGATGGCAAAAAATGGGAAGGAATTGTAAATGTGATGCTATATATATGTGCACAAAATACTCAAGTTCATTGTAAATATTATATATTGCATATGTATATTATTAAAAGTGGTGGGCACAAGATCAATTTGTTTGAGTAAATACCAAAAAGTCAATGATTGTTGGATCATATTTTAAGAGTCTGCTTAATTTTGTAAGAAACCACTACATTTCCAGCTTGGTGGTGCCATTTTTCATTTCCATACCAAGTCCCTGAGAGGTCCAGTCATGCTGAGTCCTTCCGGTCCGTGAAATGGTGGTGTCAGTGCTCTAGGTGTTGTCCATTTTAAAGTGTACAGAGTTGCATCTCATTTCTGTTTCATTTTGTAACTCTCTTATCACTTACGATATTGAGCATCTTTTCATATGCTTATTTTCCATCTGTATATTTTCATTGGTGTGATGTCTGTTCAGATACTTGGGCCAAAAGTGATTATTCTTAATTTATACAATACACATAACAGTCAACAGAGGAAGGGAAAATATTTTTCATAATCACATTTATCCAAACACCTATTGTCATGTTTTTATTCCTTTCCTTCCAGTGGCTTACTTTTCTTTTTTTTCACATGCATAAGAACTTACATAATTGTCATCATTTAATATTTTATATGCTCCTTTTGCTTAATACTGTATCTTTAAATTATTAATATAATTATTTTAACTTATTTAACTTAATTATGTCCCGATTTTGAATATTCATGTTATTTTTATTTACCATACAATGTTTAAAATTGTTTTAAAACATAAATTTATAGATTTATTTTTGAGTTGAAAATAGAAATATTCCTAAATCTATTTTTTGGATTTGGTTATCTTTAAAATGCAGAGATATTTGGGAGAAATGACTGTAGGGAAGATATTTTCCAATGGAGCTGCTTTCTATAACACCAGACATGTGAGGGTTTCTTGACAAGAGATTATAATCAGATATAGATCATTTTAACATATAACACCACGTGGGCAAGGGTTTGCCCTGTTGAAGTCTTCAACATGTGATATGCTGTACAAGAATGAGAGGTTGATGATGAGTGCCCCACAGATACAATCTTGCCTGTCTTAGGGGCTCCACTGCCTGTCACGTTTGAGAAACGTCTCAGTGGTGGCAACATTTTGAGCTTTTAAAGTTTAAATATGTCCTCTGTGATCTTGGCATTTCCAATGAAACCTAACTTTTCTTACTACCTATTTTATTCTCTATTGGTGGGGAGCTCTGCAAACACTATGGCTTTAGAAGAATGAGGCCAGTATGAGGTCTCTGAGCCAGAGAAGAATTAGATGAGGAAAGAGTTAAGAATTTATGGTCGGTGGCCGGTCATTAACCTCTTACAGTTCCCATCTGCAGAATCAAGTCAATGGGATTTTTTGATATTCACCTTGTCTTGCATAGTGATAGCTCATATTTATGTGATATTGTTTGCTATTGTATGTGATATGGTGTAATAAATTAATACATACAGGCAGTTACAATGGTCCTGTGAAGATATTTAGCACCTCTGTCTCCCTTTTGCTATGCCATCTGAAGGAATATTTGCATCCATTGGCTAAGGTGTTAGAATTTACCCCACAAGCTTCGAAAAGGTTCTTTTTATTTATAAAAAAGATATACAATAAAACAACTGCCATTTAGATACAAAAGCTAGAATGTTGTTAATAAATGAATAAAATAATCAAATTCACAGCTTTCTATTTTTGGTGGATTTTGGACACATTTTGGAAAAAAAGTTGAAATCAATGAACACAGTGAAAGAGCTAAATATTTATTGTCTCACTGTGCCAGAAACCTTTGAACTTTTGTAGTAAGTGTAAAAATGTGTCGGAAGTTTCATTTGTTATGGATGACTAATATTTCCTTATGTATAAATACCACATTTTCCTCGTCCGTTCATTCTTTGGTGGACGCCATTGTTGATTCCATGCCTTGGATATAGTCAATAACACTACAGTAAATGTCAGAGTGCAGATGTTTCTTTGTATACTGATGTGATTTCATCTGGATATATTTACCATGGTGGGATTGTTGGATCATATGGCAGCTCTATTTTTAACTTTTTATTTGATTTACATTTATACTGTTTTCCATAATGGCTGTACACTTTTACATACACACCAACAGGGCGAGAGAGCTCCTCTTCCTCCGCATCTTTGCTAGCGCTTGCTTTTGTTTGTCCTTTTGGTTAAGGCCATTCTGACTGGTAGGAGAGATAGCCTCTCGTGGTTTTGAGTTGCGTTTTTCAATGATTAACAATGTTGAACTTTGTTTTTCATATAATTCTTGCCTACTTGTATATCTGCTTTTGAAAAGTATCTCTTCAGCTCATATACCCATTTTAAAATTAGGCTATTTGGTTTTTTGCTCAACAGATCTTTTTGAATTCATGAAATCTGAAAACACCTAGTATTCAGTTATCATGATCTGGATCATAATATTCTGTTTAGCATAACCCTTCTTATCTATTATTCCTTCCTCATGGTTTACTGACATTCTGTCAAAAATATGACAAAATTCTCAATTTTAACATAACTATTATATATTTCAAACAAATAATAAAATGGGGGGAAAAGGACTTTCAGTGGTCTAACTGCATAGCAAGGATTCTGAGGATTGTAAGTGACAGAGAAATCATCATGTACTCAAGATATGGAACTGTTCAAAAACAAAAATAAAACATAACTACACAACAGTGGTGTTGATTTATAGCCAAAAGTGTGACTTCACACATATCATCAGGCTTTCCACTGACAATCTTTCAAATCTGCCTTATTCTGTGATGCCTTCCTTGGGCACCCGAGAGAAGCAAAACTTATTACCAGCTACTGAAACCTATGTTCTACCATCTGAAATAATTCCACACAAATAGAGGATGTGTTCTAGCAGTTTTAGGAACAACCCCAGTTCCGATGTCAGCTGCCTTGACTTACATCACATTCCTTTCCTTGAACCAATGTTGAGAGTCTGGTTGGAGTCCTGGAAGAGGTCTTTGGGGGCCTCAGGAAGGGAAAGCCCTATAGCAAGAGGCAGAAAGAGAATGTTACCCACAGGAGACTGAGTTTGGAAGGAAAAATAGCACGTGCATATTGTGACATGTTTTTTGAACGACTTTCTCTTGTAGTCACTTTTAAGGAACAATGCAGACAAGAAGGAAAGAGAAAAATCCGGTCTATTTTTATTTATTATCTTTTGAGGGGAGTACAAACCTCCTGAGTCAACTGCTTTTGCCTTAAGAGTTCTAGGAAAGATGCACACAGAGTGCAAGCTGCCCATGTCCCATCTCCTCCTCCCTCCCTGTTCCAGTTCTGTCCCATCTTCCTGCATTGCCATTCTGTGTAAGTAATAATGACCTTTGTTACACACGGGAACATCAGTCTGTCTGTCGATGAATCAAATCGGAAATTTTCTTTTTTCTTTTGCAGTACAAAAGGGTCAGAGGTAAGCAAGCCAGCAGGGTGTCCTTATGACTCCAGCAGGGTCCCATCAGTTTCATTTGTCCTTTCTTCAGACATCTGTAGGACAAGGCTTTTGTCCTCTTGCCTTTTCCCTGAAGATCTCAAGATATTTGCTTCACATCCCATATTACCTCAGGAAGGAGTGGAAGGCAGAGAGCAGAAGGTGCATGCCAGCTAGCTATCCTGCCTTAGAAACAGAGTGAGAGAAGGGCCTTGGCAGCTAGGAACTGGCCTGGTGTCAAAGGGCCTTGTTGCTAGAAGCCAGCCTGGCACCCCCAGCTATGCCCTGGCAACTGGAGGGACTGCACTGGAGATACCCGAATCATAAAGGGCTGGAAAAAAGAGGTAGAAAAACCATTTTACTATTCACATGTAGGGTTAGCTTTGACCTTACTCTACCATATACTAACCAAGTTGACCACTGTAAATAAGGCTGTGTCTAGATTATGAAAACAATCTCCAGGACAGCGAACTAGGACAACGAAGAGCAAAACTGTGACAGAAAGATAAATTTGCAAACAAGATAATTAAGTTTTGACTTTTCCTTAAATAGCCAAAAATTATTCTTTAAAGAGTTGAATAACACAACCACTTCAATGTAGTACTTGAAACTCTAGCCAGAGAAATCAGGCAAGAGAATTAAATAAAGAGAATATATATTGGAAGGGAAAATTTAAATTATATTTATTTGCAGGTAACACGATTCTTTATAGAGAAGAGTTTCAAAACTCCACCAAGAAATTCTTAGAACTAATTAACAAGTTCAACCAAGTTTTAAGATACAAGATTAACACAAATCAATAGCATTCCTCTACACTAACAATGAACTCATTGAGAAGGAGCTGCGAAGAATAATTCCATTCTCAATAGCTCCTCAAAAAAATTTAAGTACCTAGAAACAAACTCAATCAAGAAAGCAAAGGACCTTTATGATGAAAACTACATTATGCTGAAAAAAGAAATTGAAGAGGACATTAGAAAATAAAAAGACATCTCCTGTTCTTGAGTAGGCAGAACTAATATTATCAAAATGACTATACTGCCAAAATTGATGTACAAAGTCAATGCAACTCCTATCAAAACATCAATAGTATTTTTCAGAGAAGTAGGAAAAAAAATCATAAAATACATATGGAACCAAAAAAAGACCCAGAATAGCCAAAGAAATTCTGAGCAACAAGACAAAAGCATGTGGCATCATGAGTCCAGACTCCAAGTTACATTACAAAGCAACAGTGATTAAAAGCCATATGATATCTGCGCAAAAAATAGACAGGTTGATCAATGGAACAGAACTGAGGATGCGGAGACAGCCTGAAGTCTCCTCAGTCACCTGATCTTTGATATAGAGCTGTTATGGTTTAGGTCTGGGATATTCCTCCAAAGCCTCATGCATTTGTTTGTCAGCAATGGAGTTTTAAACTACTGGGAAGTAGGGACTAGCTGGGATTGTGAGTTGAAGTAAATCTTTCCTCTCTTAAGTTGTGCATGTCAAGTATTTTTGTCACAGCAGTGAAAATGTAACTAAGACAGGAGCCAAAACCATATACTAGAGAAAGAAGAGCCTGTTCACTAAATGGTGGCAAGAGACCTGGTTATCCACATGCAGAAGAATGAATCTAGATCCACAACTATTGCCATGTTCTAAAATCAAATCAAAGTAGACCAAAGACCTAGACATTAACATGGAAATACTGAACAGATGGAGGATAAAATAGGTAAAACTTTTGAAGATATAGGTATGAGCAAACACTTTCTCTACAAGACACCTGATCCAAAACAATACTCAGAATTAACAAATGTGATTATGTCAGATTAAAAGGCTTCTGTATGGCAAAGCCATAAACAGAGTTAAGAGGGAACTAACGTAATGGAAAACAATTTTTTTACCACCCACTCTTTGAATAGGGGCTAATAACTAGCATATACAAAGAAATGAAGAAAATTAGACCTCTAAAAAATCAAAGATCCAGTTAAAAAATGGTCAACTGAAATGAACAGACAGTTCTTGAAGTACCAAATATGTGAAAAAATTTTCAACATTCTTAAACATTAGAGAGATACAAATCAAAACAACACTGAGATTCAATTTTACTCCAACGAGAACGACTTATATCAGGAATTCAAAAAGCAACAGATATACTGGAGAGGGTGTGGGGGAAAAAGGATTCCTTTTTACATACATTGCTAGTGAGACTGGAAACTGGTCCAGCCACTCTGGAAAGCAGTATGGAGTTTCCTCTAATAAATGAAAATAGATATTTTATTTGACTCAGTAATATCTCTTCTGGATATCTTTCCAAACCAGTTAAAACCAACATATAGAAGAGATACATGCATACCCATGTTTATAGCAGCACAGCTAGTAAGGGTTGCGTTGTAGAATAAGCCAAAATATTTATCAATAGGCCAATGGATAAAACATACGATATATATAAAAATAGAGGATTACTTTTCCATAAAGATAGATAGGTCTGAGTCATTTGTAGGTAAATGGATACAACTTGCGATTATTATGCTTAGTAGAGTGAATCAGACTTAGTAGATTAAATATTATGTGGTCTTCTAGTATGAGAAACCCAGTGTATAAATAATAGAATCACCTGGGTGAGATGTTGGGAGTCAGGGGAGAGAGAGGACAAGAAACGGGGAGATGAAGGAAATGTGAGGTTGATGAGATGTATATGTGCACTAAGTTCTCAGGTTTAGTGTAACTGTTTTGTATAACATACACACAATAACAAAAATGGGAAAAATTAACACAAATGATATATAAACATATGAATTATGAAAAACTCAAATAATGTTAGAGTACACATAACGCAAATTAAAATCTTCCTTGCTTTCCTCCACAATCTTCTATCACAATATCGGTGAAAAATTAAAAAAAATTATTTTACATTCATATTTATAATTTTAATTTTTGTGTATGCATATGCATTTATTTCTTTAGTGTATTCAAATTCCTTTCTTGCCATAACAGGCAGAACTTTTGAGTCTGTCATTTAAGATCTAACCTTTTGTTGTGTTTGACTATATTCTAGTATTTTTCCTACATTGATTGCTATTAATGATACACTAAAATAGAGTCCTCCCTTAGCATCATGGGGACTTGGTTCCAGGATCGATCCCATCAACACAAGACCCATGATCTTCCAGTCCTTCATAGCAAACGGTACAGTGTTTTCTTTTTCAATAACCCATGTAATCCTACAACACATTTTATACCATTTCCAGATGCTCGACGCCATCTCTTACGATGTTCAATACAATGTGAATGCTGTGTAAATAATTACTGTAGTGTGTTTTTAAGGGAGTAATGACAAGGGAAAAGGCTTGTACATGGCCAATAGGGGTGTAATAATTTTTCCCAAAATTTGGGCTCTGTAGTGGGTAGAATCCACAGCGGTACAGGATTCCATATAGAGAAGCTTTCCCTGTCCCTTACCGGGGCACTATATTTCATTTAGGAACTCAGTGTCCTGCTATTGTTAAAATTTGCATTTTCTTGATTATCATTGCTATGGAGGTCCTAGTACAAGTCCCTCAGCTCTTGGGAGCCTTTGTTCTGTGTGCTGCTCACACTTACCTTCCTCTTGCCTTTTGTACGGGCTGTTTATCTAATATACATGTGAATCCTTTCATGAAAACATGTAAGTTGTAAGCATTTTCTTTTAAAATACAGTTTATGTTTTGTAACCTTGTGAAAGTTACTTTTTTGGGAATGACCTCTAAAATATTTACCTTGCAGTTTCTGAGTGTTTAAATGGAGACTTTCCTTACTCAACATTAGAAAATTATTCTGCTCATTTTACCTTAACTTTTAATTTAGCCCAGAATGAACTCTCTTACTTGGTTAGGTGTAGGTAGGAATCTAACTTATGTTGCCCCTAACCTTGGTCCTAGGGCGTTAGAATGCCGTGTTTACCTTCTACCATCACTATTTACTGGTATGTCCTCCTCACCTTATTAGAACACTAGATGAGACTTTTATCTACCTCCTGAAAGTGAGGAATTAGTGAAATTATTATGTTTTCCTCATTTTATTGATATGTATAAGTGAAATACATAAAGTTTACATTGATCTTGAGTATTTTGTGCACATACATATCTTGACAAAGTTGCCAGTTCTTCCCTTCTCTGCTTCCCGCGCTCCCACTCCCTCCTCTCCCCCAGCTCTCAGTATTCCCCACAATAAGCTCTATGAAATAATTGTGATCTGGGTTTCTCATATCAGAGAGGCCATTTAATACTTCACCCTCTGCTTCTGCCTCACTTCACTAAGCATGATGGTCTCAAGTTTCCTCTATTTACCTACAAAGTCTCCAACCTATCTGTCTTTATAGATGCATAGTATTCCACTGTGCATAAATCCACAATTTATGTATCCATTGGTCTGTTGGTGGGTATTTTGGTGTCTTCCACATTTTAGCCACTGTTAGTTGTGCTGCTATGAACATGGGTGTACATGTATCTTTGTTATGTGTTGTTTTTAACTCTTTTGGGAGCATTCCTAGGAGAGGTATTGCTGGATCGATGGGGATATTTATTTTCAGTCTTTTGACAGACTTCCATACTGCTTTCTATAGTGATTGTGGGAGTTTACACCAGCAGTGCAGGAGGGTTCATTTTTCCCCCAGAGTCTCACCAGCACTGATTGCTGTTTGTGTTCTTGATATACAAGCATTCTGTCTGGAGTTGGATGGTGTGTTAGGGTTGTTTTGATTTACGTTTGTTTTTTGGATAAGTATGTTGAACATGTTTTCATGTATTTATTGGCCATTTGAAAAATCTTCATCTGAAAACTGCCTATTCATTCCGTTTGCCCATTTTTCAATAGGGTCTTTGATTTTGAGGGGCTTCCTTTTCTTCAATTCCCTGTATATTCTGGTTATGAGTCTCCTATCTGAGGTGTTGGCAGTGCATATTGTTTTCTAGTCTGTCAGTTCTCTTTTTACACTGTTGATAATTTGCTATGCAGAAACTTTTTAATTTGAAATAATCTCATTAGTTAATTCTTGGAAATATTTCTTTTGATTTGTGTGTCTTATGAAGAATGTCCTTGACTACAGCTATATCTTTTAGATTTTTGCCAAAACTGTCTTCCAGAAGTTTCAGTGTTTTAGTTTTAATATCTAGGTCTTTGATCCACTTTGGTTTGATTTTGGTGCATGGTGACAGGTGTGTGTCTAGATTTATTCTTTTGCTTGTGGATGTCCAGTTTTCCCAGCATCATTTGTTGAAGAGGCTGTCCTTTTTCCAGTGTGTGCTTTTGGCTCCTGTATTGAAGGTTAGGTAGCTGTGGGTATTTGAGTTTGTCTCTCCATCCTCACTTCTGTTCCACTGGTCTACCTGTCTGTTTTTGTGCCAGTACCATATAGTTTTTACAACTATTGCTTTATAGTATAACTTGATGTCTGGAATTGTAATGTCTCCTGCCTTGATGTTGTTATTCAACATTGGTTTGGCTATTCTAGGTCTCCTTTGCTTCCATATGAATTTAAGGATGATTTTTTTCTAGTTCTGTGAAAAAAATTGTTGGTATTTTGTTAGGTAGTGCAGTAAATCTGTATATAAGTTTTGGAAGTATATTCGTTTTGAGTAAGTAAATTCTGCTCATCCAAGAATGGGGGTGTCTTTCCACTTTTTGATGTCATCTACAAATTTTTTCTTCAGTGTTATATAGTTTTATTTATATAGATCCTTCACTTCACTGGTTAGATATAATGCTAGGTATTTAATTTTTTGCTGGACTATTGAGAATGGGATTATTTTTATTGTTGGTGCAGAGAAATGCTATTGATTTTTTAGTATTGGTTTTGTAGCCTGCTATTTGGCTGAATTTGTTTATTATTTCCAAGAGTTTCATAGTGGAGTTTTGGGGTTTTTTTTATGTAGATAGTCATATCATCTGCGAATAAGGATAGTTTGACTTCCTCCTTTCTGATGCAAATTCCCTTTATTTTGCTTTCCTGCCTAGTTGCTACAGCAAATGTCTCAAGGACTATGCTGAATAAGGGCCGTGAAAGTGGACAGCCTTGTCATATTCCTGATTTGAGAGAAACACTTTCAACTTTTCTCCATTTACTATGATATTTGCAGTGAATTTGGCACATATGGCTTCTATGAGTTTGAGATAAGGCCCTTCTATACCTATTTTTCTCAGTGTTTTTTTTTTATCATAAAAGAGTGTTGGATTTAATCAAAGGCTTTTTCTATATCAATTGAGATGGTCATATAGCTTTTGGTTTTGCTTTTGTTGATGTGGTACATTACATTGATTGATTTATATATTTTGAACCAGCCTTGCCTCCCAAGAATGAGGCCCACTTGAACATGGTGTAAAGGCCTTCTGATTATTTGCTGGATTCTATTTGCCAGAACGTTATTGAGATTTTTTGCATTTATATTCATTAAGAATATTGATCTGTAGCTTTCCTTCCTGGTTAAGTTTTTGGTTTTGTGACTAAGGCATTGCTGGTCTCCGGAAATGAGGTTGGTAGTATTCCTTCTCTTTCAACTTCATGGAACAGTTTGAGAAAAATTGGAGTTAGTGCTTCCCTGAAATACTGAAAAATTTCTGCTGTGAACCCATCTGGTCCTGGGTTTTTATTTGTAGGTAGAGTTTTATTATTTCTTCAATTTCTGTGTGTGTAATGGGGTTACTCAAGATTTTTATGTCTTTTTCATTCAATTTTCATATTTTGTCAGTGTCTAGGAAGCCGTCTATTTCTTTCCAATTCTCTAACTTGTTAGAATATAGATGATCAAGATAATTTCTCATAATACACTTAATTTCTGCAAAGTCTGTTGTAATTTCATCCTTTTGATTTCTAAGTGTGTTAATCTCTGCTTTTTCTTTCCTTCTTTTGGAAGTTTAGCTAGATGTTTGTCAATCTTGTTTATTCTTTCAAAGAACCAGCTGTTTGACTCATTAACCTTTTAATTGTCCTTTTAATTTTGTTTTCACCAATTTCAGATCTGATCTTTGTAATTTCTTTTTTTAACTGCTTTTTGGCTTAGGTTGTTCTTGTTTCTCCAGAGCATTAAGGTGCATCATTAATGTGTTCATTTGTGACTGTTCTGTTCCTTTGATGTGTGCATTTATGGCTATGAACTTTAATATAAGTACTGCTTTTATTGTGTCCCCTAGTTTCTGATATGATGTACTTCCTTCATCCTTTAACTCTTAGGGTTTTTGATTTCTTCTCTGATTTCTCCTGTGATCTATTTTTTGGTCAATAGCAACTTGTTTAGTTTCCATGTATTTGCGTATTTGTTGTGTATTTTCTGTTTCTTTTGCTTTTAAGTTTCATTTTTATTCCACTATGGTCTGAAAGTATGCAATGAATTATTTCTATTCCATTGTATTTATTTAAGCATGACTTATGACCTAGAATATGGCCTATTTTAGAAAGTGTTTCATGTGACACTGACAAGAATGTGTATTCTGTTGATGTTGGGTGAAAAACTCTGTAAACATCTGTTAGGGTCAAATTTTCTATAATGTCATTTAACTGCTGTATATCTTTGTGTATTTTCTGTCTGGTTGATCTATGTATTTGTGATAGTGAAGTACTAAAGTCTCCTGTTATAATTGTATTGGGGCCTATCTGTTCTTTCAGATCTAATAATTTTTGGTTTACATAATTGTGTGCTCCAGAGTTGGGAGGATATATACTGATAATTGTGAGTTCTTCTTGTTCTATTTTTCCCTATTGACCATCTTTGTCTCTCCTAATCTGTTTTGTTGAAATTATGGAAGAAAATTTCTCAACTCTAAGGAAAGAAATGAACATGGAACTACTGCAGGCATGCAGAACACTAAACAACTTAGATCAGAAGAGAACCTCATTACGATACATCCAAATTAAAATACTAGAGACCCAACTGAAAGAAAGAATATTAAAAGCTGTAAGAGAAAAACAAAGGGTGATTTACAAAGAAAAGCCCGTCAGGATAACTACAGATTGCTCAACCCAAACTCCAAAAGCCAGGAAATCATGAAGCAATATCATCCAAACACTAAGAGAGCATAAGTGCCAACCTAGACTGTTATATACAGCAAAATTATCTTTTAAATTAGAGGAGAAATTAAAGCTTTCCATGAGAAAGAAAGCTTAAAGAAATTTTCAGCCAATAAGCCAGCACTGCAGAGAGTACGTAAAGAAAACTTAGAAAGAAAAAGGGAGACTAATGAAACCAAAGACCCTAGAGAAAAAGAGACAGTAGATACAGGAGACAGTAAATATAGTAAATAATGCTAAAAACTATAATTGCAGGACATACCAAATAAACCTCAATAATTTTTCTGAATGTGAATGGCCTCAACTTACCTACTAAAAGACATAGACTGGTTAACTCAATCAAAAAACAGAAACCCACAATTTGCTGCTTACAAGAGACACACTTCACCCACAAGGAAACTCATAGACTGAAAATAAAAGAATGAAATTCACTATGTTCTGCAGCAGGACCCAGGAAACAAGGAGGGGTAGCTATATTAAACTCAGACTCATCAGGTTATAAAAATGCAATGCAGCGATACCTCGTCTGGATACCTTTCCAAAAGAGTTAAAGGTAGGTGCTATATAATAGCAGAGATGTACCCATACCCAGGCTTATAGCAGCACATTAATAATAGCTAAAGCATGGAAGGTACCAACATATCCATCGATAAACCAATGAATAAAAAATGTGGTATATGTATGCAATAGAGTACTACTCTGCCCTAAATACAAACACATATGAATCATTTATGGATAAATGGATATAACTTGAGACCATTATGCTTAGCGAAGTGAACTAGACTCTGAAGATTACATGTCACATGTTTTCTGTAATATGAGAAACTCAGAGTAAACAAAGTCTTGCATGGCTGCTATTGAAACCACAGCTTTAGGTGTGTGTAGATCCTTTGGGCTATACAAACACCCACAGACAAACAACCCAGTAGTCCTACATCCCCATGACTGTTTTAGCATCTCAGTTGTAAGTCAGCAGAGAAAGGAAACACTATATTGAATTTAGGCCACCATTTTCTGAGAATTTTTCTGATTCATCTCTTAATTGTATTATACCCAAAATCTGGAGTTTTTGGATTAGTCTTCTTTCTGCCACTATGGATAAAATACTTAAAATAAAAACTTATAGAGAGAAAAAGATTAGTCATACTCACATTTATGGAGATTTCAGTCCATGGTTAGTTGGCCTTCTGCTTTTGGCTGTGTTTGCTACATTCTGGCAGGAGACCATCTCAGAGGAGACTGGTCAGCTCAACATCACCTTCAAAGGCATGCCTCAATGTTCTGACCTTGTCCTAGGCCCTGCCTTAAGTGTCCCACCACCTCCCCATAGTGCTAAACTGAGGACTAAACCTTTAACATATGGACCTTAAGGGTCATTTCAGATCTATGTTACTGCTTTGTGCCCCTGAATCCCAAACTTTCATGGTCATCTCACAATGCAAAATAAATTTCATTCATCCCCGAGGGTCTCTAAGTTTTTAAATTTTTAGCCTTGCTGATGAATACAAATCTAAAGATGCCTTTCAGACCCAAGGCAGTCATCTGTGAACATCTATTAAAAAAAAGAAACAAGTTAAGTTCCATACTTGTATAATGCCACGAGAGGAAACATTGCTAACCTAAGAAAAGAACAGAAAAATAGCAAGGAGAAATGGGACTGAATCACGGCTAAAACCTAGCAGGGCAAATGTTAAATCATGTAGCTTCATTCTTCGAATCTGAGGCACATGGTGGCATAATGCAAGGTCCAAAGGGTGTGGCCAGTTCTGCTGTTAGGGCTTTGCTTGGTGCACTGAACAAGGCCACTCTCTTGGGCTGGATTTTCATGCTGCCTGAAGTTTCTTTCTGAAGATATTCCATGTTCCTGGCGTTTCTGATTTCCTGGGGTCACCATTGTAGTTTCAGGTTCACTCTCATAGTTTCACAATCACCTTGCCAGTGGCTGCTTACAGCACTCTGATTCTGTCACAGACTGACTATTCTCCTAGAATTTCCTTTGAAACCTTTGTAGAAGTTTCCTAGATCCTAAAAGTCTTGCATTTTGTGCATCTACAAGACCAGCACCATGAAGATGACAACAAGGTCTGCCACCAGCCTGAGCTGTTCTTTGAGCAACAGACATAGTGACTTTTGAGTGCTTGATGGCTGAACACAGGGAACAGAATCCCAGGGAGACCATTCTATAGATAGTTTTGTGGGACCAAAGTGTGGGACTAACTCTAGTACACCCTTCACAGGGTGACACAGAGCTCTCTTCTCAAAGGAAGGTCTTTGAAAAGAGCTTACAATTTTCCACTTTTGAGACAGATGGGTTGGATTCTACTGATTCTTTAGATGCCCCTGAGGCAACTTGCCTGTTGTCCTGTACAACTTACTGGACTTCTTTCTAATGATGCTAATCTCTTTAACAACTGTACCATTCCACAGTAACACGTTTAAACATTCTCTCTCTCTTTTTTTTTTTTTTCTGGCCAACTGCAAGATCTTCAAATCTTTCTGCTTTGCTTTTTGCTCTTGATTCTCATTGGATCTTACTGAAAGTGGAGAGAAATATTTATGCTGATGCTTGAATATTGCCTTCCTTTGAAATTTCCTCTACAGTACAAAATAGTCCACAACTTTCAAACTTGGCCTTCTAAAGCAATGTCAGGTGGTGGACACAATGCATTCTAATTTGTGCCAGGATATAATATGGGTGGTATTATACTAATAGCCAAGAAAGTCCTTATTTTCATCAGAAACCTTATGAACACAACCTTTATTCTCCATATATCTCTTAACTTTCTGACCTTAGCCTCCCTCAAAAAATTGCCCATCAGCTTTGCTCCTGTACTTCCTCTAGCTGGCTTCTCCAAACATTTCCAAAGCAATCTGAAAGGCTGGCGAATCAGATCGTTGAGCGCAGTCACAGCAAACTGCCCACTTCCTATACCGACTTTCTGTGATAGTTTTTCCTGTCGCTGTGACAAAACAGCAAAGGTAACTTAAAAGAGGAATGATTCACTTCGTCTCATGTCTTTGGATGTTTCAGTACATCATTAGTTGGCCTATTGCTTCTGGGCTGGTGACAAGGCCAGTATGTCATGCTGGATTTGTCGGTTATAAGTGGCTGCTCCTCTGACGGTATCTGGAAGTGAAGGGGAGTAAGGAGGCAGCATGACCCAAGCATCCCTTCAAGGGAGCATTTTAATAACCTCACTTTGCTTTTTCTCTCCCCCCATTTTAATTAGTATATTTATATGCTAAACACAATGGTTACATTGGCTTGAGTATTTTTTCCATTACATGTATTAACATATGTAATTTTTCCCATTTTCTTGATATGTAAAGGTGCCTGTTGTGGTTAGGATCTGGAGTGTCCCCAAAAGTCTCATGTATTTTAATGGAACCATGTGATGTTGGTGGATTGGGGTCTGGTCTGGAGGGTGGATTGCAGTTAAGTTAGGATTAACGGTGTGTAGTGGCCACACCTGGATGCAGGAGGGGACTGGTTACTGGGCGGAGACCTGAAAGGATACATAAGCTGCACCGGCCTTCCTGGAGGACTGGGACTAGTCTCAACAGCCTCAGCTTGCCTTCCTGTTTGTCCGGGGAAGTTGCCTCCGCCTCTCTCTCTGCCATGTACTTCGATTGTTGCTGGCCACCCCTGAATGGACTGTGACCTTCGAGACTGTGAGCTAAAATAAACCTTTCCTTTCCTAACTTTGTGGGTGTCGGGTATTGAGTCACAGCAACGAAAAAGTAACTAAGACAGTGCGATACAAAAAGTTTACATTGACCTCGAGTATTTTGTGCACATCCGTATTGTGGCAAAGTTACAAATCCTCTTTTTGATCCTGCCATTCCCTTCTTCTTTTCAACAGTTCCCGTTATTCCCTAAATTAAGTTCTATGAAATAACTGTGATCTAGGTATCTCATATCTGAGAAATAATCCAATATTTCACCTTCTGCTTATGACTCACTTCACTAAGCATGATGGTCTCAAGTTGCCTCCATTTACCTACAAAAGCCTCCAACCTATCTGTCTTTATAGATAAGTAGTGCTCCATTGTGTAAAATACCACAATTTATGCCTCCATTGGTCTGTTATGGGTATTTTCATGTCTTCCACAATTTAGCTATTGTTAGTTGTGCTGCTATGAACATGGTTATACATATATCTCTGTTATGTGCTGTTTCTAAGTTTTCTGAGCTTGAGTATTTTGTGCAATATATGTTGCTTCAACACACTCCCTTCTTCTCCCCCCTTTTTAGCCCTCACACACCTTCCCTCATTCTTCCTAACTTCCACTACCACACCTATTTGGATTCATGACATTCCTATATTCTGGGTTTCTCATATTAGAGAAAACACGTGATATTTAACCTTCTGAGTTTGATTCACTTCACCAAGCACGATGGTCTCACATTGCGTCCATTTCCCTACAAAAGCCTCAAATCTATATGTCTTTATGGAAGAGCAGTATTTCCGTGTGTACATATACCCCAGTTTTGTATTCATTTCTCTGTTGATGAACAAATTCGATAGAAAGAAATCAGCAATAATCCTCTACACTAATAGCAAACTCACAGAGAAAGAGCTGAGAGGAATAATCCTGTTCTTAAAAACTCCTCAAAAATTGAATACCTAGGAGTAACTTAATCAAGAAAGTAAGGGACTCCACAAAGAAAACTATATTATGCTGAAAAAAAATTGAAGAAGAAGACATTAGAAAATGGAAAGACAACCCCCTTGTTCCTGGATAGGCAGAATTAATAGGGTCAATACAGCTATACTGCCAAAACTGATATACGAATTCAACGCAATTCCTACCAACATACCAATAACTTTTTTTTTTTCAGAACTTGAAAAAACTATCCTTAAATCTATATGGAACCAAAAGAAACTTTGAACAGCCAAAGCAATCTTTAGCAACAAGATAAAAATATCCATCAACAGGCCAATGGCTACACAACTGTGGTATTTATACACAATGGAATACTGTGCATCTATTAAGTCCAACAGCGTGGAGGCTTTTGCGGGCAAATGGAAGAAACTTGAGAACATCATGCTTAGTGAAGTGAGTCAGAAGCAGAAGGGGAAACATCGAATGGTCTCCTGATATGAGAAACCCAGATCACGACTATCTCATGGAACTTAAAATGAAAAGGGGGAGGGACAAAAGGAAAGTGGGAAAGTCATTGTCTCCTTGACAAGATATGTATGTGCACAAAATGCTCAACTTCATTGTAAACTTTGAATTTTGCGCTTATACGTATCAATAAAATGGGGAAAAAATAGGTGGCATTGCTATTCCAAACATCAAATTATGTGGAAAAGTACCAGTGATTAAAAAACAAATGGTATTGGCACAAAAGCAAATAGAGTGACTAATGGAACAGAACCGAAGATGCAGAGACAATCTAAAGTACCTGCATTTACTTGATCTTGACAGAGGGGCCAAAAACATATACCGGACAAAGGACAGCCTCTTCAATAAATTGTGCTGGGAGAACTGGTTATCCACATCCAGACAAATGAATTTAGACACAATTCTATCACCATGTACCACAATCAAATCAAAGCGGATCAGTAACTTAGATATTAAAACCGAAACACTGAATCCCCTGAAGGACAAAAATACTTAAAATTTTGAAGATGTAGACATAGGCAAAGACTTTCTCAATAGGAGACATAATGCAGGAGCCCCAGAATCAACCAATGGGATTCTATCATATTAAAAAGTTTCTGCATAGCAAAGGAAACTATTAGGACAGTGAAGATAGAACTGATAAGAGTGGGAATTTTTTTTTTTTTTTTTTTTTGCTACCCACAGCTAGGATAGGAGGCTAATAACCAGAATATACAAGAAACTGAAGAAAACCCAGACTTCTTAAAATCACAGACCCAATTAAAATGTACGACTGAAATGCATAGGCAGTTCTCAGATGTAGAAGTTCAAATGATCCGCAAATATATGAAAGAGGTTCAGCATGCTCAGTCGTTCAACGCAAATTAAAACATCACTAAGACACCATCTGACCCCAGTGACAATGGCGTATATCAAGAACCGATTTCTTTCCTTTAAGCCCATCTTCTGAAAGTCCGACTACCTCTCAAAAATGACAAGCTGAACACCAAGATTTTAGCACTTGAGTTCTTGAAGAATATTCCAGATCCAACTATAATAGCTTCCTCTCTAGCAATTCCTAGAAATACTACTCATTTTAGCTTTCTCGTTTATAATTTGGAAAATTATTTCTATTCCCGAAATCATCTAATATGAAATAACTTATTTCTCTTGCATAAGTCAATCACAGGCATCTGGAGAATATGTTTTTCAAAATATATTGGTAGTCTACTTTTGTCAAATTCCCTGAAAGTTAATTTCTACCAAATCTCATATTGTTAAAGTATACCTGAATGCCTTCCTTTCTTTAGATATTATTTTTGTCCTTGAAATGCCTTCCAGGATCCTCCACTACTCACTACGCAGCACAAACGCGCCTGAGAAGAGAGCTGTCGCGTGAGCTCCTCCTTCTTTTGCTTGTCTCAATTACAGTTCTTATACATCAACTAAAACGTCTTAACCCCATTGTTATAGACTGAGAAGATGGAAAATCCTTCACCTGTCCCATATCCAAACCTTCACAATGTGACTTAGTAGTTCCTTTTCTCAAAAGGTGGAATCTATTTCCATATCAAATGAGTTTGTGCTGGTCTGCCATTTTGTTGGTCAAGACAGAAGCAAGAAGTGGTCGTGTGTCACTTTACAGCCAATGCCATTAGAGATCTTGAATGCTTCCAGTCTTTTTTGCAGATCCCTGTGACCACTACGTGAATTAGTATGTGCTGGGCCTCTGGAGTAAGAAAATTTCATTTCATCTGGGACCAGAAGGACCATCCAATCAAACACAGTCAAATTACAAATTTGCCAGATTTTTGAGCTACCTACATGATTCCCTTAAACGACTAAGTTCTGGGGTGATTTTTTTTATAGGCAGAAAATGATGGTTATGCTATTGAAAGTAAGTTGATAATATCATTGTATTTATTCTAGATAGGCATTGTGTGAAAATATAAATGATAGCTCTCATTTCATTTATTTATTCTAATTTATATGTATCCACGTTTGTACCTATATTAGATCAATATTATCGATACCTATAGCTAACTATATTTGTCTGTATTCCTCTCTATATTAGGAAGGTGAACTCAGGGCATTTAGTCTAACAAATCTGACATGACCTGGGTGTAACCATATGTTTACATTTGAGTGACTTCAATTGCATTAGAGGGATGAGAGGCTATAAGGGAACATTTTAGAATACAGATGAAGAAAACCAATGATCTATTCTCGAGCCGAGTAAAGTAGACAATGTGTGAGCTTGATGAGTTGTCTATTTCTGTGGAACATAATTTGACTTTGGTCCACTGAAAACTGAAAGAAAAATGTTTCCATTTTGACAACTTGAAGTTTGTATACCAGGAGGTACTTGAGGCGCAGCCACTAGGACTTAGTTGAAACAGAGTGGCAGGAAAAAGGTGGTGGAGTTGAAGCCCAGCCAGAGGCACTGAAGGAGGACAGCGGAGCAAAGCCCGGGGTCTGTGCATGAACTCAGTGTATCACAGAAAGTACGAACACCACGGTCAGGGACTCGGTTGGGAGCGGGAGGTATTAAGCTCAGAGTTTTAATATCCATACACACTGTACTAGTTTCCATTGTCTGGTGGATAGTGAAGCCTTCTGATTACTGTTAAAATAATCATTTGCTGTCAATGACCCTTTTCATTAATTTTTCTCCATTTATATCGGTATATGCATGTGATATACAATAGTGACATTAAACTTGGAAATTTTGTGGACATAGATAATATATCGTGATACCGTTACAATTCCCCTACCTCTTTGAGCCTCCCATTCCCTTCCTCCTTCTCCTCCCTGAGACCCAAAATCTCACTCATTTTATTTTATAAATTGCCTGTATTCTAGGTTTCTCTTAATAGGGAAACTACGAAATATTTAACCTTCTGAGTCTGACTCACTTCACTAAATATGGTGGTCTCGAGTTGTGTCCATTTGCCTACAAATGCCATTACTCTGTCTTTATTGAAAAGTAGTATTCTATTGTGTACATATTCCTGATTTTTTCTCTTTACATTTTATTAATATATACATCTGATGTGTGTGTGTTTGTATGTTTGAGATACACAGTGGTTACATTAAGCTTGAGTATTTTTGTACATCAATGTTACAATCACTTCCCTCCATCCTCCTTTTCAGCCCCTCCACACCCTTCTTTATGCCCCTCAACTCCAAATATCACACCCACTTGGTTTTATAAAATACCTGCGTTTTGGATTCCTCATGTTAGAGAAACCATGTGATATTTAACCTTCCGAGTTGAACTCACTTCATAAATATGGTGGTTCCAAGTTGTGTCATTTTACCTGCAAAAGCCTCAAATCTATCTGTAGTTGTATACAAATACCACAATGTATGTATCCATTGGTCTGTGGATGGACATTTAGGCATCTGAAATATACCCAGAAGAGGTATTGTTGGATCAAATGGAATATTTATTTTCAGCCTTTCGAAAAATCTCCATACTTCCCACCATAGTGCAGTACAAGTTTATAGTCCCTCAGCAATATGAAAGTGTTCCCTTTTCCCTCACAGCCTCACCAGCAACTATTGCTGTTTGTGTTCTTGGTCTATGCCATTCTCACTGGGTAAGATGGTATGTTAACGATGTGTTGATTTCCATTTCTCCAGTGGCTAAGGATTTTGAACACTTCCCCATGTATTTTCTGATAGTATTTCTACATCTGAGAGCTTTCTTTTCATCCCAGTAGCCTATTTTGTAATTGAGTCTTTGAGTTTGAGGGTCTTATTTTTCTTCAGTTCCTTATGTATTCTAGTTATTAGCTTCTTGTCCAAGGTGAATGTGGTAACTTTTTCCCCTTTCTGTTGGTCCTCTCTTAGTTTTGGTAATAATTTCCTTTATTGTATAGCAAATTTAAAATTTGCTATAGTCTCATTTGTTGATTCTGGGGCTATGTCTTTTGCATCTGGTGTCCTATTGAGAAAGTCCTTGCGTCTTCAAGAGTTTTACCTATTTTGTCCTCTAGAAGGATCAGTGCTTCCGTTTTGATATCCAGTTCTTTGATCTACTCTGATTTGATCTTGGTACAGGATGATAGGTGTGTGTCTAGATTTATTCTTCTGTATGTGGATAACCAGTTCTCTCAGCACAATTTATTGAAGACGCTGTCATTTTCCCAGTGCATGTTTTTGGCTCTTTATCCAACATGAGGTAGCTGAAGGGTACTTGAGATTGTTTCTGCACTTTGATTTCTGGTTTGCCAGTAAACTTGTCTGTTTTTTTTTTGACAGTATCACTTTTTTTTTAAAAAAAAAACACTGTTGTTTTGTAATATAATGCAGTGTCTGGAATTATAATGCCATCTGCTTTTGTCTTGTTATTCAGGATTGCTCTGGCTATTCTGGGTTCCTTTTGATCCATATGAATTTAAGGATCTTTTCTCAAGTTTTGAAGAAAAGTTGTTGGTATTTTGGTAAGAATTGCATTGAATCTGTATACGAGTTTTGGCGATATAGCCATTTTGACACTATTATTTCTGCCTATGTATGAAGAGGGGGTGTTTTTCATTTTATAATATCCTCTTCAATTTCTTTTTTCAGTATAACATGGTTTTCTTGTAGGGATCCTTTACTCCATTAGTTACGTTTACTTCTAGATTTTTAAGGAGTTATTAAGAATAGGAGTATTCGTCTGAGTTCATTCTCAGTGAATTCTTTGTTAGTGCAGGGGAATTCTTTTTGGTAGTAGTTTTTAAGCTACAGTTTGAATAAATTTGTTAATTAGTTCTTAGAGTTTTGTGGTGGAATATTTGGGGTCTTCTATGTACAGAATCATGTCATCTGCATATAAGGATAACTTGCCTTCTCTCTTTCTGCTGGGTATTCCCTTTATTTCACACTCTTGCCTGATTGCTCTGGCTAGACTTTTGAGAACTATGTTGACTAGGAGGGGAAAATGAACAGCATTGTCGCTTTCCTGTTATGCAGTAGGTGTAGTGCTTCTATTAGCTTGAAGTATGGTCCTTATACACCTATTGTCCTCAGGGTTATTATCATGAAGGATGCTGGATTTTGTCAAAGGCCTTTTCTGAAACAACTGATATGATCATGAGTTTTGCTTTCATTTTTAAAAGGTGTGTATTACATTAATTGATTTACATATGTTAAACCATCTTTGCATTCCAGGAATTAAACCAAATTGACCATGGTGTATTATCTTTTAAATAATTTGCTGGATTCTATTTGAAAGTATCTGATGGAGAATTTTTACATCTGGATTCATTAAGGAGATTAGTCTATAGTTTTCTTTCCTGGTTAAGTTTTTGTTTTGTTAGGTAATGCTAGCTTCCAGGAATGAGTTTGGGAGTTTTTTTTTTTTTCTAGTTTAATTTCTTAAAACAGTTTGAGAAGCATTGGTATCGGCTCTTCTCTGAAATACTGGTAAAATTCTGTTGTGAATCCATCCAGTTCTGGACTTTTCTTTGTGGGTAACAACTTTATTATTCAATTTCCATGTTTGTTATGGATCTATTCGGGGATTTTATGTCTTCTTGGTTTAGTTTTGGTGTTTTGTATGTGTCTAGAAATTTATCCATTAAGTTCTCCAATTTGTTAAAGTAACATTTTTGAAATAGTTGCTTTATAATTCTCTAAATTTCAGTGGTGACCATTATGATTTCACCATTTTCATTTCTAATTGCATTGATATGTTGTTTTTCTTTTTCTTGTTTGGCTAGTTCACTTAGAGGTTTATCAATTTTGTTCATTCTTTCAAAACCAAACTCTTTAATGCTCTGTTTTTTGTACTTTGTATTTTTTTAAAGTTTCAGTTTCATTAATTTCTGCTCTGATCTTTATAATTTTGTTTCTTCTTCTACTCTTCCATTTACTTTTAAATGTATGCTGGAAGCTACACATGATAATAAAGACAAACATCCAAGGGAAGATATTAGTCATACATGATTTACCTAACTTCTGCTGATGATAATATATCTTTAGAAGTGAAGAAAATCTGAAGCCAAATTGTAGAAATGAAAGCAAAACCGGTCAGGTGTCAAGTAAACTGTTCGTACCTGTTCCAAATGATATTGACAATAAGTTAGTGGAAGAAAAATAGTACTATATTACCCGGAAGTGTTATATTAAAAAAAGCTACATTAAACATACTGTGAATGATTTTAGTTTCTCTGGAAAAATTGAGATAACAATTGAGTTAATATTTATACATTTCCCACTATTTTTATTAATATACATATGTAATGCATAGTGTTTACAATGAATTTGGGTATTTCATGCACATATGTATCATATCAACTTTACAATCCCTTCCCATTTTTGACCCTCCACCCCTCCCTATCTCTTCCCCCAACTCCGGCTACCACTTTATGTGATTCTATTGAACATCTGTGTTTTGGGTTTTCCAAGTCAGAGAAAGTATACCGACATCTTTGAAGCTGAATCCCACACTATGGGGTCGATTTCTTTCTGCGACATTCCATGACTAAACTACCTTGCAGCAGAATGCGTAATTCCATTCACAAAAATTTCTAGTAGCATTGTTCCGGGAGAGAAGCTTATCTTAATTGTATCAAATAGTGACAAAAATTAAGCCCCTGAAAGGTCAATGCAACATTTCAACACTGGAATAGAACTGGAATATTCCTTCTGCAAATACCTTAGCTCATTTATAGCTGTTTTGTATGTGAACCGTATGTGCCCTTCCAAACTTATTTTCAGCTGATTTTCTTATCAGATCAGACATGTAGTCATACTCCTTCACTCAACCTACCTGTACATGGCCAGTGACTTTCTGTCCCTGTTACTTTCTTCGTATTCTCATAGTACTGAATATTATTTCTTTCCATGTAAAAATATCCAAATCATACTTATTTTTTTTAAAAGTTCAGCTTTAGTGTAATCTCTACTATGTTATCAACCAAAATTCATTGATAGCAGCTAAGGTATACTGAATATGTTAGATTTGGGTTACGTACAATATCTCAATTACCTACATAACAAGATATTACTATTTCCGTCTTATATATGAATAAGTTTACAGCTCTGAAAAGTGGTTTGCCGATAGTCACTCAACTAGTCAGCAGCAAAATTGGTCATTTTACATCACCATACTTTCCTTATTATCCTTTTCTTTACACCATGGCAATTAGTTTTTCTCTACTTAATTTCCATAGATCTTTGCCTGTACTTTTATTTACCTGTTCTTTATAATTATTTATGAGTAGATTGTTTTGTCTCTTTCAAAATGATGGAAGAAGCCATGTTTAATTTAACTTGGTGTCACCCACGCTTCTTTGGAGAAGGTAGGTGGTCCATCAATATGAACAAGTCAGTAGGACATATCTGTAATGTATACAACAGTTGTCTTCCACTGATGCCAACCAAGCCTTGACAAAAGGGTTGAAGAAAGTGTCAGCATTTGACAATAAAAATTTGAAGAGAAAATAATAATAAAGCAAAGCAAAGCAAAATGAATCCATATATGAGATTGGTTCACAGCAAGAAGACAGATAGTCTACTGCGGTTGGTCAGAGATGCGCCACAAACTGGGGTGGGCCAAGCAAAGACAGAAACACAATCATTTATTTACCAATGGAACTCTTTTACATAGAATACACAAAGGCAAGTGACCATTCAGAAGCCCAGTCATTCCTGACATGAAAATTGAAAGATATTTTTCTAACTTGTCTATACTAGATTCTTTTTAGTATGGTAATTAATATGCCCAACAATATAAAATACAGAAGATATGTTACCTTAAAATTTAAACTTATACTTGGGGTTTGATGCTAGATTTTCAAGAATGATAGGTATTCCTGTGGAATAGAAATAATTGTACAATAAGTAGCTCTTATTGGAGGAATACAGAAAAGGCCACATATTCTTCAGGTGACAACTGTAGTGATCTGTTGTTTCACACGACACACAGAAGGTGTGATGATACACTTCTTATACTATTTCTTTTTCTTCACTCTTTAAGTTGAAAATAAGGGAGCAATTCAGTGTTATAGTGTGTTTCTCAAGATTCTTGGAAGTTATCAGCTACATAGGATCCCTTGTTACAACTCTCTCACACAACAGAAATGGTGATGAACACTAACACAATATGGTTTTAAATATATCTGTGACATCAAAACCCTAAACACAAGTGCTGTGGCCAACAATGACAGTTCATGGTAACTATGTATGTATACAATTTGGTATATGTGTACACCCATGTTTGTGTTTCTATGTTTGTTCATTGTTGCTACTGCATAAAATAATCTACCACAGCTATTCAAATTCAACTTTCTTTTCTGTTAAGGCTTAGTCTTTTAGCTATATAATTGTCACTCATAACAATTTTTCTGGTATTGAGATGATTAGACATATTTTATTACCACATATGCAGAAACTTCTTAACAAATTACTCTTTGACAGTAAATAAGAATTGTGTGTGCTGACATTAAAAAGCTCTTGAATTTCCTACCTGGTGTTTACTGTCAAAAAGCACAATGGGCATTCAAACAGGTTCTTGTAAGGAAATATTTTGTTTGTTTGTCACACTTTTACCATTAATTTAAAATCCAGTGAAAGCCTGAAAACACTGGGAAGTGTGAAAATAACCCCCAATTTTGAGTTTTCAAAGTGCTCTTGGGAAGCACATTTTGCAGATAATTGCAAATGCTTTGTGAAAGAGCCACAGAGCTGCGTGAGCTTCTGGATTAAGTATCATTTTAGAGAACAACAAAGCTTTCTTCTGCTCTGCCACACTCTTTGTTTGATGGACCTCATCAATCTATGCCAGCGATGAAACCTGATTTGCTCAGCCCAACAGCACAATAACATTTGTTTATTAAGTATCTCTTTACAATCAAAAATTATTTTTGAAAATTCTGAAAATGAACATCTCTGGAAGTCTGAAAATTAGCTCCATCAACAAAATAACACCTTATGTAAACATGGTTTTGGGGGAACCTGTATTCTTACAAATTGATGATGATATTGTGGGTCGGCATAACACATTTAAAAATACTATGATCTTAAAAAGTGTTTATTGCTATCTACCATGTAGTTTATCTGAATCACAAAATGTCCTTTCTGTTCAAAATGACAATTTCCTTCTTGATGGCTTGTCCCTTGGTTTGGTTAAATGACAAATTTAAATCTGCTTATATTCTTATAGGACTGGGTGCCAAACCTTTTTTTTTTAACATTTTGAATTATGTTTATAAGTTGTGCGCGTTTATGAGGGAGAGGGGGTTATTATTATGTTATTACTATTTACTACAGAGAATGGTATGTACTCTGCATACATTATCTTTTAATTTTTATAATAATTCTGTCTGGTAGATATTATAATAACAATTTCAGACATGATAAAAATTGAGTCTAGAAACATTAACTAACTTACCCACTTTATAGCTCATAACTGACAAGTGTAACTGATTCCAAACTATAAAGTCTTAACTCTTAAACTCTTAGTTTTTAATAAAAAACTAAAAAAAATAGATTGACTTGTAATTATTATACCTGTTTGCAAATTCTACATCTTCAGATGTGGATCAAAGAATATTTAGAGTTGTTTCCCAGTTTGATTCCCAATTAAAGAAGCTATTGATATGCCATACAGACCTTACAGTGTGGACTGTTTCTCCTTCTCCTGGGGTTCGTACTTGAACTCTTGGACTTGTACTACTAGAACTTGGCTGCAACTCCCTCTCCAAGACTGAAGGATAGGAAATCACATCATGCATGGATGGTATGGTCCCCATTCAAGGTTTGGCATGTGTTTGAGAGTGGGTTGTATTATTCTATCCGTGCCCCAAACTTTGAGCTCTTTGATTGTTCAGTGGGATGGATCATTCTGCTGGTAAGTCTGCAGGTCCCAAGAAACATCTTAGACTGTAAGGGTCTTGGCAGACCTAACTCAGAACTGCCCCATGGCATGTTTGGGGAGTTGCTTTTCTTTTCTTGAGACCGACTTTTCTCTTGGCACGAAGTTCATGAAGGAATCAGGTAGGTGCAAAGTAATGACAGAGAACCCAAAGGGACTTTCCACTAAATAAATAAAGTGTAGCCAAAACACGTACATGTACAATGAAGTGTAACCAAAATACGTACACGTACAATGAAGTGTAACCAAAATACGTACACGTACAAAGAAGTGTAACCAAAATACGTACACGTACAACAAAGTGTGGCTGCTGAGTGGAGAAATTTTGAAGAGTCGAAATAACACTCTTTTCGTAGACATAATCTCATTTAATCTTCCCAAGAGCTTTATTGTTTAGCTGTTGATCACAACCAACATTTGCCATGTTGTGTTGTTAACTTATTTGTTCATTTGCTAGTGTTCCATTAAATTAATATTCCACAATCTACCTGACAATTCTGCTGTGGATATTTATTAGGTTGTTTTATGTTTGAGGCTCTTAATTTTATGCAACTACAAAATTCTTACATTTGTTTATTAGTAGACATATATTAGTAGATATATGTACGCATTTATATGGGTGTTGAACTCAATTTCAGGCCAAATAAACACAAGAGTTTACTTGGTCAAGGAATAATTTGTGTGCTAGGCAACCAGAGAGGTTCAGAGAGCCCTTCTACACGATGAGCGAATTTTATAGGCTTAACATGGAAGCAAGATAAAGAAATCACCTGATGGGCTAGAGGTAGGCTTCCTCTTTATTTTACCCAGTGGTGGAGAGGCATTTCTCTTTTCTTGGGATGGTCTGATCTGCCCCTGAGTGGTTGACAATTACTCCTGCACAATTGGTTGAAACTCAGCTATTTGCTACAAAAAATACTATTCAGTTAGGTTTCAGATTTTTAACATCTGAGTTATATTGTGGTTTGTTAGATAGTAACTCAAATTATGGAGACAAGCATGGATTTATGACTTCCGGCTTCTTCTGCATTAATGTGGGTATGTAAGTGGAATTGGAAGTTGGTAAGTACGTTACATGTGTTACATTTAAATTTAGGGTTTATTGCTGATTATTTTCCAAGTGTCTGTATCAATCTAAGTATGAGCCTTCAATGGTAGTTCATACTACTTTCTCTCAATGGCTCTTAGCATTGTTAGTTTTCTTAACTTTAGCTTTTCTGGTGGGTGTGTTCTATCATATTTTTGTGGTTTATTTCACACCTCTGTAAGGACTGGTGAGAGTGAGGATCCTTAAGAAGTATTTCCAGGATCATTTTCACAACTTCATTTGTGAATTGCCAGACCACTTTCGGTTGTTTTTTTCCCCCTGACATGGTCTTGCTAAGTTGCTAAATTATCCAGCCTGGTTTCAAATTTGCAATCCTCTTGCCCACACTCCCAGAGTGCTAGGACTCTAAGCCTGGCTGGGATTTTGATTGTCAGTTTTGTAAGAATTTATATTTTTACATATTTTTTCAAACCTGAACATAATATATTGCTCTGTGCTATGGTCTGGATTTGAGCGTCCCTCAAAAGCTTCATGTACTTGGAACTGTGTGTTATTGGGAGACAGGGCCTGGCTGAAAGGGGCAGGTATTTAAGGTTTGACCTTGAAAGATTGCCTCAATTTGTTGAGATCGGGACTTGCCTACAGCAGAGATTTCGGGTGTTTGATTTGTGGGCCAGGAAGTGAGGGAGGGGCACCCTCCCTGGGAGAGGGGCTCAAGTAGCAGCTTGAAATAATTAAAGGAAGGAAGAAGAAACACTGTTGGAGCTTCTTCCTGGGAAAGCTGTGTCCTTGCCTGTCTTGAGTTACTGTCTTGCTCCTCTTTTACTTGGTTTCCCTGTGCAATGGGTGAGCAGCTGTCCATCCTCTGCTGTGGGCTTCCTATGAATGGACCGTGTGAGACCTTCTAAACTGTGAGCTAAAATAATTTCTCCTTCCTTAAATTGTGGATGTGGGTTATTTTGTCCCAGCCACAAAATAAGTAACTAAGACACTCTACTTTTTCATTCTTCTTCAGCTTTTTAAAAATGATTTTGTCAGAGGTATTTATATATTTGTTAGATTGTTTGTAGATGTCTGATAGTCAATATTTTATGCTAATATAACTGGAATAATCCTAACATCTGATATTCACATTTTTTGGCTACCATGTACAAATAAAATAGATATTTGATATTAATGTTACAAGTGTTGCAAATTGGAGGCTTGCGAAAGCCAGGCATAATTCTAGTATTTTTTCCTGTGGATTTCTGTAAATATTTTGTACAAACTATCATCTTTGGCAAATTTTGAATATGTTCATTATTTATTTATTTAGACTTTTTTTTAACTGGTTAGGAATGTAAGTATTGTAAGTATTACAAAAGCAAAGTTAAGAGATGATGGGGACCACTTTGATTTATAGCCAGGCTCAAAGCAGAAGTTCTTATGTTTTCCTTTAGTATTTGCTGTACATTTGTATATGTGTCTTAGAAAGACAGATATCCTATATCAGCTAAGCAATTTTCCTTACTATCCTAGCTTTCTAATTATTTACATCATAAAGTAATGTTAAAATTTGTAAAATGCTTCATTTGATGTTCTACTTAATTAGAAAGAATAGAATTTTTCTTTATTTAGACAATATTGTGGGTTGTACCAATTAGCTTTCTAATATGAAACTCATCTTTTATTCTTGTATTCCTGAAATATACTCCAGATTGTCTTTTAAAATTCTCACTCACATCTTTATATTCAGTGTTAACATATTGCATTATAGTGTATCATACTAGATATCAATATATTGATACTTTCATTTAATGTTTTTGAATCTATATGAATGAGACTAACCTCTTATAAAGTGAGAAATTATACTTTTAAACATTCTTTAGAATCATTTTATTCTTGGTATTTTATTATACATGTTAAATATTTAGTGGCATAGCCATCTGGACTTGAAGGTTTTATCTATTTACATGTGTGGGGGTGTGTTTATAATAATGGATTCAAGAACTTTAACAGGTATAGGATGATTATTTATGTTTGCTATTCTTGGAGTCATCCTCTTTGTTTTCTAAGTATCTGCTGTTGCCATCTAAATTTTCAGAAATATTGATATAAATATATTACTACATCATCATCTTTAAAAACTATAATTTTACCTCCTGTTCATGTTGAATCTTAGTTACTTGTTCTTCCTTTGTTTTGTATTAAGTCCCTTCTGATATTTATTAGTTTTATATTCTTTGCAGTAACCAGATTGTACTTTGTTGATATCTACATTTTATATTCATTTTCTGTTATCTTTTTCTACTCTCTTGTCCTTATTTTTTTGTTTTCTCTTTACTTAGTTGGGTGTAACTTTCTAGTTTTTTTTAAAAAAACTTGGACTGCTTAGGTCATTGATTTCATTTTTTTTCTAAGTTAACCCATGACAAATGGACCATAAAACATGTAAATTACTCCAATCTCCCTTCGGACTTCTGACACGTGGTTGCTGTTTATTTTATATTAAATGAAGACTGTACTATAATACTTCATTTTGCATTCTTCCCTTGGATTTCCTGTTAAACTAGACTATTCTCATGACTTCCCTTACAATAAGAAAGTGACATAGAGATGTTGTGCAACCTTCAAAGCTGAACGTAAGGACTTTGTTGGAGGCCATGCTGTGTGGGACTCTGAGTGGAGGGCTAGTGGCCCTTCAGTGGACAGCCAGAGCCAGTTTTCTTGAGTCACCCTCGTTGCCTGCCGGACACACATGTGGTCATCTTGGGCCTGCCAGTTCAGATGCGCATTATGACAACATCCTCAGCTGATGCTGTGTGGAACAGAACTGTCCAGCTTAGCTCAGCTTGTAATTCAGGATTGTGGGAGACAATAAAAGGCTCTTTTGCTTAAAACCACAAAGTTTTATGTAGTTTGTAGTATTTTGTAGAATGCCAAAACAACACTAGAATCCCAGAAATGACTGAATTAAGGAATATATGACTTTATAAAATAACTGTGAGATGCAATGGACCTTGCCTGGATAAATTCCTGTCAATTCTTTATATACGAAGATAAAAAAAAGACAAATGTAGATTCATGACAGAAACAGTGAGTAATAATTTGATGGAGTGGTGTATGAAAGTATGAACTCTTGGAAATATTTTGAACTCTATGAGACAATCAGATGACTTCTCTATCAGGGGTTTACTGTGTAAACGTAGACTTATAACCAATGCTTATTTTTCTATTTTCTTATAAGAAAGTAGGCACCATTTGTGAGTTAGCCTCCCGTGAGGCGCATACTGTAAAATCAGAACTGAGCATATATAGCCACTGTATTATGGAACTTACTAATTTTGGGTCTCTGTTTTTATTAATTTACTCAGAAACACAGCATCTGTCCTTTTAAAGAAACATTAATATCTTAACGCTTAAAATTATCCTAGGTTCACAAATTTTTAAAGAAAGCACAAAGTTATTAATTAAGCCCCATGGTCCATAAGTACATTTCAAATTATCTACATTAGGGGTCGGGAACATTTATCCTGGACAAGACAACCATTGCATTAAGGTTGAGATCATTGTCTAATAATTAAATGTTTTACCAAACATAACAGATTAATTTTTAAGTTGATGATTTTGTATGGTTTGCAACTGAGGTCATAAATCTCCAGATGGCCCTTGGCAGGAAAAACATTTCTCACCTTTGATCTATGGAAAGACAGTCGTATATTTTTCTTTAAGAAATATAGTAACTGAGACTTCTTAAAAATTTCAGTTATTCTGATAGCTACATCTTCCATATATATATATATATATATATATATATATATATATATGCTGTAATTATTCTAAACATCTGCCTAAGTATAGTCTAATCCTTTCTATCAATTTAAGTCCTTTCCCTCTTGTTTACTCGGTACATGGAATCAGAAGAGATTGCTTGTGAAATCCCTCCAAAAGATATTTAGTAATTAATGCTTAAAGGAAAAAATTATGACAACTCAGATTATCTTTATTCTTTACAAGGGAGGTAAGGAAGGAACAAATACATGAAAAATGGAGACAAGAGTAAAACTGTGTTGGGTCTTTAGCATGTAAAAATATTTTAGGTGTTTTTCATGATATGTCTCAATTTCCTTCCCCCCCAGGGTTACCTTTTGCATGAGGAAATGCTGAATTTTATTACAGAAGCTTACAAACAGGACTTCCAATTTTTGTTTTGTTTTCTACGTTATAAAAGGCTGTGCACATTTGAATGCTGACAGACCCTTCATCCTTTATGTTCTTGTTTTAAAGAGGAAAAATTCAAAGAACTAAAGGAATGCCAGTAGTTAGTTGACACCATGAAAGACCGAAAATTTCAAGATAAGTAAACATCAAAGCCTTTATTATTTTTGATGGAATGGCATCTGTTTTACTTTCTAAAAGTAAGCCATTACGCCACGTGAGATTTTTAGCATTCAAATACTCACGGATGTATTGCAGCATGAATTGCTTAATAATAAAGCTATTTTCCTCCACCAACAAAATCAATTATTATACTGGGTGATCTTATCAGTATGTTGCTATTATGCAGGTTTCTCCAATGGTCCTGATGGTATTTTATAAGCTTTTTTTACTATTTTATTTGACTCAAGACACAACCACGAAACATCCATTCCATTTCATGTGTCATGTTTTTTGATTCTCCTTAGCTGGTATGATTTGCCATCCATTTTGTGTCTTTTATGACATTGGCATTTTAAAACATATGGCTTAGCTGGGTTGAAAAGTCTCTTATTGTAAAATCTTTCCTTCTGATTAGATCTGACAAACATTTTTGGGCAGAAATAGTGCAGAGGTGAGGTTGTATTTTCCATGTTTCAGACTGCTAACATTGATCAATTTGCCATATTTACCAGGTGCTCCTACTGTAATTAGTATGTAGTCTGCATGATGATACAGTGAATATTTTGTTCTCCAAGACTTCTGTACCATCACTTTTCTTACCTACATCAATAGTTATGATGAATGGATTACATCTGACTTTATATTGGCTGATGAATGTTGCCACCTTTTATGCTGTTAGTGTACTACATACATTTGAAGATTTTCACTGGTGCCTTAAGTACTTCAAATAGTATTTCCCCCACCCCCAATTTTTTTTTTTTTTGGAAACTACCTTTATCTTATTCTCCAGTATGTGATTTGGAGCTCCTCTTCATTTCCAAGGATGGTTCACGATGGCAGCCGAACACCACCCACCTGCTCTGGCAGTTGTAAGTGATTCACGAATGATCACAGGACGCCCGAAGTACTCATGTGATCAATGACAATAGATTTACTGGAGATTTCTGTGAGTCTCAAGGTCTCTTTTTCAACAGAAGTGTCAGAGGTGACAATCAAATTTTCCTGGGACTTCTTTCTCTGTGTTTTAATGCCTGATTGATCATTAATCTGGTACCACTGTTTGAGTTGACTGTGTCTTCAAAAATTTGTATGTTGGAGACTTAACTCCCAATACCTCAATTTTTGACTGTATTTGGAAACAGGGCATTGAAAGAGGTGATAAAGGTTAAATGAGGTCATGAGGATGGGACTTTGTGCAATACAAGCAATGCCCTTCTAAAATAAATGATATTAGCACATAGAAATTCAGGGAAGGAAGACTACATGATAACACAGACATCTGCAAGTCCAGGCTCAGAAATAAAACCAATGCTCCCAATACTTTGATCTTGAACTTCCCAGCCTTCAGATCTAGGAAGTAAGAAAGTAAGAACTTGTTTAAGTCAGGAAACTCTAGAAAACTAATGCAGACATTCATGTGAGGTGGGACCTGGTGGGGAGATATCTGAGCTATGGTAGTAGACTGCAGAATCCCAGAGTGAAGTAAAAAAACAGAATGCAGAGCAGGGAGGTATGAGGAACAGCTCTGGATCTACTCTTCACATACAGCACAACATACCAGGAAACTGTTAAGGCATACCAGCCATGAATTTCCTTTACTTGTTTAAAACTCTTTAAACTGAGTTTTTCTCCTAGAAATGCAACTTCCTGCAGAAGCAAGCAGTATAGCACTTCCAGATTAGGCCCTTCCTCACTTGCCTAGAGTCACTGACCAGGCTCAGGTTTGTGAGTTGCACAGAGCCCCAGTTCAATTCTCCAGATAGAGCAAGCTACTAGAAGGAGTCAGATTAGAGTAGCTCAAGTGTTCCCAGTGGTAGGAATGAGCTGGCACCTGGGGGTAGCGCAGGAGAGCAAGGCTCTAGTCTTCATGTGATGGGTGTGGTTCTGGACAAAGGCGAAGGTTCTGGTGATAAAAGTGATGTTTCACGCGAAATTGAAAAAGAAAATATGAAGTTAGTTCAGATGATGACGGCTCTGTTGTCCTGTTTCAAATTTCATTTTCACATTGTGACTTCTGTCCTTTTAGTCAAAGTTATCATATTTATTATCTGTCTCAAAGACAAGTCGTGAAAATGAACTGGACAATTTGAAGGACATTTGAAGTTTCTTAAAGAAAAATCCTTGACCTAAAGATACAGGTCTTGACTTGAATTTAATGTTTCTATGATGGTACTTTAGAGATTTGCAACTGGGAAAGTTAATCATAGAGATTCATGGATGAACTTACATGTTTATTTTTTATTTCAGCCTTCATTGTTGATTAGCAGTAAGCACAGGAGTCATAAAGAATCATATATAACATTTTTTTCAGTTATGCTTATATTTCAAACTTTTCATGAGAAAAATTATAGAAAGTAATTCTTCTTTGCATTCAACTTCTGAGAACCCATAAAGGTCCTGTCAAATTATGGCTTACACAGTAACTTAGACTTTAAATATAGTTACATTTAGCATACGCTAAGTCAAGCACTAAGTACCTGAGCTGATTCCCCAGCACCACATAAGGCAGGCGCGGTGGCACACACCTGTAATCCCAGCACTCGGGAGGCTGAAGCAGGAGGATTGAGAGCCCAAGGCCAGCCTGGGCTCCATAGTGACTTCAGGACTAGCCTGGGCTGTAGAGCGAGACCCTGCCTCAAAAAAGAAAATATTCTTTTAATTTTATTAAAAAGTAAGAAAAGAGGCTGTGAGGCTCACATGTATTTTGAGTATAATAAGATTCATTCTAAAACAGTGCCTTTTGGAACACAGGAAATTTCAAAGGTCTCAAGGTTATCTCAATTCCTAGCACTTCTGTGCTAACATCAACTAGAAGTTTCTTGTTTATCCTTAAGGGGAAACAATCTAAGTATTAGTGAGGTTCTTGGAGGCTTTATGTTTGGGGGCATGGTACCACGGATAATTCAGTTTATTTAACTTTGCCACCGTTTAGGGTGAAATCTAGTTGGCAGAATGCTTTTGGGATCTGAATTACTAATATAATGTTATTCCAAGGTAAATTTATCACAATGGGATTTCACCACCTCCTTGGGTGCATCCTGGGCATCCCTGGGTTGTTGCTATGGTGCTTATTTTGGTTACCAACTTGACTGAATTGTGGGAGTTTTAGAAAAGTAGTAAGGCATCCTTCTGGATGTCTCCGGGAAGGTGTTTCCAGAATGGGTGTGGGCCTCAGTGAACTGAGCTCGGAAGACCTCCTCTAAACAGCAATACCACCCACTAGGCTGGAAACCCACAGCACATGCTTAACCCTTCATGAGCAGTGCTTTGGGGAGAGAGAGAGAGAGAGAGAGAGAGAGAGAGAGAATGCTGCTGCTGCTCTTGCCCATGAATGTTAGACACCAGATTCTTCAATTTCTGAGCACTGACTTGTGCCAGTGACTCTCCAGAGGCTTGGTGTCTCTGAGGCTTCCATCTTGGGGAACTGAGCACCTACCCGCTCACTTAGCTCTCCAGCCTGCTGATGATCAATATGAGGTGATCTACACCAGTCTAATAAAAACCTTTCGTAGAATATTCTGTTGTTTCAGCTCTTCTGTAGCGCCACAGTGACAGCTGGCTGAATGATTCACCTGTCTTCTATCAGTTACAGCCACCACCCTTCTCCATTTCATTGCCTTCGTCCCCACAATGCATTTTCTTAACCAAGATCAAGATGGTTTTCTAATGTATTTTTAATAGAAAAGTAGATGATTTTCAAGACTTTATTCTTTCCCTAATTATTGTTTTTATTAGCATATTATTGCAATCTCAAACTAAACCTGTCACCATAGAACAAAAAGGTGAGAGACCTCTAGATGGTGAGACACAGGAATACGTGGAAGATGTTTATTGGCTCTTTTTTGTTTTTTTGTTCTTCTATTAGTATGTACTTGTGATATATAGTAGCCTCAATCAGTTTGAGAAATTGGAGCATTTGCATATCGCATCCTGATCATTTTTACTTCCTCACCCATTCTTGCACCCCCGGCCCCCCCATCCTCTCTCTTTCACCACAAAGTCAAGTGATAGAGTCAAACTCAAGTAGAATCACAGAAGATTAGGAGCAGGATCCGGTGTCTTCCTTGACATTCTTGTAAAACAGATTCCTGGGCCTGAGAATATAAGCCTCAGTTCACTGAGGTCATCACAAGGCATTTCACCCAGAGCCTCCTTTTTTGTGACTGCTTCTAGTGTCCTTCTTTCTCAGCAAGTTGGTTCCCTTCCATCATCATCATCCATTAGCATCGTCACTTTGGATGAGCCTGCCAGCCATCTCTGACACAGGTCATCTCCTTCCCTCAGCCTTCTGCCTCAATGCTGAATGAAGTAGACATAAAATTGGAGCCCTTTGGGTCCTAGGAGAAAAGGAGGAGAGTGTGGGTGGGCCCTCACTACTTTAGGTCTCAGGGTCTGACTCAATTCACTCTATAAGATGAACCTTTATCCTTTATCCTTTGAACATCTCTTCCATCATTTACCATGCAAAAAGTATTGTTTTTATTGAGCCATTCCTAGGCTTACTAGACCTTGTAAATTGATGTATAGGTTTGCTTGGGTCTTTTTCTATGCCACTTTTGTCCTGTAGCTATAGTCGACTTTGCTCGTTTAGCTCTTGGTGTTTCCCTCACACGCCACAGTCACTTTACCCATGACCTCATTACTCTCCGGCGTCACCCTCACTTTTCCTTTCTGAGGCTAGCACTTCTGGAGATTACATCACATTTCTGGGCGGTTCCTGCTCTGTCGCTCCTGTGCTGAACAGTCTTGGCTGTTCCCACACACAGAGCTTGGCTTTCTGTATACGACCTTGGCCAGAGTAACCTGACTTGTACAGCGTAACTAAACTTTGTGGGCCTTGGCAATTGGCTATCTGATCATGAAAACCCTGACCCCAAGAAGGGCCCCTCTACCTTAACTCATAGCTCTCCTGCATGTCCCAAACTGTCACTAAACTCTGCCTTGTTCTTTTCTGCCCAGCCCCTGAGCCATATGCCAGCTGAACAGCCCAATTGCCAGTCCTTTGCTGCCTAACCGCCCACACCAAATCAAAGCTCTGTTCACTGGTAATTGCTTCTTACATTTTATCTCTTTATGCCACATGCCTGTCCTCAGTGCCCAGGCGTGGAGTCTTGGCTGTCATGCCAGGACCTGCTACCCATGTACGAGGTCACAGGGACAGTAAACTTTCACTTCAGAGTCTCTTGCTGCTGGTCATGTCTTCGGTTCTGCTGGAGTCCTTCCCGTGATGTTCTTCCTCTCGTGTCCGACAGCACACTGTACGACTACTTGGCTACGGACATCTTTTTTTAAAAAAGTTATTTTTGTACATTTATGATTGCAAAGTTAAAAAGAAGTTGCAAGAATAATAAGCAGGACACATCATTTATCCAGGTTCTCTTATAGTTACTACTTTTCCCATCACTCTTATGACTTGCATCATTTTCACATAGAGAATATAAATACATATAAACGTAATACAATTTCTGAAACATAGAAGTACAAATCGGGCATGTTATAGCTTTTTCCTCCCTGTTACTTATTCAGTGTATATTTTCCAAAACGAAGGATTTTCTGTTCTCCAACCACAGTGCCATCACCAGTTTCAGCGAATTGAACGTCAGTAGTAATGACTTCTATTTTTTTTTTTACAATACAGAATACAGTGTAAGATCATTTAGTCTTTAGTTTCTTTAATCTTTTTAGTCTCCTTTAATTCAGAAAAAATTCATGACTTTATCAAGAAATAGATGTTTTTAAAAAATAAGTTCCTTTTATTTTTGAAAAAACATTTATTTTTTTATTAATTTACTTTTTTTTTTCGGGATGGCTTACCACACTTGGGTTCATTGTCTGCATTTCAGGTTCTAATAGCACACACAAGGTATTGTGTTGTGTCAGGGGTTTCTTTTTTTAAGTTCTTTTTTTCCCCATGTCCGTATTTCTTGCTGCACAGTAATAACTGGGAAGGTGGTGACGGACCATTTTCTGGGTAGTTTTAGCTCCCAACCTGGCCCCAGGGCCTGGGGCATTACACATGCTAAGTGAATATTCATGTGCTAAGTGAATAGTTAATGACTGGCTGAACTGGCCCTGTAGATTTTTATGTTGTTTTCCAGAAGCTTGCCTGGGTTTGAGGTGCAGTCCTGCACGGTGCTGCAGAGTTATCTCGTTGCTGCTAAATTAAAACGAGATAGGATGGGAACTCTGGGCTCTATGTCTTCGCCCTCCTGGTCGGGCGGTGGAGCGGAGTGAGCTTGGTCTCCTCTGGCCCCTTCCTTTTCCCATCATGGGAGCACCATCTCAGTGATCAAGCGAGCATGCCCCGTTCTGAGGGGCCTCAGTGTGAGAAGAAAACATACGCATTTCTCTTCATTTTGCCAAAAAAGCTGAAGGCACTTTTTTTCCTAGACAGCAATGAATGCATATTAAATGAACTGTAATTGTCTGCTAAATGTATTTCATAAACAAGCAAACCAGAGCTAGAGTTTTTCGAGCCTCTAAAATACTTGGGATACTAAAAATAGCCTGTCAACCTTGAGCACGAAGCTGTCAAGACGGAAACATTAAGCATGTCTGAAAAAGAATTCGGAGGAGGTTGGTGGAGAAATATTGAAATTCATTGTGAATCTCATTTTTCTTTCTTTTTCTTTTTTCATTTTTTTTAAGAATGAGGAGGCAGCTACAACACGGATGCATATTTACCCTAAATGAAAAGAATGAATGGGCAGCGCTCACGTTGCAGGACACTCGCTCGGGCGGGCTGTGCGTTCTAGAATTCTCTCCGCCTGCTTTGTGAGGGCGTTATCTGCGCTTGGTTTGTCAGACAGGTAAATGTCCTCAGAATGGCGAGGTGAAAGCGAAAATATTAAAAAATAAAAATGTGCGTGTATGCCTGCACACATCGAGGGAATGTTGCTAAGCACGAAAATGTCTCAAAATATTTTTGCAGAGCTTGACAAATTTTAAAAACACTCCCGTTTGAAAAGTATCTGCAGTAATGAACTGCTAGTCAGAACGGAAACTGAGAAAGACAAAAAAAAAAAAAAAAAAAAAAAAAAAAAAAAAAAAAAAAAAAAAAAAAAAAAAAAAAAAAAAAAAAAAAAAAAAAAAAAAAAAAAAAAATCCAGGCAAGGAGGCAGCGGCAGGAATACGCCTCCTCGCAGAGGAGGATCTTCTGCTGGGGAGTCCATTGGCATTCAGTTGTCTCATTTAATTATCCCTTGTGTGATTCAACCATTATTTATGAGCTTCTTCTTGTTCTTAAAGAGCTCTGGGCTCTGCTTGCCAATGTTATGTCATATGACGAGGCACAGTTATGCGGCAGGGGGGTGCGTGTGATAATGCATCGGTCCACACTCCCGGCATGTTTTCTATCTGAACTCATCAGCTGCCAAGGGCTGCAGAGCTCTCTCTTTAAAGATAAAACACTAACTGGGGTTTTAACATTGTGTGGGATTTGGCAGGCATCGCGTGCTCCTGCATTATTTAGGTAGAATACAGCCCCTAAAATGTGAGCAGTACACGTTCAATAAAAATCATTTGCATGGGATTCACACCAATTTCTGTTGGATAGTATCTCTGCCACTCGCAACGAGGAAATGAATTCATAGAAATAGTCTGGTTTTAATTAATGTAGTTGTGAAACATACAATCAATGGAAGCATTCCTCATTTTTACTCAATCCAAACTCCTCTCCCACGTCCATCCCCAGCTTGGATTAAATACATCATGGTGGCTCTGCCTTGTTTTCTGCTGAGTTAGAATGTTGGTATGAAATAAAGAAGCATGATGCATCACAATTGATTCTGGACGGGATAAAGGGTTAGTGAGGAAGGCTGAAAACTCAGTTGCTAAACGTCACCAGAAGTATCATAGCTACTTAATACAAAACAAATTTGTACTGTTGATTTTGAATATAGTATGAAGACATAGTCATCGGTGAGTTAGCAGCCATTTCTGCTCAAAGTAGCTGAATTTGGCTTTGCCTGAAGCTAAGGAAGAACTCATGATTTGTAAAGATCTTTTTTATAAGGGACATTATTCTTTCTAAGGAAGTAGTGTTTTAATATATTCCAATTAAAATGTCATGTATAATAAGAATTGTTTGTGTTTTGTTTTCTTCTCCATGGAGAAAATAGATCCTTAACTCGGGAGAATACTAACTGACCACTTCTCCATCTTATTATGTAAGAGAATGGCTAGGCAGATGTAGGGAGCCATTGGTTTTGCCAGCGTATAACAGTTTGCTAACTGGTATTCTCAAAATAGATTGCCACTATGCAATAGATACAGTGATAATTAAGAAAATTAAACGTCCTTATTGATATTATAAAAGAACCATGAATAACAGACACATATTTTAGTATCACACCAGTGAGAAACTTATTAGAAGATTAACCTAAATTGGTTTCCAGTGATACGTAGTCACATATTTTGTAGGCCTGGGGGCGTAGCTCTGTGTTAGAGTGCTTGCCTAACATGTGCAAGGCCCCGGGTTCGATTTCCAAACACCACATGCTGTAGTTGGGATCTGGAGTGTCTCCCAGAAGGATCATGTACCTAGAGATACTGTGTCCTATTGGCAGGTGGGGCCCGGCTAGAAGGGGCGGATGCTTGAGTCTTGACCTCAAGGGGTGTGTTCACTCCTCCCTGCCAGACTTGTCTCTGTTCTACCATGCCGTAAGGGTCTTTGTCTCCAGCTCTGGCTCTGACGCTGGACTCAGTTGCAGCCCTGCCATGTGATTCCACCAGTTTTCCAGCTGCTCAGTGAAAAGATTGTGTTCTTCCGAAATTGTGAGCTAAAATAAGTCTTTCCTCCCTAAAGTTGTAGATGTCAGGTATCTTGTCCCAGCAATAGAAAAGGAACTAAGATAGCACATAAAAATTAAGTAAAAGTAGAGGTGCTCTCAGGAGACTAAGGCATGAGGATTGCCATGCATTTGAAGCCAGCCTGAACTACATAGTGAGTTTAGGACTAGCCTGGACAACAGGTTGAGACCCTGTCTCAAAAAATAAATAAATTAAAATAAAAACAAGAAAAAGATTTGTGACCAACTCTAAAAGAAACATTAATGGCCATAGTATCATAAACAACATTTGCAGCTTGACCTATCTCATTTAAAGTTTAAGCCCTTCCCTTTTACCATCCGTCACACCATGGCAAGAACATAACAGAGCTTTTAAAACAAAAAATTCTGTGGGCCACTGGCATTCTGGAATCCAAAGCATGAACGTCGTTTACTGATAACTGAATACGATACGTGCTTTTCAAGTACAGTCATGAGGAGATCCATTCTGAGGCACGCACAGCTAGATGTTTGTCATTGTGCAAATATCACAGAGTGTACCTACAAAAACCTAAGAGGCTGTGAAGTCACTAGGCTTTCACCTTATGGGACCATCATAAGAAGTGATCCTATGAGGTCTGGTGATGACCAAAAAGTTGTTATGTATCTCTTGATTGTAGGTGTCAGTGACTTTAAATTTGAATTTCTGTTGAATTTTGCCCCCTTAATTGGCAAAATATAGTGATCTTAGTTGCTGATATATCAAAGATTAATTTATTCTATAGAAGCTTTTTGGAATTTTTCATGAAAAAAATTTGTACTTTTAATTATTTTAATGACCTAATTCAAATGTTGAGAAAGCTACACAAAAGGCAAGTAACAAATGCCTTTGTTCTGAGTATTAACAAATGTCAAAGTTTCCTATAACAGCTTTAGATATATTTTTAATCTACCTTGATCCAAACCACCTTCTTTCTCTCTCAGATAACCATTGCCATGAATTTGTTATGGCTTATCTTGACTGTTCTCTGAGTACATACTGTGTACCTATAGTATTATAATGTACCATGCTGCTTTTAAACTTTATATAATTGGTATTAGACTGTATATATCATTCTGTAACTTCTTGCTTAATAAACTCATAATGTCATATAAGGATTTACTAATAGTCACAATGATTTGATTTACAATTTGTTGAGTTTACAATAGACGAAAAGTATACTCAGTAGAAACTGCATTTGGACTTTTGAATTTGTTGTTTCCTGGGGCGAGTGATGCAAAATGCTGTACTTTTCTTTTGCGCTTACAACAGCAGTGATCTGTAGCTCCCAATCAGACATGCTGTCACAGGTGGGACCGGTAAAAATGTATCTTTGACATGATATTTTAACTTATGTGGCATTCACTGGGACCAAACCCCACTGTAAGTCAAAGAATATATTTTTTTAAGTCAATTGTCATGTAATAGTGGTTCTTAAAATTTAGATTCTGGGCCACCAACATTGGCATTATCTGGGAACTTGTTGAGAAGTACAAATTCTTACTACCTCAAAACTAGAGAATCTAAAATTTCACAGGTGAGCACAGCCAGTTGTGTTTTGTTAAGTCTTCTGGTGATCTTGATGTTAAAGTCTAAGGACTGCTGCCATGATAGTTCTAACACTTGAATTTATTAATTCATTTCCTTATTCATGAATGTTTAGACTACTTCCAATAATTTTGCTAAGTTCTATACACAATGCTTTTATAAACATCTTTGAGATATATTTTTATTTTTTAAGAAGTGAGATTATTGGGTGTCTTAGGTACTTTCTCATTGCTGGGACAAAGTACCTGACATTCACAAGTTTAGAGAGGATAGATTTATTTTGGGTCTCAGTTTCAGAGATCACACAGTCCATTCACTGGTGGGCAGCTAGAAATGGTAGAATCTCCTGGTAGAGCGGGGCCAGAGCTGGAGCCAGCGGTCTTTACAACCTGGCAGAGCTAAGTCTGAGAGGAAGGGCAGAACCAGCACATATCCCTCCAGGTCAAGGCCCAAGCATCCACCCTTCCCAGCCAGGCCTCACCTCCCAGTCATAGAGTGCTTTTGGGGGACACATCAAAACCAAACCACAACTTTGGGCATAACAAACAGAGATTGTAAAAGAATGTTTAAAATGGACTTTTTGCTATGTAGGCTTGAGCTGATGCCAACAATAGATAAATAGGGTTTAAAAAAGAGAAGGCCACAAACCTGGCTTTTAGATGGCCACCTACCTCTGTCCTATAAAAGAAATGAAGAAAAGTAAAAGAGTAGAATCTGATTCACGGTGAGGGCCGAGCACTTGTGAGTTGTATTCTTTCTGTGGGTAGGATGAGATGCTTTTGCTCCTCAAGGAGGAAGCTCTGTTGGACCCCACAGAGAACTCTGCATCCCTGGAAGTGCATGGCTAGCCCCTAGGTCAAGGTAAAACTCTGCTGTGCTCCACAGTGAGTAGTACTGTTCTGTCAGAGTTGTCGGGGTGTGGAAAGAGTAAATATATCTGAGCACCAGCTGTAGGATATATGAGAGGGATCTGGCAAATGTCCTTGGGTAGTCTCAGTCCTAGTGGAGATATTCACCTAGAGAGGTGAGAAGACTTTGATAGGAAGAAGCTGGAAAGGTAGAAGGCATTATTGATCATCTGGCAATGGTGCTGGTAGAACCAAAATAATTGTTGGTATACTCACAAGGGTCTCCGATGAACTCACAGTGGTACCCATGAGAGAAGTAGCTTTGGTTACCTGTCTGGATGGAAGCCCAGGGAGCCAATTTTTTACAGTATTTGTCAAGTATAAAGCCCCAGCCCACTCTGAGGAGTCAAAGTGGAGCTCTGTTCCGATTTCCTTCTGAGAAAGAACTTGCCATGCAAAGTGCAATTGGCCGATATCCCTGAGCTGTAGCATTCTCAGAATCCCCACCGAATGCTACCTAATTCCGTGTTCTCTCAGGGTACTCCCCACTTAGCGCCTGAGCTCTGTGAGCATCGTCGCGTCTGGCCATTTCTGCCCAATGAGGGATTCCTCAATGGATTTTTTTTTCCCAAAACCACTTCATTAGCCCAGATATATTTTCACAAGTAATCATATTTTTGGCTTTTTATATTTTTCCCCCTCTCCTTTTTCAATTTGCATGGAAGTCTGGAGATTTCTTTGCCTTTTCCATTTTTCCTTTTTTTTTTTAACCACAAAACCCAAACCAATACAATTTACCCGGCCCAACACCATGAAATTACCTCCTAGAAATAAAAGTCACCCTTTGTGTTGGGTTAAGGGTTTAAAAGTCAAATAAAGATAGGGAAGAAGATAAGGACTGTGCTCTCCCTTGTGTATATTTTGAACATCTCTCCTAATAAGCTGGAGTTGAGGACCAGACAAAAGAGACTTCAACTTTATAAAAAGTGTGAGGTGTTAAGTGTGCATTAAATGGTGGAAACAACTGTCCGCCTAAGGACAGCTGGGGGATTGACTGTATTTACTGGAAATATCCAACTAAGCTATGGAACTTCTGGATGGAGTTAAAGTGCAGTTATTTTAAGATTGTACTATGCTCTTAAAAATTAGCATTATTCATATTTTAGCTTCTAATGGACATTGCCCTGCTGATGCCCAAAGGAGGGGTTTCAATACACATCTCTGTTTCCAGAAATGAAGAGTACATGTTTCCTCACATCCTTGCCAATACTTTTATATTTAACAAAGAATTATATGATGATTAAAAATAGGCAGGCTCTTTTCTCTGAACCTTGGAAATATTAACTCATTTCATTCTCATGACAATTACCTGACATAGGTACATTAATATTCCCATTTTACTAATTAGAAGATTAACATGGAAAGGTTAAATAACTTTCAACAGTCATTAAACTAGTAAGTGGTAGTTATGCTTGAAATCAGATAATACCTCTCATTTGCAGATTTTAATTCGTTTCTTGTGCTTTTCTGATGGATGTTATTTTTTTATTTTGTTATTAGCCATGTTGAACTCTTTTTTTAAAATCATTACCAGAAATTCAGTTTTCTTTTCTATGAATTGTTTTTTTTGGTACCCTCTGCTTAATTTTTATTTTATTATTTGCTTTTGTTTAATGTTGGAGTTCCTTATATACTCTTGATAGTAGTCATCATTTGTTGATCATATGTAATGAAAGCACCTTACTTAATGTGTAGCTAGTATTTTAAATGCTTTTAAAATCATTCTTATGTAAATACAGATACATTATCAACTTTTTTTGTACCATGCTAAGGTTTAAATCTGGAATTTGCCCCCAAAGCCTCAAGTGTTTGGAGGGTGACTGGCTCGTGGGAGGGTCAATTGGATCCAGTGTATGAATACACTGATCATTTCATGTGTTGTTAGGAGATGGGGTCTGTTAGGAGGAATGGGCCATTGAGGCTGGGACCTGGAAAGGGTGTATGTTCCTTGCTGGCTTTGTCCTATATTGTCTCTCTGCTTCCTGGCCTATGAGTTAAAAAATGTCCCTGCACCAAAGCACTCCATCAAACCCTGCCACCACTGTCGAGTGAATTGAGACTCTGAGCAGTGAGCAAAAGCCACCCTTTCCTGCCTTAAGTTGTGGTGCCACGTATTGTGTCCCAGGGATGAGAAGGAAACTAAAAACACAGTTAGTACTTTCTGTGCTCTATATAAGACGATCCTTTTTAAAATTAAGTTCAGAGATATAATCTATTCTACAGTCTTGATTTTGAAAAGTTTTTAATATTTTTATAAAGATATCTCATATAGCACTGGGAAATAATTTTCACCTTGGAAAATTCACTGCTAACAATGACATTTATTTATTTATTTATTGAGACAGGGTCTTACTCTGGTTCAGTCTGGTCCTGAACCGGCTTTGTAGCCCAGGCTGTCCTTGGACTCACGGCAATCCTCCTATCTCAGCCTCCCGAGTGCTGGGATTACAGGCATGCGCCACCATGCCCAGCTTAAGTGGTGCTGGGGAATCGAGCTAGGGTACTTAGCGCTTGCTAGGCAAGCACTTAAACCGCTGAGCCATTCCTCCAGCCCGACAATGACTTCATTGAAGCCTAATTTGTTATTTGGCTAGTAAAGATACTTTATGCTTTTCTTCACAAATTTCTTCTGATCCTCATATTACCACTATTACTGCAGCACATTTATTAGTTTACAAATACAGTCTGTTTTGTTTAGCTTTGATATTCTGTATTCTTGTTGGTGATTTATATTTTTAGAATTGACAAATTTTCAGATAAAACAGATTTTTTAAAATACAAGCATTTATCAAATATTATATCAATCTGCTTATATTAAAATAATTGAAATTCAAATGGCCCCTGTTGTATTGGCAGCTTGATTTCAGTTGTCTTGAAATTAAGAGAATATATCTATTATATTCATGGTTTTTAGATTTTGTTAAGACTTAGCGTCTTCGTATATTGTAATTTTTCAAAAGTGTTTGATTAAAATCAAATATGTTCTTTATTTATAAGATACAAGAGACTATTTACACTTATTAAAAACTTGTTAGTGCAATGATGTTGTTCCAAAATAAAATAACTTGAACATTTTTCTCTACTTATCACTTTCTGGTAGCATTATTAATATTATATGATGCATTTTCCCATTTGATTGTAAATAATGAAGTTGTATTTAAAAGCAATGTAATATTTATACACAAATTCATGAAAATTATATCACTTTTTGTTAGATTGTTCTTTTTGCTGTTGGATGCTATATAACCTTAACCCTATCACATTCTTTTATAAATTCTATTTTGTCTAAATTTGTGCTGCTGATTGATACTGTATTTTTAGCAGCTTGTCCTATCACCCTTTTGTCGTTCAGAATTTTCCTGTTTTAGATAAGAGTGTTGTAAAAAATAAATTTCAATAGGATTTAAAAAAGAATCTTAAAGTCTTTTATCACTTTTAGTGAATTTTTTTTCTCTAAGTATGTTAGAATTACAAGTGCACGTTTGGAGTTATTTTTACAATTTAATTATAATATTCTTTTCTGTTTTCATTGTTAAGTTGGATTAATGAAAAATTTCATTCACTTTTTCACCCTTTTGCTATTTTAAAAAACTCTATTTTATTTATGTTTTTAGTTTTACTTAAAATTTTCTACATGTAGAATAAATTGTATACTTTTGTGCCAAGGTTTAAAATTAATGTATTCATCCTTTCTGAGAATGGTAAAAGGCACGCTTCAAATTTTTATTACCCACTGAATAACACGCTCCCTGCACTGTTTAGACTTTTTCCTGCAATCCATTGGAGCCGACCTTTCAGTCATCAGTACATTTCATCTTTAGAGTGGGTATTTGATTCCACGAACAACATGTTCTTCTCTACATCCAGGCTCTTACATTGTCCTGTCATGATCTTTATCTTCATACCTCTGCAATGATGCACTTGCGATTTAGTTTGTTCAGGGAAAAGTCCAACTTTATTTCCACTTACTCTATTATCAGAATCTTACTCTATGTTAGAGTGCCATACCAGAATACCTGACACACACGTGCAGAGCATGTAATGAATAAAAGAAAGGTATATTTGGCTCCTGGTTCAAGTAGCTAGAAAATCCAAACCGCACAACTCCACTGTAAGGCAAGGGCCGCGCAGTGGCCGGCATCAAGTGTTGAGAACCCAGTCTTGTTCTTTTATAACAAACTGTTCTTTTGGGAATTAATCCATTAACCCACTTACAAAAGAGCTGCATTAAGTCCCACAAGGTTAGTGCCCCATAAACTTATCACAGTTTAAAGGCTCTACCTCCTCAATATCTTTGTGTTGAGAACCAAACATCAAATACATGAATTTTTGGGGAGCACTTTCAAACTGGACACCACAACATGCTTCCGTGATATTTTTATCTAATGTCTAGGGGAGGTTAACTTAATAACTGTAATAAATTTTACATGAAGCTTCTAGGTCATGGCATACTTAAGAAACAGAACTGAAATGAAGTGAATAGTACTTCATATTATTTTATTATTTTCAAAGGTAAGAAATAAAGATTATATTGTAGAAGCAAAATATAAAAAATGAAAATGAAATATATTAATATTATTTTGCTTCATTATACTTGGTTCTACTATGATTAACTTTTGAAAATGATCACTTTTTCTTCTTTGAAGTTCTCTATTAACCACCTGTAAAAGTATTTTCAGAAAGGTGTTAAAAAGAAGCCAAATGTAGTTGTTAAATAGAAATACGTATGCAGTTTCATTAGCTATGAGTCTGAATGGCTGTGGAACAATCGTATTCTCACCCTTTTACAAATCAAAGCCCTTTGAACAAGCATTTTTGCAAAGCTTGCTTTCAGCATTAGCTTTTTTCTTTTTGTATTTTATAAGGGGAATTTTTAGAAAATAGGATATTATTTCCTCTTGGAAAAAGAGATCATCACTCAGTGGCATATTATTTAAATGTCCAAAAGTTGTTCTTAGAAGTGGTCATTTTGTTAGATTCATATATTTGGATTTTTTTTTTGAAGAAAAAAGAAATTAAAAAGCATGTCAGGATCAATTGTACTAAGCAACACCTACTGACAACTTTTAAAAATGTATCTATATATATTGGACCTTGTCAACACACATTATTATTTGCAAGGTTTTCTTGAATACCATAAAGGGGGAGCTAGATTTCTCCCTACACTGAGTGTTCCCTTTTGTGGTGACAGCTGACTATACACACACAAAAACCTATAAGATAAAAACTCTACTGTAATAAAAGACTGCTCTTTGTAAACTTCTTTGAAGAGTTTTGTTTAAAAGAATCTTTTATAAAAATGATGGAATTTTATAAAAAAGTCATAAGTTTGCCACCTTTATGTTGTGTTAAACATTTCATCATCATGTTTTGTCAAACATATCATTAAAATTGTGTCTTGAGTCCTTGTCCTAGCAATTGATTCTCTTTTTGGTAGTGTGTTGACACTGAGCTTCACCATGCCAACAAAAAATATGGAAGAAACCTAAACTGATAGGTTTGTTCTACTGTACATAAGATCCTCAAGGCAAACCTCCAAGAAACCAAACAAATAATGCACCAGGAACACCATAAATAGGCAATATGCACACAGCTTGTTGTCACAAGTTTATAAGTACATGATCTTATGAGTCATGTTTTGCACTGAAAAGGGAAGTTCCACAAACCCTCCAGTTTCAATCATTGAAAAATGTACCTAGTTCTTAGAAAAAATTCAAAAATATAATTGGAATCTAAATACTGTTTCTTCAATCCAGTGCAGAGATGTTTTTAGGATATATGTCCTATTAAGCTGGATTCTCAGTTGAGGCTGGCACGCTTGGATGTTTGGGTCTGCTTAGGTTGGCAGTGGCAGGCATGCTCATTAAACATACTAGACGTTATGGCCACTGCCCTGAAAGAATATGAATGGTAAAGCAGTGTTACCCTTTTTTATTGGTCATTTCAGTCTCAACTCTCCAGAAAAAAAGCTTCTCATTTTTGCAACTCTCCAATTCCACTTGTTAAATTCCTCAAATATTTATTGGGCTCCTGTGATGATCTGTGTATTGTGTCTGATGCTTAAGTGTGCAGGATCTTACCCCAGTGCTTGGCATAGTGTTTGGCATACACTAGAGGGCTTGATACATCTGTGATGAGTAAGTGAAGGAACATTCCCAAAGGTATCCTAAAGATGATCATGAATTCTCTTCCCTTCGAGAGGTGGTATTTCATTTTCTTCACCTTGAATCTGGGTTAGACTTAGTGACTGGTTTGAACACTTAAAACTGAGTTCTAGAACTTCCAAGAGTGTGTCATAAGAGGCCATGGTATTTGTTCCAGTGTTTGAATTCACTTTGGGATCCTGAGACAAAAATTCAACAACTCTGAGGCCACCCTGCAAAGAGGCCCTTTGCAGGTGCCCGGTTAAGACTCAGCCAATATTCTAGCCATTCCTTCCGTGACATCAAAACAGTGACTGAAGCCAGCTTTACTCTCTAGATGAACCTAGCCCCAAACTGATACCAGCAAGATCTCAGCTGATAGTACATAGAGCAAGAAAATTGTCAAGACACATGAAATTTTAAGAGAATAAAATGCAGCATATTTATTCTAAGTGGCTGAACTTTGGAATAGTTTGGTACATAGCCATAGAGAAACAGAACGTGTAGGGGTCTCTGTCCCAAGGTGACCCCCAGAAGAGCTGAGAAGGAGAAGTTGGACAGAGTAACACACTCCGGGAGTCGTTTCAGTAAACGCCGTCTCACCTTATTTAGGAAGTACAGAGGTTTAAATAGACTGAGAAAGTTATCTTGGACCAATCAGCAAGGCCTCAAACAGTGGGGGGTCGTCCAGGGGGAGGAAATGAGTAGAGGAAGGAGGATGGAATACCCCTGTTGTTTTTTAGACTCTTAATTATCTAAACCGGCAGTTCCGAGTTTAAGCAAAATAACACCTGGCTTAAATTGCAAGTAGTAACGTTTCTTCCTGGGAAGGAACTCCTCCAAGATCAGCGATGCTGAGGCTCTCAGGCCCTGAGGGTCCCAACAAGGACAGGCCCTAGTTCTCAGGATTAATATGAAGAAATGTAAAAAGGTCCAGGTGAGTCAACAGATATTTACCATTTAAAGTGTTTTGCCTAAATCAGAGTTTTGCTCAGAGGGCTATGGGTATACTGGAGAAAGACAGCCCAGCAAGGCAGTCAGAGTGTTTATTGCTCAAAAGACATGAGAAATGAACCCAAGCTAGCATGTTTCTTTTGAGGGGGAGATGGGTGAAAAGCAACATGTCACATGACAATTTCCCTGTGCTGATTTAGAAAGTCAAGAATTGTAATAGGTGTTAGTCATTTTTTTCCACTAAAAGTAATAATAATAGTAATCTGAAAGATTGCTTAGTCCTTTCAAAATCTTACTTTCTGTCATTCTCCTATGCAAAAGGTTCATGGATTGCTTTCAGACAAGATATCTAGAGTTTGCAAATGTACCTTTTGTCTTTGAATAAGATTTGAAAGTTTTACAATTTTCTTTTTTTTTTGTATTTTGCATGCCTTTATTTCATTTTCTCCAATTTTTGTTAGTGTGAATTTGTGATGCATAGTGGTTACATTAAACTTAAGGATTTTCTGTAAATACATATCACATCAACTTCACCTTCCCTTCTACCTTCTCTTTCTAGCCCTTCTCCCTCATCTCCCCTGCATACCAACATCTCAATAGATTCCATCACTTAGCTCTACTCTAGGTTTGTTGAATTAGAGAGACCATGCCATGTCTAATTATCTGGGGCAGATTCACTTCACTAAACATAATGGCCTCAGTTGTATCCATTTTCACATAAATAAATCAATCTGTCTTTGTGGCACAGTAGTACTCCATTGTGTGGAAGGCCTTTTGAACCAATTTTGCCTGAAGACTCCAGATATATTGCTAAGTAAACTTGACAGAGGTGGGCACACTTCTTCTTTTGTAAACAGAACAGGATAGGACTTTGAACAATGATAGAGAAAAATCTTTCACATCTAAACTTACAAATCTGTGCATTCCAAAGTTTTTTTTTTTTTTTTTGGCTGCTGTACTGGGAATTTTTGGGCCACAATTTTATACCATTTAACAGTCCTGGAGATCTTTACATTCAATTTCTGAGATAGAATTACTGCTACTACTGGTGGAGACAGCAGATCCCCCTTTGGACTAGAGGTTTCTGGTGGACTTTGTTAGTCTTCAGTGTGGATTTTCCCGCCTGGATGCTGCACAGTTGTGTTTCTAATGGCAGGGCATGGGGCCCATCTGACGTTGCTTCTCAGGCCTGTGGTGGGCCCTGAGTACTCTCTGACGCAGCTCTTCTCAAAGTCAGGTATGAGGACAGGGCTTCTCACTTCTGTTTTCATTTAATTTTAATTTTTTAGTTTAGTTTATTTTTTAGCCCATCTTTAACTAGAAGTAGGTGGATAGAAATAGTCAAATAAACAAGTAAAGTAAATATTATGTAATTATGACATTGGACTGGAAATTTAATTATCAAAGGAAGAATATTCTCTTTTCCCAGTGTTATTGATATGTGTAAGAGCAATACATAAAGTTTACATTGATTTGGGTGTTTTGTGCACTTACATATCATGGCAAAATTACAAATCCTTTGCCTCTCCCTTTTCGATCCTCCCACTCCCTCCTTCTTCCCTCCAGTTCCCATTATTCCACATTAAGTTCTATGAAATAATTGTGATCTGGGTCTCTCATATCAGAGAAACCATTTGATATTTCACCTTCTGCTTCTGATTCACTTCATTAAGCATGATGGTTTCAAGTTGCTTCCATTTACCTACAGATGCTCCAACCTATCTATCTTTGTAGATGAGTAGTATTCCATTGTGTATAAATACCAGTTTGTGTATCCACTGGTCTGTTGATGGGTATTTTGGTGTCTTCCACATTTTAGCTGTTGTTAGTTGTGCTGCAATGAACAGGGATATACATGTATTCTTTTATGTGTGGTTTTTAACTCTTTTGGGAAAATTCCCAGAAGAGGTATTGCTGGATTGAAGGGGATATTTATTTTCAGTCTTTTGACAGACTTCTATACTGCTTTCCATAGGGTTTTTACCAGTTTACATTCCCACCAGCAGTCCAGGAGGGTTCATTTTTTCCCCCAGAGTCTTACCAGCACTGATTGCTGTTTGTGTTCTTGATATATGCCAATCTCTCTGGAGTCAGACGGTATCTTATTTATGTTTTGATTTGCATTTCTCTAATGGCTAAGGATGTTGAACATCTTTTCGTGTATTTATTGGCCATTTGAACTTCTTCCTCTGAGAACTGCCTATTCATTTCTTTATCTGAAGTATTGGTGGTGAATATTTTTCCCAGTCTGTTGGTTCTCTTTTTACACTGTTGATCATTTCCTTTGCCACGCAGAAACTTTTTAATTTTACATAATCCCATTTGTTAATTCTGGGGGCTATTTCTTTTGCTTTTGGTGTCTTATTAAGAAAGTCCTTGCCTACACCTATGTCTTTATATTTTTGACTAATTTGTTTACCATAATGTTCAGTTTTTTAGTTTTAATATCTAGGTCTTTGATCCACTTTGATTTGATTTTGGTGCATGGTGACAGGTGTGTGTCTAGATTCATTCTTCTGCAGGTGGATGTCCAGTTTTCCCCAAACCATTTGTTAAAGAGGCCATCCTTTTCCAGTGCATACTCTGACTCCTTTATTAAAGATTAGGTAGCTGAGAGTATTTGAGTTTGTCTCTACATCCTGAATTCTGGTCCACTGGTCTATCTGTATGTTTTTGTGCCAGTACCATATAGTTTTTACAACTGTTGCTTTATAGTGTAACTTGATGCCTGGTATTGCAAATGTCTCCTCCAGGTAGATTCAGTTAGAATGATCTTAGTGTTGTTACTCAAGGTTGCTTTGGCTATTCTAGGTTTCCTTTAGCTGCATATGAATTTAAGGATTATTTTTTCAAGTTCTGAGAAAAATTGTTGATATGTTGACAGGAATTGCATTGAACCTGTATATCAGTTTTAGCAGTATAGTTATTTTGACTATATTGATTCTACCTATCCAAGAACAAGGGATGTCTTTCTATTTTCTGATGTCACTATAATTTTTTTCTTTAGTGCAATGTAGTTTTCTTTATAGAGTCATTCACTTCTTTGGTTAGGTATATCCTTGGTATTTAATTTTTTGTGCGGCTATTGAGAATGGGATTATTCTGAGCTCTTTCAAGAAAGAATATTCTTGAGTCTAAAGTTTTTAGTCTAAAAATAGTTGGAAGATATGCCTGAGATGAATGGTAAGAGAAAAATAAATAGAATTTTCTTCTTGTGAGTATTTGCAAAGAAAGAATAAAAAAGCCTTCCACAAATGCCGGCCATTGAACATTGAAGCTGACAAGATATCACCTTGGGTACAGAATGGTCGTGTTGGATAACAGAGGGAGTTTCCTCTCACTTAATGAAAAGATAGGAATCATGGTATAGGGCCTGGGATGCCAGTGCAAGAAATATCAATTCTATTTTAGAGTACATGTAAATAAGGAGATATATTTGAGCAAGAAAATAGTAAATATAATGCCATGTATTTATACTAATTTGAGAAAATATCTAACATATATTGAGCCCCTCTAAACTTCACACCTTGATTTATATTTGTTTTCCTTTTTTTTTTTTAGAGTAAATGGGGATTGAATGCAGGACTACATGTGTGTTAGACAAGAGCTCTAAAACTGAGCAAAATTCCTACCCCCGAACATCTTATGTTATTTAATTTAACAGCACTGCTATATGGGCATACTATTATCATTTTGCAGATGAGAAAGTTTAGCTTTGGATCAATAAAGAGATTTGGTTCAAATCATATACCAAGTAAGCGAATTAGAATTTGATGTCTATTTATCTAATTCCAGAATTTTTATTTCCCAAGAGGCCAGGCATGTATTTGGAAAAGGGTTAGTTAATCAAACCCATGCAGATTCAGAGAAAATGGCAAGACAGTGCCAAAGCTTAGTCTTCGGAAATCCAATTCATGAAGACATGGCACTTGGCAACTGATACGGAGCAAGAAGAACTCTAAAAAGCTACTTTCCTAAGTGGCAGGGAACATACCCTTCCTGGGAAAGTTATGGAGGAGCAATCAAATTGAAGGGAAAAGTGACCTTTAAATGTCTTTGAGCATTCAAATGCTGCCTAAGTGTGAGCTGGGACTTACTTAGTCTGATTGTATTTAGGTGGTATTCTGAGTTTGAAGTGCAAGAATTCGCTAATATGTACTGAGAAGAAAACCAAAAGAGAAAGTGAATCACTGTATTTTGTATGGCAAGCTGGTGGGTTGATGGGGACAGGTCAACCTCAGGAATCCAAGCCTGCTGATGGGAGAAATTGTGATGAGGGTAATCAAAGTCACCGAGCATGCTCAGGAAAAGCAGGTGCTCCTGTGAGGGGAACTTACATGGTGGGTTATCCTGGGTCCCTCAATCAAGATCATCCACTACAATGACCTCTTTTGCCTCTTCATAGCTGATCTTGAGAACTTGTGTACTGGCTATACTTATTATCGTTATTAGTTGTTTTTGTACTGAGAACAAGCCCAGGGCCCTTGCACTGAGTTAAATCCCCAGTTCATTTTTTATTTTTAATTTTGAGACAGGGTCTTACTAAGTCACTAAGTTGCCCCTGCTGGGCTTGAATTTGCCATCCTCCTGCCTCCTCTGATCCTCCATTGCTGACTTGGGCAACCTGTGTGCCAGTATGGTAGCCCATCATTCCAGTATTATGTTGGAACATGCCTTTTCTCCACTGAACTTTAAGACATGGAATACCCTCTTATATTAACATATAGGTAGAGAGTGCTCTGTTTTGAGCTATTCATTATCTGAAAAATAAAAATTTCTAATTTTTACTATTAACTTTATCTTCCTGGAATATTTGAACCACTGTGGTAGTGATCTTTTCCAATGACAGCCCTAACTCAATGAGGTAAGTGCACCCTCATGTAATAAGAATTCTGTGATCCTTGGGAAGAGTTCAAAGCCTACTCTCAAACTATCTTCCATTAATAAGAGGATATTTCTATATGCTGAATTTGTCAAGAGCAACCCTTACCCAGTACTACAATAGAGCCCAAACCACACAGTAGCTAGTTTCACATTTTTCATTCATTTCATCTTTTACAATTAAATAATAGTACAGAAATTTGAGACAAGATCCAAGTGGGTATTTCTAAAGAGAATATAGGACATAATTATTGATTTTATAGCCCACAGCCAGGAAAAGAAGAAAACATTTGAAGTCAATAGCACTGCTTAAAGCTCTGTGAAGACACCAACTTCCCGTGCTGCTGTCTGAGTTTGCACAGCTCTCCGGCCAGCACAGCGCCGCTTTAAATGAGGCAAAACTATGGCAGAGGGATGCATATGATCTTTCATCTTTTCAGGTATATTAAAAATGTGTAGGTTGGTGAAAGTATGAAAGACAGGTGAATGCAAATGCTGTGTTAAGAAGGTTAAATTATTGTTATATACTGTTCTTTTTCACAACTTACTGAAAGTGAATGTTTGCTTTATTCCAATTGCAATACTGGAGATAACTTGCTCTCTATTTTAAAAAAAATCATTCGTTAGTAACAGCAAGTTGAATTGCACAACTTCTCTGCCCTCTTTCCTTTAGTTCCCTTATAAAAGTGAATATGTTCATATTTACCCCTAGTTGATTATTTCTTAGTCTCTTATTCTGTTGAGAGAAGAGAGAGAATATGTGTAGATAGTCTGAGAATTAAACCCTTTTATAGAGAGAAAGGACAGGAATATTAAAAAAAGTCTATAAGCAACATTCCACTGAAACTGATATTAATGAGGCTCATTATTTCTTATTTGAATGACTGGATTTTCTTGAGGTTTCTTATATTAAAGTACTCTCATGAATTAAAATTAGAAACTTTAAGAACTTTCTGTTAGAAAACATACATCAAGATGATATGAAATGGAAACAATCACTATCTACCTCTTATTGGGCTTTAAATAAAAACCACAAATTGCACATGAAATAATGGAAGATGAGAATTACGTTGTGTGTGGAGAGTCCCGCTCAGCTCATCGGCTCATCGGCACAGGTTCCTTTTCTCTTAAGGAACCATAATGACCTATTATTTGGTTTCTAAAAGTGCTACTAAGAGAAACTTCTGTATTAAATAACACCAGAGTGGAAATGGCTGCCTCTTCAAGTTTCCTTTAGTATGTACATTTGCATCACACAGGTTCTCTAAGCGCTTGGGTGAACCTCTACACTGGGCTTTGTCAAGATCAGCCAGCAGGAGGAAAGGATCTTGGGGGTTAAGTAGTAAGGACACTCAGGAGCCTTGTGTCCTTTGACAAAGATTCCTATGCCTCTCAGTTAAGCTTGTCTCTGAAGAGCCCCTTGGTTGCCATGCTGGTATTAGGTGAATTTGTGACCAGCTGATAGAACACTCCCTCCACTTGTGTCTTGGCACTAAATTCCTTAGCACTCTGACACAGTTCTGGGGACAAGAAGAGATTAAAACTCCTCATTAGCTTTTGGTTTTTGAAAGGAGCTTCGAAATAAATAGAAATTGAGTTGAATTATAAGTCAAAAAGAATTTTTTTTACATATTGTGGTCTTTGGTATAAAACTTGTATTCCTTCTATAAGATACTTTCTATAAGACACATATTTTTCCCACATTTTATTGATATGTATACATGCCAAATTCAAGGTTTACAATGAAGTTGAGCATTTTGTGCACATAGGTATCTTGTCAAGGTGACAAGGGCTTTCCCACTCTCCTTTTGTCCCTCCCCCTACCTTCCCCGCCCTCCCTCCTCCCCCACCCTACTCCCCTCTTTCACTTTGTCTTTCGTCTTAAGTTCCATAGGAGTTAAGAGCTGGAGTAATGGTCCAGTGGCTAAAGCATTTCCCCAGCAAGCACAGTCCCTGAGTTCAATTCTCCAGCACTACCTCAAGCTGAGCATGGTGCTGCAGCCCTGTAATCCCAGCACTCAGGGGGCTGATGCAGGACGATTGCCAGGAGTTCAAGGCTAGCCTGCACTACACAGTGAGTCCAGGACCAGCCTGGCCTATAGAAAGAGAACTTGTCTCAAAAAAAGAGAGAAAAAAAAGATACTCTAGAGTGTTCCAACATAAAGACTTTTAGGGGAAAATTAACATATGTGTATCATCATTAGGAGACTGAAAATCAGGAAAATCAACACTTAATGAATTCCTTACCAATAACTTTCCCACCTGAATGTAATCACTTTCGTACGGCTGGACTACTGACTTCGGGAGAGAAGTGCTTCAGTCCAGTGAGCACTGGCAGTTTCAATAGAAGAGAGCTCGGGTTTCAGATGCACTCAAATATGTATCGTTTGATCTTTTGATGGTATAAATACACGCAGGGCATGAGGGAGCTAATTAACCTAAAATCCGGTTCTGCTATTCATCAGCAGATGGGGCTTCAGTTTAACTTCACTGTAGAAAGATGCATGGTGATATCTCAATTATCAAATCACCTAAGAAGTAAATTGCTTTGAGTATATACCTGTCCCTTGCTCAACGACTTTAGCTCTTCTTTGAAAAAGCTGCCACTCAGTAAGACCCTGTTAAATGGGGAGAGGAAGGGAGCAGGGGGAGATTCTATTGATTCTAATAGGGCGATTCATAAAGGAGTTTGGTCCCTAATCTTGGACAGAAGCAACCCAACAGTAGCAGGTAAATAGGGGATAATTGTTTTAAAATGAACGAACAGGGCTTGAAACTGAAGTGTAAAGTGGCACTTCACTGAACAGAAAGGACTTCAAAGCAGTAATAGTAGGTGAGAAGAGAGAGTCATCCTTTGAAAGGACTTATTTCTGTCTATCCTGTTGGGACCTTAATTCTGATTCATTAACTTTATTGGATTAAGAGAAGTTGAGCAGGTTATTGAATTCCTTCCTTGCGGTGTGTGGCTAGGTCACAGACACAGAGGTGTGATCGTGGGTACTATGTGTGATTGTCCACTCATTTCTTTCTGGCTGCTTTCCGTCTCTGTTCCGGCTCCGTGCACTAAGCAGCTTTCCTCTGACCTATGGCTTCCTCCTGGAAGTGTCTGACCATCTATTCAGCTTTCTTCTTTTAAGTTGTGAATGTTGAGTATTGTGTCTCAGCAGTGAAAACGCTGACTAATACAACCATTTTATTTTTCAACCTGTCTGGGGGCTGACAGTTAACCTGTGATTAACTTCCACTTAGAAAACAGTATTAGAAAGAAGAAAACATATCCTGTGTGGAATAATACTTACGGAGTACATTTATTCAAGAGAGTTTTTGGGTAAAACACCTCCCAAAAAGCTTGGTAAGTGTTATTTTGTTTGTTTGTCTTGTTTTTGAGATAGACTCTCAGTTTGTAATTTAGGCTAGTCCTGGACTCACTGGATAGCCCAGGCTGGTGTTAACCACAGCAATCCTCCTGCCTCAGCCTCCTGAGTGCTGGAATTACAAGCATGTACCACCATTCTTGGCTTATGTAGTTCTGTGGAAATCAAAACTATGGCTTTGTTCTTGCTAGGCAAGCTCACTAGGAGCTGAGTTATGCCCAATGTCCTGCTAAATTTTCTTAAATTCTTTTTTTCATTTTTTCTGTGAGAGCTTTTGGAAGAGACCCTTCCACTAGTTTTATGGGAATTATTGCTGTGAGGCCTCGCGCCACAATGTGCATTTCAGATACAGTTGGGGGTGAAACTTAGAGAGAAAAGAGACAAGAAGAAACCACGCAAATATGAGAAGTTTCTGGCTTAAAGTATGTATATATCGAGTTATGTCAAATGAAGCCACTCAAATACGTCCAAACAGTGTTATAGACAAGGACTGAGAGAAGAACCAAATTTAAAGGACAAACAATTTTACAGAAACGTAGTCCCAACAAGGAAAGACATTTTGTTGCATTCTATTTTGTGTCTCCAGCTTGAATGAGTAGATAAAGGGAGGGAAAAGAGTCATCCGCATTCTTAACATTGGCCCTTATGTTGCTTTCAGTGAAGGTGGTGACGTCTAATCTGATTACACAGCATGAGAAAATTGTGGGTCTCAAGCAGGTTACAGTGTTTAGTAAGGTACTTGGGCTTGAGTAACTGAGATATAGGATGATTAATTATTTATTTGGCCTTCTCATGTCTTGATTACTAGGAAAACTAATGATGCTGTGAATAAAGACCGTCCAGGACACCTATTTCCAGCTACTGCCACTCTGTAACCACGTGCCAGTACTCCCACCACTGAGCCAGATGCAGTGAACCCAGCATAGGTTCATAAGGAAGCGCCAGAAGAGCAAAGCAGAATAGCTCCTTAGCGCGTACGTATGGGGTTTCAAAGAAGGCTTCCTTGGCAATTCATGGACACTGTTGGGTTGCTGAAGAGAGAAGAGATGTAATAAAGGAGTAGCACACAGTCAGCGAGCAAAGCTCCGTTATTTGTGCAGGGTCAGGCTTGCTGTTGAGCTGGTGGACCCAGGACTGGTGTGATCTGGATCTAGGTTTCTTAATACTTGGTTTGCACACGAATGTCTTTCAGCACAGACTCTGAGAAATGCTCGTTCTACTTATTCTTTCCTGCTGGTTCTTTGGCATTGAATTCTTGAAAGTCTTACAATTAGAAATGCCTACAATAGAAAGCATTCACGTTCAATGGTATGTTTTCTTTACAAAAGGAAGTCATAGATGACAACAGATTATCAGAGAAAGCAAACTGTGTAACTGATACTTCAGTGCATGTGGACCTCAAGGTCCCTGCTTTTCTTTGTGGCAGTGGCATCTATTATCCATGTGCAGATGTGGGAGGACCTTGATTACAACCCTGGAGGGTCTCCACTGGCAAGCCTCTGCCTGTGTTATCTTCTGTGACAATACTCTGCTTTTCTTAGCCTCATACTACAGCTGAAGAGCCATTTCATGTCACAAAATTTTGGATCTAAGAAATCACTGTGTTCAAGTTAAAAAGCAGAGTAGCTTCTCTTCTTGGCTTTGCTTGAACCCCATGATTTCATCCAGAATTATTGTATAGTTTACAGTTAAATAACAGAAGAGCACTTGGGATTTCTTATCAACTTACCCAGACATTGACGGAAAGCATTCATAAACTAGGATTTTTTTTTCCTACATGGATTGAAGAAATTCTACTGTGTCACAAACTTTCCTGATTATTTTCTTTTAAGTTCTATCTTCGTTACTGGCTCATCGGCACTTTTTCTCTATCTGTCATACAACTGAAATGATTCTGTGGGATTTTTTTCCCCATGTCAAATATAGCCCTTTTCCCCCAAATTCATTGCAATTGAGCATGTCATTTATCCTTCTGCCCATTTTTCTTATATTAAAAGGTCTCCTGCTGGAATTTAATTTCAAGTTAAATCTTTACCCCACCCTCAGGCTGTGAGACTGAATTAAATAAATCCCACTAAAAGTAATAAACCACTCTTAGCTGTGGTCTTGTGATATCAGTTGTCAGCCTGTCAGAGCAAATCTGAGTGTTAAATTCATGGCCTGTGCTAGCGAGCAAAAATCAGAGCACCCAAAGCCCAGGGACTCAGAACCGCAGCAGTCGCTCAGCTTTAGATCAGCAGCAGGGCTTAAGCATGCAAGGAAATACCTTTGAAGATGATTTTCTTGATGCCACTGTCTTCAAAATTCATACTGATAGCAAAACATAAAGGCACTGCTGTGGTTATTGTTCTTTATTTAGTAATGTTGCAAATCGGTGAGATCTATTAACAAGGAGCAAGAATACTGCAATGGTGGAGACTGATGGGAGTTCATGTTTAAACCATCAGTCAGGATTGGTATCCAAATACTTGACTGAAAAGTCAGACAATTTGAAGGAGGGGAAGGAAAATAATATGCCATCCATTTTCCCTAATGAGAGTCTTCAAGGCAATCAATCCACAGAACACAAGCAATCTCTCAGACTTTCAAATAAAAAACTCTCAAAAGGGGGAGGGAGGTAACATAGCCGGCTCCTCGGCACTCTGTTCCTCATGCAGGGACACTGGGACAAATCTCAGCGCCCGGATGGATTTATGGGTGTGACGAACAAAAGGTGACAGCTGGCTTCAAATCTGTTGGCTTGTCCTTCAGTGGACCAGTTTACAAAATACTTGTTTCCCCTTTAAGCACCGAGCTTGTCTGTAAAGGAAGATCTTAGATGAAAAAACCCGCACATTGGTTTTCTCCATATTAAATTTTGAAGAGTTAAAGTTGTATAAACAACCCTAAATCAATACTGTCAGCGATTTGGTATTTTTAAAGAACAGGACAACAGCTCAGCAGATTAACTTCGCTCTCTCGGTGGATAAGCACAGTATTGCCTTCTGCAGAGATGTAGCTGGAGGAATTCCCAGGGGTGGGGGATCTGAGCACCGACAATTCTCTCAACAGGATTTCAGCAGAGAAGTCTGGGTGTAGCAGATGATAGACATCTTCCTATAATTATTATAGATGTGATTCTCACCTTTCTACTGATGTAGTATCTTTATACAGCCGAACATTAGGCATACACCTGACACTTAAAGTCTAGAAATTCCTCAAGCTCTCCGTTCCCCATTGCTTTCTGATTTGGGAATGAAAATGATTCTAGGGAAACCACTTTCTGTGAAATAGCTTTTTTTGGGGCCATATTTTGGAGTAAATGTTGGCAGTCAAGATTAGGATATTTGATTTGTTAAAAATACAAACATATATTACAAGTCCATGTCCTTTTTCGTGCTTACGAAGCAATTAGTTTCAAAATACCAAAGTGGAAAAGATAATTTGTAGATTCTTACAGCACCACACGAAAGCATCAGACTTATCTCTATTACAGGACCTTGTAGCCAATGGAGACATGCCTTCCTATGAGTAATGAGGTGATTTGGCAATAATAATTTGATTCAAAGCCAAAGAGCTTTCTATTTTAAGCCTGGATCTTCATTTTAAGTCATCAGAGTACAAATTTATTAGAATTTCTATTTTTCTTTTTGGTATTTCCAACCTTGCATTTAGTATGTTTCCACTTGTATGTTGTTTGCTTTTTCCCAAATTCCCATAATTAGTCAGTAGACTTAGGAACCAGAAACACCTAGTCTGAAGATCAGCTGCTCCACATCCTGTTTTACTACTGTCAGGCTCAATTTTCTTTCTTTTTTTCCTCCTTCATTTTTATCAGTATATATAAGTGCTACACATTGGGTTTGAGAATTTTGTGCACACACATATTGTATCGACTTCACAATTCCTTCTCTTCCTCCTTTTCCCCGTCACTCCCCCTGCCTCAACCTGGCGCTCGGCTTTCTCACATGTCCAAAGGGGAAAGTATCACCTTCTTTGTGGGGCTGCTGTGAAGGTGAATAAAAATACCTCATGAAGCCATGCGCTCAGTGTCTTGGTGGTGTCAGACACTTCCTTCCGTCTCTGATTCCACAAGAGGTTTTCTTGCCTACGAGAATCCACATCATTAATTTTAATTGAAATTTTCGTTGTAAAGATCCTTTAGAAAATAAGGGCGCAGAGGCAACTTTTGAGTCAGGCTAAATAAATGATGACTTGAATAAGGGCTTACATCTCAGAAATACCAAGGAGTTTCTTACTGGATTGTGAGAGTCAGATGATGAAATTTGATTTTGCTCTTGAACTTTTTCCAAGATCAGGCAGTTATACATTTGAATTGTGAATAACTATACACTGATCACAACAATGACATATCAATTGCCTGTTGTATGCCAGCATTTCTGCGAGGCCTGAGGGGCCTAATAGTGACTAAACCTATTGTAAAATTGTCTACTGTATGGTGCCGAAAGCAGACAAGCAACTCTAAAAACAGTAATGGCGACAGTAGTATTTGTAAGTATGTGAGCAAACCACATTGGCGTGAGGAGAAGCAGACAACAGATAGCAGTGGCAGCTCAGCTGGAATCTGCTTCTGAACTCTCTTTCTCATTCCACATTCATAGCTGTCACTTTCTGTATTATGCCTGGATCCCAATTAGCTTAATACCTAAGTACTTCCCTCTGGAGATAAAAGGAAGAAATGGAGGCTTTCTAACATTTAAATAAGGTATTTGCTAACCTTATAATTGTAGAATTTAAACTGACATCATATCTTGCAATGTCTAGCTCCATGGGAGTTGTACAATTCAGGGTTCCAGAGAGAAGTTTGGCCCGTACAGAGGTACTCAATGTTAATGTAACACCACCAATGTTCCCAGTCAGTGTCTACTTCTTTGACATATGTCTACTACTCAATAGTTTTATTTTTCATCTACGAATGGGGTTTCTCATGCAACTGTTAAAACTGAAAAAAAAAATGAAATCATAATAAAAAAGTTAGTTAACAAAACTGGAAGGCCCTTGCCATGAGGAGCTGCCTCCACCTTGGCCTCAGCAATGTCCTTTAACCATCTTCCAACTGCCCACCCTGCATGGACTTGTTACCTTCTGAAACTAAGGTAAAATAAACTTTTTCTCCTCGAATTTTTGCATGTCAGGTATTTAGCCACAGTGATGAAAAAGTAACTATGACAGAAATTGGTAACAGATAAGTGGAATTGTTGCTGTGACTTTACCTGACCATGTGGTTTGGAAGCCTTTGGAACTGGTCTGTGGAAAGAATTTGAGAAGGTTTGAGGATGCCGGCTGGAGAAGCCTTGGAGTACTCCAAACCAAGCCTGATGTGAGATTCTGGTCAGAGCTCAGAAGACCAAAATGCTGATAGAAGCGTGGATTGAAAAGGCCAGGCTCAGGAAGTTTCAAATGGAAATAACTGTATTGGCAAGTGCTTTAAAAACCATGTGTGCTACACTCTGGCTGAAAGTTTGTCAGCATTTTGCCCATCTCCACAGACTGCCTTAAGCTGAGGTTAAGAGTGGTGGACTGCTTAATCTGGTGGAGGAAACCTCACGGCAACCTCAAGACAGTGTTCAGGCTGCTACTTGGGTACTGTTTGCAGCTTTTAGCCAATTCTGAGTGAAAGGCAGGAGAACACGGCAGAGAAAAGAGATGTGAAAAGTTTGCAGTGCCAAACTAAAGTGGCCAGCAGTGGTGGGAACAGACAGTACAGGAAGTTAAAGAAATTAAGAGTAAAAAGAAGCCAGGTAACTGGAACCAGGACTGTAAGAAAGAGACCTTGAGGGAGTCTCAGGAATCAGCAACATCCCACTCTTTACCAATTAGTGGGTGCGAAGGCAAAAGATACTGTTTTGAGCTGAGTACTACAGGTCTTCCTTTATAGCCAAACAGGAAAATGTTTGCCAGAGTTCAGCTCTCCAGGGTGCGGAAATCCAGGTAATCAGGAGCTGCTGCAGCAATGCTTAAAGGGGGCCAGACTACTGATCAAGCCAGTGGCAGACCCTGGAGATGTCCACACGGTCCTGGCTTTCCTCCTGGCTTGCAGAAGGCAGGAGTTGTGGGTTCATGGAGGCTTCCCCCCAGATTTCAGAGGAAGGCCTTGGGAGCCAGGCAGTGTGCCCCTGGGAAGCCAGAGTGTGAAGTAGTCAAGAAGAAGCCTACAGTGCAATGGAGACCCTCAAAATTTAGAGAAGCTAGGAGCATGGATTGTCAGATGAGAAAAACTGCAGGCTGTCAGCAGATTCAGCCCAAAGGAGAGAAGGTAGAGGTTGCAGCCAGCAGCCATGCTTCAGGGGCAGAGCTATCCAAGCCCTGTGTAGTGCATGTCTTGCTGAGGCCATAGTTTATCCCAAGAGTTGGACATGGAGCTGTAGGAGTTAACCATTGCCCTGCCTGGTTTAGAACTTATTTTCGAACTCACAGATGAAGCTTTGCCTTGTATCTCACAGGAGACTTTGGACTTGGAATTCTTCTTCTATTTATTTATTTATTTATTTATTTATTTATTTTTTGCAGTGCTGGAATTGTTAAGATTTTGGAAACTCTTAGAGAAGGACTAAATGCATTTTGCATGAGGAGATGGATGGGAATCTCTTGGGGGTCAGGGGCAGAATATTGTGGTTTGGATCTGGAATGTCCCCCAGAAGTCTCATGTATTTGAATGTTAGGGATTAGCTATGGAACCATGTGCTGTTGGGAGACTGGTGCTTGGCCTGGAAGCGTGGATTGTGGGCATGTGGATTGGATTGCAGGCATGTGAGTTGGACTACAGGAGGGTGGTGGGTGCTTAAACCTGGAAGGGATGGAACACTGAGTCTGGACTCAGAGAGGTTAGGTCACTGGAACAAGACCTGGAAAGATTTATGCTGTTTTCTTCCTTCCTTTAGAAGCCTGATAAAACTTCACTGGACTGGACGTAAGTTGTTTTTTGGTTGCAGTGCCATGAGGAGCTGCCTCCTCCTCTGGCCCCACCATGTGCTTCAGCTATATTCCAGGCACTTACTTGTGACTTTCTGAAACTGTGAGCTAAAACAAACTTTTCCTTTCCTAAATTGCGTATGTCAGGTGTTCAGTCACAGTGATGAAAAAGTAGCTAAGATAGCTCTTACTGAAAAGATCAATGCTTAAAATCAGAGCCCAAATAATGACAATGATAGGAATAACATTTCCAATAAAATTATATAGTTATTTATTTAGTACTTAGTATATGATCTGGTCTCATTTAATAACAGTTACTAGGGATAAAAGCTTTTCAGACCTTGGTTATGAGGTTCATTTTTGTGACAGGATTGACAAATTTTTGCTTGATGGAGCCTAAATCGAAAGACTGCTTACCATAATTGGAACAACTTAAAGGACAGGCAATAATTTTTGGCAACAATTCCTATCAGGAGAAACATTAAGAATTGCATTTCACCTTATCTCGGCAAAATGAGTGACTTTTAATTTCATAAATAAACTTTAGAAAATCCCTTTCCTCCTAAACCAGTTATTTCCTGCTCATGTAATTCAGTGTGGCCAAAGAGATGTGACTGGCAACGGTTTGGCTTGTCAAAATATATCTCTTTAATTTTATTTATTTCTTATTTAGCTTTTAAAAACATATCTGCCAATTTTCGGAAACTCAGGCATACCATCAAGGCTGATGTGCTGTTAATTTATAAACTAGATGAGAAACTTCCTCTTGGATAATGAAATTCCCTGCATTAAGCCTCTTTTCTATTTTTCTCAATGTGTAGCTTAGAGCTATGCCAAGGGTTGACCGGGTCCAATTCATATTTGTTGATTGGTTGACATACGATTACAACATGAAGATTTAACTCCCCTTAAATGATAAGAAAACACCATATTGTCATTTTCCTTTCCCACAAATACTGATGCTCTCTGAACATCAAAAAGTCTTTGCTCTGAAACAGATTCCTTCTCTTCATATCAAGTTGTTAAAATATTTTAAAATTTTCTTTAAAGTGTTGATGACTCTAGGTACATGTTTGTTTCAGTAATTCCAAATGAAATAATTATAGAATATGAGAGCTGGAATGTACTTTGTAGAGTATCTTCTTTAGTGATTACAAACTCATGTGCCTCCAAGGGACAGGCAGGTAACATTAAAAGTGAATCTGCCCGGGCTTAGGATCATAAAGAGGCGCAAAGCCAAGCCCCAAGCAACCTAGAGACACCGTGACATGTCAAGTTCAAACTTAATTCTGACCACAGAAAGCAGGTTTGAGGCTGTATTGAGTCCTCCAGCTTTCTGTTTATAAATGGTGGAGTTAATCCCTTACTTTCATTATTAGTGCATTTAATCCTATATTTACCGCACTTTCTGGAAATTGAAATGCCATCACCTAATTGCAGAAAAAATGACAAAAGGCACCAGATCTAACTATTTTAAACTAACTTTGTTATACTCCAGAAGAGATATATCTATACTTTGTAAATTGTTAAATAAACAAACAGCTATAGGGGAAAGAGACCTAATACTTTTTTCATTTGTGCTTTTTTAGTTTTTGGGAAAAAAAACGAGAATTTACATAGTACTTGTTGGCTTTGAAGTCACGTGAGTCTATTCTTTCACGAATTATATGACCTTAGACAATATGACAAGCTCATAGAAGTCTTATTATTTGAGCAGTACATCAGGTTTATTTGCCACAAAGTTAGTTTTAGTGTTAACATTTTTTTTTCCTGTAAAGTGCTAAGCCCAAAGCTTGTTCATGTTTGCTGATCAAAAAATGCACGTTTCCTACCTGCTGTTCCTTAAACCTCTCCCCTCCTCCTTCTTTGGATCTGGGCCTGTAACTTTTTAAAACCAGTTGGCAATAAATTGGTCTTCATTCTACCCTTTCACTCCAGCTGAGATCATCAGCAGTGTTGTGGGTTTTGTTTGTAATACACTGCCAGATGAATCCTTTCATATAAAAAATGAATGTAAACATTCTCTTTAAGAAGCTTCCTTGGAGATTTCCACCCCCTGGTTAAATAACAGTTTATATTCTTCCAACAACATTATTTTGTGATTTTTTTTTTTTTTGGTTAATGTACCTTTCTTCTTTGTCTCTTCTCTTTTAAGAAAAATAAGATGTTACAGGACGCCTCCAAGTGTTACTGGGTCTTTAAGTGTTCATTGTAGGAAATCTGGGTCTCTAAAATTAGCACTGGTGATTTGACAGGGGAGGAAGCTGCTCTGTTGTAGCCTGCCCGTGTTATCAGAATGGCTACAACCTGGAGTCCGGTGGATTCTTCAGAAAAGAAGCTTAATCAAGTGCCCTGATACAATGCAACGGAACCCCTAAGTGTTTTTGAAAAAATAAATTAATTTGGTCAAATGTTCTGTGCTGCTTTATTACATAAAAAGATAAAAATTGGCAACAGACCAGCAAGAGATGGCATAAGCTATGGTTTGGATTTGCAATGTTCCCCCCAAATTCTCATGTGTTTGGAAGGATCCTGGATCACAGGTGCTCTGTGATCATCATGGGGGCTCTGTGCTCATCAGAGTCTCCAGGGATCCAGTCACTGGTGATTTCATGGGCTTCTAGGAGGTGGGCCTGGTTGGAAAGGTGTGTTCTTGAGGGAATAACCTAGCTCGACGTGTTCCTGCCACTTTCTTCTTCCCCGTCTCCCTCTGCTATGGCTACCAAGACAAGAATGGCTTTCTTTCTCACCAGACCCTTCTGTCATTGCTGGCCAACCATGCATAGACTGAGACCTCTAGAGCAAACCTCTGTTCCTTTAAGTTATTGATGTCGGGTATTTTGTCCCAGAAGTGAGGGAAGGGACAACACAGTTAATTCAAAGCTGAGATTTGGACAGGGGACAGGCTGCACTACAGGAGGGACTTCAGCCGGAGACTTAATAAATAACTTTTCTTTAGAAGTGGATGAGGATAGAGACGTACATTCTCTGGCCAGCAAGGAGAACCCTGATGCGTTTGCCCTGAAAACTGTATTTCACTGAGAATTTAGCACACCAACATTTGTCTTAGATTTGGTATATTCTCCATTGCTATCTAGCCACTAGATTGTGCTTTAAAAAGGTGAAAAAGGTAATATCTAGTGACACATTTGATAACTCTGGTTTTTGGTATAAATGCTATTTATCTGTGACTGTGACTGTCATCTACAGGTAACCAGGTTTTCTTTGTTTCCTCCAGTAATCCCTGGCAGATGATCCAGATGATCCAGATTTGTTTTGGTCAGCCATACAAAGCAAGGGTCCACGTAACCTTTGTCCCGGGTTAAGCCCCAGTTGCTTTTAGTGTCGCTCCATTTTTTCTGAGGTTTCCAACTCCTCGTCTCTAGTGGTATCTTGTGTCATTCTCAAGTCACTTTGACACATCTCCTGTCATTTGTGACTTCTACCATTCTTTGTATTTTGAAGAGCTTCAGAATTTTGTTTTTATTCTATTTTTTGACCACACTTGTCACAATTCTTGGTGATTTTTAATAGTGGTTTAAAAGAACTGGGCTCTCAACTACCTCACTTTTTCCCTCTTGCCTGCTTTGAGTCCTTGATATGTCAGCTACACCTACTGTGTAATCTTGCTGTCATGTACTGAGCTCTGGAGATTGATTGGGTAAAGAGCTGACCTGTTACTATCTGTACGTGTCATCAGAGCAGCTAGATCTTCCACCCCCAATTGGATTCCCCGGGAAAAAACAAAACCAAGTTCTGTGTCAAGGCATCATAACTCACTCTTACTTTCTGGTCGTCAGTGTTTATTTACCTTTCTGTTCATTTTTCCCTGGTGACTCAAAGTCTCCCCAAGTCCCTACGTTCTACCACTGCACTCTCTTTCATTACACCCCCCTTCACTGTTTCTCATCCTCACATGTTTGTATCAGGTCCATACTTGGTGGCAAACACAATATTGTCTGCCCGTGTCTATTCTCATCCAATATGCTCTTCTCTTTATCACCCTTCTAGCAAATACTCAACCTTAGACAATCCAAATTGGATTACCTAGGTGCTTTTCCTGAACTGATGTGCAGCTGGACATGGCTGGGAAATTGCACACCTGTGCAGACTGGGATTTTTTTCAATTCAGGACTTTAAATTTTATACAAATTCCCTTCAATTCAATTCACAAATTTCTGTGACTTGACAAGCCCTCTCCCCACCTTCTCTCAGCTAGCTGATCTCTCTAAGGACCACATGCCCTGTCTCACCACTCCCATACCCAGCCAACAGCCTTCCTATTCACCAGCCAGAAAAGAACTTTCACTGGCTGTTACTGCTAAATCAAGGAATCACATCACGTGCAGGCAAAAAGAGCAATAGTTAAAATATTAGAAATTTCACACGGCTGCCTTTCTAACCGTCCTTGGTTCTATGCTTTCACTAACATACATAAGTACACATTGAAGAAAATGAGGTTTGTTTTTTCTTATTTTTACTGAAATAGAATCATACTGTACCCATTTCTCTGTAACTTGTTTCTTTGTTATGATAAAAAGGAAAAAATTTCTTTTACAGAGCACTGGGGAAAATAAAACAATGTTTTAAAACAAAATGATCCAACCCATTGCAACTGCTAAATAACTGTGACTTTGGAGTAATGCCAAGACGCCAGACCTTAACTGATCTGGGTGAAGGCTGTGTTGACTGAGGAGCAATATAAATTGTTTAATCAACTTTGTACACTTTGTTGGACTTGTTCCATCTCGATCAGAGTTCAGCTTTCCATATTGACTGGTATAGCCATCATGAGCTACCCACTTCTAGCACTGTCTTGACTCCCCCCTTAAGTAAACCACTCAGTAGATTTTATTCACTGCACTGGCGAATGCTTTGTTAAATGGCAAGAAAACTAGCTTTTTATGAAAAAGCTTTGGAGTGGTCTTTGTTTTAAAACTTTTAGACATTACAGTATAAAATGGAAATAAAAACGCGTGTGCTTGCGCAAGCACACGAGGGCGGGCACACATATTTTTAAAAATACACAAACTGTATGCATACTCCTTTATTAATGTTACTTCTGTAAGGTCATTATTTATTCAGTTTTGAACTTCTTGCCTCTTTCTACCAGGGTGTTACTCAGAATTCTTGTGTCAACCTACTGAGTATGTTTCCTTAGTTTTATTTCTGCTCATAGTATATGTAAGCAAAGATGGCTTCTGGTCCTGTTTAATCAAATACAAACGGCATTACACTGAACTCATGGGAGGAACATTTCACAGAAGGGTTCTGATGAGCCATTTCTGAGTGTTCACACCTTCATCACATCTTCACCCTTGCTGTGGGCTACACCTAGAAACTTGCATGTAATGAGTATGGACAATACGATGGCTTACAAATGCCAAGATTAAACTACAGAGGATTACTTCCTATCTGTCCTGCTAGACAAAAATAATTTTTGAAAAGTACCATTAACACATAATTGTATTTAGTTCACTTTGGAGAATGCATGATTTGACATTTCCTAAAAGACATACGTAATTAATTTATTTTGTTATTTTTATTATCTACATGTTTTTAAAACTTTCTATCACAAGTATAAAGATTAAAAAAGGGGACTTAATAAGCTACTTCATGAGAAACCCAGATCCCAGAACACAATTGTCTCATAGAACTTAAAGTGAAAAATATAGGGAAAGGGGGTAGGGGGTGGGTTCTGGGATCGAAAGGCAAGCAGGGAAGGTCTTGTTACCTTGACTAGATATGTATGTGCGCAAAATGCCCCAAACCAATGCAGACCTTAAATTTTGCACTTATACATTTTGCATTTATATCAATAAGTGGGAGACCCCCCCCCCCCAACAAAAGCTACCTCATATGATCACTCAACTCATATGAAAACTCTACTAAGCTTTTCCATTGAGCATCTTTGGTGGCCTGGTACTGCACTGGAAGCTGCCTTTTGGGGAGGTTTAAGTATGCAGGAAATGAGGGTGTGGCCTTGGGCCATGGTACAGAATTGAGGACTTGAGTCCAACAGCCTGAGAGGAATTGAATCCTGCTAGTGTATCTAACTGTGTGAGCTGACCCTTCTGGTGACTGAGTGACTGTGGCCATGGCCAGCACTGCGATGGCAGCCTTGTAAGCCCTGTTAACCTGTGATAGAATTCTGGACTCACAGATACCCAGAAATCAAAGCTATTGTTGTCAAACCACTAAATTTTAACTTAATTTATTATGCAGTAATAGATCACGTAAAATGTTTTATTAAATATTTTTTCACTTAATAATCCACTGTAGAAATCTGTACAAATTAATGATATGTTTGATTTAATCTTTGTGATGACAGTATAATATCACTGGCAAGGGATTTGCCATACATTATTTAAATATTTCATTGCAGATAGTCATTAGTTCAGCATTCTATTTTTAGTGACCAAAAGAAGCTATGAATTAAGTAAATGTTTTCAAAATATAATTAGAGCTTTCTGTTCAGCCACATTTTCAGTATTTCATTTGTTGATTTAGAAGTTGGAAAAACCCACAAAAAAGAAAAATACTGAGGACATTAGTCTTTCATATTCTATTAGGAAATTTGAGTGAAAATTATAATTAAAATATTTTCAAAACAGAATACCATTAAGACATAATTATGTTTAATTCTTTTCAAGAAACAATAAAAATATTTATTAAAAACAAAATTTAATAACTTCATAAATTCTTTTTAAATTTTTGTCAGTATAAAAAATTAATGTAATTATTTAATCTTTAGAATGAACTTAAATATTACCTAATATATTACTCATTTCATGTGCAACTGCATTAAAACTTTTCCACTTAAGGATACTTTAAAAATGATGTCTAAGTAATATGAATACATATTATATGTACATATACATATGTATATACCTACATATGTAAATATGTAAATATTACAGGAAACACTGAGTTTTTTTTACCCAAGTTTTCTTCCTTTCTCCAAAAATAGCCAATGACAGTGGTATGTATCTGGTATCACATGTATCTTTTGCACCTTTTCAAGACTTTTAATTTCAATAAATACATGTATATACTGGTAGGAACTATAAATTATTATATCACAGTGTAATCATTCTACATGTTAGTTAATAAAATGCCACTTGAGAATACAATCTCAGCATTTAGTCTCCAATGGTGTTCTATGGCTGATGATTGATTCAACACTGACAAAAGAAAATGGTAAGTTCATTTTAGTTTTTTTGTTATTTTTCATCTTTAAAATGTAGTTAATTTTTAGTTTTGATTGTCTGTGGACTCAATATTTCTTTTACTTCCCAATATTCTACTAGACTCTATGTTAATGAAATGATGTTTGCAGCTAACCCAGCAAACAAAATTTATGATGTCTCTAAGTACATTTCACCCAAGGAAATAATTTGAAACCGTGTGAGGCTGAAACCTTGCCTGCAAACATTTCTACTGACAATCACTTTTCCGGTTTAAATATGGGCTAGATATGTTTTCTTTCCCCCCCCCCCATTTTATTGATATGCATAAGTGCACAATTTAAGGTTTACAACGAAGTTTAGCATTTTGTGCACCTAAGTATCTTGTCAAGGTGACAAGGACTTTCCCTCTCTCCTTTCGTCCCTCCCGCTCCCTTCCCTCCCTCCATCCCCGCCCTACCCCCTTGTTTCACTTTGTTTTTCATTTTAAGGGCTAGATATGTTTTTAACGTTCAATGTCCTAATGACTTTAAAACAACATTTTTCAGCTTCAACAGCAAAAACACATTTTAGAGGTGCCTGTTAGTAGAGCAAACATTTCAACCAAAAACACATTTGAACTGTTAAATTCCCTCGCTGAACCAAATGTTTTGCTTCACAAATGTTTTTTTAAATTTGCCTTAGTTCAACTCTATTCTTTCTTCAATGCTACTGTGAAGATTTCATAAATTAAGCACCCTTACTTCTTGGAATATCTGTACAGTTTAAATTCAGTTTGACAGATATTTATGCATCGTCTTCTTTGTGCTGACTGCAATGACAGGTTCTGATTCAATGATAAATACTGTGGAGTTTTCCTTTAAGGAATATAATATTTAATGGGAAAAACAGAAAAGTAAAACCCAAACAATAAATTCAATATAATGCAGAAAGTGGTAGTCATTAATGAATTAAGTATTTCTTCTCGAAATTATTCTCCAGGCCCTGCACAATCCTAGAAATACTGGATCTCTCTCGGAAGGGATATGAAAAGGACACAAAGTGGTACCCAGTTTTTCCATAAATGAAAAAAATGAGATCAAGCTTTCTGAAACATAACGCAAGAGCCAGGACTTAGAAGAACACAGAAATTGAATAGGTAGAAAGAACAGACATGTAAAGGTATGAAGTCAGGTAAAGTGTTTTGGGTCGGATGCACAATTTGGCAGCGGGAGGGGTGGAGACAGGGTACCAAAGGGCAGAAGAAAGCAAAGTCTTGGAGGATCGTGTATCCTGTTTCAGAAACGTGAGTCAAAAGCTTATGCTGTATCTTAATATTCATCTAGGCTCAGCCGCTTATTAATTCACTGATAATAAATTTTGGTTTTCTTACTACCTTAATAATCCTTCAAGAAGAATATCTGATAAGTTTTCAATGGACTGGAAAAAGGATGTTCAGCAAATTACACTTAGTTGAATATTGGTGCTTAGGTATGATACGACTTAGTATAACTTAAAAAAGTTCAGACTAAAGTGCGATAAGTTCCCAGCCATTCCACATTCTGGTTTCCCATGTAACATGGTGTTTTGGTAAGGACCACACTTTTACAGCGTGAAAGGTTTTCATGACACATTTGGCTTAGATTGACAGTAAGAAGCTCATCTAATATTTTTCATGGCAAATTATATTTAGATTCACCAAGAAGGAGTTATCTAACAGTAGTATATGGGATAGGTTGGTGACTCTCAGATGGTTTAAGTCATGGTTAAAGTGATAGTGATAAAAGAAAACAAAAAACAAAAAACTTCCATAGAGCTACCAAGAATTCGAAACTGTAAGGTGAGTCAAAATGCTGCATTCTATAGCTAATGGGTTATCGATGTGATTCGAACACTCAATATTTAGTTTTTTCTATTGAAACACTGATAGTAGAAATCACAAAGCATCATTTAAGCCTCTGTGCCCCAGTTTCTATAAAACTAGGGGGATTGGATAAAAATTTGTTCTAGCTAGTGGTAAAATTATGCAGATCAAAGTTGTCCATTTTGCCATGATGTTATCCCTCCCGTGACCAGTGAGTTTTTCAAGGAAACTCTTACCTGCCATTTCTGGGTGACAGCAATTGAATGCTTCCTGGAGACTCTCAAGTACTCTTTTATGTATACTGGGAAGATTGTTAATGCTCCAGATAGTAGTTTGATAATTGGAGCTAGTTACCTGAAGGTTTTAAGAAATAGAATTCCAGTTCTAGAAACAGTGAGTACAAAGGGCCTCAGGTGTGGCAATTTTAGCATGCTGAAGGACCAGTGAAGATGAAGGTGTGACTAGAGTCCTTCTTCTTCCCCCTCCTCCTCCTCCTCTTCTTCTTCTTCTTCCTCCTTCCTTTTCTCCTGCTCCTCCTGTTTCTCCTCCTTCTCTTCCTCCTGCTCCTGCTCCTTCCTCTGGAATGTTGTTCCTGTGATTCTGGTGTGTAACTTGATGTGCTCATCAGATTTCAATTACTGAGACAAATACCTGAGGTCAGTAACTGACAAAGACGAATGGCTTATTTTGGCTCGCACTTTTGAGTCTTCAGTCCTCCTTCAATTGGCCTTCTTGCCTTGGGGCTGTGGCAGCACCATACGCTATGGCAGGAGAGCATGGCAGAGGAGGTGTATTCACTTCATGGGCCCCCTCATGACTGCATGCCAAGGAAAGGAAAAGAAGGAGACTAGGAACCCACAGTCTCCTTTGAAGGAACTGCACCGTTGACACAAAGCCTCCAATTAGGCTCCAACTATTACGACTCCTCCACCTCCGTTTGGCACCCCCTGGGCTGCAGACCAAGATTTTTAGCACATCAGCCTTTGGAAGGTAGTCCAGCTCAAAGCGATAGTACTTACCTAAAGAATACTTGACGTGTACTTTCTGAATAAGGAGCTCTTGATGTGTAGTACTTGGGTAAGGAATCCTCAATGTATAGTACCTAGGAAAAGAATACTTCATGTGTAGTACCCAAGTAAGAAATCTTCAATGTATATATAGTACCTAGGTAAGGAATACTCCATGTGTAGTGCCTGGGTGAAGAATCCTTGACGTAGTGTCTTATAGGTAGGGCTAGTTCTTGATGGTTAGAAATGTATCCTAAGTTAAGAGAAATTTAACAAAGGTGTAACCTAATCTTTGTATTATTTTTCAAATTAACATGTGGAGAATTTATTATGAGACAAATCAGAATGATTTGAAGGTGATGCTAAAAATTCAAATTAGAGAAGGTGGTAATTTTGATCAGTTGTCATTTTTAGAAGTGAAGATAGAGAAAATTGTTGGATTAGGATGTATTTTGAAACTAATGTTTAATTAATTTGTTGAATAATTGATTGAAATTATGATGGTAGTTGGTATGATGAACTGAGGGAGATTTTGGAGGTGATAAACTGAGCTAAAAGGAAAGTCACTAGTAAATGGATAAGATAGTAGAAGCAGTTGATTTCAGAACCAAGAGTTCTGTCTTAGGACTTGCTTGATAGGTTAAAATTCCAACTACTAGACACATAGTAGAAGCATAAGATAAGTATATTCTGGAGTGTCTAGATGAGAATTGAGAGAGGGATGAAGGGAAGATACAAAGTTGGCATTTAGGAGACTAGTGTCAATAACAGATCCAGTAAGTGGGTCTTTGTACACTCAGACATTAAAAGCTAAAGATAAGCAAAAACCAGAGAAGACTGTAAAGAATAGGAAGACACACACACACCAAAATCCAAAACGTATGCTCTCGTGATGTGCCTAAAGGAATTGTTTCTAAACAGCAATAATCAACTTATTGACTACTGTGGCAAGCTTGTATGAAAGGATACAGAGCGTAGCCACATCTAGATCTCTTTTGAACTTCTCTTTTCCTGATCCAACTCAGGTCCGTTCCACTGACTTGATATGCAATGTGGTATGGTGTGGTGCTCTTCGTATATCTGGCACAATGCTCTTTAAGTGAATTTATAATAAGTATCCTTTGCAAATTAAGTAAATGTCTATTATACACTATACATCACCATCTTTTTGAATAATAGTTGCAAATGATATAATTTTGAAACCATTGTAAATAATTGTATTTAAGATATGATTATTATTTCTCTTTTTAAATGTGCCTGGTTGAATGTTAATATCCTAGCCTACAAATCATTAAAATATATATGAACACATTCTTCCCTACTAAGTCATAATTATTAAATATTTTCTATGAAATTATATGAATTCATTAATACTTCTTCCATTATATTTTGTCTTCATATATTTTCATGTATGAGAATCTTTTACTAATCACTCCATTATGTGTAATGAGATGACAGTGTATAAAATATAAATTTAAATTAAAAATCACAGTGACTTTTAACATGCAGGTTGTTCTTCTGGAGTGATATTAGCAAAATGCCACAGTAGGAAAGAAACTTCAAGGTCTCCTTCTGTTGCTCCCATATCCCAGAAACATTGAAACACGAGTAGAATATGTTAACATCTACTCTTCAATACTCTGGAAAATGGTTGAGTTTAATCGCAGCTTATCCCATGCTGAATCAGGAGAGGAGAAATTTCAAGGTTGTAGAAAACCATTAGAATGTTTTTACTTGACCAAGCCTCACCTCCTCTCCAGCCTGGTTGCAGTCTTGCAAAGGGAAGCTGGTATTCCCGCACTGGTTCCTGGTTCCGGAGGGAGCTAAACAGATTTTATTTTCAAATTGTTGTGTATGTCTATTCTACCCTCTCTGGCAGCTGCCTGATAGGCTAATTCAAGGTACTTGTACGTGTTCCCACCTAAATCACAACTTGGGCTGGAAAAGTGGTAGGCACTTCTCGGAAGTTCCAGAAAGACACTTCATGTAAAAGATCAAGGCTAAAACATGCAACAGGTAACTTATATTTTTAGGAGACAATATTGGGGAGTATTTTTGTGGAAAATGAGATGATTAAATGTAGTGCAAATATAGAGAAATTAATAAGAAATGTATGGGCTTAGGTTAAGCGTATGCACTGAAGAGACCAGAGAAGACCCCAAGCTTTCACCACAAGCTAATTCTTAGATTCAGTGTAAAACTTAATAATTGTTGAAAGAATGCTATCGCAGAGCTAATATATAAAGGTCAAGAGAGATTTTTATTGTTTTATTATTATTATTTTTTAATGCTTGATGTCCAAGCAAATCTCTGTCAAACTACTAACTCAGCACACGTGGAGAAAGAGAAACTTCATGAAGTTTCAGGAAGTGCGTCTTATAAAAATCATTTGGAAAAGTAATTAGGTCAATAAACTACTATAACTTTAAGTAAAAATGAATAAGGAAGATAGCCAAACAAAAGAAGAAACGGAAGAAAAGATCAATCAAGCACCGAAGAAAGTGAGAAACCAGATTCCCAGACACTGCCTTGTGATACTCAGGTGTGTAATATTCAGCAGTAACAACCATCAAAAAGCTCAAGGGATAAAAAGAGACAGGAGAGAATGGCCAACTAAAAAGAACAAAGTAATTTGAAAGAAATTCCTCCTGCGGAAGTCAGAAGGAGAAATTAGTAGCAAACATGCTAAAGCAACTGTCTCAAATATGTATGATACAGACAAAGAAGTAAAAATAAAAATCAGGAAGATGACATGTGAACAAAAAATGAAAATATCACTGAGGACATAGAAATAATTTGAAAGAAACTAAAGAGAAACTCTAGAGCTGAAAAGTACAATAACTGGGATGCAGTGCTCAGTAGAGGGTTGAAATAGCCTGCTTGAACTGGTAGGAAAAAGAATCAGAAAATGTGAAGACATTACCATTGAAATGAACTCCTCACGGGGGCAGAGGGTAAAAAGAATAAAGACTAAGAGAAAGGAAAAGGTTAGCCAGAGCCTAATGTCTGTGGAATATTATCAGACAGTTGTGTACGTGTACTATGGGAGTCCACGGGTCAACTACAATAAGATAGTGAATTATTTCACCTGGATCAAAAGCTTCTCAATAATGAAAGTAAGTCAAATAAGGAATATCGAGGTCAGGGTAGAAAACAATTTCATTTAAAAATGTTACAAAATCTATGACTTAAGGTCTTTTTAAATCTTATAGGTGACATGTCACCTTGCCTACAGGTGATAAGAGCAGAGAGAACCTCGTGTCAGAAAGCATCTCGTCATCGTCAGAAAACATAAGTTTGTAAAAGAGTTTTGGCTTGTCAATGGTGCTTCATAGGTTAAATGAAAGTCAAATAAATATGCTCACATAACTTCTTAGGTTGAGTTTGATCTCTGAGATACCAGGGCCCTTTAGGCTGTGTGTATTAAACCAGGCAATACAATCAGTACTGAATGATTTGAAGACACTGTGAAAGTGTCATGTTTATCCTATCTGTTTATGCTAGAGACCTTTGTAATTTGTATTGCCTGCCAGTCACAGATACCCAGGAAAAGACCATGTATATAGTTTTCATGTGCACGAATGTAAAATAATTGTCAGTATTTCATTCTCAACTTTCCCATTTCACCACGTTCAGTTCTAATTTTCATGTTATTAATTCACATAAGTATTTATTTTTCAGGTAAGAAACAGAAAAGCAAACATTATTGACCCAAGTATGTTACTTTTACTGCTATAGTTTTTTTTCCAATTCTAACTATTAATAAATGAAAGTAATACTTTAATCTGTTACTCACAGTAATATTGTTTGCTGGTTGTTCAACAAAAATTTACTTTTTCATTCAGCTATGAGACATAGACCCTGGAAAAGAGAAATATCAATAATATAATGTTAAAATCATTTTCTTTTCTTAATTGTTATTCCCTACGATTTTGAAGAATACTCCCTTACATAATTCCATAGAGTTAAGTAAATAATGAGTAAACCTTCATAAATAAATGACAGTTTAAAACTCAACCAACTTAGTTTAAAGCCACAGTAATTATGAGAACTTTCACCTCAATTCTTCTGAGTAAATTCACATAAGTAAAATATATGGAAAATATGTTGGGAAAGGGAAAATGATAGATGTAGATAAGAATTTGGTATTACATTTTTGTAGAGATTTTATTTTGGAAATTAAGGAGAACAGGGAAAATTCCAATTATTTTTATTATTTTAGGGTTTTTATGTTCCCTATTGCTAGCTGCATTAGGAATATTTAGCTCTTTGAAGTCAGTAATGAATGTGTGAAAGGCATAAAATATCCTCTATCATATCCCAAGAAGGAACTTTTTTTTCTTCTGTTTTAACTGAAAATATCTGGCTCCAAATTCTTACCCAACAAGAATGGTTTTCTGGACTTCACATTTCAGCTGAGAACAAAAGTGTATTTATTTGTGAGGGTGCTTATTTCTTAACAAACTCTAAAGTAGAATAGCTGGTACTCGAAAATTTAGTTATAATTACAGTTCTTACCTGCTTTTGTTAAATTTAGAGAAAAGCTTGATTCTGTCTCACAGATCTCCATTCCAATCTCAGGAGCACAGGTGGAAGCATTGATATGACACCTAGCCTTCTCGTTGCTTATATTCTTGTGTGTTTTAGTGTCTTTAAAGGACACTTGATTCTTCATTTTTGAGCTACAGCCATTGACTTTACGATCCCCAAAGCCCTCCTCATCTTCCTTTCTTTCGCTGATACTCAAATACACGCTTGTTCTGGGATAAGATCATTGGTGAGCCACTCTGTTTGCCTGACACTGGGGAAACGACTAATTTTTACTCCTGCATCAACTGTAAATCAATTGCTGTGCCTGCATGGATTGAAGCAATCTGAGGCAATCAGGTGAAGAATTTCCTCGTTTGATTATCCACGCCTGACACAGATGTGACTATTTGCTCTCTTCCTATCCTCATGCTCAAGGATGTGCCTATAATAGTCTGGCAAAAGTTGAAGGGCAAGATGGACACAGGACCTTCACTTTTAAGTGGAGAATCCTTCCACGCAGCAAGTAAACACTGAAATCCTTTTCACCCTAACCTTCCTGCTTTTTCTGGCACTCAATCCAGACACTACCTTTCAGATTGGTCAGCTAAAATAGTTTGTATGTTCAATCTACATTGAACTTCCAAAGTTATCCAAATCATGTGATTGTCCTTAAGCATTTTTTATATCTCTATATATATCTGATTTAATGATATCTGTCATCTAATTATTTAAATCTTGATCTTTTGTGCACATATCAATAAAATGGAGAAAAAGCCAAAACCAAACCAAAACAAAAAAATATTAAAATACATATTCTCTGACTCAGTGACCACATTTCTAGAAGTGTACTCTTAGAAGATGACAGTTAAAAATAAAATAGAACTTTTATGAACAACAAACTCACTGAGAAAGAGCTCAGAAGAACAATTACATTCTCCAAAGCCCAGCAAAAAGTTAAATACCTAGGAGTATACCTAACCGAAGAAGTAAAGGGCCTATATAAAGAAAACGACATTACACTGAATTAAGAAGTTGTAGACCACATCAGAAAATGGAAAGACATTCCCTGGTCTTGGATAGGCAGAATCAATAGAGTCAAAATGACTGTACTGCCAAAACTGATATACAGAGTCAATGCAATTCCTATCAGAATACCAACATTTTTTCACAGAAATTGAAAAAAATAATTCTTATACACTGGAAAAAGCGTACACTGGAAAAAAGATAGAATTGTCAACAAATTGGACATCCACATGCAGAAAAATGAATATAGAGACACGCCTGTCACCATGCACCAAAATCAAATCAAAGTGGATCAAAGTGGATTAAAAACAAAACACTGAACTTCCTGGTAGACAAATTAGGCAAATATGTAAAAGACATAGGTTTCAAAAAGACTTTCTTAATAAAACACCAAAAGCAAAAGAAATAACCCCCAGAATTAACAAGTGGGATTATGTTAAATTAAAAATGTTTCTGCATGGCAAAGGAAATTATCAACAATGAAAAGAGAACCGACAGACTGGGAAAAAATGTTCACCACCAGTATCTCAGGGGGCTCATAACCAGAATGCACAGGAAACTGAAGAAAAGTAAGCCCCTCAAAATCAAAGATCCAATTGAAAAATGGGCCAAAGTAAAGAGCAGGCTGTTCTCTGATGAAGAAGTTCAAATGGCCAATAAAGATGTTCAACATCCTTAGCCATTAGAGAAATGCAAATCAAAACATCACCAAGATAACATCTAACTCCAGAGAGATTGGTATGTATCAAGAACACAACAGTAATCAGTGCTGGCCAGGCTGTGGGGAGAAATGACCCCCCCTGCACTGTGGTGGAAATGTCAACTGGTCAAACCACTATGAATAGCAATATGGAAGTCTCTCAAGACTGGAAATAAATATTGCCTACGATCCAGTCATACCTCTTCTGAGTATTTTCTCAAAAGAGTTAAAAACAACATATAACAGAGATGCATGTATACCCATGTTCATTGCAGCACAACTAACAATAGCTAAAATGTGGAAGTCACGAAAATACCCATCAACAGGCCAATGGATACACAAATTGTGGCATTTATACCGAATGGAATACTACTCATCTATAAAGACAGATAGGTTGGAGACATTTGTAGGTAAACGGAGGCAACTTGAGCCCATCATGCTTAGTGAAGTGAGTCAGAAGCAGAATATGAAATATCAAATGGTTTCTCTGATATGAGAAACACAGATAGCAATTATTTCATAGAACTTAATGTGGGAATAATGGGAACTGGAGGGAGGAGGTGGGGGCGAGTGTCGAAAAGTGAGAAGGGAAGGATTTGTAACTTTGCCACGGTATGTATGTGCACAAAACACTCAAGATCAACGTAAAATTTATACATATCAATGAAGTGGGGAAAAATGAAAAAATTATAGAGTAAGTGTCTCTCTCTTGCTGACAGAAAGATTTCAAGCTACATTTAGCAAGAGGCAAGATAGTATTTTGGCGTCTGATACCTCCTTCCAGAAGTTCATATAACTCTTGCTTCGTATATCACCTTCCCAATCTTTCGCCCTAGGCTGTATATAATTTGCCATTAGTAAGGGAATATTCATTCACTTTTTTCTTTACCATAATAAATAGAGCATTTATGAAAACAAGCAAGCAGAATATCAAGAAAGCAACAACAAAATTTTTATGTAAATACCTGCTGGTAATTGAATGGTACTGTTCTTTTCATCAGTTACCAACATCAGCACATATCGCTCAAAATATAAAGAGAAGTGTGTTATTTCTACTTTCTTTCTAATCCCTGTCCAGAGTGAGACTCATAAAACACATCTGGCTTGGCACACAAATCGCGCTTCTCCAGCGACACTCAATAACCCGAGAGGTGCTGTTTAGATTTGGGCTAACATTTGTATGTCTCTCAAATGTTTCCCCGTCACTAATGTGCCTGTGGAAATGTCACTTACTACTGCATCAAATATTGAATATTTGTTGTAGTAAGGGCAAGGTGAACATGAGCATTTGAACGGTTCCAATAAACCAACATCTACTGTTTCCAACCAAATGTTTTACAGGGGGTGAGGACAAGTAGCAGAAGTGATTGATTTGAATTTCACATAGCTTTCTGTGACTTCACTTTTTCATGTTTCTGTATGCATGAATATGATATAGTTTCAAGCAGGAAAAACAGTTTTTAAAAAACATATAATTGAAAAAGATTAAAGCAATAAATCTAGAAATCCAAAATTTCCTCTGAATAATTGAGAATTAGCCCTATGAGTTCTTAAAAGCACATGCCGTTAGTCTGTTTTGTTTTCTTTTTTTGAACAGCACTTCATGAGCTACTTAAAGGAAAATAAATTTTAAATCATAGAACTTACTCTATGATATACATACAGTTACATTCAGCAAACAGTTTATAAAAGGAATGGAACAAACTCTACCAATTTTTTGTTGTCTTTCCATAATATAATTTTCCCGCTAAGATATGATCACCCACTAACAACCATATTTTCATTCTTTGTTTCTAGCCGTGGGAGACATGTGACTGTTTCTCTCTGTAGAATGTGAGTGGGGTCACATTCATGGTTAGTGCTACAGGAAGGGTTGTGTTTGCTCCATGCTGTCTTTCTAAAGACTCTGGAGATTATGACCCTAATTTACAGCCATGATAACTGATACTAAACTGTAGTAGAGAAATGCATTCATGAGTTAATATAATGAACATTGGAATTTCTTACAGAAGCTAATAATTACCTGAGTAATACAGTTTAAAAAAAATTACATGCCCTGGAATTCTCTCTGATCCTAGAAAACATGTTACTTTCAACATCAAGCCTAATTCATAGTTATTTCACTACTAAGTTTGATTTTTTTCCCATTTTATTGATATGAATAAGTGCAAAATTTAAGGTTTACAATATAGTTGAGCATTTTGTGCACATACGTATCCTGTCAAGGTGACAAGGGCTTTCCCACTCTCCTTTTGTCCCTCACACTACCCTCCCTCCTTTCCTCCTCCCCCATCCTATCCCCCTGTTTCACTTTGGTTTTCATTTTAAGTTCCAAAGGAGTTGTGATCTGGGTCTCTCATATCAGAGAGACCATTCGATGTTTCACCTTCTGCTTCTGACTCACTTCACTAAGCATGATGTTCTCAAGTTTCTTCCATTTGCCTGCAAAAGCCTAAGTTTGATTTTTATTCTTATCAGAAATGTCAACTTTTGACACCTTACCTGTCTGAATTCTGACATCTTAACGTTAACAGATTTAGTGGAATGTTAGATGTATTGGTATTGTAAAAAGATCTACCTTTAGACACATTGAATAGGAGGAGATATCACCACAATATTGTACTGTTGCTGTCGAGCCCCCTCCTTTTTTCCTGGTAGTTGCTTTGAGTGAACATGTATCTAATATTTTGGGACATAGTTACTTTGTGGCCTGCCAGGAAAGTCAGAAACCTAGTGTTGAAATTAAAAAAAATTATTGTTTCTGTTTTTCCACAGATATACTCTATATTAAGAAATTCATGATATTTGTATTTTAAAAAGAGCCTGCGTGAAAAAAAAAAAAAAACCCAACAAAATAAAACACCCAAAACAGAAGTTTTTGTTTGGATGGTGAAAGGACTTAAAATCAAAGAGTAAATTACTTCAAATTGGTATCCTTCAACTATAATTTCACTAAGTTGTTTGTTGGGAGCATTTTTATGTCATATTTCTCAAACATATTTTTTCTTTATAATGGTAAAATGATGGTCATTTGGTCTTTCTCAGATCTGAGTTGTTTTGTGCACTAACACAATTGTCCCATCACTACACATGTTACAGAACAGGCCTGGAATGATAACTTTATTTTTAAACATGCTGTGCCTTTTCAGTACTGCAAATAAGAGCCGTCTTTCAATCTGGTCTGACAATTTCCTTGAAATTTTAATTTAAAAAGATCAAATTATGCTATGCCGATAATTATGTACGGTAGTTTCAACTTTCAGTATGAGGAAAGTCTGGACCACTTTCTACCACCTTGATATCACTCATGAACAGAAATTATCTGAATATATCACCAACCTGGAAATTGACTTAATTATTATTTGACTGTCACCTTAATTGACAGCATAAATGATAAAACACTGTGTGTGTCTAGGTGTTCCCGGATAAGTCCCTGCTACTTACTAGTGTGATGATCCTGGCAAAGTTATACAAATTTCTAAATCATTTTTTTCCACCTTTAAAAGGATGGGGTAGAAATTATGTATATAAATATATCTGGCATACATTAAGTACTTAGTTGTGGCCACAGTCAACTCTTTTAGTCTTTAATTAGATATGTAAATAAGTTTTTGTCATATCAGCTTTGCTGAAATTCTATAAATAAGAATATTTTCTTTGTATTTAGATTCATAAGAATGGTAATGTTTGGAACAATTTAATTGGCCCTTGTTAGCCACAGTAACAACAGCAGGAATCTATGTTCATGCTCAGAGATATTCAGGTCAACGTGCTGCTCTAATTTGGGTAGGCACACCGGGTCGGGTCTGCTGTAGATGACAAGGCCAGTTGAGTTCAGCTGTAGGGTGGACGCAGGCTCAGTTCTGCTCAATGTGTTGTTGAACTGATAGCACCTGCCTGTGACACCCTCTTCTCCTGGTGGGTCAAGGACCCGGCCAAACCATGCACTCACTACCTGAGATTTAAGTAGATATGATTACTTAATATTTCATTCTAAAGCAAGTGATAAAAATTGAGTCTCCACCTAGGAAGCCAGAGAGCATATTCATGTCGGGTTGGAAAATAAGGAAATACTGTGAAATCCTCCAGATATCGTCACGACAGAGGCTAGGAGGCAGGTAGGGGTCTGAAAGCTGTTTAGGCTTAGAAAAGAGAAAAATGAAGCAGAGGATGTTGCTGGGGGCTAGTAAGGTAGTGCAGATGAAATGAGACGAAGAAGAAAAAGAAAAAAGAAGAGAAGGAGAGGTTGTTTCTGAGGGCTGAAACACGATACTAAAGAACACACAGAAAAGGGAAGAGATTTTAAAAGTAGCAGCTGGTTTTGAAAAGTGGCATGTGTATTTTGCCATCATCACAAATGGAGAGAGAGTGTAGTTATTAAAATGGATTATGGCTGTTCAACAGTCAGGCTTATTCAGGCACTAGCTACTTTTGCAGCATCTTTGGAAAATATATATTATTCATGCAACAAAATATATGGTGGATTGAAAGCCAAGCAAGTGATTAGTTTACATGAAATAGACTGTTTCCGCAAAATGTTAAAACCATTTTACCAAGCTCTATTTACACGAAGTAAATATGCTTGTAACTAATGACTCTATTAATTAAAACATCAGAATTCTCATTCTTTAATACATTGCGGACTTAATTTTGTCACGGTGTATGGTAAATTTTCTTAAAGACATTATTTTTTAACGTTTTTATTAGTTAAGACTTTTTAAAATCATGTCGAATTGACAAGCACAAATGGACTCAAGTAATGTAATTATAACAACTGCAATTCATTTCTATTTGAGTGTTCAGTCAATATAAACTGTTGAAAATGCAAAGGCTAATAAAAAAAAGCATTCTGGCCCCGAAGAAGCCCAGATTAAAGAAAAACACATGATTTTGTATGGTATGTTGGGATCTGTAACTGGAGAATTCACGCAGATGACAAAGTAATTTGCAGGACAGAGGAAGCATGAGTGTCACTAGTGTGTGGGGTTGAGTTGGACTATGAACAGAAGCTGGGTAGATGGAGAGTAAGAGCCATGACAACAGAGGGAAAGATGGGTAAGGGCACAGAGTCATGACAGATGAAAGTGGCTATGCGGAAGGAGTAACCTGGGGTATCTGGTAACTGTTCTGCAGGCTAGAGGTAGGACACAAGGCTGGCAGGGTAGTCTGGACTCAGAAACAACAGTCACGTTAGTTGAGCTCTCTGCCCTTCTTACAGCCTTCTGTGTCAGCTGCCACAGTATGACCCGACATCTCCAATCACAGAAGAATGTTGCAAGTTGTTTGTGTGGAGAGATTGAAATGGGCACCCACGTAGGAAAACTGGGGACAGCCACATGTTAATGTAAAATCCAGTCTACTTTGGAGAGCCAACGTGATCTCTATGAGGATTCTTAGCTAAGAAGGCTTATGGCAGAGGAAATCCCGGTTTGGTAAGGGAATGAAGCAGAGGGAATGAAACAGATAGAATGAAACTCAGAGATAAAAGCCAACGTGGGTTGAGGGAAAAAGCAAGCAACAAACTAAACAAAATGAAACAAAACAAAACAGAAAAAAGGGAGTAGTGTGCTTCCCAGACCTTCATCTTGGAGACCTCTTGGCTTTGAACTCCGAGAATTCCCTTTGAGGTAAATTAGCTCACCTTTTATGAAATTCGATCAAACTGTCCTTTAAATCCACTTTGGACTCTCCGAAGCATCATCTCTGTTCTCTTTATCACCTCTGCTGTTTATTGCGCGTGCTCAGGCAGGTCTTACGTTGTCCTCGCTCCTTCAGCCATCCCAGCACCTTCTACTCCTACTCATTGTCTTTTCTTTGAGACAGTTCAGTGTTTGCTGTCTGTGCCTTTTGCTTTCTTGTGGTTCTGGAGATGGAACCCGGGACTCCACACTGCTGTACATCTGCAGAATACATCCCCAAATCTGTTTAATATTTTTATTTTGAGGGGGGGGGTCTCTAAGGTGCTAAGTTGCCTGGGTTGGGTTATACCTTCAGTTATGACTCAGCCTCCCAGAGCACTGAGATTACAGGTATGTAGGCATGCTCAGCTTCTGCTACTTGTTGTTGCCTATTTTTTTGTAGTACCTGCATTTTTTACTCCGTATTCATTGTATGTTGCAATTACTTATAATAATTATAATGCAGAGCTTTGATTATGGTTTTAGATTTTTCTTTTTGGTAGTACTAGGAATTGAGCATATAGCCTTTACACTGAGCTGTATCTCCTACCTTATCTCCATCTGCTTTCTGAAACATCTTTAATTTTGAGACAGAGTCTTTCTAATTTGCTGAATTGCCCAGGCTGGACTGAAACTTGCGATTGTCCTGTCTCAGCTTTGCAGAGTGTTGGAATTACAGACCTTTGCCACGGAGCTCAAATGTTTTCGCTATTAAGAGATGTTATTGATAGCAACCTTTGCATCACTGTGACAGAATACCTGACCCAATACATACATAAGGAGGGAAAATTTACTTTAACTGACAGTTTTGAAAGTTTCCGTTGGTAGTTGACTGTTCTATTGCTTTGGACCTGTGGTGTGAGAGTGGATAGCGTTGGAACCCGCTCACCTCACGGTAGCCAGGAAACAGAGAGAGAGAAAGGCTTGGCGACGCACTACACACTTCAAGGGCTCACGCCTAATAATCTAATCACTGCTTGCTCACATTGGAAAGCTTCTGCCACGTCTCAGGACCGCCACAGCCTTGGCACCATGCCTATAACTCACGAACCTTGGGGAAACCTTTGAAACCCAAACTACAGCAAGGAGTTTTCACATGGTTGTTCCCGGCCTGTATCTACAAGCGAACCAGTGAGCATCTTTTATTCTTCGCTCCTGACATCCAGCTGAAACTCCTGTCCTTCCATATTTGCTGAGGGCAATCCTGGTTTAAGCACTGAACATCCACCGTGCTTGGAGAGTCCTCAGTCTCAGGCACACGGGGTGGCTGGCGGCCTTATACATCGGTGTGACTTTGCCTATCCTTCACTTTTCCTTCTTAGGAAAAACCTTGAGAAGGTAATTTTGCTGTTGTTCTTGCTCCGGGTTGTTTTAATAGGTCCCTGACTGTTTTCCAGTCATTTTTCTGTAAAAGCCAAGCTTCCTCCAAACAACAGATTGCCATTTCTGGTTGGGTAATGTCACTTCCTTGTCAGATATTCCAATTCTTCCCCTTGGCCCACTGAAAGAAGCTTACATGCTTGGGGTTGATATTTGTTATCCTCCACAATCTTTTACCAGCCAGTCTTTTTCATTTTTTCATGACATATGAGTCATTTCTGAATCTTTTAGAATTTATTATTCATTATTATAAACAAGTGTGTTTTTCTTTTTTGGCGTGAGGGTTAGGATACTGAAGTGGCTCAATACAGATTTCTAGTTGATAAAACCTGGATAAGCAGTTCTTTTTTCTGATATGACCTGTTACTTTAGAGTTGGTCTTAAAAAAGTTAATCTCTTTATAGGACAACAACAGGTTAGCAGAGTTGGTAGAAAAAATTCAATAGACAAACACTAAAAGGCAGTCTGTACAATTAGATTTTTAGATCAAATTATATTTAGTAGTCAAAATTTTTAGTAAGTCAAAAATTATTTTTCTTTTCTAGTAAGTCAAAATTATTTTTCTTGTCACTCTAACAAAAAACTAACCCTACTTTATAAATCATCATTTTATAGATCTCTCTTATGCACAACTGGTAAGAGGGTTTTTGATGGTCTTCTTTATCATAGAAGAAAAGCCTAGAAGTTTCTTCATTTATTGAACCCCCCTGCCCCACCCTGAGGTTTTCAATTTGATTTTTTTCTCTTCATCTGTAGTGTTATTGATGGGTTTGCTACTGGCTGCTGAGAGGTTTAGAGGAACTCTATTTATAACCCTCCAAGCTGGTCTAAACTCCTGAGGGGTTCTTCTTGCCCGTCTGCTGCTGCTCTCCTCTTTGCAAAGACGTTGGCGTGAATCCAAGCTGTCCGTCCAAACAGGTTGTGGCTGCTAAGGGTGCTGCCTTTTGTCGTTTCTGACCTTTGTTACTAACACACCAGAAACCATCACTGCTCTCTGCTGTGGCTCTCTGTCTTTTCTAGGTGTGATGGTGATCAAATAGGTGAATATTTTGTACCTTATTATTGATTGGTGATTTATTATTTTTCTTGACATGCACTTGTGATACATAATAATAACCATCAGCTTTAGACTTTGACCTCACAAAAAATAATTAAAAACGATATCCATTAACCTGGGAGTCTCCAAAACCTGGCCTGCAGAGAAGCGCCAGTCCATGGCCTTGGAACAACATGGCCGCAGCGAGCAGGGGATGAGTAGGGAATGAAGCTCCGCCTCAGTCAGTGTGCTTCTATTCGGTCTGATGCCGCTGCTAAGTGACAGGAGGCGGAGCTTCACTGCCGCTCCCCTCCTGCTGCTGCTGTCCATTTCAAAGTCACCTTCTAGCAATCTACTGTGGAACAAGATCTCCTCTTCTCTCCTTCCCCCTCTCCTCCTCTATTAGCATGGTCTTCAACTTCAGTGTGGAAAGGTTGGGTGGAAACTACTGATTAAACACTTCTCACTCTTTTTTTCTCTTTAGCTCCCACAGAAGCTTTCTGCTGTCTATAAGCTGGATTACTCTAGATACTTTAGTTATCTCATGTAAGTGGAATTGAATATTTGTTCTTTTATGACTGGTTTAATTTCGCTTTGCACAGTGAACTGAAGCTTCATCCATGTTGAAGCATGTGTAGAACCTATTTCCTTTTTAAAGGTAATATGTCACCATAGGTAAATAAATACTACATGTTATATATTCATCCTTTGAAGGACACCTGGATTTCCTGTATCTTTTGGTGATTCTGAATAAAGTTGACATAGAAATAATATTATGTAAATATCTTTTTGAGTTTTGTTTTCTCCTCTTTGAGTATATATTGAGAAGGAATTCCAAGATTATGGGGTAGTTCTATTTTAAATTTTATGAAGAACCATTGTATTCTTCCAACATAACTGCACCATTTTACTTTCCAACCAGAACTGAATAGGTGTTCCAATTTTTCCATATCATCACCAACTTTTGCTGTTTCTAGATTTATTTACTTACTTATTGAGAGTAGCCACCTCAATGGATGTGAGGTGACATTTAACTATAGTTTTAATTTACATATAAAAATTCTTACTGATGATGAGCATTTATAAATTAGTTATTGCCCACTTGATTATCTTATTTAGAAAAATATCTATTCACGTCCACGGTCCATTTTAAAATTGGTTGCTCACTTATTTTTGTCATTTAGTTGTAGATGTTTATATGTCTTATATTTTAACCCCAATAAGATATATGACTGGCAAATATTTTATCCCATTCTTTGAGTTTTCTTCGTATTATGTTGTTTTGTAGTAGCTGCCTTTTGAAAATCATCTTGATTTGTTAATTAAATCAGAATCAAGAATTGACAGTACATCATCATAAGTGTAAATAAAATCTAGAATCAGAACAAACCTTTATGTTAAATTAGATTTTACCTTGGGATTCACAGGGTGGAGAGCTTTGTTGAGGCAATAGATGAGTAAAGTAGCATTCCTTACTAACGCGATTTTGCTTTCAGAACTAAAGAAAGATTCTGTAGTTCTTGAGGTTTAGATGATCAGTACGAACTCCTCATGCTCCTTGTGAAATACACAATTATCTATAAAATTCTTTTGTACTGGTACCCTGATTGTGAGTTTCCAAGGCCACTGTACTGACTTCTACCCATCATGCCTTGCAAACTCTGTAGTCACTGTTGTAGCTCTTGAAGTATGTGCACTAACTTAGTGTAGTAATTATTGTTCTTATTTTGACTTTAGGTGCTGACTCATAGCAGAAGATCAGTTATGTTTTTGTTTTAAGGATTTTAGTTTAATTTTTCTTGGAGTTGCCTTGTAATTACATATCCCAGAGTAGTCTTAACTGATCACTTCAAGTCTTCTTTATGCAGATATCTATCAATTTGTATTATGCTTTATTTGAGCACAAATCCTTTAGAAAAGACATGTGAGCTTAGTCCAGACTCAGTGTACAGGAAATGATCTGCTAGGGTACAAATCAGTATGAGGATTCTATACAGGATTGTAGAAAAATAATTTAAAAAATCTATGGTAGTTTAAAGATAACTCACATTTAGGCAAAATCTTGATCTTTATACATGTGGGCAATAATGAATTAAGCTTAATATGCATATAATGGGGCACCAGTCAGTAAACCAAATTACCAAAAATTTAAAATTTCACCTGTCCCTCAAACTTCTAAGGGCAATATGATACCTGCTTTTACAGAATTTTAAATATTGATAGACGAGAATGATTTGTAAGATATGGATTTAAATCCCTCCAGGTATGAAGCCCAATTCTTAACAAGTTCTATTTCAGTCTTTCAAGTTTTGAATCTCTATATATGTAAAGTACTTAAAGATGCATTAATTATACATTTGTCTTGAAAACAAGTAGAAAGATATAAGGAGAAGATATTCGTATTTTGGAATGAAAGGAAGTGGAAGCCAAGAAACCTGGATACTAGATCTGTGCTTGTCAGTAATTATCTCTGTGACCATTGTCACTCATACTTTCAAGCTGTCATTTTTCTAATTAACTAAATCCATGTAAGGTTCCAACATTTAATTTTTATATATGTCTACAAAAATATGCAAGAATGTAGGGAACACATCATAATGTTCTTTATGTTAACTTCCTTCATGTTGGTTGTTAGGTGTCGACTCATCCTACCTTCATTGACAATATATGTGTGTCATGGTTAATATCTAAAATGTCCCCAAGTCTTGCATGTTTGGAGGGAGATTTGATCATGGAGTGTTACACTACTCATTGGTACTCCATTGGTACTTCATTGATGATTTCTTGTGCTGTCAGAAGTCATACCTGGACAGAGGAATGGGTCACTTGGAGTATGACCTGATAGCTTCCTTACTGGAGCTCCCCTCTTTCTCTGCTTCCTAGTTGCCATGGCATGAGCAGCTTTTGTCCACCCCCTGCCCTTCTCCTATTGCTGGCGAGGCAAAATGCATCTCTCCTTTAGGTTGTGGGGGTTAGATAGTAAGTCCAGCAATGAGAAAATGACTAGGACTAAAGTGACCACTGCTTCCTTACTTAATTATTTATATGTTACAATTGAAGGACACATTGTGATGAATCCATTTTTGATGCGATATGAAAAGAATTAATATATGATGATTCTGTCCCTTGCAGTCATAATTTCTAAGCATATCTGCATTATTTTGGCAGGGCTTTAAGTCATAACCAAATATATAAAACAAAAGATAAGTATTAATATGAAAAAGGTAATTAATGACAGTTGAATGTGGATTAGTATTACCACAATGGGGAAGTGTAGCCATTTTCTTTTTGTTCTTAAAGTTTAGAGATTGAGAAAGTGACCAGACAGACAAAGAATTGGGAATCGCCAAGATATTTGGGAAGATTAAAGTAATTGAGATGTGCAGGCTGGATTGAAGAAATCTTAGGGAAAACTGAGACCATCAGTTAAAATTAAAGCAATGCTATTCAGCTTAAGGAGGTAAAACAAACCAGAAGGTAGACATTCAATAAATTCAATTTAAGTTTCATGGAGATATAGCTTTATTTAATATGGGGAACAACTTTCTAGCAACTTGAACAGTCTAAAAGTAGATTGGGTTGCCTTTGTGGGACAGACTGTTTTCCATAATAGAAATTGTTCAAGCAGTGGTCAAATTAGTAGACCAACTCAGATATCCTGTCAGTCAGGTAACCTACATAAGCTAAGTGGGTCAGCTGAGACATCCGTGTACAATCCACCAAAAGGTTTCCGCATCTTCTGATTTTTCTAAAGCACCAGGAAATCGTTATGTTTTTTGATTCCATATGGATACAAATTAGAGATACTTTTAGAAGTATCTGTGGGCCAGTGAACTATGCAAAATTCATCTGGTTTGAGCATAGACTGATAAACTGATTTTTTTTTGATATCTGAACACTGTTTCCGGTGTCTAGTTGCTTTGTCATCGGTAGATATATGTGTGACATGTCCTATCAGGTCACCGAACTTTGATATAGATTCTGTTGATATTTACAAATCACTAGGGTTGTAAAATCACTGGATGCACTAAGTTATAAGAACGCATATTTCAGAATAGCCAATAGTTTAATATTGAAATTACATTTCCCTTTGTTTAAACCATTCCCCAATGCCTCAGAGGAAATTTGTCCCTGGCAAATTTTCTGCTCCTTTTTATTACCTTGATGCCTCATTTTCCCTCTCCTCCATAGCTTCTAAGTGCCAAGGGTCCACCTTCATTTTTTTTTTTTTTTTTGGCACTTCATGACATTTAATTCCTCACCACTCTGTTCAACTTTTGGCTCTACTTTTGTTTGTGTAAGGCCTGGTTTTGTGTTTAGGCTGAGACCTTTTAAATACATACAACAGTAGTGCAGTAGTGGAATTCTAACAAAGAGATTCTGATTCTTTTGGAAGTTCTCATTTCCAAAAAATAAAAAAAAATTGAGTCATGAGAGATTTCTCTGAAAATGAGAAGGCAGATCTTCAGAGTTTATTCTAATGGGTCATTTGAGCTGTTCTGTGTGGAGGCTGCACTCACTATATGTGGGGAGTCACTTGAGTTGGATTTTGGATTCCACCACAGGCTTTGAAAGTAGATAACATATAAGTTTCCTGTGCCTCAGTTTCTTTGTCTTCATTAAAGAATTCTATTGTTTATTATTGTCTTAATTACTTTCTCACTGCTGAGACAAAATACTCAACATCACATGACATAGCTCACAGTTTCAGAAGGTCTTTGTGGGAGGCTGACAGTGGCTGGAAGGGTCTGGTGGAGAACAGCTGCTCAAGGAATCACAAGAGGAAGAATCAGAATCTCAGAAGAAGCTGGCGTAGGAGTTTATATCATTCCAGGACACACTCCTGTAACTTAATCGACCACACGCCTGTCCTCCAGTGCACATCTATAATCCATCCCTCCTGAGGAGTCCCCACCACCTAGCAGCACATGGAAACCATAACTATTCCCCACATTAGACTTTTGGGACATATTGCAGATCTGAAACACACCAATTGTGTAGAGTAATTTTAAGGATTGAAATTTTTAAAAAAGTACCAGCACTGTCTAATTTGAATGTATTCAAATTTCAAAACATTTCCAAATTTTGAAAGACATCCCCCAAATTCATTAAAATTACCAGGTGTATTTGTTGGTGTTCTCAAGAGATATGGAAATAAGCTGTGTGTGTATATGCGCGCACACGTGTGTGTGTGTGTGTGTGTGTGTGTGTGTGTGTGTGTGTGTAGGATATGTTGGAAGACTGAGAACAGACTTGTAGTTCAAGTCCAAATGTGACCTGCTAGCAGAATTTTCTCTTTCTTGAGAGAAGATAGTCTTTTTCTATTAAGAGCTTCAACTGAAGGAAGGTAACCGTGGAAGGTAATCTGTTTTATTTATTGAAAGTCTACTAATTTAACTGTTAATCATACTGAAAACTGTCTTCACAGAAATATCTAGAATAATGTTTGACCTAAAATCTCAGTACCACTGCCTAACCAAAGTTAATGTGGAAAATTAAACATCATGTTAGACAGCAATTGAATTTTATTATGAGTTCCCTAGTAGGCAAGGAAAAAAGAAATAATTTTATATGTTCTGAAGTTTTTTATAAAGAAAAATTTTTTCTTACTGAGATAATGTTTTCTTATGCAATATATTCTATAATGTAGTGAAATTTTTCATATTCAATCTTTTATTGTGGGTGTTGACCATTATTACCTGTGAAGTTTTAAGAATTAATGTTTTATGGTTACATGTTTATGAAAAATTCTCTTCATAAATCCAGTCAAAGTCAGTTTTTCTCAGGTTATTCAGTAGCGATTTGCTTTTGGGTACATTTATACCTTCCACTCCTTCCCCACAAAGTAGAGAAATTTTGTATGTTGTTGCTTTTACTTCTTCAAGCCTTGACTAAACTTTAGGCATGTTTGAATTGGGAATCATGCCATCTTCTGTACTCAGTGTGTCACGAAATCCTGTCATTTCTGACTCCAGCATTCTTTAAAAATTGTGCATCTTATGTCTTCCTGTTGCCAATGTCTTACTTTAATCTCTCACTGTTTCCTCATGTAAACCTTGACAGTAGCTTCCAAAGCTACCTCAGCTTCTTCTCGGTCACTTCAAATGTTGACTTTATGCCACCACCAGGCAGGCTTCTCCCAGGACATAGTATGCTATTTCTTCGTTTGACAATTGTCTCTGATTTCTGAACGCTCAAAATCCAAAGTTTCAGCATTGCTCTTCCATGTGTATCCCTGAACCTTTGACCACACTGAATTACTTCGAGTATCTAGGATATGCCATTATGTCATGTATTTTTGTCTCAGGACATTGTTGTTTCCTGTGCTTAGAATAAGCTTGCCTCCCAGTCAACCTAAACAATCCTGGATGGTCCTTAAGACTCAGCTTACAGGTCACATTCTCATCCGACTTCCTGACACACCTGAATCCACTCCTCCCTCCTTCTTCCACAGCAGCTTCAACCTTTGGGTGACGTCTTGTTGAGTGTCAGGGTCTGAGATTAAGATGCAGGTGGAAATTACAAATTGTTACGATTGTCCTCGAGAGTTCCCTCCTGTGACTGTATATTCATGCTTCAATGCAGACTGACATGCTATTGTCCTGTGAATTCCACGGAACCATCTTTTCCTCAGGTGTTGGAGCGGTGTGTGATTTCATTAATCAAGCATCAGCAAAGCAGCTGGCTTACGTCTAATTTATAATCGTGATTTTACATATGTACATACACGTTTATAATGCATGCATATATATAAAAGAACGGTGCATAGTAGTTCTAAAACTAGGCAGATCCTATGTTCCACACTGAGAAGCACATGCATGTGGAAATGATGCTGACTATGAGAATCCTCGAATGGCCATCTGTGTACTTTCCTCGCACATTTGCATAGTTTAATACAAATGGGGTAAATGATTATACTGCAGTGTGTGTAAATTAATTCTACACTATTAACTAAGGTGAAATCGCCACTATCCACAAATTGGCAGTATCTTTCCTTCTTTTTTTCCCTGGTCCATGATATTTGCAGTCCATTCAATGTTCAGTCTTTAAGAAATGTAACATGTATTTTTGCTTCGTGCCATCCTCATTTTAAACATCGGCGATTCGCACTCTGACACAGATTATTGTTTTCCACTCAGAGGTCTGCAAGCCACGGCAGAGGGGACACTCCCTGGCTGCAGACCCCTGACTCTTTTTGTTCCCCTTCATCCAACATGTTGAAGCTTTGCTGGCCATTGAATGGAAGCGCACGGTCTCCAACAGAACACAAAGGACAAGGCACGGAGAGTCCTTTTGGCAGAACTCTCAGCGCGCAGAACATGTGGCTAACATGTCTGGCTCTTTGTGACCTGGTTCCACATAGAGATGAATCTAGTTTATTTGATAGGCTGGTGAAAAATAATATAGGACAGTTAGAATACAGCATAAATGCTAAATAATAACATGACAAGCACAATATGTCAGGGGACGCATAGTAATGCAACTATGTCTGTAAAACATTTACTGTATTTTGTCTCTAAAATGCTCAACAACAACAACCCACCAAATGGCGGCATCTGTGCTTATTTCCTCCCTGGTCCTCGATATTTGGAATCCTTTCAATGTTCAATGCCCAAAAACGCAATAAATATTTTTACTTTGGTACAGCCTTATTTTAACACTGGAGTTGGTACCAGCCAGGATGGTCGGGTTACTCACGTCATGTGACTCTCCTCCCACCATCCGATGTATTTACAAGTAAAAACGGATCAAGTGAGCATCAGAGGCAGCCTGGGAAGAGGCTTAAGAGAGAGGCTCAACAAGGGGACTTTTCATCAACAACCTTGTTAGAAGTGGCCGGTGAGATGGGAGGTAGAGATGGTAGGTACTATGAACTCTGATCTATTTGAGCACCAGGTGGCACCACTGTCTTCTCCCCTGGCTGCTGCCTATCTGTGTCAGGAACGAGTCCAGACGCTAGGATACATAGGGAAGGCGGGGTAAAGGTTATGCGGCTGTGCAGGTCGGGAGAAGATTGGGGGTGAGAGGTGGTCGGTGTAGCGATCAGAATGGTGTTTACTTATCACTTCCTAGAGAAGGTTCTGATCATGCTATCAGACATAATTAAACCTAAATTTATGAGTCAGAAACATAGTTTAGCTTCAGATATTACTTGATGGTAAAATTATTGACAAGTTGTTTGTTCAGGTTCCTAAATGCAGAGAAATGGATAAAAACCAAACAACCCAAACTAAGCAAATCACTCACTTAACACATAGTTAGCAGTTCATTGATAAGTGTGCACCACACGGCTTGTCATATCAAGAAAATCTCTTCTCTTCTTTAGTAGTTTGTTTCTGAGGAGACTGAGTTGGGTAACCATCAAATGCCTTTTTTTTCCCCATTTGCAATTCCTTTTTTCTCATTATGTCCTCTCATTAGAGGACATGTGCAGTACAGCTGCTACAGTATTTAGTAGCCTAGTAAACATATTTAAGCCATATTCCTGGATTTTCTTGTTCTACGCTTTATATTATTTTTAAATGTTTCACTTACAATTCTTGTTATCTATTAAGAGTTTATATGCTCTTAAGATTTTCTCTAAATAGTTCCTGAAGTAAGGAGGGACAGACATATGATTATATAATCATAACATATCCCTATTAGTTATAAATTAGTTATAGAATTGCTCCTGCCCTCAAGAGGTTTACAACAAAATAAAAGGCTTTTGCCTTAGATAAAGACTTTTTTTTAAAGTCTAAGTTTGAAGAGTAGAGATATCTAAGAGCAAACTCAGGGGAGGGAGGAATACTTGATTTCACTATTAACTTTGTAGTTCTATTGTTGGCTTTGCATGGCCTTGAGTGAAATGGGTAACTCTCTGAGCATCAATTTTTCATTAGTAAAAGGCAGATTCATCTGGGGACAGTCAGGCACTCGCATAATGTAAAGGGATGAAATGTATAGTGCATGATATTTGATTGCTATTATCTAACCCTTGGCTACAACACTACTCTCAACAACGCTAGTTGAAGGAAATGTCAGTTCAATTCACATACTAAAAGAAAAAAAAATATTTTGCCTGAAATTTGACACATTTTCTTCTGGGAAGTGCCACACTATTAAGGCTACAGGTACAATAGATGGTGTTTTCATTTTAAGCTACTATTTTCAGCAGTTGCAGATGATATTTGGCATTGTGTTCCTAGTGGAAGAAAGTAAATATTCTTTTGGGAAAAAAATACCTCTGTAGAGCTTTAAACCTGGAAAAGAATGAATCTGAAGGAAGAAAAATTGGGAATATTTTCCTTAGGCACTGTTCAATTAATCAGAGAACAATCAAGAACAAAAATACCTTATATTTCCTTTATAATTATTTTTCAAATATTTCCTTATTTTTAGTTTGTTGACTTTTTTTTTTTAAGAAAGAAATCCAGGTGTATAGCAGATGGCCCAGGTTGTATCACCTCTGGGAGTGGAAGAGCTATTATTTTGGAATAGACGGAGAAGGAGGGAAATGTGGCAGGGAAGGCAGAAAACTTGATTCTTGTCTTCAGGCCCAGTGACTTCATGGAAAACTGCAGTGGAGACGCTGGAGTACAGGTGGCTCTGAGGTTGGACCGACCAGGCAGAGCTTTTCTGTGATAATGGGTGAGTTTCTTGATTTCTCTGAGCATTGGACTCCTTGCATAAAGTGAACACTGTAACATCAGTCTTTTGAGAGAATGAAAACCATATACACAATTTGTAGTTCAAAGCCAAGACCACAGCAGAGGCTCTATAAGTGGAAGCCATGGTTTTGGATGCAGCTGAGCGGTAGAACACAGGGCTAGCTTTCTAGAAGATCTGTGTTTAATCCCCAGCTTGCGCATTCAAGTATGCACATCACAGAGGAAGAAAAGAAGTAGGCAACTCATAGGACAGGAATGATGCGTTCACAAGGATACCCCTTATCCCTTTGACATGTTTGGGGCAGGAATAGAAATGGCGTCTTTGCTCAATGGCTTGCCTCTGCTGGGAATGGCAGGTGATGCTTCTATCACCCTTCAGTTGGTGCACAAGGAGAGTCACCTACTGGTCTTTCTCCAGATTCAAAAAATATCACTCCTTCCACGTTCTCAATTATTATTGAGATCTGCCCTGACCCACAGCCAGTTTCTCTGAGGCCTGGTTTTCTGTTTCCTTACTCATTTTCAAAAACAGTAACTGTTTTTCGTAAAGATTTGCAGTAGACCGACAAAAGCCATGCATGCTACTTTTTCTCCACATCATTTCTCAGTCTCTTTCTCGGCTGCCATGTGACCGGCAGCATGCCCTATCCTCAGTTGCTTTTATTTCCTCAATCGCTTGCCTCTGGTGACTGCTAAAGCAAGACAACCCCTCTTGAACACGTTTCGTGTAAGACATCCTTCCTAGCCTATCACACACCCAATAGGGGAATATTCACCCACCACCTTAGGCGTGCAATAAATGAACTTCCTTACATTTTCTGAAATGGAATTGAATTGAATATCTACCTGGAACTCCCAGTTGAAATATGCTATATCCACTTAATATCAATCAAAATTGGGCTGCCTCTTTTTTTTTTTCTCCCATTTTTGGTGTTGTAACTCAAGAGGAGTTAGGACGTGCCAGGGGTTGGACCTGGTTCCTAGCATCTTCGTCTCTGTCTGCTGGCATCTGCTCAGATTTCTTCATCCAGGTCTGATTTTGAGAATTTGGTCTGTATAGCTCACCGCACAGCCCTCTGTCATTCAGCGCTGCCAAACCTCAAAGTTCCAGGCCAACCCCTTGACGCTGCCAGGCTTGTAGAACTTAGCAGCTGCTCCCTTGTGCCTCCAAGGATCGAGCTCAGCTCCCATGAGCCTCCCGGGCCCCGCCTCCTTCTTGGATGCCATGTGATCCTGACAGACCTGTGAGAAAGGCTTTAATTGAATCCTTCTACAAGACAACCCAGGCTGAGAAGTACTGCAACTTTCCCCTTTTTAGTGTACTTGACAAGCAGAGGTGTACATTTTCGAAGCAAAATCTAACTTCACCATTTAAGCGTCTTCCACTGCGCTGTGCTGCTTACTGCTTTCTGAAGGATACAAGGCCTTTTAAATTCGTGCTGAATCTTGCTGTTTAGTGCCATCTTGTAATAGTTTAATTCACAATTTTCAGTTAAATGTCACCTTAAAAAGTAAAACAAGACAAAGCAGAACTTAAGGCAATGTTTCTCAAAATCTGCTTTATGTTTGGATTACCCGCACTGTTTATTAAAAATGCCTACTCACAGGCCTAAGGTTGGCCTTACAGAGCCAGTATCTGCAAGAACTAAGGAAGAGAATCCAGACGTTATCAACCCAGCTTTATACTTATGATTTATGACAACTTTACAAGCTAGTTTTTGAACAAGAGTAGCTATGTCTGTTTTGCTCTGGATAAGGAGACGAACTATCAGAAATGTGAGATGGCATGCTTTTGAGCTGGTTCATCAGGCCAGCTAACAATTGGAAACTTTATAGATGGCGTAATGACCTTGACATTGGGGAAGACAGAAGAAAATTGAGGAAAAAAAGATGGATTCCTGAGATAATCCCTCCCTTTCCTGATTCTGCCTGCAGGCAGGCCCATGTAAGAGTGTATGAGCCTGTGAGAAAATGTAGGAGTTTAAACTTCAACTAACTTCGGAGTTAAGATCTGTATTCCCAAATGAAATAACTTTGTTATTATTTTTAATTCCCCTTGCCCAAATACCCCAAGGCATTAAGCCGCTTGCTATGGCAGTCTGGAGGCAAGCACACTCTCAGAACCAAGGCAGCTTTTCTATTTTATTTTTTGCATCAGTGTCAAAATGTACAAGATGGGTTGAATGCCTGGGTTCCAATTTTCAGAAATTTGCACCTAAATTGCACCTGTAAAATATATCCTCGCACATGCAAGCAAGTTATTTTACTTGCAAATTATTGTTTTGCATATGCAATTACTTGTTCGCATCTGGATATACATTTTGTGGGACAATTAAGTGTTTACTTTAGAAAATTAGATCACTAATTTTATGTTCATTTATATGAGACTTAGAACTTAACAGAATTTTTGGGGGGATGAGGAGGGCCATGTATACCTCATATAGTCTAAACAGAGGGGCTGGGTTAAATTGTTTTTAATCTAATCATGGATTAGACAAATATATCCCAAATTTGGTCTGATGTGCTAGTTTCTACGGTCACAATGAAAATCCAGCTGTTCTGTCATTTAGACATGGATTTTAATAGTATATACAGTTGAGCTTCGGCAGGCAAGAAATTCGTTAATGTGTTGTTTGATAGCTTTAAAAGAAGGAGTTTTCATTATTTGTAATTGTTTAACTCTAATTTTCCATTATGTGCCATATCCCCAGGTTGAAAATTGTCAGTTGATATTTGTTCCTCACTAAGTCAACAGGTGAATTATAAAATGAGGAAATGGTGTCTGAATACATTTTACTGCCCTTCTAATCCACAAGATCCACATGATTTTTGTGTGACTCATGGAATCTATATCAGATAGTACATGGATTACTACTGGAGTCATGGTTTAGTGAAAACTGAAGCAAAAAAGTAGACTTTGAGTGAATGTCCTTCTTATAAAACATATTCAAGGTTTTTGTGAACTTATATACTTCTCTCTGGGCATAAAACAGAATTTCAGAGTACATGTGGAAAACTCCAAGATTAGAAGACTATTGCTTAGTGTATCCACATACTGTTACATGAGTAAAAGTGTATCAACACAAATGTACATACATGCATGTCGTTTTTTAAAAGTCTGTGTAGAACACTGGTCAAATAGACATACCCGGTTCCTTATCTTTCAGAATCTAACAGAACGTAGAAAATTTTAGATATTTTGCATGGAAAAATCTTGCTTTTGGCTCAGTTATCTTATTTGGAAAATAAATACATCGGAGCTTAAGGAGGTTAGCTGATTTTTATGACCATGAAGAGGCCAAGGAAGGTATAGTCTAAAATCTATTACATAGCATTCATTATTTTAAAAATGCGAAGAAATATAATGGAAGATTGAAAAGGGGTGGTTGCTAAACCCAGGAGGAAAGAATTTTCTAGAGATGGCTGCCTTCAGACGTGCAGTGATCTTCAGGGAAGAGACACAGCCAGGCTGAGAGAAGGTGTTGCGAGACGATTAGCTGCAGTTGTTCTTTCTGATCTTGTCTCTGATTCATTGCCGGCATTCCCACCACCAATTCTCACTGGGAGCCAGAGACCTAGAAAACCCATTGATGTCCTCCATCAAAGGGGCAAAAGACAGGAGGAGAAGTGTGCTCAGGGACTTGTGGTTTCAAACAGAAGACGTGAGATACTCTTCCATAAACAAGACTGTGTGAGATGACCCAAGATAGCAGAAGTTAAAATGCAGTGAATAAAAGAAAGAAAACAAGAGAAAGAATTGATGCCATTGGAACCAAAAGACCCGTTCATGCAATTGATGAAATTAAGTAGACATTTATTAGCCTCCCACAGATAGACAGATGGTTTTTTAATAAAAGTTTATGAGGGGATCCACTGACAGGTCCATTCTTTCTGCTTTGTTGATCATCTTTATTTTCTCCCCACTTTATTGATACATATAAGTGCAAAATAAAAAATTTACATTGATATTGAGCATTTTGTGCACATGCATATCATGGCAAAGTTACAAGACCTTCCCCTCTCTCTTTTTGGCTCTCCCTCGTTACCCTCCCAGTTCCCATTATTTTCCACATTAAGTTCCATGAGATAATTGTGATCTGGGCTTCTCATGTCAGAAAAACCATTCGATATTTCACTTTCTGCTTCTGACTCACTTCACTAACCATGATGGTCTCAAGTTGCCCTCATTTGCCTACAAAAGTCTCTACTCTATCTGTCTTTTAGATGCGTACACTGCATTATTTATTTTTGTCTGTAGGAAGAGCGCATGAGTATGGGAGACGTTTTTCTTTTAAAGAATTTTAGCAAGGCATTGCACATATCACCTCTATATTAATAATCATTTTCTGCAGCTACCTAGATTCACTCAGAGTTGGGCCTTGCTCTCCACTCCCGCCCTGATCTTCAGATATTTACTTTACCTTGGCCACCTGTTAAGTCAAGCAGCTGGATACCCAGGAATGAACAGCTGGGCTCTGTGCTTGGCTTCGGTGGATCAAACTGGTATTCTGTTGCATTTTCTGACTGTCTTACCATATTTGAATTTAGACGGTGCATGATGCTGGGGGAATTGGCACTTGGTCCTCTGAGTGGCAGTCAAGGGGCCAAATGCAGCCTACAGGTGTGGTGAAGTCTTCCTGGAGTGGCTTGGTCCAAGAAGAAGCACAGGCATAGAAGAATGGAGGGGTTCATTAGAGCACAGTGTTTCTTTGTAGCCTATCTGCAGTAGTTCTAAGCAATATACAACTGCCTAGCAACCAGCTATGTATGATTGAATCATGATTTTTTATTAGGGATACCTCACTTCCTTTATCCTTATTGTTGATTCTAGGAACCTTACACCTCCTCGAAAAAACATTTTCAATCTAACCTTTGAGTTAGTCTTTGTGTTCTGGGGAACATCCTTATTCACATCTAGGTGATCAGCCCTGTTCCTTAATGAAACATTACAAGGCAAATGGGAGGAATAGGGATTTATTTTTTGATTAGAGAGAAGTTTTTGCCAAAGGATAACAAAATAAAATAAAAAATTTGAACAACAAACTGAAGGAAAGTAAAGGCAGTCTTTACTCATAATTGAGCAAATAGTTTGATTTGAATTTTGCTGAAGCTTATGTGACAAGTTTGTGACATTTGTGAGATGAGAGAGAGAGAGAGAGAGAGAGAGAGAGAGAGAGAGAGAGAGAGAGAATTCTCAACTCTTCCCAGGATTTAGTTATAAGGAATCTGCTGCTATAAACATGGAAATGCTAGTGTCTTTATGATATGATGACATTATTATGACTTTCGTTCTTCTGGAAAAATGCGCAGTAGAGTTGTATCTGGATCAAGTGGAGTTCTACTCTCTGCTTTCTAAGGAACCTCCACGCTGCTTTCCATAGTGGTTGAACCAGATTGCAGCCCACCCGCAGGGTGGAAGTATTTGGGTTTTTCCCCACAGCCTTGCCAACTGTAGTTGTTTTTTTTTTTTTTTGAGTTCTTACAGTAAGCCGTTTTCACTGGAGTGACATAGAATCTCAGTATTATTTTTTTCCCAGTTTATTGATATGTATAAGTGCAAAATGTAAAGTTCACATTGATCTTGAGCATTTTGTGCACATACATGTCATGGCAAAATTACACATCCTTCCCCTGTCTCCTTTTGACTCCCCTCCTCTTACCCCTCAAGTTCACATTATTTCCCCCATTAAGTTCCATGAAATAATTGTGTTTCTCTATTATGAGAAACCCAGAACACAATTATTTAAGCATTATTTTGATTTGCATTCCTTTGATAGCTAAGGATGCTGAACACTTTTCCACGTGCCCACAAGTCTTTTTTACTTCCTCTTCTGAGATGTTTCTTTGTATTTCCGTTGTTCATTTCTTCATGGTGTTACTTATTTTGGGGTTTTATTTTTTGAAATCTTTACATATTCTGTATATTAATCCTCTGTCCAAGGTGCTGCTGGCAAAAGTTTTCTCCTATTTCATAGCCCATCTTTTCCTCTTGTTACTTGTTTCCTTTGCTATGCAGAAGCTCCTTCATTTCATGCAGTTTCATTTGTTGATTCTTGTTATTTCCAGTGCCATTGGAATTCTGTTCATGGAATCTTTTCTGTCCCTCTGTCTTCCAATGTTTTAGCTAATTTTTATTCCAGCAGATTTAGTGTTTCTGTTTTGATATTCAGTTCCTCGATCCATCTTGATTGGATTTAAGTATATGGTGACAGATACGGGTCTAGTTTTATTCTTCTACAAATGGGCAACCAGTTTTTCCAGCACCATTTTTGAAGGTGGTATATTTTCCCCAGTGAATGGTTTTGGCAGCTTTGTCAAAAACCAGGTGATGGAAGGAGCTTGTTATCTCAGAATCCTCAGTTCTCCTCCACTGATTTTTCTGTCTGTTCCTGTGCCAGTACCATGGAGATTTAATCGCTCTTGCCTTGTAGTATATTATGAAATTTGGAGTTCTGATTCCTCCAACTTTGCCTTTGTGACTTAGGATTGCTTTGGAAACTCTGGGTCTTTTCCAGTTCCATATTAATTTTAGAGTTGTCCTTTTTTAAAATTTATTTATTTATTTATTTATTTATTATTTTTTTAGTTCCGTGGAGAATGTTATGGTAATCTGATTGGCACTGCAGTGAATCTGTTTAGCAGTATTGGAAGTGTGACCTTTTTGACAACATTAGTTCTTCTTACTCAGGAGTGTGCGATGTACTTCCAATGTCTACAGTCCTCTGCTACCTCTTTCTTCTAGGTTCCATAGTTTTTTCTCTGTGTGGATCTTTCACTTCTTTAGTAAGGATTGTCCCTAAGTATTTTATTTTTTGTTGATTTCTTATTTTCTTTCTTATTGAGTTCCTTATTTGTGTATAGGAGTGCTATTGACTTGTGGGTGTTGATTTTATAGCCTGCAACTTTGCTGAATTTGCTTATTAGCTCTAGGAGCCTTCTGGTGGAATTTTTCTTCTTCATCATAGAATATGATGTCACCTGCAAAAGTATATCTCAGCTTCTTCCCTTCCAAGTTGTGTTCCTTTTATATATTTTTTCCCTCTTGCCTGAGTGCAAGGGTAAGAATTTGAAGCACTATATTGAACAGTAGGGGTGACAGAGGACATCCTTGTCTTGTCCCTGATTTTAGAATTAAGGCTTTCAGTCTTCACCCATTTAGAAAGACATCGACAGTGAGTTGTCACAGATGGCTTGGAAGAGATTGAAACAAGATTCTCCCGTTCTTATTTTCTTCAAGATCTTTATACTAAATGGATGTTGAATTGTGTGAAACCGAGAAATGAATAAAGAAAATATGGTATTTGTACAGAATGGAATACTATGTAGCCATAAATAAAGGCAGATATGAGGCATTGGGATGAAATGGAGCCACCTTGAGTCAATAATGGTCAGTGAAATGAACCATATTTAAAAGATTGGTTATCCATGGGTGTCTGACATGTAAGATTGCCATAAATGTATGCACAGAAGATCGTAACATAAGAGAGAGAAAAATATGAAGGATGATTGACTGTTAGGAAAGGAAAGAGGCATTAGGATGGTAAGTGTCAAGGGGAAGGGAAGAGAAAGAGGGAGGGAAATAGTATGCAAACAGGATGCATATGGATACATATTTCCAAGTTGGATATTACTAATGTGTTATTAGATCTGTAGTTCATACATATTCAAATAAAAAAGACAAGAAAGAATTAGCAACACTTGATATGTAGGTCACCAGAATTTCCTCTCTGAGGCCTATATCGGTTATGAATTGCACCTGAGGTAACACCATATCTGGATATGGACTTCACCATGAGCATACTTGATGATCTTGGGCAGCAGAAAGTCTAAAGCTGTGCATTCTTCAGTATGTTGTTTTTGGTGCAGTACTTTGTTTTCTTTTGATGCTGAAATGTGTGACTATATTTTAAGCATCAATGAAAAGAGGTGAGAAAGAGAGAGTAGGGCAGGAGAGAATTTTTTATTGCACATCCCACTTTTTGTTGCATGGGGAAGATCTTTCCTGAAATTCTCCTATGGTAAATTATGTTCATGACATCTGGCCAAAATTGGGTTATCATGTCCATTCAAATATGAAGAGACGTTGAGGAAGTGAGCACCTGCCTTTTGAGCCCGGCAATCTGGTAAGAAGAAAAAGTTGAGAGAGGCAGAGAGAGAATTGGCAGTATTTTTACAGATTCTCATATTGGGAAGGCCTATGATAATAATAAATAAATATTGAGGTAGGTAGATGGCATTGTTCCTGTAGCTATGCCTTACGTGTTTCAACATATACTGATACACTATACCACTATATAGTGGATAGGACTAATTCCTCATGCTGGGGACAAACGGGGCCAAATGTTGTAACCTACATACCTACACAACAAATTTGACTTACATATCTCACAGTCTGAGAGAGAATGTTTGCCCTGAGCGTTCTGAAAACCTGCCCAGAACTGTTATTTATCTTGACCAAGTTTTCAAGGCTAATACATATTATACTTCATGGAAATGCCTGAACATGCCTTTAAATTTTTTTTGGCTATTTGTATACAGACCCAGGATTGGGAGGTGATAATTAAGTCATATTTAATGTTGCCTGGCTTTGGGGAAAAATGAGAAATCTAAACCAAATGTATGCATACTAACTCTACTTGGATATAATTGTGCCAGGGAGTCAAGATGCTCCTTTGAAAATTGTTTCAAATTGGCTTCCATGCTTGCACAAATGGACGTTTTGCTGCAGAAATAACTGTACCTGAAGAATTTTAGGGCAAGTGAACTCATGCTTGCTGGTCAGAAGTCAAACATCCATAAAGTACCTGTGAAATGCTAAACTTCCAGTTCTGTATCTCCTGGTACAGCCTCCGAGATAAACTGTTAGTGCATGTGTACCAAAATAACTAAATGAGGTAATTCATTCTATGGAGCTGTTATTTATATACCAATTAAAAGTAATATAATGGGTTCCAAAAATAACTACTTGTTTTAGAATAATTTCTCTGTGCTTCTCTTTGGCAATAATCAGCTACTTCTAGTATGGTGATTCAGGCTACTTCTAGTGTGAAATAATGATAGTACACTTATAAAGCAGAATCTCTCATGCTCCTGCACATAAGTAAAGTGAGCTAATATTTGTTGCTTATGCACTTAAATCTGTCAACTACAATGGAATAACTCTGTATTTTGGAAATGGCTAGTGACTCACGCACATTAAGGATTATGTCCAGCTCATACAGTTGTGTAGTGATAACAGGGAGGCTTGAATCCAATGGACCTAAAAGTAGACTTAGATCATGAGGAAAAGAGACAATGGCCTAGATTTTCTGTCTGACACAAACCCATGATCTCTGAGTTCAAGGTCATACAGTGAGGGAGGCACAACATGTCTGCCTCTCTTTCTTCATGTGGTGTTTATTTCACGAGATGAAATCTAGCAATGTCAAGAGGTGAAGTCTTCACAGTCATTTTCCACATTCCAGCTTCATCTGTTCCAAGGCAAACACCCTTACATAGACCGCAGATATTGTTAGACTTTTATTTTTGTTGTTTTTTTGTTGTCATCTGTGCACTAGTGATAACTTGTATAAGACTAAGTAAGGCATTGTTAATTGGATAAAACTTTAATTTGGGAATCTTGTTTTATGGATTTTTAAAGTGCATTCTTTTTAATTATTTACTTTTCTGTGCTTTTTTAGATTCTTATTTTTATCTTCTAAGCTTCTAATTCTAGTTTTACACTATACTGTAATTTTTCAAAGTACTTCTCCCCTAAATAAAGATTGCTATCCATTTCCACCATCTAAGATTTGTTTTTGTTCAATATGGATGATAAGCAATCATATGTACTTCAGATGATGAGAATTACTCCGGGATGGGATGAATTAGAAAGGACCCAAGTTAAAAGGGCACAGAATCTTTCAGATTTAAAATTTAGTATTTAATATTTATATTTCACAATGCTTTCCCTTCAGATTATATTTCATGTATTTAAATTGGAGCTGGCGTTTCTTTTTGATTTTGGGTGATTGACTTTTATAGTCCCCAGGATTTCCTAGATGAATTTTCACTTTGTTGATGAAAGCTATGCTTCCAATAATAATCTAATAGTGAGTAGTGAATAGTCTTGGAGCAAAATTGCTACTGTGTAACTGTCTCCATCCAGTTTACAATACTATATGGTATTTTGTATATGACGTTAGTACGAATTGAAAAATTGGAGAATAAGACACACTTTCAAAATGATTTTCCACTTCACATTATTTTAATGGGATTCTCAGAACTCATGATTTAAAGTAGGGCTCAAATGGTGCAAAGTCAGTGCGAAAGTGTTTTTTTTTTTTTAAGTGCATGGCCCACTTTTATTTTTTAGCTACCTGATATAAATGTAAAAAAATGTTAAATAGCTTCTTGCTATTGAGACAAAATACCTGACATATACAACTTAGAGGAGCGAAGTTTTATTTTGGCTCGAAGTTTCAGCGGTTTCAATAAAAGGACAACTGGCTTTCTACCTGGAGCTTGTTGTGAGGCAGAGTGTGATGATGCTGGGGTGCGATAGACAGAGATGATTACTTTATGGCAGTGGAGGGGAAAAGAGACAGAGAGGAAGGGGTCAGAGACTAGATATACCCTCCAAAGTCATGCCCGAGTGGCCTCCTTTCTCCAGCTGCAGCCTGCGCTCTGTAGCTCATCCAAGTGTGAGCTCATTAATGGATGAAAAACCACTGATGAGGTCAGCATCCGTAGGATCCACTTGCTTCTGTAGGCTCCATCTCTAAATATAATTATTCTGGGACTCAATCTCTCAATGGATATGTCTTTGGAGAAATGCTTTGTATTTAAACTCCTTCTCATGAAAAGACATATATTCATGTTTTGTACATATAGTACATATATGTATGTACATGGTTTTATATATATGGATACATAGATACATATATATATATACATGGATATATATGATATATATATATATATATATATATATATATATATATATATATATATATAATATTGTTCCTTCCTATGAAAAAAATATATATAAACCATAATCACAGAAATTCTCAGACCTTTAGTTTGAAAGGTTAGGTCTGGGAGTAGAGATAAAATATAAATTAATTATACCTAGTAAGAGAGGGTGTCAGAAAGAGCTTTTTAGAGAAAGTTAAGTTTAAATTGGATCTGAGAAGATGGTAGGAATTAGCATCTTCATCCAAAGATGATCAACTAACCAAATAGAAGTAAATTTTCTCTTAAAAACAACTTCATAAGCTGTTCAAAAATTGTTAACAATGTTCCTAAATTGATCAATATGTTGACAGAACTGTGAAGGCTTATCAAGCTGGATTCAGGGGAAAGATAAAGCTTTGAGGAAAGAACTGAAATGGATATTTGCTTGGTGACTGAGGCTTTGGAGCTAAGCACCACTTATGACAATGGTCAGGCCAAATGGGTAGGTAATAGAATCTCAGGCCAAAGAGAAAGAACTCTCTGATTTTGGGTGTAAGAACCTCAGCAGTTGAACACTAGGAGAAGAAAGAAGCCAGTGTACTTTCCCTGAACTCATATAGAGATTATCACAGGGTTTTAATGACCATCAGTTATTCACAGAGGAAGTGCATCTTCTCTACGAAAGACAATGCTATCTTAGTTCTCAAAATGATTTTATAAACAATTATAAATAAATTATTCAATACAAAAATTAAAAACAATCTTCACTTCAGAAGAAAAAATAGCATGATAAAAAACTGTTATACACAACAGAAGGAAATCGTAAGTTCACTGAAATATTAGACCCAGCATTTAGAGTAACTATTTTTACTAAGTCAGAGAAAGTAAAGATCAAAAAGTGTAGCTGAGGATTGGATGGAAATTCTTGAAGAGAAAAAGTTAGTGACCAAAAATTTGAATTCAGTGGACGAATTTAATACCAAATTAGGCATAAGTAAACAGAAAAAGAAAAATTTGAAAGATTATTCATAAGAAAACATTCAAGCTGAAGCAATGAAATTGCAAAGACTAAAAGTGACAGAAAATGAAAGTTTGATAGACCTCATCCTGTGTCCACGGGAAGGTCAGACAGGAAAGAATGGATTTTTTTTCTTTTACTTTTTTTTTTGTTTGTTTTAGGAAACAGTAACCAAGAGTTAACTAATTGTGGAACTGGAAACATAAATTCGAGACGTTGTATGAATTGAGATGGAGAGAAATTTATGACAAAGATTGCTAAAATAACACAATTGCCATAAATAAAGAAGGAAAAAACCCATAAAGGCCACCAGAGAAAGGGAGGATTGCCTTCAGAGTACTCAATCTTAGATAGCAACTGACCTCTCTACAGAAAAAATGGAAGCCAGAAGAAAATTGAATGGTGCCTTTAGGAAACCCTGAGCAAAGAGCTGAGAGTAGAAAATTCTTTATTCAGTAAAAATATTCTTCAAGATGAAACTGAAAGCAAAACCTTTTCAAGTGTTTTATTTATTTAGAGTACATGTAGTAGACCTACAGTCTTATGATGAGGAACTATAAAGGGTGTTTTCTGAGGAAGGAGGAAAATTATTTCAGGAGTATGCCAAGAGAAGGAGGTTGAAATTAGGAGCAAAGTGCATTGCATATTCATGGGCTGATCTAAATGAATATTGCCTATATAAACAATAATATTGTTATTATATTTACTGTATAATGTAACATGCACATATAATAAATCACACAAAGACAATAGTATTATATTTTTTAAAGTAATTAATGGGGACAAAGGTGCTTGTATTGGCAAGATAAAAGGGTCAAATAACTAAGGTTAAATAATTTACAGAAAATTGTAAGTGGATGAAAGGCTGTCCCAAAAGGACAAGATTTTTCCTTAAAAATTTATATCTGTGCAGTTTTTAAAAGGCATGTATGACACCGAAGATTCAGACAGTTGGAAAGAACAAAGTTTGGAAAAATACACCTCAGAGTTGAACAGAAAAGCTAGAGAGGTGGGTTCACATTTAACATTATCCATAGACTCTGTCATAGTTACTTTTTTTTGTTGCAGTGACTCAAAACTCAACATTCACAAATTTCAGGGAGGAAAGGTTTATTTTAGCTCACAGTTTCAGAAGGTCACAGGCTGCTCAGGCGCAGCTGGCAGCAATAGAAGTACATGGCAGAGCCGAAGTGGATGTAGCTTCTCATGAAATCACAAACAGGAAGCCAAGTCAAGGCAAGTTGAGACTAGTCTTTTAAGGAAGGCAGGAAGCAACTTGCGTATCCTTCCAGATCTCATCCCAGTGATCAGTCCATCCTGGATCCAGATGTGGAAGGTGTAATCCAATTTACATGCCTGCAATTCAATTTGCACGCCTGTAATCCACCCCTCCAGAGTGGAACCCAATCTTCCAACAGCACATGGTTCCACAGACAATCTATAACATTCAAATATATGAGACTTTGGGGATCCAAATCACAATGGATTCCAAAACACGTAAGAGTAAGGCCTTAACAGAACAGTTGCTGACGATGTTACAACGTTGAAGAAGTCTGAGAAGGTTCATGCATAACAAATGTTGTTCCTGACACATTCTTGGTTGATACAAAAAAGTGGGGAAAGTTTCTATCATGAAATTTGAATTTCAGGTGTCTTAGCTTACAGAGGTGCTACAAATTCTACAGGACTAATTAAACAATAACGAGTCCAATGGTATTGAGGTCTTTCACGGTTTTTGTACTAGAAGAAATGCACATATAGGAACACATAAGGCAATAATTGTTTTCCTAAAATAAGCAAAATGAATTATTTACTGTAATATTAAATATGGCTGTTGAAATCATTATGCATTTGTTCAAAGTGCACTTTATGGAATAGAAATAATAAAGAGTAGTTTAAAAAGGAGAGCCATTTGCATTTACTTAAATACACCAAAGTCATCATGCATAGTGGTTAAAGGGCATCTCCCTTTGCTTATATAAAGAATGATCTTTGAAAATTTTGTCTACTTCTCTGCCCACAATCTTGAGCTATTTTACAAACGAACACAAAATGTTTAATCTATTTTATGTAGCAATGTATGAAGTACATTTTAATATCACTTTTAACACTTTTTTCTTAGAATTTCTCTCTTTGGTCAAAATTTTAGTTTAACAAATACCATATGCTTTTCTTACATGATGAATACATATCCATAAAATATTTTAGTTCCTAGAATAAATAGTATTAGTTGATGGAGTGCATTTACTTAATGAAACAATGATACAGTTAATTACCTGGAAAGACCTCAGAACCAATACACGCATGGCCCCCCATTTATGTCAAGTCTCTACAGCCATGTTTATATTCCTCTCTGCAGTATGACTAACATTGGGAGTTCATTGTGCTTGTGAAAAAAACCATTTGGAGGCATTCTCCAACTAGGATTGCCATTGCTGATCAGGCAGTGATGAGTTTTTAAGCCAGGAACCTTAGGTAGTAAAAAAATAACACATGCAAAAGAGAAACAGAGGAGGTGAAAGTAATCTTCTCTTTCAGAGAAGCTGGCAGTTGCAGTCTGGACAAGGGAAAAGGCCAATGAAGAAAATAAATATTCATTGTAGAACTAAATAACAACTGGAGTAGAGGTATCTTTGTTTAAATAGAAGATATTTGTGTTTGTTTAGATGAACAGAAGGCTAGTGCTAATGTAAGCTATGCTCAGTGAATAGCTTATATTAGAGGAGATACACAACAGAGACGTTTTTCAGTATATAGGAAACTGAAAAAATTACCTTGCTTCAGAGCTATTATTACAACCGGCAATGGGGGTGTTACTGTGCCAATACTCACTAACTGCTGTTCAGGATTATGTAACTTAAGTTATAACCTGGAAGAGGACTGAGATCTCTAGGGACAGCTGATAAGTTTCCTGTATTGGGTCAAACCAAGGTTCTCATAAATGTGTGCTAGTCAGCTGGCACTGTACTGATATCTGACATAAACAACTTAAGAGAGATTTATTTTTGTTCTCAGTTCAGAGTTTTCAGTCCATGGCTGGTTGGTTCTATTGCTTTTGGGCCTGTGATGAGGCAGAGCACCAAGAAAGGATACCGGTGGTGAAGGAAGCTGTGTGGCTCATGGCAGCCTGGAATCAGATAGAAACAGGAAGGGGCCCGGATCCCAATACCCGCTTCAAGATCACACCCCAGTGATCTGACGTCCTTCTGCTACACCTGTGAATGTTGGATGGATTATGCCAAATTTTTGAGATTAGGAAATGTCCAGGGTAGAGTTTTCAGGTGTGTGTGAGAGTAATTTGAGAGCCAACAAATAACAGAACACCCACCCTGGATGTGGGTGGCCCAGCTGGCATCTTGAACTAAAGGAAAGGAAGAAAGAAGAAAGATAGCTACAGCTTTCTTGGGAGAGCTCTGGCCTTTGTTCCGATCTGCAGACATGAACCTGCTCCCATCTCCCCGCAGTCTACCTTGCAGAGTTGTTCTGGTCTGTGGCCTGTGCCATTGCGTTTTGGACAACAATCTGCATCAGGCTGTCACTGGCTGAGACTGTCCTGTAGACTCGGACTGGCATTCTTCTGGCTCAGGTCTGAGCAGCCACGGGGCCCTCCAGCTCCCACAGGCCTATGTGGACATTTTGAACTATGTCTCTCTTTGGACTTTGAAACCCTCCAAATGAGTTCCCTTTATGAGCACGTGATTGCTATTATTTCTGCCTCTCTAAGGACCTTAACCAGTACTAGACCCACCTCCAACTCTCATAAGTTCCATGGACTAGGGGCCAAACTTGTAGCATAACAGGCCTTTGGGGTCACATATGATTCAATTTGAAAATTTTGTGCACAACAGATTTTGAAAATGTTATTTCACTTCCAACTGATCCTCCTAATGTGGAGAGTGTCATAACAAAATCACTTCTTCAACTCCCTTTTGACTTCTCAAGTGGAGAGTTTGTTACTGAAAGGAAACAAGGCTAATTATTTAGCAAAATTAAACAATGAACTCATCAATGGTTTGAGAAAGAATCCCTTGTCTTTATTCTAAGACCAATTGACCTGTCCAGCAAGTCTATTTTATACTTAATGGTAATACTAAGAATATGAAGCCTGGCCGGGTGATCCAGGTCTATTATACCAGCACTCTGGGAAGCTGAGGGAAGGCAGTCACAAATTCAAGCCCAGCTCGGGCAACTTAATGGTTTAGTGAGATCCTGTCTCAAAAATCAGAAGTAAATAAAATGCCTGCAATGTATCACAGTACTGAGGCCCTGGATCGAATCCCCAGTGTCAAAAAATAAAACAAACGAGATTGATTGAATAAAAATCTACACATGACGTAAGCATAAAAGTCAAGGTTAGAGAAATGGAAAACATGTATTTTTGAGGCCAAAGCTGGAGTGATTTTCTCTTTATACTTAAACTATGGGCTCATGACAAAATTCGCGTCAGAGAGAGTTCCTGTTTTCAGGAGCTTTTACTCCTACAACTTATAAGAGGCTAATACTTTTGTTTGTATCTTTAGTCACTTCAAAAATAGATAGGTGACTCAGCCTCTTTGTAAAGCACAGTTACAAATTCTGAGCAACAAAATTCTGTCTTATGTCATCTTTTACCTCAGCACCCTTTGTGGATGGTGTTAGGAGGAGGAGGAGGTGAACACTCATCCCAGTCAATCTGAAGTGATTGTTTGCCTTAGGGGAAACTGTCAAAGGAGTAGTGCAATTCATTTGAGGGTATCCATGGAAATCTAGACTGCTTCTATTCTTTTTTTATAAAGGTTAGAGTAGGTGAACAGTTCACATCTTGTTTGGGGGCCTGGTAGGATGGATGCAGAGCTATAACTAAGTGATCATGAAAGTCAAATAATAATAGTTGAGGAAGATTGTAGCCCTTAACAACCAGGAAGCAGCTTATCAATCCTTGTTATGACTCAGACGTGACTCAAGCAGTAAGAAGCACAGATTGATCTGCTACCTCATGAGAAAACTGGCGTAATTCAGAGATCAGAGAGTCTCACTGAGTATCTAGTCAAAGATCACACACTTGTGCTATATTAATCATCATCTTCGTCATCATCACCATTTTACAATCAAAAGTGCTATTAACTCCATAATGCAGTTTCACATTAAAGATGTCTTTCACACAAATAGGCAGGTGGATATCACTGTGGTTCATTTTATAGATGAGGAAATCAAGGCATACCTCCATTAAATAATTTACTTAAAGTCACATAGCTAATCAGTATCAGATTGGAGCCTCTTCACCATCAGGCTTGGGCTCTTATTCACAAAAATTTGTAAGAAATCAGCATCTTAATTTATATCCTATGCAAAATAGTGATAAATATTATTAATGACTTTGGCAGAGAATACGATAGAAGCTGGGTAATATAAAATACAGAAGAATAAGTTTATCTTTCCTGATTAAGATCGTTTATAAGGAAATTTTTTGGGACAATATCTTAATTTACTCCACCCCCCCACCCCCAGCACATAGTGGAAGCTGATTAAGCTTTCTAATAGCAGAATGTAAGTTAAAAAGATGATATCTACTAAAACTGAATGATGGGCACCTACTGTTTCATTTTTATTTTTTATAAAACAACTTTGAATGAGTCACCTAAGTCTTTATCAAAGTATTTTATGCTTTAGATGAGAAACTCAGTGGGGAGGATAAAGTCCATTATAACTTGCTTTGGCCAAATCTATGCTTAAGTAATTGTCAATAAATGTGGTTTGATCGTTAAAGGAACATCTTCTTGCTAAATAATTGAAGTTCAAATAGAAATACTTGTTCTGGGGTACTGACTGTACCCAATGTGTGAATTACGGAAAACCCCGAGCTTCAACGGGCCTAGTTTTCTTCCTATAAAACAAGGGATGACTTGGATCTTTTCCAAATTTAAATGTTGGGCATGGACCTGACCAAGAGCTAAAGAATGAATCCATGAGCTTTTCTGTGAAACAGACCTCGCAGATTTCATTGCTCTTGTCTCTTGATGGTGAAGAGAGATGATGTGGAAAGTTACCACAAAGAGTTACTGGGTGATGATAATCCCTCACTATTATACGTTCAGATAAGAACATTAAGGATCCGTTTCTTCATTTTATCAGACCCTAGTTTAGCTTGTTGTCCCTTAAATGTAACCTCTGCGATGATTTTTCTGCTGTCTGTTGATTATAGGCAATAAAAAAGTAAATTTCTCCAAAAATAAACTGAAACACAGTTTAAATTTTTAGGCCTTCGCATGTTCATCTTTATCTCACACTTTTGATGCACTTTAGGAAAGAGAAAGAGGAAGAGAATTTTTCCCCCCAATCTGTGATGCTTAATGAGACCATTCCATTTTGCCTCACATCACATTAATTGTTTTTAATTTTTCCAGCTATCTTGACATTCATGTAGTATGGAAAACTGGAGGAGCGGAGGGAGGTATTTATTTCCAGAAGAGGTCAGAGAGCATAATCAAGGGACAGAGACTAGTAAGTAATCAAGCATGCAGCACACACTTTCATTAAGGCCCATGTGTTGCAAAACCACAATATTTTAATTTCCCAGTTTCCACTGTTTATGCTGAAGAGCTTCTATTAAGGCTTATTTCAGCTACCTTGTACAAAAGATCAAAGTGGGAGATTTTCAGTCTTGTTAGAGGCACAAAACTTTACTTAAGGTTCTTCCTCATTTGCACAGAAGGAAAAAGCTCCTCTTGATTGTTAAATAATAAAGGAGGCTGATTGTTTACAGGGTCAAGGAACAAGAGTCGATTGTGTGCCATGATCCAATCTCTCCTTAAATCTAGAAATCCTGATCCAACTTAATGAAGGCCTCTGCTGGAAGGACAAAATTTCCACGGCGCATCTTTGTAAAGACCCCAAATCTCAGGGAAACAAGCCAGGAGAAAAATTTAAACGAGCATAACCCTCTAGGAAAGACACACTTAGAATCTTTCTCCGAACAGGAAGTTTGTTTGCAGACAGCGACAGTCCACCCAGATCATGCCAACATCTGCTGCTGTTGGTAAGTAGTGACCTCTAACAGGAGCCACGCACATCACAATGACTGCCAGCTGCTGGAACCACAGGAGTATTCTTCAAGAAACCTTTTCCACTGTTTTACTCAAACTGCCGCCAAATTATATTTCACCCTTCTGTTTTTAATGCAGTTTGTAAGACAAGGTGGAGGGAATATACGCAAGAGGGAGGAACAGCCAATCCATCATTGGAAGGAAGGCAATCTGATTTGTTTGGTGTCAGCTCTGGAAGAGTAATGCTCTGGTGAGCCTTTATTTCAGCTTAGATTTAGCAATTTGAGGGACTCATCTTTACTCAGTAAGTCCATCTTTTCTGTGACTGTACCAGCTGTTTGTTTTGATTAAAGGAAGAGGGGCTCCAGGTCTCTGACCAAATTGGCTGTAGAGAGGGGAAGGATGAGGCCGGGGAACCACCATCTTTGACAGATTCAAGATCCTTAGCTCTAAATCTTGGTCTCACTCTGTGTTAGAGCGCGTCTTTGGATTATACCACCATAGAGTGTGTGGCTTTTCTGTTTGCAGCAATCCATAATTGTTCATTTTACTTTCTCTTAATGTAAAGCAGCAACATAACAATCACTTTTCTGTTGAGAGTCAAGGCTAACTTGGGAGCCGTAACTCATGATCCGCTATTTTACATTATTGTATGTTATCTAACACTGAAGCAGAATTGACAAGTTTGGAAGAAATCTAGGGGTCAAGTTCAACCTACAATTTCATCTAAAGAAGGCCTTTTGCAGTATTGGTGGCAGAAAAGTTATCATGTTTGTTTGTATATTTCTAGGTATTGTATATAAAATTTTCAATAATGAGGATAGTAAAAAACCAAAATCCACGTCTAGCTAGTTTCTACAGAAATAAAAAAGAACCTTTGTTTCATAAGACATCTTTCATGATAAATGGGGAAAAACAAAGCAAGACAACACGAGGTGTCTGCCGCACTCAAGCCATCTTTTCAGGACTGGGAAGTGATGACAATTCCTTATCCGCTTAGGTTCCCAGACCTGGTCTTCTCCGTGTTGGTTCTTCTCCGCCTTGGTTTCCTTTCTCTGAGCTCAGCCTTGCGTGTGTAGCTCTAATTTCAAGTATCGTCTATGGAAGATAGCGAAACAGGAGGAAGAGAGCTGATAAGACTGCAGAATTTCTGAGCCAAAGGAAGCCCCTAAACTATAAAAAATTTAGATCCAGTAGAAATAGAGATAAAGAGAAGTCAGATGGATTATTATAAGTCACACAAATGGTCTCTCTGCTTGCATACACCATTTTTCACTTTTTAAAGAAGTTACTCAGAGACACGCTATTTCAGATTTCGTCTGATCATATTAGACCTGAGTATCAAATGCATATTTTTAATTAACCATCATTTTATTTGTTTTATGTAGTTTACACAAACAGTAGTTAAACTGGGTCTATAGAATTTGCATTTTCTCTTTCATTTTATCTTTTGGAGGTTTAGTTATGGGGCAAGCCTCTCAAAATATTTTAAAATCTTATTATTTTATTGTATCACTGCTTTATCTAATCCCATTTAGACCTATGCAAGATTACAGTTTAATTATTGCCAGAGTGCTATGTTCTTGTTCAAAATTGTACTTAGAAGCACAGGTGTTCAACAAAGAAGATTAAAACAAAATAGAAAAACCAAAACAAACAAACAAACAAAAACCAAACTTGAGCCATGATCCATTAATTAGAAGAGATTTTGAAACAATTGCTGAGTCATACATGTTTGTTGCTCATGCTTGTGTGTGTTATTTGGGTTACAGTTTTCTTTCTTGCCTGAAAATCTCCTGAGGGCCTGGAGTTGAGGAATTTCCCAAGACATGTTAACTCCATTGAAAGGAAGTTACTATAAAATAATTTCTTTCTAGTAAATTCCTTATGATACTTAGAAATCTGTTTTTTATTTTTTGTTGTTGTTATTCTTGTTCTTTTCTATGAGCAACTCAAATCTTCGGTTCCTAAATAAACCTATTTCCCCTCCAGGAATTGATGAAACAGCATAATTTTAGAGACTTTTTTATTTTTCTTTTTTGAAAATCAGGGCTTTTTGGACCTCATCTAAGAATTTTCAAACTATTAAGAGTATTTTGGAGATTATATGTACAAATGCTTAAGAACTTAGCATATAAATATAATGAACCCAACTTTGAGTGCATTTCAAATTGCCTATATTTTGTTAGCAAAATTCTTGGCTTCAGCTTCCTTTTGTTTGTGTGCACTTTGCCATTTGAAATAATTTCAAAACTTAAATGCTAGGTAGATACAGAGAACTTTTACAAAGTCTGTGCTCATTGTTGAGAAAAATAACCTAAAAATGTTTACGTTTTTAAGCACCACTGAATCACTAGAACATTTCCTTTAACTGTGAAGTCTTATGAGTGTCTCTTCCGAATTTTATCCCATTCCAATTCCCATCAAAAAACAAAAACAAAAACAAACAAAACTGCCTTACTACTTCCTTTTGCTTGGAGATATAATACTATTTTTTCATAGATTCCCATTTGTGGTGTTTCTGCTCTAAAACCAGCACCAAAATATGCATTTGTGACGGAGTGCCAGTGTCACATTTTTCATTTATAATTTTGCTGAAAGCTTTACACTTTGGGGAATTAAAATTTAAATGTGTGCAAGTTTTCAATTTGATATCAGCTTTGACTTTCAGTCTTCATCTGCTTTTCCCGTGCCTTGAGGAGTGCGAAAAGGTTCCTCTGGATTCTGCAAATGCCCTTTGGTGAGAGTGGGCTTGTGTGGGCTTTGCTTTTGTCTCTCGGTTCCTGTTTGCTTTCAGGTTTGATCTCTGTGTAGATTTATTTCTTGCTGTCTCAAATGTGTGCATGTGTGTGTGTTTGTGCATGCATAGATATCTCGTACTGTACCTATCAAGATTATTGTTTAGGAAATGAAATTGTGCTCTGTACTTGTCAGTTTAAGGGTAACAGTCCCTGACGTGGATGCTAGAATCCAAACAGGAGTTGAAAACTGAGTTCAGGTGTTGATTAGCATCACACCTGGTGCCCCGTCTTCTGCATCCACTCCAGCTGTTGTCTTCAGTTTCTTCTTTTGTCTTTCCAGGTCTTTGTGTGTCCGCATACTTGTGTTTGTACTTATCTTACTTCTGCTCTCCTATGCTATTTACAGGTGTTTTCTAATCTGTTTTTATCATCCTTTTTCCCCCAAAAAACTGGAAGGGGAAGGTATTGAAATGTTGATGTGACGTATATGTGCACAAAATATTCAACTTCAACATAAGCATTTTTATCTCATATTTATGCAAATAAAAATGAGAAAAAATATGAAAGCTGGCTGTGGTGGCACATGCTTGCGATCCCAGATCTCTGGAGGCTGAGGCAGGAGGATTGCCATGTTCAAGACCCATGGGGGCTGCTTAGTGAGTTCAAGGCCAACCTGACCTTCGGAGTTAGACAATATCGCAAAAAATTATATAGATGTGAATAAAATTGAATTTCATTAGATGGCACTACCAATTCATTTCAACTATTTTAGCTTTTCTATAATTATTGTGGCTTTAGTATATTTATATTTGAATATACATACATCATTGAAATATGTATATTCAAAATATTACAAATAATCTGTTTTTATTTTTATAGCTATGATTATGATTTACAGAAAATCAAAACTTATTTTGGAGAATATAAACATCAAATCTTGACAATTTAATTATAACAATATAAATAACACTTTTGGATATTTTTTCCCAATATTTACCAGGATATATATTTACAATATGCAGTGGTTACATTGAGCTTGAGGATTCGTTGCACATATACATTGCAACTACTTTACAATTCCTTCCCACACTACTTGTTTTATCCAAGTAGGTAACCAATAGACCTGGCTTAAGACTATTTAACCAAGTAATGGAAATTTAAATTTATTTGTTTAAATTTATTTGTTCATTTGTTTAAATTGTCGTGAAAACAACAATTAAAAATAAAAATTGGAAAGTAGGGAAAGAAGTGGGAAAGTATAATGTAAATAAAGTAGACATTTTAATTTTTAAAGATACTATCCAGTGTTATTGCTTAAAGACATAGAGACATGTAAGTATATGACACTTAAGTTGCACAAAGAATTGCTATAGTATTTAGAAATAGAATTTGTGAATAGAATAGTAACAGTAACTATTTAGAGAATGGTCCCAGGCTGTGGAAGAGATTTTAATTTGTATTTAATACTACTGCACTTATTATTTAAAAAATTATAAACTCAGTTGTGGCCAGAATATGTAACTAGGCTTTGGATAACTTATGCCAACCGTGCATCACGAGTCCAAGGCTGATGGTCCAGAGGTTGACATCATGTCCTAGAATATATTTTTCCATGTAAGTGTTTTGAGTAGTCAGACGTTGCTGCGCCTCGAAAAAGTAGGTAAGAAAAATATCTCTGTAAACAATTTATGGATAAAATTCTAGATCCAATTTCAAAAAGGCAAACTTCGAAACTGTGCATTACTATAATACTTCATTTCTCTTTTTTGACAGGATCAATAGATAATTCTTGGGAGAATTTTTTATTTTTTCTTAGATTATGATGACTGGTAAGCAATATGTATGTTCTCCATAAGACTTCCACTTTTTAAAAACTAGGGGCCAAATTTGTTTGAATTTGTTATATTTTCTGCTTGGAATACATAGCATCCTCAGAATATAAAGTGTTCAGCAGTTACAGAGATAGTTCTCTGTTTACATCCCAAACTTACCTCTCCCAGGGATGTCTGAATCATCAGAATGTTAAGATTGGTCCATGAACAACTTTGAACACCCGTTTGTCATTCAGGTGCCATCGTGGGGATGATTAGAGTGTCAGGTGAATTGCAACAACAACTTCAGGCTACTTTGATAATGCCTTCGATTTTATACCAGTTTCTTCTTTGGTCCTCTGGAGGTATTCACTGAGAGTGAATTATTTCTCCTGGAAGTATTTTTTCTTTAGTATTAATTGAGAAATCTGTTTGATTACCCGTCCACTTATTTTTAGATAAGGTATTCTCACACCCGTTACTCACTGGAAACAAGACCTCAAAGGAACTCCAAGTCCCAATTCTTGACCTAGTCCTTTCCGGGTCTTTTTTCTTTCACTGAAAATTCCTGAAAATCATATTCCCATTTCCTCACTGAGAGCTTCACTGCTAATGCCTTGGTTTATGAAGGCTGGTTTTTGATAAACTCCTCTTCCGTTGGGAGGAACAGGTTGGATATGTTCTATTTTGACCCATTTGATCTGGCAGATTGAGACACACCACACAACGGGGAGCAACAGACCTGACTGATAATAAGCAAATAGAAGAGCTACAGGAAGATATTTTTAGAGCTGATAAAATCTTTTGGGTCATACTCCCTGGGGACAAAGACTTATTTTAGAAAAAAATAGCTCCCTGGGGCCAAAAGAAAGGAATTCTGCGTATTATGTTTTTGAGAGATTTAGAATTCTATGCTTATAAACCAATAGTTTCTTGTCTTCATGGGTTTTGGGTGCTTCTATTTATGGCTGTTGGAGTGTGAAAGGGCCTTCAGTGTAGGGATGTGAAGGTAATGGATGTATTGGCCAAGTTTATTTTCAAATGTGCAGGGAAATGGCACCAAGCATATATTCTCCCTGTCAATAAGTATTCAGGATGTTTGGACATATTGTCTCATTTTGTGATCTTTTAGCCTTTATTTATTCACACACCCTAGAGCTGATAAGTCATTGGACTTGAATGTCAGGGAAAGTTTTTATCTAAAGACTCCCAAAAAAGAGAGGACCACTTCTATGAGTGCAGGTGTTCTGACATACATGTGTGTCAGTCATTTCAGTACCACTCTTCATACTCTTAGCCTCGTGGTTTCATTTGTAGAAACAAACAAAGGAATTTTCTATATCCTCTCTAGAATTTAGAACTATCATAGAAGCAACTGGTGATCCCTACTAACATAGGATAAAAGTGCTCTTTCAAAACCCAATCACAGACATTCTGAATTGGAGGTTTACGAATGAGAGGTGTACCCTTTAGAATTATCTTTGCCATAAATAGTAAAAATAATGACTTAAATAGCATTTAACTTAAATTTCCTCACATGAAACAAATTTAGAGTCATGAAACCTGGGACAGTGTGACAACTCTACAGCTTCCTGGCATTTTCATTATTTTTGCTCTGTTTCTGTCACCGTGGCACGATGTTACAGTGTCCAACAAGACTTCTAGACTTCCAGCTACTACATTTTGAACTAAGAACAGTAGGAATGAGTTTGGAGACCTCTGCAAAAATCTTTTTCAAAAAAATTTTTTTCTTAGTCTACATTTATGACACATATTAAGAACATTTGTTTAGAGAAATTGGTATATATATATATATATATATATATATATATATATATATATATGATCTTCCTCCCTTTTCTCCTTGACCTTACCTTCTGCCTTTTCCCATCTCCCCTTTCTACGTTCACAGTTTACCCCCATCTTTTCCCATCTCTCATTAATTTTGCATTTTGATTTCTAATATAAGAAAAACCACGCAATTATTTTAATGTTCTGTGTTTGATTTATTTTACTTAACATTATGGTGTCAAGATTCATCTACTTTCCTACAATTAATCAAATTTACCCTTCTTATGTCTTCATTGTCATTATATATGTATATATATATATATGTATCACCTATCATAATGTATAAGTACATATAGTTAATTATAAGTATATAATTTACATCTTAATTTGTAAGTATGTATATATACCACCATCTCAATTTATAAGTATGATTATAAAATATATTTTTTCTAAATAGAGGACTACCTAAAATATCTTAATCTTCCTCATCATTTGTTCCAAAATTTCATTTTTCAATTTTCCTTTGAATTGAGGTTTGGAGTGTAGAGTTTTATGCTTGTAATTATTTTGTCTCAGTATTTGAATGAAATCATTTACTTTCATTTTATTTCCATTTTTTTCATAGAGAGGTCTGCTGTTATTTGTTTACCTTTCCCTTCTGAGCTTGCACCATTTGCTTTGGTAATGTTCCCTCATACATGGATTCCAAGGACTTTTGTCACATTGCTCCTGAAGTGATTTTCTTCTCACTTTTTCAGACTGAAAACTTACTTTTCAAATCTGGGCATCCGGGCACACATCCGTTCTGGAGAACACTGGGTCATCATTTCTTTCAGCATTGCTTTTGTATTTAATTTTTTTCTCCTCATGTTGTTTCCAATTACATGTGTCACAGACTTACTTTATTCTGTATGCTACCTCGCCTTTTTCTTTTCTTTTCTTTCTTTTTCTTTATTCTTTTATTTATTTTTCTTTCTTTCCTTGTTTTTGGTACTGGGTATCGAAACCAGCGCCTTCACAATGAGCTTCATCCCCAGACCATGTTTTAGCTTTGGAGACAGTCTCTAAGTCACTATGTTGCTCGGATAAGGCTCAAATTAGTGATCCGCCTGCCTGAGCCTCCTAGAGTGCTGGGACTATAGGCCTCTTCCAGTGGGCCTGGCACATTCTTTTTACATGTTTCCAGAATTTTTGAATTTTATGCTTTACCCTGGATAGTTTAGGCTCTTTCATTTTCTAGATAGGAAATATCATTTTCCAGGTGCCCTTTTTATTATTAATCCTTTTCATATATCTAATTCTATCACTGGTTTACACTTGATTCTTTTTAGTTTATAGTTTCTTGGGAATGTTTACATCTTGTTTATGTTCTTATACAAATTAATCACATATAGGGTCCATGTTTTACAACTGTATAGTATGTAAATTAGGTTTGGTTCTGTTCCCATTGTTTGTTTTTTCTCTTGGTCTCACTTTGGTTTGAAAGCTAATTTTTAAATATTTATTCATAGTCATGTTGTATAACAATTATAGAAGTTCTGGATGATATTTTCCACTAAGGAGCCTTTGAGATGAATTTATTTCCTTCAGAGACTGTGTTGAATAGAGACTATGTCAATGTTCTGCATAAGCTCTGGTCTCCCTCTGACTTGTTTCCACTGCTAAGATGCTGTCTCCTTGAATATCAAACTTTGTGTGCAGATGTTTAATAGATTCTCTGTTCTTAACTGTAGTTTTCTTTATTTGTCCTCACTGTCTTTAGTTTTCAGAGGCTTCCTATATAGTTCCTATTTAGCTTATTACTTAACCTCTTTCATTATCTAGTTGAAGAATTCAACAAATGCTCAACTAAAACCGTGTGGAATTCTGGGCTCAATTTCCTGCCCCTCTGTTCCCCTCTGACTTTGGTCCCACACATCCTCTTTCCATGAACATTTGTTTCACATATCATAATTCCAGTGAAGTCCTTGAGCTTTACCTTCTCAGCCCCGTGAGTATTGCAAAAGCTCTCCTGCCTGTTTCTAACACTTAGCAGTGTGCTGCATCCTAGACTCTCCGTTATCAGCAACACCAAAACTGTGAGAACACATGGAGCAGAAAAGTAACCCATAGAACACACGAACTCATCCTTTTTCTTTTCTTTCTTTTCTTTTTCTTTCTTTCTTTTTTTGTTTTGCTTTTCTGACATGGCTTTATTCCTACGTCCTGGCTTGCTGAACTACTGTCAGATAGCTAAAACCACATTTTGATTATATTTGGCAATGCAGATTTCAAAATCCTCTCAATGGATTGTTTTACTAAAATCTATTGGATCTCATCTTCAGATAATGTTTGCCTGTCACCAGATTCAAAATGATTATACTAAATCTTTTTTTCAAGATTCAATGAATGAAGAAAGTCACTGGAAGATAAAAATAGCAGTATTTAATTGCTGGGTAACTTTTGTTGGTATTGGTAGAGTGCTTACTATGAAAAAAGGGTGGAAATTTTGATGGTGTAAAATATGAATAATTATAATATTGGTAAAGGAGAAATACATTGTTTTATCTGATAGAGCTTACCTAATGCATAACAAATCCCTTAAGTTATTAGAAAAAAAAAACAGAATATAGGTATAAAATCCAAAGAGGTAAGTTTCTACTTGTAGTTCAGGAGTTGGCCAATTGCAGTTACATGGCCACATCTAGCACATAGGCTATTTTTATAAATATAGTCGTGTTGAAACACATACATAATTTTTATATGTTAGAATAGTAGAATAGTTGTAAGAGAAAGCATGTCATTTATACATTCAACCATACTTATTAAAGTAGTATGTTACACAGAACACTTTTTCTGCTTTTAGATATTGTTTTTGAGCATCTTTTTGTTGTTGCTGTTACTGTTGGATAATGGGAAATTCCAAAAGACTGCTAAGATTTTTGACTATTTTTGCCTCTTCTGGATCTAGAACTACCTGTTCCTGCTGGTGTAGTTTTGAGGGCTTTACTTCTATGGCTGCAAATATTTTTCAATTACTATTACTTACACTGAACCCAAAGTAAGGTTCATTTTTTTGCTAGCAACTGGCGTGATTTTCTATCTTCTATTCAAAGTTATTATGGTATTTGTTGTATCTTTTCTTATTCTGCACACAATTTCATATGGCTGGGCTATGACTGAAAAAAAAAAATAGAAGCATTCTGAATCATTGCCAGCTTTTAGCCAGAAGGCTCGATAAGGGAAGCGATCATTTTCATGTCTAGAGCTGTCCCCTGAGGCATTTTGCTTCTCAAGGGCCAGCCCTTGGGGAATACGGGGCCATGTGAAGGATTCCCAAGAGAGGCAGAGGGCTCCAAACAACCAACTGTAATCTATGTACTTGGCGCTTAGATTTTGCCATGAAGACAGCTTTTTGAAAGCCTGCATTTCCCTTTCTCATTGCATCCTTTCCCCCATCCCTTCTTTTGATGGTCCTCTGAGGTTGCTCTCTCCCTGCTCCCTCCAGGAGTACCCACATCCCACTCTTCCTGTATTAAGAGAGGTAGTTCAAAAAGTGCTGGCTTTCTGATTTCAATCACCCCCATTGTTTTCTAGTAACTGACATTTGTTTTGGATCTTTGTGTGAGTAAGTGAATAGCCATTAACCGAAGATAATCAGTTGACAATTTCATTGTCCTCAGATAAATATCTATGGGCTGAGCTTGAACTGACAAGAATGGTCTTGGTGTGTGAAATGTAGATTTACAGAGTGTGTTTCTGAGATGCCAAAAATCACACTTACATGTTCACTACAAGAAGTCTTTTTGTGTCTTAATCTATGCTGTATGGCCACCCTAAGCTTCCTTAAGTGACTTAAGATTGTATGAATGGATGAGGCTCTAGCAACCTAAAACCGGAGGTAAAAAAGTCATTTTCGTAATCAGTGTTCTCATTAGGTGAGGAATATCATATATCTGAAGTAACTAGGTCAAAGTAAAAATCACTTTGCTTACAGATTATTTTATCAGACTAAAGTCAGCTACATTCTGATGGATTTTCCTATTATTAGGCAAACTGATAACCTAAGCTATATTCCAGAGTTAAAGTATTTTTGACTCATTTTTATGAATATTTTACTTAATGTACCAAACATACAGAGGGATTATGAGAATATCTCTTGATGTTTACAAAATTAATGACATAGGGAACCTTAGCTGTGATTCACCCTTTGAAATATAAATGACAATATAGCTAGCCAGCACATGCAATCGGTTTTGCAATACCACAGCTACCAGTTGGTTGCAGGGTTTTGTAGGTGACAGCATTAAATGCAGCTGGCTTCGGTGATTTGGTTTCACTTCAATTCCAAGTAGACGGGTGAACACTCATCCAAGGAAGCATCGCTCTTCCAACACCCCAACATCTACAATAGCTAAAGTATTAGATATAAGCCATCAGAATTTGTGGGAGGCATAAAATTCATAGAAATGATATTTTCCTTTGGATCATTGACTAAGTTCTTATTTACACCAGGTGTAAAGACTTAGAATTTGGGCTTAAACTTGTACATTTTGGGCATCTGTCTCAGGGACCATTTTGCTACTCGTATTCTGTTCTTTCTCTCCCTTGATGGTAGGCATTTGATTGGAAGGCACTGTTCCATTTGAAATAGTTATTGATGTTATTTTATTTTATTTGTTTTAGGCAAAAAGCATCTTATTACTGGTGGGAAATGCCTCCAGCTCTCCTCTGTTTTTGAAAGATAAATAAAGAAACTGTAGGTGTTTCGCCACTGACAATTATGTTTTCATTTAGTTCATGCTAGTGAGGTTGATTTCTATGTAACTGCAGTGGATTGTTTATGTCCAGAGTCAAGGTGTTTTGCTTGTAATTGTAAGAGAGCACAGTGGCATTTACACCTGCTAACTACAGGCTTTCATTAAGATGATTGATTGTTGGCATTGATTTATTTGATATGTGGGCATTCCTGTGGTGTGAGTTTTTATGTGATAAGGTACACAGCTCATTATTTGGGGCTTTTCTCTTGCATTGCTATTAAAGGGATTTAAAGCAAGCATTCTTCCAAAATCCTTTTCTTGATTAGGTAAAACTGTATTATCCTCGAAGGAATAAGATATTAATCACTGAATATGTTTCTGGATTTGGGAAGGGTGCTTAATTAACACTATTATTGTTACATAGAGGTTGATATCTGTCATTATCAGATTATTTCGACCTCTCCTTTTACACTGGAAACAGATTTATAATCAGATGGATTTTGAAGGTTTAATACTAAGAAAAGGACAGCCAAATCACATTTTTAAACTGGGTTTTGGATTACATGTTTAAACTTCTTTTGAAGCATTAGTTTATGAAATTATTGAGCTAAGTGAATCCTTCCATGGTAGATCTTACACACATATGCGCGCACACACACACACACACACACACACACACACACACGGGGGGGGGGTAGAGAGATATAACATATTGTAGGTGATTTGATACCGAGTGAGAGAAATGAACAATACCTAATGAATATTCCAGAGAAAAATTTTAGTTTTGGTAAACAAGATTCCCAGAATCTAGTATAAATTTCTATAATTTATTACTGGGGAAGAAAGAAACCTATGTACTTAGAATAAATTATATTATATTAGTTTCAAAATACATCTAAAGCCTAGCCACAGAACTTTTGAATTTAACATTAATTGGAAAATAGGGTCCTTGCAGATGTAATTAAGTTAAAGATTCAGAAGTAAAATTATTTTGGGTTGAAGAAGAGTCCAGAGTCCTAAGAACTAGTGTCCTAAGAAGGAAGAAAAATTTGTGGCACACAAAGATGAAAGTCATGTACAAACAGTGGCCAAGATTGAGTTATTGGGCCACATGCCAGGAGGCGGGGAGTGAAGAACCAGAATCAAGGTACTATCAGAAGATGAATAAGGCCAGGGAGATTCTTGCTGGTCCTAGAGGCTTTAGAGGATGCATTATCCTAGCAATATTTCAACGTTGGGCTTCTTTCTGGCATCTGTCACTGTGAGAAATAAAATAGCTGTGGCTTTAAGCAACAACCCTTTTTGGTATTTTGCTGTACCAGCGCTGGGAAAGTAAGCTAATGCTCAGACTGGAGTCCAGGTGAGTGATGTCACTGAGATTTGGGCTGTGCATCACTAGTAAGACTGGACCAGACAGTCCTGCACTTCATATTTATAAAGCTTTCACTGAGTTGTTGTAAAATTTATTTTCTGTTGTTAGTACCATGCCATTTAATTCATGGAATCTCTGTAGTAAACTTTGAATTAGATTTTTTTTAAAGTGAAGAATTAAGTGAATTAAGTGAAGAATTTTAAGTTCCTACAAAGCTTTCCTGGTCAAATTTCAATCAAGTTATTCTAGACTTGTCCGTTTTATTTAAATTATTTTATATCTCGTTTTGTGTTTTCTATGGTGGTCCCTTTAGGTTTTTTTATATATAAAATGCTTATAAAGACAGCACTTCACATGTTAGCGTTTTGTGTTGTTTTGTACACAAAGTGCTTACACAACAGTATAATGGACACACATATGTATGCAACATCCTGCCCTCAGAAAGACAGTAACAGGGTCACAGGAGGAAAACTCTCCCTCCCACTTATTCTCAGGAAGCTTGGGTGAGCACTGGTTATCCAAAAATGGACTTTATCTCCAATAGTCTCTTGGGCATATTTTGTTTTTCTTCAGTATTGAACAACCTGTCTGAAGGCAGAGATTATCTTTCATGTTTTACTTGGCCATTGCTGTTTGAGGGACCCTCCCAGTGTAGTTGATAGATAATTTCATAAGCAACTAAATTAATGTGTGGGGTTCTGACTCAAACTTTAGATGATTTACTGAAATTTCTAGATGATGATGAAAAATGATCCAATTTTTTGCTCCACCATCTACTACTTTAGTTGACTCTCTAAGAGAAAAGAAGTTGAATACTACAGAGAAGAAAGATTTTATAAACTATACTCAATCATTTAAAAGTCTGTCTCGGAATGGTATAGGCCTAATGTATTCCTAGACGAAGGTAACTTCAGAAGCTGTGACTGAGGGTATTTTTGGGGGGAAGATAGGGAAAAAAAAACAAGCGTAGTGATCATAAAATGTTTCTGTAGACTGGAAATGAGGCCGTTACATATACAGAAGCGGTAGGGGCTGGATTACTGTAGTCCAGTGCAAGAAAAAAAAAAAAAACATGGATTGGTCACTGTGTTGAACTTGAATATTTCTTATTTTAATTGACAACATTCACGTCTTTGAGTTTCTCATTTAGACTTTGATAAAATCAACTTGCAGAGGCAGATGGCAGGCTGTTATTTTTAATTCACAAGCCATGTTAAATGTGTGCCATATGTTACAGAACTTTTCAGGCTCAGCCTTTTGAGTGCTACCACAATAAACTCACCAACTTACAGAAAAGGGAATCTGACAGGAAGAATTATGCACTTGCGGGTTACATTTCTGAAAACTGAAGTCAGTTCCTTGTCTCTTTGCCCGATTGAAAGAAGGGGTGGGTGAGGAAGAGAAACCTCTCAGCAAAAGGAGAAGCCACACATTGAAATGGTAATATCTGTGTGAAAGAGAAGTGGGATTAGGGGGTCTGATTGCTGCTTTGTACTGAGAAGTGATATGTCGCTCAACAGTATGACACCTCGGAAGCATATATGAGACAGCCTGTTACGGTCCATAAAAGCACTGAAATATGAGCTGTAATTTGTATACTGCCCAGGATCCCAGCCGGAGACTTATCTCTCTGTTCCTCCATAGCACATATGTGAAAAAAGTTGAATTAGGAAATCTCTAAAACCCTTTCCAGAATTTACATAGAATTTACATTTCTACTTCATAGACTACAAGTCACAACTCGTACTTATGGCTGCTTATGGTTAATTACCACCCTCTTTATAGGTGCCATATTATAGACAATTGCTCTTTTCAGAGCAATTCGTCATGTGAAAATGCTCTGTGTTTCATGAGCCTGCCTCACATTCGACCGGTGAAGGTCACCATGGTTGTTGGGCAAAGACGCAAAGACTTTGTTGAACCGATTTTACTCAATTTATTTGTTCATCTCTTCATCGAAGATTTTTGTCTGAAAGAGATTTAGTATCTGAGGCATTTTACTGGTCGTAGAGTGAAGTGAAGCTTTTAATCACCCACCTGTCTCTCTACAGACCAGTCAGTTTCTAAAGAAAGAGTGCTAGAGTGTGAGTGGGATTTGGGGAGACAAGAGTATTTGTCCACTGAGCAGAACTTTTGTTAGTGTCTACTTATATCAATATTCATATTCTTATTAAATTGCCTATTAAAATGTGTGTCTAAGCCCCTACATTTTCTTTCTGAGTCCACAGGTGGAGTAAGAGCCATGTCCTGCTCACACTTCCAGGTGGCTTTGGAAGCATCTCGGCCAGCTGGCTGAAGTTGAGATGAGGAGGGAGTGCAAAAACATAAAATGAAAAACGTAAAACCTCAAACAATAACTTATGCAAAGCTCCTTTTTTCCTTCTCTCATATTCCTCGTTATTTTTATTGTTCTGTTCTTACTTTGGGAGCCCTGAAATCGGGAATGTTTGGCAGGCAGGAAAGAGATCATTCAGGGCTGACCTGGTGTGCCTTGGGTGGGATGCAGGCAAATGGCTCTTTGCGGAGACCCAACAGTCGTTAATAAATCACCCATTCCTTTAAATTAAGCTGTGTCCTCCATTAAAGGTGGGATTTCACAGAAAATGTGTTCCCTTTCATAATGCAGAGTCACCTATGCATAATGCTCAGGCTCTATTTTTCTTATTCTACTGGTGGTGCCTGGGATAGGTCCAGGGCCTTTGCACTGAACTACATTTTATTGCTTTTATTATGGCTCAGACAGGGTTTTGGGAATTGTCAGGAAGCCCAGGATGGGCGGGAACTTGGAATCCTCCTCGCAGGCGCTTTTGTTGCCATATAACATTGCAAGGTCTGGAGATGGTTTCTTACTCCTTTTGGTTTGACTGTGGCCTTCACAAACACCATTGAAAGAGCTTTGCCTGCTCCTGCATTTCTGCCTGCCACATCTCCTCCACGTCCCTGTCTCCTTTTCACACCTGTGCAAAACCACGTACCTGCACGCGAAGTGCTGTTCGGCACCCGACTTTCCTATCAGCGCTGCTCTTTCTCCTGTACCAGTTGCACTTTTCTAAGCAACTGTTTGTATCTCATCGTCTTTGTGTGTCTGTCTTTTCTCCGTCCCGAGCCTGCACTCTTAAGCTTCTATTTTATTCAGTCTTTATATGCCTAATGAATAACTGAGCCTGCCCTGTGAGGCACCACTAGATATTTCTTGAGTGAAAAACGAAAAACATGAAAGAAAGAGCAATAAAGACTGAATTAATGAAAAGCCCATCTCATTAAGTCAAAAACTGCCTCAACTTCTAGGTCATTTGTGTATTTGGTCATTCATTGGGAAACAGTGTCACTGTAACTATTTCACTGAAGAGGTTAGTAACATCAGAACTCATCAGCTTACTGTACAGTGTGTGTGTGTGTGTGTGTGTGTGTGTGCATATGAGTGGGGAAATCTATACATGTGTATTTGAAATAAAATTATTAACTGTTTCCCAGTGTTTTTTTATCATTCCTGCTAATCTTTTCATTGCTGTCAAAGTCCCCGGAACATTTTTATATAGAGATATCTGGTCAAAGTGTGCTGCACTGCCAACTGCATTGAGATTTGAAAGTCTGGAATAGCAGCTTCCCTCCCAGCAGAGTTTCCCAAAGAGCATTCAGCAGAATCCTTGTTTTAAGGGGTGTGAAATGGGATGTTACTAGGTGTTATGAGGAAAGGAAAAAGGCAGATAGAAAGAGGAAGAGAAGGAGACTTGTATTCATCATATACATGAGAACTATTTGAATTAAATGAAGTTAAGCAGATTCATTACTTCACGACTTTCCAGTGCCTTTAGTTCAACAATGTGCTTTGAAAATGAAATATATTAATTTGAATGTTTCTAAAGTTTATTTTTCATAAAACTTTGATTTGTAAAGCATCTGTCTCTATGAATTGCGTGTCCCATTGTCAACTGTTAAGGGAAGGCCATACTCCTGTCTCAGTAGGTCACTTTGTGAATTTGTAGATGCTTGTAGGATAACATATTTCTGAGATCTCAGTTGTCCTAACTGTGGCGCATGTGTGTTTCTGGTTTTTGCTGCATTTTATTTGACATCTGACTTCTGCCCAAAGAAGTAATGTTTCCCACTCATCTTCTCAATCTCAGTATTTTCTTACCTTCTTTTAGTCAGTGGATAATAAAATCTGAAACATATGAGGATATTTTAAGGAAAGAGAATTTAGCTTAGAATTTGACCTTTTAGACCTCTTGGGAAGCCTGGAATGCTGATAGGAGATGACAGAGGGATGACTGTACAAAACCAACATTTTCCCTTTCTTCTCTCTCTCTCTCTCTCTCTCTCTTTCTTTCTTCTTTCTTTCTCCTGTCTTTCTTTCTTTCTAAGTTCATGATCTCAAAACTGCTGGATGCTCCCCAGCTGGTGGCCCCAATCCATCGTTTTTACTGAGTTGCTTGCTGCTGACTAACCTGTGATCAGATATGGCATGATTGGAACCACAGGATGTCGAGGAGCTGGACCCACCCAGGAGGCTGGACTCTCACCGCTGAAACTACCTTCTCCACATTTGGCCCCTTGTCTGCAATTGCTCTCAGTTGCTTGTGGCTATTACTGCTGAAAAGTTGCCCCCAAAAGAGCAATGCCATCTTCGTTTTCTCCAAATCTCCCGAGGTTGCCTTTCATCAGCAGAATCCACTGAGAAGGGAGTGAACTGGCACAAGTGTTCCAGAAATGTAGCTCTCCAGCTCCTACCCCGGTGCGGGGTTTGTAGAGTGTCACATAGGGAAGTGACACCAGGGAGCCCTGCTTACTCCTGCAGGTACTGATTATTCATGTGTGCTCATTCTTCAGCTGCTACACTAGAATAAGAGACATTGAACCATGGCTTAACACACTGTACTGTCACATCGCACAGTTGACTATTAGTAATTTTTTAACTTGATAAAATTGTCCATTATATGGATCCTCTGTATAAAGCCTCTATGACCTAACATTTATTCTTTTATTCCAAATTTGTATATTTATCACTGGAGTCAATTTTACTTAACATTTCTCCACTTCCCAGTCTTTTTCTATGCTCTTCGAAAAACTTCATTGATAAACCCCGGTTTATGTATTTTTTTCTATACACAAGTAAATATGACTGAAGAACGTAAACTATAAGGCTGTGTCAGAGCAAGTTAAACAGCCAGCCTGTAGTGCGTTCCAGTGTGGTTTGCCACTTCTCTGTCCTCTACTCTGTAAGATCATTGTCTCAAAATTCCTTCTCACATGTCTGCATTCATTCAATGACACGAGAAAGAGAAACTAACAATGCCAAGCTCTGCTATCTGGCCAGGAGAAAATCTTGTGTGAGTCTGCATCTACATCTAACCCGGAAGCCAGGAATGCAGATTACCTGCAGAGGAGAGCCACAGGGTGTGAGCTGAGCCAGCCCAAAGGACACATTATAAAGGCAACTACAGTCAGAGGCAGTGCTGTAGGGGTGGGGCCACCCACGCTCATTGGAGTTCAATTTTGGCACAGCTTGTACAGGGTGCTGGGCACAGAGCTACAGAATTAAATGGATCTGCAGGATTTAGTTACTGTCCTGCAGGGTTCTGTTCCTTCTGTGGTCCATTTGCTTTCTATATTCCTGTTCTTCTCTTTTGGAATAGGAACGTTTACCCCGTGCCGTTTACGTTGGAAGTGTTTAACTTTTCTTTGATTTTCACAAGCACTTGTAGCTAAGAGTTTGCCTTGTGTTCCAGAGGAGACTTTGGATTTAGAGTTTTAACAGCGCTGCAGCTATTAAGATGTCAGCAGTGCTTAGAGAAGGACTGAATACATTTTGCACAAGGAAGGGATATTTTGGAGGCTGGAGTGCAATGTTATGGTTTGGATCTGAGGTGTTCCCCCAGAGCCTCCTGTGTTTGGATATAGTGAGTTAACTAGAGGCTGCGTGTTGTTGGGAGGTGGGGCCTGCCTGGAAGGAGCAGGCATTTAGAGCTTGACCTGGAGGGCTGTGTGCGAGCTCCACCATTCCTCCCTCGCCTGGCTTCATGTCTGCCATGCCTTGAAGAGATCATCTCTGGCCCTTCCTCCTGCCATGTGCTTCCACCATTGCCTGCTGCCCACTAAAAGACTGAAACAGCCTGACAGTGTGAGCTGAAACTGATCTTTCCTCCTGTAAGTTGTGAACTTTGGGTATTCTGTTTCATCACCAGAGCCACGATAGCCCTTATTGCCTCACTTAGCTCTTCTTAATACCTTCCTGTAGTATTTATTTCACCCTAGCACTCGTTTCAATAATACCATTTTGGTTTTATTGATTAGCTGTCCGTTTCTCTTCTTATATATTCAATCCTCTGAGAGGGAGACTTTTTAACCCTACGTAGTCTGGTCCCTAATACTTAGTAGATACTCTGCCATGTTTGCTAAAGCTTTGAAAGCATGTTGAACGTTACCTACATGGAATCTTGGGAGACATTTGGTAGAGGAGTACAGTTGAATTTCTAAATGTTAGATCCTAATGATAAGCCTAGATAAGGAGGATTAAATACAGGAGACTAAGATTTTTCTATTGGGATTTGGATACTAACTCCTTTAGTTAACTAGTATTAAACCTTCCTTTCATAGAAGAAGCTCTTCACCGGCCAAATGATGAGGATGCACCCCAATAATTCTAAGAAAGGCTCCCGTAGAGATCCATCCTGAAAATATTGGCAGATGACCAGGATTATCTCGTTCTCTTTAAATGCCTTCATCTTTGCGTGTGGTTTATTTACAAACAGGAAGCTTTGAGGTTGGCATCGTTCTGCTTTGTAATTGATGGCCAGAACTTTTGACATTGACAGCCTGAGGAGAAACCATGGAAAATTCTATTACTAATGATCTGCTTCTCTTTCTCATGAAGTGAAAATTAAATAATCATTAAGAAAAGGATTCCTGAGAGGAAACTGATACTTTGACTCTCTCTGGCTTAGTAATTTCTGGGGCTCAACAAAGGCTGAATAGTGCAGTTTATACAAACTTTCCCTTGATTTATTCTATCAAATTACCTTCAGTTTCCTTGGAAATAGTACCATGCATCCAGCAAGGGTTAATTCTCCTTGGCATGCTTTGGCTAATCACATTCGTGAATTTGTAGGTGGAGTTAGTTCTCAATTCACAAACATTTAAAATTTGTTATACATGTCAATAAAATGGGGAAAAATTTGTTATGTTTCCGAAGTTTTTGGTGCTTTCAAAACCACGGTTTTTCTAGTAGCATTAAAGAGGCAATATAAAATAAAACAACTATGCATTATTCATTCATTATTAAAATTGAATATCTGAATAACAATATTTTATCCCTTACATCAAGGGCGTGACTGCATGCTAACTTGGAAGGCCTGTAAGCAAAAAGAGAAAAATTTAGGAGACTTATTCACGTTTTTCAAAATTTAGGGTGAGAACTACTTCTACCCTTCCCTCACATGAGATAGAAAAGAATGACAGTTTGATTGATAAAATGGAAAGATGACCAAGACCACATTTTGGAGATCTTGGTGGAGCTTCAGGAAGAAAGAAAGGGAAAAGAGAGAAGGGATGAAAAGTTGATCTACGAATGTTAGAAAGCTCAACATGAAGAGGTCCACTGAGCTCTCTCTTTCTGCAGAACTGACTTCCAATCACAGTTTTTATGTTTTATCTCAAAAAGCTATCCAAAATTTGAACCTAAAATCTTTGAAAGGCACAAACTCAGAGGACCTGAGACATGAGAACTATGAGAACAATGAGAAGGCTGATTGATCTCTGTCTAGTCCTGATTTCCAAATCAGCAGCATGTAGCTTATCTATATTTTTAATCTTCCCTATTTCTTTCCAAATGGAGACTCTTATTATCCCAAAAGTTGAGAATTATTGCATCTTGCTTTTACTGGTGAAACTTTTATAATTACTAAATTTATAACCAATAAAAATGATTGGAAGATTGTATTGTTTTAAATATAACCTTTTTCCAATTATCTGCTTTTCGTTTATTTTGTCCACCGTTGTGTTTGAAAAGAAAATTAGGGTATATTAACTTCAGGCTACAGATTCATATGCTTTCCTAGCCAAAATGTAGCTCTAGGATCTTTAGCATTTACAGAAAAAGTACATTTTGTGTAAAAGACAGAATTCTTCACTAGTAATACTTCAGAGAAATGTTTAATATCTAGAACATACAAAGAACTCATATGCATAAAACCCACCTAAATAAACAACCCCATCAAGAACTGGGCAGCTGAAATGAAAAAAAGCTTTTTAGAAGAAAGTGAGTCAGAAGCAGAAGGTGAAACATCGAACAGTCTCTCTGACATGAGAGACCCAGATCACAACTCTTATGGAATTTAAAAGGAAAAACAAAGTGAAACAGGGGGATGGGGCGGGGAGGGAGGGAAGGGTGGTAGGGGGAGGGACAAAAGGAGAGTGGGAAAAGTCTTTATCAACTTGACAATATAGGTATGTGCACAAAATCCTTAACTTCATTTTAAACCTTAAATTTTGCAAGTATACATATCAATAAAATGGGGGTGGGAGGGGAAAGAAGTACAAATGGCCAACAAACACATAAAAAAGTGTTCTCTGTCACTGGTCGTCAGAGAAATGCAAATAAAAAAATGCTGAGATTTCACCTCTCCCCAGTGAAAACGGCATACATTAAGAACTCAAAAAACAAACTAACAAACAAAGAATTATTGGCAAGGATGTGAAACAAAAACAAACAAACAAACAAACAAAAAAAAACCTCTACTGCTGATGGGAATGCAATCTGGTTCAACCATTATGGAAAGCATTCTGGAGATTCCTTAGAAAGCTGAGAATAGAAATTCCATTAGATCCAGCTTCTGCTTTACTGAGCACATTTCCAAAAGAAATAAAATCAACACACCAAGAAGACACATGTTTACCCATGTTTATAGTGGACAGTACATAATAGCCAAATCCTGGAAACAATCTTCCTGTCCATCAACAGAGGAATGGTTAAAAAAATGTAATACCTATACACAATGGAATACTACATAAGGAAAGATATATATATATATATATATATATATATATAAAACATTTGAATAAAAATGGGGCCACTTTCAATCAGTAATGCTCAATGAAATGTATTAAAAAGAAAAAACTGAATATAGTTGGCTCTCTCTTATAAAATCCACTAAAATGATGGCATAAAAAGGCCCCAACACAAATGTCAGAGTATAAAGAGGGCCAATGGACTCCTAAGAAAGGGCTGAGTATCTGAGAACTGGAGGGGCAACATGGATGGCACTGATTCTCCAAACTTCATGCCTTAGGTATCTTATAAAATCTGGAATTTATAGATATAAAATTGAAAACTTGAGTGAAAAAAGACAGAATTCTGAATGCTAAAGTGAGTTGCTTAGAAGTATAGCTTCCTTAGTGTTGGTAGAGGAGTGTCATTTATGTTTTTTGTTATGGTTTGGATTTGAAGTGTCCTCCAAAAGCTTCATATATCTGGATGTTGTAAAATAAGGGTGTGCTGTTAAGAGGTAGGTCCTGGTGAGAGTGGGTGGAATGCTAGGGTTTGACTCTGCAGGGGAATATCACTGGGGCAGGACCTGGGGGTGTAGTTCTGCCATTCCTCCCTTATCTGGGTTTTGTGTTTGCTAGGCCAGGAATGGCTTGGCTCCTGCTCTTTCTCCTACTATGGGCTTCTTCCATTGCCAGCTGGCCATGTATGAACTGTGACCTTCTGAAACTATAAGCTAAAATAAATCGTTTCTCCCTCAAATCATGGATGTGGGCGTATTCTGTCCCAGCAATGAAAGTAACTAAGATAGAAATTGGAACCAAAGAAGTGAGGTTGTTGCTGTGACTTTACCCAGTCATGTGGTTTAGAAGACTTTGGAGCTAGTTTGCAGAAGGAAATTGGAAAGATTTCAAGATAGCAGCTAAAAATGAATTACAATGTTATGAGCTCAGATGACCAGGGTGCTCATAGAAGTGTGGATTGGAAAGGCCAGGCTCAAGAAGTTTCAGATGGAAAGGAGAACTTCATTGGCAATTTGTCTAAAATTATGTGTGCTCCGTATTGGCAAAATGTGTATCAGTACTTTGCTCTTGTGCAGAGAGACACTTTGCTGGAGACCGAGATTAATGGAGTTGGACCACATAATCTGCTGGAGGAAATTTTGAAACAACCCAGTGTTCAGGTGTTACATGGTTGTTGTTTCTGGCTTTTAACCAGCTGTGCACCGAGAAATGGGAGAAAACAGCAGATGTGATTGTTGAAGGGATTAGCATTAAAAAGAATACAAGCATTTGCAATCACGACTAAAAAAGGACACCTTAAAGGTGTGTCAGGAATCACTGGAGTCCACCCTTTACCAATTAAATGATGGAAAGGCAAAGGACCTTGCATTGAGAATAATATCCCAAGGCATCTGGGTCAAAGAGAAAAATATTAGCTAGAGTTCAACCCTCTAAGATCCTAGAGGCCTCATCAGTGATTGCCTACGGGGGCCAGACTGCTATTCAAGCCTGTTAGAAGACCTTGGTGACATGCACACGGTACTGATTTCATAGGAATGCAGAGCACAAGATTTGTGAGGTTTGGGAGACTCCCACCAAGATTTCAGAGGAAGGGTTTGGAGGCCAGGCTGGGTGCCCCTGGGAGGGCAATGCATGAAGTTGTGAGGGAGAAGCCTAAGCTACAGTAGAGACCCTGGCAATTTGGAGAAGCTAGAAATGCAGATCATCTAAAGAGGAAGGTGACAGAGAGGCTCTGAGTGGAGCCAGTGCTAAGAAGATGCTAGGGAGGCTGTAGCCAGAGGCAAAGCTGTCAGCGTAGGGCCATCCAGGCATTCTGGAGCTCAAATCTTGACACAGCTTGCATAGTGTGATAAACATGTAACTACAGAATTTAATACAACTAGAGTATTTAGTTATTGTCCTGCTGGGTTTTGTTCCTGATTTGATTCAATTGCTTGCTATCCTCCCATTCCTCTCTTTTAGAATGGAAATGCTTACCTTATGCCTTTGTGTATTGGTGCACAATAATTTCTCTTAAGTTTTCAACTTATCTAAGTACCATTTTATTAAAAAAAAATTTACCTCTACATATTTCTGGTAAAAGAATTCATGTTAGGAGTTTATAATGGAGACATGCACCTCAGTCTCCATGAATTCCATGTTATCCTTACCTCATAAAAATAAGAGGGCAGTATTATTGAGTGTACAGAAATGAATTAGGGGAAAGGTTGTTGCACAACTTTTGCTAAAAGATGTTGGGTTTCAAGGAAGGATTGATATATCATCAATCTTAAGTAGGATTCTGACACCATCTTTGATATTATTACATTTTTGTTGACTGATTCTAGCCACGTTGGACCAAAAATAAAACTTTCATATTTTGTCTATATTAAGTATTTCTTTCAGCCCCTCACCATCACAGCTTGGCGGTGATTTTTCCATCCTACCTAATTTTGGTGAAAAGCAATAGTTAATGATGCAGCTGAGGTCATTGTAGAGTCGGTGTCAGAGGCACCTATGCTCTCTTGGAATTTTGTCCATTTTCTGTGATAGCTCTGAGGGACTCATCCCTACACCGTCGGACAGACAGATAAGCAGGCAGACAGACAGACAGATAGAACGTGTAAAGTGAACAGAAATCAAAGTATCATTCACCAAAATTTTGCATTGTTTCTTCACGTAAAATACTGCCTAAGGTGTTAGGGGTCACACAGCAAACAAATGCGACAGAATTCCTTATTATAGAGGCTTACATTGTAGTAAGCAAAGACATGAATCATAAGATGTGACAGATCGACTTAAAAATATAATCCAGACAAGTTCTTCATTTCTCTATAGGTCACTATAGGGACGATGAGAGGGAGGGAGGGCGGGGCACAGGAGGGAGAGGGAGAGAGGCATTGCATCGCCCGTCTCAGGCAAAGACTCCTTATTCTTGCAACACGGCTCCTCTTCGATCACATTCTTTCCCTCTGGTTCCAGCCACCATATTCCTTCCTGTAGCATCCATCCGCTTTCTTCTGCGCAAATATCACGAAATCTAAATGTGAGCTCTGGCAGCCTGGCAGGGCTTGGCTCTGCACTACAGTCAGGCAGCCCCATTGGGTGTGCGCTCGCAGCTGGGATTCTTTTTTTTAACCTTTGGAGTCAATTACTTTGCTTAAATATGGCGTAATGAGGAATAAGGCATTTTATTCCCCTTAAGATTACAATCTATAGTCAGGTAAAATTTCCTTAATGTACATGGTAATTATTTTGGGAATACATAATTTCTCTTAAATTGGCTGCTGCTCGTACATTAATTCAGGAGGCTCTGATTCTTTCTCAAACAGCATCATTAGGAGCCAAGTCAAAGAGGCAGGTGATCTGCCTTGTACACGTACCAATGCTGTTTCAGGATCGCCCTCCTCTCTCTCTTTCTCATTAATACCTCTCTCAGACGGCTGGAGCAGGTGGAGCATTTTCTCTTTTCATCTCATTAATCACTTGTGGGTTGCTGAGGAGAGCTCTATTAATACCTGGTCAGAAGACAGCACAATCCATACCAGCCTCCAGCAGCATCAGAGCCAGCTGTGGAGCCAACGTGTTACTATGTAACCAGGCTGCAGTCTTTCGTGCAAACCGAGATACATCTGTAAAGCAAACCTGCTTGCTCAAACCAGGGACCGGGTGACTGCTCTAACCCGGGCCTGCATGCCGGCTGCTCAGTAGGACTGACCAAGGCCAGCTTTCCCGCTACCACCATTGCAGCAGGTAGCCACGCCCCTTTCCACCTCCTCCCAACCACCAGCCTGCTGGGATCCCTTCAGGACCCATCTGCCCTACTCCCCTACCATTACCTGTTCTCAGAATTGGAACTCAGACTTAAAAAAAAATGCATCATTCCTTCGACATTTTATTTTTGTTTTCACTCATAGATAAAGTTTTAGTTAAGATACAGAAATTTAAACAAATGCTGCTAGTGTTGCTTGAAACTGTTCAAAATCTACATAAGCTACTGCTATTCAACTATTTCACTAAACACATCTCCACGACCCTCCACCCAAAACTGCATGTAGTCTGTTTGGAAATGCACTTTACTATTAGGAAGGAAATCGCAGTCAGGCTTGATGCTGTCCTCTAGGAGGCAGAGATGAAGAATCTGAAATCCATCCTGGGAACTTAGTGCCTTAGGAAGACCTTGATTGAAAATAAAAATAATAAAAATGAAGGGTTGGAGAAGTAGGTTAGTGTGAAGGCTCTGGGCTCAATCTCAGTGCTGAGGGAAAAAAGAGAGAAAGAAAGCACAGCTATCACTGCTAAGTGAATTGGCTTATGTAGAAGATCAATGCACTGAGAGGACAGGATATGTGTAATTCAGCTAAAACCGAAGGATCTTGGCACCTAGGCTAATATTTACTAAACTTCTTACAGCAAAACGGAAGATGCACGAGAGCTTTCTGAGAGGTTTAAAATAGCCTGAGCATCCTCCTGACTGCTGTCATGAATGTCGAATATGTGGTCACTTGCAGCTGACATGATCCAATCTTCTCCCCTGACCAAGGACGGAGCTCTAATAAGTGATATGTTGTATTTTTCTGAAAGGAATTTTGAACAAGGCATTAAGGAAAGAGATTCATAAGGATTAAGACCTATTTAGAAGAAAGATCCCAAAGCTCAAAGTTGAAAGAACATTCTGTGTGTAGTGTTCTATTTGTTGTTTGATTGCATTATAGGAGCCTAGAGGTGTTTAGAATGATGAGGCTTTTGGTTCATTTCAGAACCACACACACACATATAGAAAGGATTAGAAACAGCTAAATCCAGTTAGAGCCAGTTATCTATCTATCTATCTATCTATCTATCTATCTATCTATCTATCCATACTGGAGGTCAAACCCACAGGTGCTCTACCACTGAGTTACATCCTCAACTCTTTTATTTTTATTTTGAGATAGAGTCTCAGTAAATTGCTTCACCTGATTCAAACTTGTTATCCTTCTGTCTCAAGCCTTCCTAAATGCTGCTAGGATTACAGATATGAACCTATGTGCCTGGCTCATATTTGAATAAAATCTGAGTAGAATCTCTCAATAGCACTGTTGTTTTCTGCTTGTCGCAAGCTTAAATGAACAAAACAATAACTTTCAGAGGCTACTGAAAATAAGGACACATTTTATTTTGCCATCTAATTATTTGGATCCTTTAAATTTCATTAGATTAAGGTGAAAATATCATCAATTTTTGGATATGGGAATGCAGTGAAGATTAAGTGTAGGTCAAGTTGTATGTAACAAGATAATGTTGAGAATATTTTTGGATGTTAAATCAACTCATGGTTGCATAACTATGACTTGAGATAGGTAGATAGGTAGAAGCAGGTATATAAAGCTTCCCTGCTTTTATTTATTTATTTATTCACTCAGTGATAAGGAGGCTCAAACTCAGAGCCTTTCCACTGAACTACACCTCCAGGCCATTTTTATTTTTGATTTTTGAGACAGGGTCTTGCTAAATAACTAAGATGACTAGGCTTGAACTCAGTATCTTCCTACTTCAACCTTGTAGGCTTGTAGGATCCCTACAAATACTGGAATTTAATTGCCATTGGAATGGCTTAGCAGATGGAAATTTTAAGAGATGGTTGGGTCATGAATGAACTACAGTCACTTTTGTGCGAGCAGACCAGCATCCCTTGCATCCTTTCTCTGCCTTTCATGCCCAAGTGCCACCTGCCTTTTGCCTCTTGCCATGACATGAGACAGCATCAAGATCCTGACAAGGACCTGTGATGGGATTACAGGTCTGTACCGCTGGGCTGGCTTCTTTATTTTAAAATTCTGATTCTATGCAGTCATAAAGAAAGACAGATATGAAGAATTTGAATGAAATTGGGGCAATCTTGAGTCAATAATGTTCAGTGAAATGGACCAAGTCCAAAAGACTGACTATAGATGGGTGTTCCTCTTATAAAATACACAAAAATAATGACATAAAAAGCTCTCAACATGAACTACTGGGTAGAAAGAGACAGTGATCAGATAAGAAAGGGGTGAACCTCTGACAAAGGGGTGGACATAGACGCTCGCTGATTCTCCCAAACCCATGGTTCCAATGTGTTACAGAATTTGGAATTCATGTCCTTACAAACAATGTTAAATTTTATGTTATATGAATTTTTTTACCATAATAAAATTATTGTTAAAAATAAAATAAAAATAAAGTTCTGATTCTTATTCTGTATTCAGACTTGCCTTGGGTCTTTCTGATTGGGTTTCTTTACTCTTTCTACAGTTAATGTCTGGCCAGAGAGTCCCTCAGGCTTGACACTCTTGCAGAATTGTCTAACCCGTGGCTAACAGATTGCATGTGGCTTGAATGTTGCCTGACAAAAATTCGTGAATTTTCTTAAAACATTATGAGATTGCTTTGTGAGTTTTTTGTCATTCAACTGTGCTAATTATATTAGACATTTTATACGGATTCAAGTAAATTCCCCTTCACTCAGTGTAACCCAAGTAAGCCAAAATCATAAATCCTATCCCTTCTTCACCCTCTGACATTTCTGCCCACTGACTTTCAGTCCGCCTCTGGGACGATCTATGTTAGATTTATGTTCATAAATGGTCCATCGTCAACCCCCATGCAGGAATCTAGACAAAGGGAAAGAAAAGTTCTTTCTCCTTTTAATTAGAGGAACCAGAAGGTGAAAAGAATTTGACACAGTAAATGACCATTTTCTAGGATATCTTTGGGCACATAAATAAAGCTATGTTATGCTTGCTTTTATTTTGGGATGCCAGGGGTAGCTGCGCATGAAGTTCAGGACCTCACCTTCACTCTTCAGTGGCTTCTTATTATCAGGATGTGACAATAAACCAAAATCTATTACCCGGATGTGATCTGGCTCTTTGTTGTATTTAGTTGCTAGATATTATAGGATTTTGTTTACAATCAAACAGATCTTCACACCTTCCTTGACAACATAATTTTGTTTTCTTAAAATTATCCCGTGTACCTAAGTTTCTCAAAATTTCATTTAGGATGGTGCGCACATTATTTGGTTACACTGGATTTTGGTGAACTTGATTTATGTGACAGAAGCTCTAGGACTGAGAGTAGCTTGCAAGTTACTTTGTAATTGAATGATATTTTCCACACTATTTAGATGTGTTGTTACCAATTTCATAATGAATAATATTTCATTACAGTCTGGAATTTTCTGTCCAAACTTGGACAAGAATAACAAAGAAAAAACAGAGAAGAAGAGGGACAATAGAGCTAGAAAGTGTAGCACAGGAAAGATGGCTGGGAAGTGGGATGCTTATCTTGGGTGCAACAGACTATGATAATAACATCTAATTATTAGAATAATTCTCATTAGCAAGTAGAATTGAACACACTTTCCATTCTTCTAGAGAGCAGATCCACTGAGCAAAATTTAAGAAAGACATATTCTAACTTAATTATCCTGTAATGTTATAAATGCATCAAAACGTCATATTGTTCCTTATTAGCTATGGCTTGTAGGACCCCTACAGATGTTGGAATTTAATTGCCATGGGAATGGCTTAGCAGGTGGAAACTTTAAGAGATGGTTGGGTCATGAATGAACTCCAGTCACTTTTGTGCAAGTAGGCCAGCATCCCTTGCATCCTTTCTCTGCCTTTCATGCCCAAGTGCCTCTTGCCATGACATGAGACAGCATCAAGACCGTGGCCAGGGCCTGTGCCATGCTCCTGGACTTCCCAGCCTCTTCAACCATAAGCCATGTAATCTTCTGTTGTTTGTTTATAAAAACCTAGTCTCTGGTTTCTCTTGTTGCACCAGAACATCAAACAAGATGTCCACAAATAGTTACTTTTGGTATTTTCTAATTAAAATATAATTTCAAAATTTGACAAAAATTCAATTATATGAATATATAAGTAATTAAACTATATTAAAATCAAGGTGCAAAAGAAATATTTCTATAAATTAGGGGTCTCATGTGAACTTTCCAGGATGCTGTTTTCACAAAATTGCCAAAGAAGAACTTACTCCTTTTAGCATTTTATTGACCCTGGAAAAATGTTTTCCTAAGCACGTTGTCCTTAAATTGTCTTGTAAAGCACAGCTGTCTTAGTTTGAGTCTTCTAAAAAAGCAAACCCCAGATTAAATGCAAGTAGCTTATTTGGAAAGTGCAGGGGCACTGGAAGATGACAGGGAAGGTAAGAGACTTGTTTTACACTTGCCAATTACAACAGGAAGAAAAATGATGAAGACGTTTGTGTCCAAATCCCGGTTACTGGTGAATATGTTATTTTATGTGGCAAGAGGGATTTAGGGTTGTAGACAGAGTTGAGGTTGCTAATTAACTGACCTCAAGGAGTGTTTCCTATGTAATACAAGTGATTCTAATGTAATCCCCAGAGTCCTTTAAACTCAATCAAGAGAGGCAAAAAGCCAGAATCAGAGATATGTGTTAAAGATTAAAAGGTTATTTCTAGTTTTAAAGATACAAGGAAACCACCAGCCAAGGAAGACAGGCAGTCTTCATTGTAGAAACAGCAAGACAATGGTCTCCCCTGGAGGTTTTAGGAAGGAAGAACTGTTAAGATAATAAACCTATGTTGTTTTCAGCCACTGTTTTTTAAAAATCGATTTGCTATAGTTTCAAAAGAAAACTAGTATGCTGAGTTTTTTATTTCACTTTTTGTTTATTTAAAAAATTTACAAAACAAGGCCTTCTCATGAACAGTGTTTTAGGTCAGGTTCTCCCTATATGGTGGTTTGGATCCGGAATGGCCCCCCAAAGTCTCATGTATTTAAATGTTATAGATTTAACTTCATTAAGTTTTGTTTTATAGCCTAGCTTTTGGCTTATTGTGGAGAACATCTCATGTGCTTTTGAGAAGGATGTACACTCTGTTGGGGTGATTAGCATATTATACTTAACATGAAACTTCCCCTTGCATTGTGATTATGAAATTTATTTGTAGCTTCTCAGAGGGTTAATGAAAATCTACCTCAGCTCACAAGTAACTCTTGAACCTTAGCATGCTCACCTTAAAATGAAAGATTAAGTTTTGAAACACTTGTTTTAAGTGAATGATATTTAAATCACACTTGATAATATATGTGAAACCATTTTGTAATCACACAGGTAGTTAAAACAGTGGTTATCAAAAAGGGTTGGTTTTATCTCCGTAGTACCATTTGGCAGTGTCTGAAAACAATTCTGGTTGTCACTACATCATAGAGGCTACTGGAATCTAGTGGATAGAGGCCAGGGGTGCTGATAAACATTCTACACATTAAGGGCAGCATCCTACAACATAGAGTGTCTTTATGCTGCTGTTAAGAAACCCTATGAGATACAAGAATGACCCAACAGTTACAGAATAAAGGGCTAAGAAAAGACACAAATAGTATCTGAAAAATCACCCAAAATTAGGCATGTCGGTGTATGTCTGTAATCCCAGAACTCAAGAGGCTGGAGTAGGAGGGTTGCCATGAGTTTGATTCCAGTCTGGACTTACAATAGTGAGTCCAGGACCAGCCTGGGCTGCAAAGTGAGACTCTGTCTCAAAACAGCACAACGACAACAACAAAATAAAAACCCATTCAGAGTTTGGATAGAGGGAAGTTTAGCTTAGTCTAAAATCATGAAAATCAAAAAAAGCATGCATTTATTTGACATTAAAAATTGAAGTTTTCTAGCTGAATTATCTTACATTATACATTTGATCATTTAAAAATATACGTACAAATTAAAATTTCTGGATTCTCCATTTTCCTATAAAAGAAGCACAATAATAGTAAAAACTAAGAAAAGAAGAAAGGATGAATTTAGATTCTTGTACTAAAACATATAAAATTATAAATAAAAATTAAAAATACGTTAAAAGCTACAACACAATAATATGCCTCTGGCCAGAGTGTAATGTTGAGTTAGAATTAGGGGATGATGCACTTGCGGAAGGCACGATGGGGATGCCGCCAAGCTGGGTGGCACATCTGTGTCTCGAACGACTGACCAGTAACGTCAAAGCCAGCCCCATAGGCGGGGGGTTTGGATACGATAATGCGTGCCGTATCATTCCATAGGACAATCCCCGCTGCTGGGATTCAGTGGAGATGTTCTGTCACAGTGATGGAAAGCCATTAACATCTCTTATTTTTCTACGAAGACCCCCTTCAGAAAACAAGTCCTTGAACCTTACTGTACTGTGGAGACGGGTTTATGTGAATTCGCTAGACAATAACTTCTATTCACACTTACAAAGAGAAGCGAAGGGTATTTTGGAGGACACCTTTGACCTTTTCTTATGATACATTGAGAGGCACCTCGGATGTCGGTATCACTCACGTTCCCTGGCACAGGATGTTGTTCTAAGTAAGTATGGCGTTTCAGTGCCATTGCTGCTCTGACAATTTTGGCATCTCTGAGGACCGCACTACGGGCACTAGAAGGTATTCGTTCTTCACCTACCCTGGACGGACAGGAACGCAAAATGGTAATTTCAGTGACTAAGCCATACCTCTGGAATATTCATGTGAGTCAGCCTTCCAGCTTAAAGCTGAGTCTTTTAGAGGCTTTAATGTTTTCAAAAGCTCCTTAGAAAATCTTGCAGGCAAAGGAGACTTAGAGCCACGCATTGTGAGGCTGTAACATTCAGCGAGAATCTATATAATAAGAACTTAGCAAACCATGCAGCTGTTTCATTCCTTAGGGAACAATTTTCATACGGAGTGGACTTCATTCTTTCTGCGCTGCATCTTACTGCAGAACACCTCGGAAGCAGCCATTGCGTGCAGGGTTTTCCGTACAATGCACCGTCCTCAGAACTTTTAAATAGCTCACTCTCAGCGTTTCATGTGATAAAGAGTCATGGATTTCTAGGAATTCTTTTTTTTGTGATAGGCCACTAATCACTGTTGATCCTGTGATAAATTTAAATACTAACTAATCCACTTTGAATAGGGATTAAGCTTCAGTGTAGGAGGAAAGTATTCATTAGAATTCATTACATCAATTTGTAATCTGAAAGATGCATCTTCCAAATAAGGTACTGTGGTTTCTGGTGATTGTTAACTTGGAGCTTAAACATTCTCATTATTAATTAATGGAAGGAGCGATAAAATCTATAATAATTGAGTGAATGCTTGCTCCCCCTGTTAGCTTCTTGACATACCTAGCAGTTATTATTTTTAAGACAAAGGATGCCAAAAGAGAATAATCACCACGGCGGAAGAAAAACAACACATTCAAGCTTCTTGTGTCAAGGATAATTTGATGTGTGTAAAAAATGGAATGCATATTGCATGCTTCCTTATTCTGATGTATGCTTTATTTTTGTTGAGCTCATTGTTGTCAAATTATCTTTATAAATCCTGGATGGAAATCAAATCAAATCATCATCTATCACTGTCTTTTATTTTCCATATTTGAAATAAAAACATCTAACACCACTGAGCAAAAATTAAGAAGTAGCTCTTGATCTGTATAATATTTCATCCCAAATAATGGTCCTTGTTATACAATGATTTGAATCTTGATCTTAAGTTATTCAAGGCTTGATAGAAGAATTAGGCTTTTCCTTTTCTGTCCACTTAAGAAATAAAGACTTCCGTGTGTAACCACTGGAGAGTTGACTGAAGCACATGGACAGTAACTTAACATGGAATATTAATTTAAATGCAGTGAATTGTTCTGAAATTTTAGTGTTATGCTTGTGTAGTTTGTCATAAAACTTGAGGCCCAGTGTTTTTATTTTGCTGAACCTTATGGCTTTTTAAAAAGTACAGTTTACTTTGCTCTGCGCTGACACAGTAGTAGTGTTCTATGCAAATAATCCTCTCATATCAATGGGAGACCTTCCTTCTCTTTCGGTATGCTCATTTTTAGACATGCATTTAGCTCTCACAAAGGCTTTGTAATGCAGGTACTGTGGGAATCTCATGGTACGTGAGCAACGTGATGCTCAACACCTAGCTCAAGGCCACACAGTACCACCAGTTAGGGCCCGAGTTCCTGCATGCTAGCAATATCATGACTACATTGTGGACTTCATGGTGTGCTGATCTCTCTGATTTCGACCCCAGGTCCACAGGGGAACATAGCTTGTGTACCTGTCTCATCCTTTTCTAGTCTTCATTTTATACATCTGTTTTACATATCTTTTCTGTTTCTGTGTCTACTCAGTTTATACTGTATACACATCAGCACATGTTAATCAAAACTGCAACATCCATGCTACATGATGGATGTATGCTGAAGATTCAGCAGCCAAAACCACGATGGACTTCCTTCTGCCTTGGCTCTGGTCCTGGGGGACCAGGAAGTGGAGAATCTGGGAGGGCTTCTGGGGAAGGGATACACCAAGAACAGAGACGCACTGATTCCCAACTGCCCCAGCCAAGAAGTGACATATTTTGGTCCAAATGAACCTGCAATTTCAATGTAAGTGTGGAAAAAAATCAGAAATATAAAGAGAAACAAACACTATCTAGTGAGCTTTCGTGGTCTTCCCCAAAAGATTGATTTCAAAAAATTATGTATACATTATAAATTGCCTTTTAATTCCATTCTGGCAATAAAATTATAACATAATTTTAAAATCTATATATCATCTTCTTTTTTTTTTAACATCCTATAGTTCAGGCTTACTCTGAATTTACTATGTAGTCCAGGTTAGCCTAGAACTCACAGCAATCCTCCTGCCTCAGCCTCCTGAGCACTGTGATTGCAGGTGAGCACCACTGCATTCAGCTAATACATGGTGTTCAGGAATCAAATCTGGGGCCTCGTGTGTCCTAGGCAAGGGCTCTAACCACTGAGCTATACCCTTGCTGTTTTGTAATTTTTAACTGGTGTATAGGGTAGATAACCCTGCATTATTGGAAGACTTTATTATAAAAATGTGCTTTAATCATAGTATAATATTTGCATAATAGTAAATAAGTATTAATAAATGATGATAATTTTCTCATAGACGTTCAAGGATTTAAATCAAAAAGTGATTTGGTTAAGATAAAAAGTTGAAGAAAACAGAGACTAATTCACCACTATGTGGCAAAACCTTTCAGTTTATTTTGCCCTACTCCCCACAAATCTTACACAGTGCAGTGAACTCATAAAGACAATTCCCAAAAGGTGTGTTACAGATCAAAGTGACTAAATCCAGTTACTGTCTCAGTGATAACGAAGTGTCTCTTGTTCATAGAATTCTAAAGTGAGAGAGGTGTACCAAATTATCCAAACTTCCATAATCATTTTCAAAGAACAGAAGCATAGTTTTGAAAGCTTTTGGTGAATAGGTAAATTAGGTACATTTTCTTGTAGACTTTTGGATAATGAAGGTGGACATTTGCATAAAATTAAGTATATCCTTGTGGGGGATTGTGCGATTCCAGAAAGTAGCAATAATTTTTTTCCATTTTAATCTCGTAGAGGACAACTGTCTTAGGGAATGGATCTTCAACTCTTATTGTATTCAGTATTCAGCTCTCTGGGTGCTAAGAAAGGTTGGGCAACAGGTACCAGATGGACTCTGGAACATGACCAATATTAAGACCAGAGCTTGCAGTGATGGCTCATGCAAAGGACAGGTATTAAAAAGTTGTGCTTGTAGCCATCACGTTTTGTTTTGTTTAAATATACATTAGCTGCCTATCTTTAAAATACGGGAATATTTTGTATGAAATTCTAGTTTTGTGTGTTTCTTCAAAAATCAGACTCTCCAGAGCACTGGGAAGACAATGGAATACAAGTCCCAAGTGCCAGCCCTCCTTAGGGGTGCACGTGTATCACAGGTTCCTCGGGGCCCGCTCAACAGTCTCACTTGACTCCTGAGACGTATTTCACTCACGGGGCACGGCTGCTTTGCTATAAAACTTAAACTTTTAAACCTCCGTGTCCCATGGAAATTGTTTTAAGTGTGGCATCAATGCCAATAGTACCAGAATCATCTGGCGTACTCACTTAGCTGGTAGATTTCTGAGCTTTTAACGAATCCAAACACAATCAAAATCGTTAGAGGAATCAGATATGCTACAATTTAAAAACTACTACAGTAGAGCAGTGATTGCTTATTAGAGCTGCGTTTGCAAAACATTTTATTGTTTGAATTTCTAATTTATATATGTGTAAGTAAAGTTAACGTTAATTTATAAAATTAATCAGTTTATATTTGTTTGCATGTACTTCGTATGTGTGAGGAAAGAGGGCCATCTGGAATTCTTAACATTTTTCTCTAAACTTTCTGCCATTGGGCAAAAGAGATTTTACTTAATTTAACTTAATCTGTCTATTGCTGTGGACCAATAGAATCTAGGCAAGATTTTGTGGCTTGGCATTCCCCGCGCGTTGCCGGAACTCTTCCCATCTCTCTCTTTTTTTCTGTAGTCACCATGAATTGACTTTGTATCTTTCTCTTTTGGGAAATTAGTGCGCAGACCACCCATCATTTTAGAGCAACTGTACTAGTTTGATGCTGAGTTTCTTTTAAAACGCAGGATTCTTCTTTCTTTTTAAATTTTGCCCTTTATTCTTCATTTACAAGATTCAGTGTTAGAAAGAGCTTTGCTGTCCCTGTGGAACTGGACATTTTAATGATGTATGTTGAGTGTTATATACTTCATTGTGTTCTGGCATTTCTGGATGGGTAATCAAGCATTTCAAAACTAAATATACAACAACTCAAATTTAATATGAAGATTTCTGTGGCTGAGAATTCTTCAGCACTATTTGGGAGCATTTATTGTGGTCTTTTTAAACTTCAGAAAATTATTTTAGTGTATTTATAATACAGTTTATGCATGCTGAAAGAGGTCAAGTAAAGAAATGACTGGGATTGAGTGTCCAAATACAAAAAATAAGATGAACCAGGAAGATTTCTTGATTTTTATTCAGTAAACTTAAAGGTTTAGGCTAGTTGACACAAGCTTTTATAGATAGTTTCATTTCACATTCTTTTGTTGAATGTCATTTGACAACAACTCAGGACCAAAATTCAAAAAATAATTTTTAAATTGAAATTCAATAATCTATGTATATTTACAGGTGCACACATTTAACTCAAACCACTGTCTGAAATTTCTCTTCCAGCCCAGGAAGTTTCCTCATAAACTTTCCTGGTTAATCTCCAGGCCTGAGAATCTATCATTTGCCTAATCTGTATTGTTATAGTTTAGCTTTGTCTTTTCTAGACTTTCATAAAGATGGAATCATCAGTACATTAGTCTTTTATATGACACTCCTTTCATTCAGAAAAATACTTTGTTGTAACCGTTCACTAGGTGTGTACACTAAGAATTCACTTTTTGTCTCTGTGTAGTATTCCATTCTATGAACATGCTCCTGAATATTATTTCTCCTGTTGATGAAACCCAGGTTGTATCTAGTTCATACTATACTTTTCATTTACCCAAATAAATATATATAACAGTGGAGCTGATGCATCATTGAGTTGTAAGTTTAACTTTCTAAGAAAGCCTCAGACTTACAGAACAATTTTACTATTTTACCTACCAAAAATATATGAACATCTGGTTGGTCAATGACCTCACCCACAGGCAGGGCTGCCTTTCTTCATAGCCCACCTATGGCAGTTCAGCAGCATCTCCTTAATTTGAATTTCCATGACAACAAGTAAGATTTTCTCTTTTTTCCAACCTATATTGGGAATTCCCATAGGTTATTCCTCTGTCATCCCAAGAGGTTTCTGTTCGTATCAATTTTCTACTATATTGTGGTGGGAACTGTTTTTATTAGTGAGCAAAATAAGTTCTTCACATACCTTAGATTCAAATCAGATATATTAAGCATAGATATGTACTTCCAATTATAGTATTTTCTACTAAGGATTAAAAGTTTTAAGTTTAATAGATTTAATTTCACATGTTTTCTTTTGTGACTAATGTTTTCATTGAATTAAAAATTTTGTAGCTCAGCAGCATAGAAATATTTTGTGTAGTTTTTCTGGAAACTTTACAATTTTAGTTTTACAGTCAGATTCAATTTACACCATCAATTTATCTTTCTGTGTACGGTGTGGTCAAAATGTGAATGTATCAATATTTAAGTTTCCATAAACAATTTGTTAAAAAGGTGGTTGTTCCCTATTGAATTTCTTTGGGTCACTTGTGAACATACCTTGGTCATGCACATGTGGATTTTTCCTGGACTCTACACTGCAGGGTGGGAAACTGTGTTTCTATCCAAGTCATTATACTTATGTCATTATTAAAAATAAATATATAATATGAAATAATGTAAAATGTAATTTTTCTCAAGACTTGTCATAATATTTTAGGTGAAAGTAATGCTATGGGATAAATTAGGCAAGCACTAAATTTAATGAACTGAGTGTTCCAAAAGTTGCCATTTGTTGGAAAACTAACTACACTTCTGGGACAGCTTCTATTCTATTTTATCGTCATATTCTCTACAATCTTGCCAAAGTCATACTCCCTTGTTTTGTGTAGCATGAGGCCCTGAGTGAGTTCTCTGAAGGCAGGTGTTCCTGCAAAGCAGCCTTCTTTTCCCGGGATGGTTTGCCTTTGATTGGCTTAGTGTCTTTGAATTTCCAAATACATTTTAAAATAAGTTTGTCAATGTCTACAAATATAGTCCCTGCTAGAATTTCTCTTACATGTGCATTGAATCTATAGAGGGAGTTAAAGGCAACTGACATTCTATGATAACAAGTCTTCTAAACATGTAACTGTGTCTTAGGCGTATCTACGTGCCTAATATTTTTTACATTTTTCATTACAGGAATCTTTCATGTCTTTTGTCAAATTTATTTCACATTTTTATGTTTAATTGCAAATATTATTGCAATTTTAATTTCATCATATTGTTTATATATAGAAATACAATTGATTTTTAATTAACTTATGCTCAGGAAATTTGTCAATTTACTTGGCAGTTATGGAGGATTTTTTAGTAGATTTTTCGGGTCATTGTGCATTCTTCTCATAATGTCTTTAAATAGAGGAAATTATATTTCTTTTCAGTTTTACACATGTATTTCATTTACTTCCTTATTATAATGACTAGGAATTCCAATTAATACACAGAAGTTGTGATGGAAGACATTTCTGTTCTCTCCAGATTATAGGGAGAAATCATTCAATATGTATTCATCAAATGTAATCTCAACCATAGGTTCTGTATGGATGCTATTAATCAGATTGAGAAAATTTCCCTCCATCCTTTGTTAGGTGAGGTTATGATTTAAATCATAAATTGTGAATAAATTTTGCCAAATGCTTTTCCAACATTATATAATTTTAAAAAATCTATGAAAAACATTATTCATTTTTGAATAAACTAATAAACTATTCTTACAATTTTAGTACAAATGCCATTTTGTCATTATATTTAGCTATATTTCTAAATTTAACTTGTTGATGTTTCATTAAGGAGTTTTATGGGGTTGCAGGCCTATCATTTTCTACAGTTTTTATTAAGATAGTGCTCAATAATTTTGCTTTCAGAATTTTTCCATCATGAAATGAGTTGGTTTTCTATTCATTCTTTTCTATTCTCTCTTTTCTATTTCTGTTATTCTCTTTTCTATTCTTCTCTTTTCTGAAACAACCTGTTAAACCTACTGTAATTTTTTCTCAGACTTTAAAAATATTAGTGATGATATCTGGGCTTATTTAAGATTTTTTAAAATTACAAATTCAGTTTATCGAGTACCTACAAATCCATTCTAGTACAAATGCTTATAGTTGAAGTCTTGGTAACTTGCATGATCAGTAAAATTTGCACATTTAACTTATACCACTGAATTTATGATCTTTATGTGTTCAGAGTAACATTTTGTAAACTTAGTCTGTAAAATATGTAACTAAAATCTTTCACTCAATGCTGTGACTGGAAATTTGTACCATTCTCACTTTTCCTTGATCAATAACATGAATTTCCTTTCATCATGTTGTTACTTTTTTCCCACGTTTTCTTGATATGTATATGTGCAAAATTCAAGGTTTACAATGAGGTTGGGCATTTTGTGCACATTCATATCTTGTCAAGGTGACAAGGGCTTCCCCACTCTCCTTTTGTCCCTCCCCCTACCAACTCCTCCCTCCCTCCTCCCCCACCTTACCCCCCTCTTTCACTTTGTCTTTAGTCTTAAGTTCCAAAGGAGTTGTGATCTGGGTCTCTTATATCAGAGAGACCATTCGATGTTTCACCTTCTGCTTCTGACTCACTTCACTAAGCATGATGTTCTCAAGTTTCTTCCATTTGCCCGCAAAAGCCTCCACGCTGTTGGACTTCATTGATGCACAGTATTCCATTGTGTATAAATACCACAGTTTGTGTATCCACTGATCTGTTGATGGGTATTTTGGTGACTTCCATATTTTAGCTATCATGTTGGTACTTTTTAAAGAAACTTCCATTGGCTTTATTGTTTTTCTATATTTTTTCGCTACATCAGAGATTTCTTTCTTTATTTTTGTTTTCTGTTCGCTTTCCATTTAGCTTGCTTTTATTTTTATCACTTCTTAGGACATAAGCATAAATCATTAACACCACATCTCCTGTCTTCTGTAAGCAGTAAGACATATATTTTCCTCTAAGGATTCTTCGGCATCTGTTGTATTATTTGCAGAGCTTTTGTTTTTATCACAGATACATTACTGGATTTCCTGATGAAATATTTCACTTATAGCTTTAATTATAGCAGTGATAATTTAAATATATAGCATGATATAATGCTTTTATGGCATCAGCAAATAGCCCCCTTTTTAAGTAGCTCTTTAAAAAGTTTAAAATATATATTTTTTTCAGGCCAAGAAGCTTTCCTAGTGAGAAAGTGAATATGAATTCTGGTTAATAACCAGTGGGCTGAAAGAATAGCACAGAGGTTAGAGCGCTTGGCTAGCATGCACAAGGCCCTGAATTTGATTCCCCAATATCGTATAAGCCAATGATGTTGCTCATGCCTGTAATCCCAGCACTCAGGAGGCTGATCACTCATGCTAATTCAAGCTGGTTCTCAATTCTTAATTTGGGCAAGGTTTCCAAGCCCTAGTCCAGGTGTGGTTCCTGATCCCCTTAAATTGACATAATCTCTTCAATGGTCACTGATAGTTTAAAAAAACCACACTTTTGTTCAGTATTATATGCTTTTTCACCATTCAAGAATCATTGCTCAGTTGCTGAGCAAACAGAATATTTAATGTAGCGAAGGTAATTTATCTTATTACAGCTTGTGGAATCTTCACTTAGCATACTAGTTACTCCTTTCCATGTTCCTGTACTTTACAGTACAGGATCCTGTTTCACTGATCCTGCTTTCCCCTTCCACATTCTTATACTTGAGATGGTTTGTTTATTTAATGCGTGAATGTAAAGAAAGACAAGCAGGCTGTGGTTGGTGGGTTCTAGTCATGCTGGGGCCAGGTATAAGCACCTCACTTCTCTCAACCTCAGCAAGAGAGTTTCTTCCTTCATGTCACCTCTCCTTGCTTTTTCATATGCCACATCCTCTCTCTCCGCTCCCTCCTTCCTTATTGTAAGATTCTTACCATAGAAAGAAAAGTACCCATACCCATCAGTTGTCATCACTCTGATGGGATTTTGAGAAGAGTGCCTTACTGATGTCAAGGGTGACATTGTAGATGACTGACGTGTAGTACTCAAACTCTGCCATAGGGGTCAAAGCCAAAAAACAAAACAAACAAAAAAAAAAGATGAAAGTGTGATAAGTGAAAACTGCACCATCACCAGTGGGGAAGGCCAGTCCTGAATCAAATCCATGTGGAAGAAAGAAAAATGACCTACTCTTCATTCAAGTTAAAATAGAGATAAAACCTGGAAGAAAGCATTGGAAGTATGCTGTTAAAAAAAAAAAAAACTAATAAGAAGAGCTGGAGGAATAGTTCAGTTGTTAAAATGCTTGCCTAGCAAGCTCAAGGCTCTGGAGTCCCCAGCACCACATAAGTTGGGTGTGGGAGTGCAGGCCTGTAACCCTACCACTCAGGAGGCTGCGGCAGTGGGATTCCCATGTGTTTGTGGCCAGTCTGGGCTACATAGTGAGTTCAGGACCAGCCTGGACTGTAGAGTGAGACATGACAAAAAACCCCCAATCAACCAACCAACCAAAAAGAAAAAAACCAACTGATTTTAGAATATAAGAAGTAAAAGATCTGAAGGAAAAATTCACAGAAGAGGAAATAGCTGATAAATAGAAACAAAAATTTTCATCTATAACAGAAATAATGGTAGCACATATTTAAATGGTGTATCACTTCACAGCTGTCGATTTAGCAGAAAGCAAAAGGCGTAAATGTAGTGCATGAATGAGGGTGCATACACTCCTGGTGGGGGAGTAAAGTTCTACCATTACTTTGGACAGCAATTTTGCTGCACTCGTTACACTGGATAATTTCCAGGGATCCCTCCAGATACCCTGTCCCTCTTTCTTTGTCTAGCCTCTTTTCCCTCAGAGGCTGATAGTCCATCAAAAAATCTCTCTGGTCCTCTGGCTTCTAGGAGGCTCCATGGTAGATTAGCAGATAGGAGAGGGAGGAAGGGCTGTGGTGTCTATGCATTTGGCCTCACATAAGATTACATATCCTCTCTCTTTAAACTACAGATCTCATCAGACAATTCTATCCAGATCCTTATATCTGCTTTCCTGTCTTGCTACTTGAGACGTAGGAGAGGCAAGGGCTCCTGCAGAGGGGCACTATTCCTTACTCCTCCAAACACTGACAATGAGTATTAACTGCTTCTATTACAGTCTCCTTAATTTTTCTAGTTTGACTGTGTCATCTGATTCTTGCTAGATTTTCAAACATTTTCTCTGATGAAGTTAAAGAAGTACAATAACATTTATTAGGTATATATCCAATTAGTAGGCATATAAAATTATTAGGAATTGAAATCCTTTGGATGAGTTAACTATGTATGAATGTTCATTGAAACAATTTCATTTCCACCCATTTTGTATATAAATATCTAGACAATACATAATGTTTACATCGAACTTGAATATTTTGTGCACATATATATCATGCCAAAATTACAATCCCTTCCTCTCCCCATTTTTGACCCTCCCATATTTCTCCTCTCTCCTCCCTAACTGCCACTACCACCCGCATTTGGTTCTTTTTAAAAACATATTATTTCTCTTTCTCCTTCCCATCCTGTCACTACCCTCCATTGAAACAATTTTTGTCACAGTGAAAGTCAAATATCATCTGTGTCCAACAACAAGATAATAAATTAATATATTGAGTTATAGTAATGCAAGACAACATTATTCAGCCATTAAAATTTAAAAAATAAAACTAACAGGCCAACATAGATAAAAATAAAAAGGTTTTTGAGTGAAGAAAAGATGTGATAAGAAGCTATTGATGGAAGCATGACATGAACATAAAAATCAATACATTATGTTGTTATTGTTTAAGCAGACACATATTTATACATACATATATATATATGGAGAGAGAGAGAGAGAGAGAGAGAGAGAGAGAATCAAAACATATGTGAGAATAACAATTCAAAATTAAAGAAACTATTGTCTCCAAAGAAGAAGGGCATTGCTTAGAAATTCACAAAGATCTTCTTTTCAAAAACACAATGTTTTATTTTTTTTCAGGTGGCAGGGGATGTGGAAGTTTTTGTTATGATGTTATCTAAATTTTTTTAATTGCCTAAAATAGTTGATCACTTAAAAATTGTGTTAATGAGTGAAGGAAATATCAACTAACATAGAAAAAGAAAAGAAAAGAAAATGAATGTTAGTCTGGTTTGGCCATGAACCTGCTTGTCGCTCCTTTTGGCCCAATACAACATGTTATTACAGGTTTCCAAAGTCTTTATTAATTATTAAAAGGTAGAGCCGTCTGGTGATAGCCTATGTCTACTCTTGTAATATGTATGCGTTTGGGTTGAGATAGGATCCTTCATCTTTTGCCCACTTGTTTTGTTTGCTGAGAGGAAAGAATATGAATCTAAGTGATGACCCTGCTGCTGATTTCTTTCATGGAACCAGCCAGGGATGTTATTGGGATTTAATGAGAGGAAAGTACAAGACCCATAGGGCTGCTCCTGAGGCCTCCAGCGTGAAGGCCTCCACTTGTGACGGGCATGGCCCTACTTACTTTCATTCCTTTCACCCTTTAGGATAATAAGCTTTGATTTATTATCAGATGTACATCATAGAGAGGTATGGCAGGGAAATCTGAAAACTTTTGTAACAGAGAAAGAGGCGACTTCTACATAAGCGTTGTCAACGTTTATTCCTTAAAGTATCATGTTGTACTTCCAAGACACGAATAGGCTGGATGTTATCCTTAAGTTTTTCTAATAAATGCAAGCCAATATTTTCTTGTTTCATTTGTTAGGTCTTTGCCTTGTTAACAAAGTGATACTGGTATATAGACTCATGATCTTAACAAATAGCACATTATAAAATGCAGTAAAATGTTTACTCTTATTGGTTGAATTGGAATGTGTGCATTCTTTTTCTGAATTTAGTTTCATATTCTGTTATTATTGGCTGTAGATCCTAAACACGAGCCTCAAATTCCCTGAGATTTAGTTCAATTGTTATTTTGGAATTAGAGCAATAACAGCACTGATTTTGTGGAATTGTCTCAAGGATTACATAGCACTTAACAGGGAGCCCGGGAGTGCAACTACATGCAGCTGCCCTTCTGTGAATCCATTCCACAGAAATGAAATGTTAAATTCACATGAAACCAATACAGAAACGTTCATGACATCTTCACCTGAAATCTCCCCAGATTAAAATAATCCTGATTTGACATGTGAATTTTGATTTTATTTGATATGGTATGCCAACAGACCAGGAGACATTGTCATTGAAAAGGTAGTTTATGATTCACAGTTCTCACAAAAAGAAAGCATGACCCAAAATGTAGGGTTTACCGATGGCAAAGTACTGGAATCAGGAAACAGAGGGATAGGGGCAAGAGACTTTATTGTGGTTTCTACAGAAGGAATAGGTGTGACAGGGTGAAGAGGCTCAGGGTTGGCTTGGTGGAGTAATTGTAGCAGGCTCTGGAGTGTAGGGGCTGTCTCCAAATGCCTGGTACCTGGCCCTGGATGATTAAAGTGAGGAAATATGGCTTGGTGTAGAAGATCCAGACAGAGGAGGTGTGTTGGGGCCACTGTGGGTGCAACATGTAAGCTTTCACATGAAATTTTCACTTGCAGGCAAGTCATTGTCTCCACGAATTTGCTGGGCTTGGAGTCTAATTTGCCCCAAGATCATTATTGTACCGGATGCTAAAATATCCCACAAACTCAGTTGTGCAACATCTATATTATGGAATACTATTCATTAATAATGAAGAATGAGCTTTTAAAATATATATATATACTAAGAATTTGAATGAATCTCAAGGCACATGGGTGGAGTGTTGGTGATAGTGGTGGCCTTAGCTATAAAAGGGTAAGAGAAATCATCATGGTTACAGCTGTATTCTGTATATTTTTTGTTGAATGTTACAAATACATTGATTAGTTCCAGTCTTATTTAACACATACTTGTTGATGCTTATAGAGCGTAAGGCCCCATAGATGAAAGTTATAGTTATGACATTTCTTCTGTAAGTCAAATACAGCTGAAGAAAGAAGGGAGTGTTAACTTTTTCAATAGGGCGCATCACGCAGTAGGTAAATGCAAGGTTGGGAGCCAGGATGACTTGTGCGGAATCTCTTCACTTCCTTTCTGTGTTTTCATGGACAAATTACCTAACCTTTGTATTTCTGCTTCGTCATTCATAAAATAGTGATGAAATAATCCTTCTTCTTAGCGGTGATTTGAAATTTGAGATAATGTATTTCTTTAATATTTTAATAAATGTGAATTCGAACCTATTATTTAGCTCTGTGCTAGATATTAATGATCCAACAGTCCTTATGAAAGTTGTACCAGCTTTCATAAGCGTAGAGTCTCATGAGTCTTTGAACACTCAAAGACCTTTTGCTAAGCAATCAAATTTTTTTACTCCAAGATCCTTGACTTTTTGTTTGGAGGCTAAATTAATTTTGAAACAAATTCAGTCATCTAGTGTTTACTAGTATATATGTTGCATAATAATTTCTCTGTATATTTGTAAATATATGTACATATGTATTTCTTTTATAATTTTATTAATGCTTTATCTTCATATATACATTTTAATTAATTAATTAATTTTTGAGACAGGTTATTATTCGGATGTCCAGGGTTTGTTTGAATTCATTCTGTAGCAAAGGTCGCCCTTGAATACACATCAACCCTCCTGCCTCAGTCTACCAAGTGCTAAGATCACAGGTATGTGCCACCACACCCAGCTTATGTGATGCTGAGAAATCGAATTCAGGACCTTGTATTTCCTAGGCAAATGCCCTCACCACTGTAATTTCCCTCCAGTTTCTTCATATATGTTTGAATCTTATGCAATCATTTAGAAAATAACCAAGCAATATGACATGAGAAGCAAACACATATGCACATATGCATCCATATGTAATAATATGTATTATATCGTCATATTTTTCAGGAAGACCTTTCCGGAGGAAGCAGAGTTTCAGGGGAACCTTGAAAGACATGAATATCCTAAGTATCACTCACATAATATCCAATTAAAGAAATGTAACATACACCAGGTACCCAAAACAAAAGGCTTTATGTAGTTGAGAAACAAAGTCAGTAGCATTCTTTATACATGTGTGTTTTACCTGGAAACAACATCTAAAGAGATCTGGCACCCACTGTTGGCTTCTGAGGCTCAGAGATGCAAATACATCCAGCCTGGTTGAGTTCTTTAAGGCTTTGATCTGCATATGCTGAAGGAATGCTGTAATTGTCTCTAAGCCCACTGTTTGAAGCATCTTCCTGCTCTGCAATGCTCTGGTAGGCTTTGAGTCTGCAGCATCATCACATATGACAGTTACTCTTTTACTTAGCAGTATTTCCTAGCAAACGGCAGTTCAAATAATCAATGTTTAGCTTTTTCCTTTGGAAGATTTGCTGCTGATTGTATCTTTACTCTGGAGAAATTTTTACAACTGTTAGCTTGATAAAGACAGAGTCAAACTTTGTGTAAAGAATTATGTAAAATGATGGAAAGGGATTTTAATCGTTAGATCTGAAAGGCAAGTATCTATTTTATTGAGAGGATTAATGTACGTCTCACTAGTTTTCTAGTTGACCTTACTGAGTATTTGATCTTTTCCTCGTTTAAAACACAGAACTCTGTGAGTGTATCTAAAAGGTCATTTCTCCAAACCCTTCAGTTTTCCTTTATACATCATTTGTATTTCCAGAATATTTACATGGTGTCCTCTTATGTATCCCCAAGGGTAAAATAAAATTTGCAGCTAGTTGAAAACCAGAGCGAATGCTAAAAATTTTCAGCATCCTGGATACAAAATAGTGATGTGTCAGAGGGAATCTGGGAACCTAGAGGGGAGGAAAGGATTGGAATATGCGACAATGAGATGATTTCACCAAAAAAGATAATCACCTCCCAATTTAGTAGCCCAATTACCAGGTCTGTGTGTGGCTGAGCCTTCTGGAGCTCTTGATAAAGATGACAAGAAATGATTGTTTCAGCTTAGCTGTAATACAAAAGCCTGTCAGATGCAAACACAACAGTCTTTTGAATCCACCGTGTTTTGAGCTTTTTTTTTTTTTTTTTTCTCTTGGCAGGAGAGAGGTAACATAATAAGTTTCTTTTTGAATTTACTCAGTCACTTAAAAATAGAAGGCAAATATTTGTTTTCTTGTCAGAAATCTATTCAAAGCACCTTGGAAAACACATTTACCAAGATTGTATATGCAATTATGATATTGTATGCTCTTTCCATGCCCTCTTACCATGACCGGTTGCTGGTTTTTTAAAGTAATTCTATGGACAACTTGAGCTAATTCAAAAAGAGATACTAACATTATTTAGAAAATATTCCTTTATGTTTATCATAAAGTATGGTATTTATAGTATGTGAAATTCTTTAGGTGTCCTGAAATATGATTTTATATTCAAATTTTTATTCATTTAAATATGTTTATTCCAGAGATAGAACTATCAAGCTAACCCTAGAAAAAGTAATTTGAATATCTGGGACTTGTGAACTGTGACTGAGTTAAGATAAACAAAATAAAATATGTATATTTATCACTCCTGTTTGCTGCTACTTTACTTTATTGTTTAAAATACTTCTGGCTCAGCGTTGTGCTGCTCCTCTGTCATCTCAGTGCTCTGGGAGGCCGAGACAAGAAGATCACTAGTTTGAGCCCTGCTTGGTCCATTTAACTACTTGAGCTACTTTAGAGAGATGCTGTCTCAAAATTCAAAAGTCTGTAGGTGTTGCTCAGTATGAAAGGGTAAAAAGCAAATTCATAAAAGCTAGGTGGTGCTTACTTGATGTTGACTAGATGAACTCTACTTGTCTGTACATGACCCCTCTGTGGAACATAATGTGAAACAAAACTTGAAAAGGCTTTCTTCAAAGTACATGGATATCATTTCTTCTGATTTGAAAGATAGTGAAGAGAAATGTCTCCGTGTTTTCTCTAGCTTTTTACTTATGTAGCTTTAAATGTAACAATAATCATAATGAAAATAATATCTACCCATGTGTATGCACTGGCAAATTCATACTTTAAGTATATTATTTTTAATTGTTAAAAAGTTCTAGAATCTTCTGTCTAAGGTAGATACTTTTATGCCTAATTTAGAAATGAGAAATCTCAATTTAAGTGACTTTAATCAATTTCCACAAAATCGCTACATGTAAGAAGATTTCAAACCAAAGTCCATGCCCTGCCGGTAACTCTTGCCTCCTGCTTGAGTCTTTGCAAAGCCGTTGAGCCATTTTCTATTTTTTTTTTTCCAAAGCAGAACTAGACACAACTGAAAAAATGTATTGTTACCCTGTTGTTGAAGTGGCTTTCTCATAGAAAGGACAGACAACCAGGCAGCCCCACAGCCAGAGGTGCTCAGTGACCTTGCCTGCGCTATGGGCAATGGATGTAAAGGGTGGAATGACTGGATGCTTGGAACCTGAGCCCTCTCGTTCATCTGCAGTCACCTGGTGTTGGGCCTTTCATGCTCCTGGCGCATGTCAAGACTCCACTCAGCAAATTTGCCAAAGCGTTAGTATATAGGCATCTTCGTGGTGTGCAGCTGTAGTCGAAGTTCCTCGAAGAGGGTTGGTGCCCCAGGTAGGAAGCTGACCCGCCTGAGTTCCTTACTCTTGAGAGATGAGCTCAGTTACGAGGAGTGAGTGTTCTGAGACTTGAGAAAGAGGAAGGAGAATGTGAGCAAAACTGGATTTAAATGGAAATCTGATGTTCATTTGAATTTGTTCCAGTTATGCTTGGAAAGTCTTATGCATTTGAATTTTCAAGTTTAGACCAGTATTATGTGAAAATGCCGTGATAATTCCAGAAAAGAACATGTCTAAGGGGAATGAAAAAGTGAAGGTGTCTTTTATTACTTTCAGCTTTTTCTTAAATCCATTTAATTATGACACTAGCTTACATCTGTAATAGCTTTCCAGGGCACTTTGCGATGTGCAACTATTTCACTCTTACAACAGGTCTTCACTGTGGGCAATGCAGCTAATGTTTTTCCCATTAATTGACAAGAAAACTGAATTGCACAAAATTTACATAAATCCATAGTTACTGTTAAGTAATCAAGCTGATCAAATTAAAATAGATGTGTATAAATATTTATTTTAACTTTACAACAAAACATACCTCCTGACATATTTTTGCTTGTATGTAATTTTGATCAAATTCTCCAGCAGCTGGAAATACCGTATGAAATTGCATGTAACTCTTTCCTGTTATGAAACCTAGAGTCCATAATCAGAGGAGAGGGGTATTAAACTAATTAAATGCATAAGATAGAGAAAAATCTGTAAGAAAGGCGAAGTGAGGATGCAATAGGCGTACAATTTTAGGTCTTCATTGAGAATTTCAGCAATCAAGAGACACTTGAAGAAAATCAGTCAGAATGAGTATGCTTCAGTGGCTGCAAAACAAGCAAGATGCAGCAAAAAGCCAAGGTGGCAGCTTTTATTGGACTTTGTGGAAACAGGGGGGGCCATTGGGAGGCCAGCGAGTGCCAGTGTTCTTGAGGGATGAAGCAGACTCCTGTGTGGCTTAAGCAGGTTAAGGAAAGAAGAAAAAAGAATTGGAGTAAAAAATAATGAACAAGGAAGAGGAGAGTTACAAATAGATTTTTCTAGCCTTTTATTAAAGTACAATGAAGACATTGGAAGATTCCAAATAAGTGAGAGGCAAGATCTGACCGATGACGGGATCACCCTGAGAATGTCTTAAGAAAGTCCAAATGTGAAAACTGACCAGTCGATAGGCTACTGGAGTAGTCTGCAGGAGAGGCCGTGGCAAAGCCTGCACTGTGAAGTAATACAATTAACAGTTGAAGTCGAACATTTTTATATTAAAATTAAAAATAATAGGAGGTGGAAAAATACAAAACAAGAAAAGCATTCAACAGCAAAAGATTATCTAAGAGTATGTAGTGTTCACATAATGAAATACTATATAAAATCTGTGTAACAGTTAGAAAATTATGAGCCATTAAATCATGATACACAGCAGTGGCAAGTGAACATGGCACATTGCAAAGCAGATTATATTTTTGTCAGGACAACATGTTCAGGTGTATTATTTGTACATACAAGGCATAAAAAGATATGGGCCTGTTTATGAATCTTGGAAATATTCTTATTTTTCTTCTTTTGAATTTTATTTGTTTTATATAAAACAGCTGGCACTGGGAATTAAAACCAGGGTTTTGTGCGTGCTCAGCCACTGCTCTACCATGAGCTATGTCTTCTGCATTTTTATTTTATTTTAGCTATTTTTTTCTTATTTAATTTAACTTATTTATTTTTGAGACAGAATCTCACTCTGTGTTTCAGGCTAGTCCTGAACTCACTTTGTAGCCCAGGCTGGCCTCGTAGCAATCCTCCTGCCTCAGCCTCTGGAAGGCTGTGATTACAAGCGTGAATCACCACATCCAGCTTCTCCTCTGCATTTTAAAAAGTTTTCCTATAATGGACACGCTAGAGATATTAGCTCTTTCATGTCTTTGTTCAATCAACACCTTTCCCCCATTTTATTGATATGTTTTAGTGCAAAATTTAAGGTTTACAATGAAGTTGAGCCTTTTGTGCACCTACGTATCTTAGTATCTTATCAAGGTGATAAGGGCTTTCCCACTCTCCTTCTGTCCCTCCCCTCCCCTCCCCTTCCTCCCGCCTCCCCCACCTTCCCCACCCTGTTTCACTTTGGTTTTTATTTTAAGTTCCATAAGAGTTGTGATCTGGGTCTCTCATATCAGAGAGACCATTCGATGTTTCACCAAGTCCAACACTTTTTTTTTTTTAAGCAGAGTCTATCTTTAAAATTCTGCTCTTGGCTTTCAAGAGGATCTAATAATGAGTGAGACATAATTATTGTCATTGAAAAAAAATCTAACAGTGCCCTTACGGATATGCCTAAACCACATACATGTAACCAGAGAAGTACAGAGAACATTAGAAGAGGTTAAAAGGAGACACATATTTAGCAGTCGGTGGCATTCGATTAGGGCTGTAGATAGCAGGGAGGTGTTTTGACAGTTTGTGGAATAGAATTCTCACCTGAGAAACAGATTTAGCAGAGTTATAGATGCAGGACGCATAAGCCAAGCTTGAGAAAAAGAGTATCCGAGCGTGGCTGAAGTGTAGGAGAACTATGTAAGTGGAGCACAATTATATATGTGTGCACTATAAACATGCACATAGAAGTATTATGTAGCCTAAGATAATACATACTAAAGAGTACAATCTGATTTTAAAACATTAGACATGACACATTTGCCTAAAATATAGTTAACACCCTATGCATCTTTATTTGTAGATTAGCCTAAACTTATATTCCACCTTCTTCAATTATTGCTAGTCTCATGTTCCAAAAATGGATATTTATGAAGAAGAAAATGAACAGTGATGAGTTCCTCCTCATAGGGAACTATTTCCCGGTTTACTTTGAACTCTGAGCACAAATAGAAGGTAAATATCTATTTGCAGATGGAGAATTTTTCTCAAGCTCCCCATGCACAGAATTTCTCCTGGGAAGCAGCCAGAGAAATCTAGTTCATTACATGTGAAGTTTATTAAGAAGAATGGAAAGACATGTTACCCTGCAGAATAACTCAGTAGTGATGTCTACAGAGGTGCTGGGCGTCTTGTGTAAACTCCTTGTGACTTGGAGCTCTGGAGTTGAACTCCAGCCAGCATCCGGCGGCCCTTAGACACATCATTGCACTTGGTAAGTTTGCATTAGTCAACAGTACTTTGAGGGCTTATTTAGTTACTTGTGAACATTTGCTCTTGGCTGCTAACTTGTAAATACACAAAGGCTCTGCATGAGAAAGCAATGACATTTTGGTAATTCTGGGGGAGAAAAGTCAATTCGAGCACTTGATTATAAAGAGAGGAAACCAAGATGTTACATTTCGCAGTCGTTTGTCCCCCTATTTTAACTGACAGATTGGATTTAACACATGGAAGCTGGAAGACTACTTGCCTTTGAAAGCGGTTTAATTACATTTGGAACTTCAGGGAAATAGAAGATTCCAGGATATTTTTGTTTTCCATTTGAAATTGGGGACAGCGCATGCACAGTTGTTTGTTTTCACACTTTATGGGAATGAATCACACCATGTCGACCGTGAGATTTAATTATGTATTTAGCAGAGAAGCTGGCGGTGCGCCAGTGTGAGAGCTGAGCGGTTGGAGTAGCCTGTGCGTAGCCCTTCCAGCTCGGAGACACTGCAAACCTTTCCTGATAGCACGTTTAGCACAGGAGAAAGGATAGTGTTGATGAGACGCCTCAAATCTCAGCAGAACGCTTCAGCCGCGAAACAAAATGCTGATCTCGAAAGCAGGGCATTTCTGTAACAAGGAGCATAGCTGCTGAACCTGCGGGCACTGGGTCTCACTTTAATTGAAGCAATTTGGGCAAAACATGTCATCTCTGCCTGTTCCCATTGTTCTTTTCTTCTGCAGCCTGGTGCGTGAACTCTCCCTCTCCAACCAGCACATGTGCATAGAAGTTTTGCAGCTTTTAGACCTGGGGACCAAGGAGCGAATCGAAAGCTGATACTTTTTGTTGTCGTTGTAAATGTTATCACAACTTGAAGAATTCTTTCCCAATACTTCATTCAGAGCTGATTGCCTGAAACAATTCTTGGGTTAAGGTACATTTGAAGATTTTTTTCTTATAACCGTTAACTAAATAAATTATTTACGATGGATTCATGAAGGCTACAGAAATAAACTAAAAGGGATTAGGCAAGTCTGAAATATATTTCTTTCTTAGATGTGTCTGATTCTGTGGCTTTTTATTCTAAGTTTCTTGAAAGTAGGCAGGACAAACTCAGAGTTGAAATTTCTTTTCCCTAAAGACATTAAGGACTAACACGAGTCGTATGTTAGCTACCATGAGAACTGCAAGAGTAGTTAAATGATTTTTTTTTCTTCTTGGCTATAATTTTCTCACCCTGGCTGATTGTAGACAGTAGTGGAGAGCTTCTTCATCCATGAGAAACTATATAATAAGCAAATATTTAACAACCCCCCTCAATAATCTGGAATCTAAATGTATAATTTTAATATTTATATTCTTAAGATTGATTTTGTCTATATTTTTGTTCCATAACAATAAGAAGTTTACCCAAAAATATAATTATTCTAACCACAGAATGGTAAGTGGGGGAAGCTCATCTCCCGGTTTATAGTTTTTGTTTTTTGGAAATAGTGTTAGCTTTTTTTTTTCTGTCTATAGATATTTAAAGAATCCCATAGCTGAGCTTGCGATAACTAACTTGTCCAAGATCATGTTCCCTGCCAGGCATGGGTGTGGGTGGCAGCAGGAGGTGTGCATTTATGAAAGCCGCAGCCCCACCCCAACTTGGGGCAAGTCCAAAGTTAGCTACATTTTCAAAACTCCCTCATGTTCAGCTGAGATCATGTCACTGTTCAACATCTCCTTCGGCTTCGCTCTGCTCCTCTCCTCCCCTCTCGTTCGCGTTCCTTTCCTTTCCATGAATGTTGACAACAGGAGCATGCTGCAGCCAGCCACTTCTACACGAATTCCTTCTGAGTCTGTTCGCTAGGAATCCCAACCTTCAGCAGCCTTAGGAGGTGAAAGTGAAAGTGCTAATTCTGGGAGCCTTTGTGTCCAGGATCTTCCGGGTGTGGTAGATAGCTTGTGAATCCAGCCAGTTTCACTGACAGTTTCACTTATATTCCTAAGAAACCCTAACACACCCATGTATTGCATTTATAACTATCCTGAAGAACATTCCTCTTTCCCCATCAAGCTTAATTGTCTATTCACATTCAGCCTGTGAGATAATTTAATCTGAACTATGCTTAAAGCCTTGATCCATCTCTGAAGCATCATCCTGGCCTGTTGGGCCAAGTACCGTCCTTTGACTACCTGAGTTTGCCCATTCAGGATGTTCTCAGGAAGGTGTTACTCTGCATCCCCGATGTTGAAGTTATCATCCCATAGGAAGTTAGGAAGTATTATCTCATTTCTGTTATGTCTGGAGGACAACACTTAGATATTCTTTCAAAAATTATGACTGTTTATTTGCCTAGAAATTGCTACCATTTGTGTGCTGAAATTGCCTTTTCTGTGTGTGTTTTGGTGTGCCTGATTAAACCTGTTATTGTGGTTTTGTTTTGACATAGTTGGTGTCAATTTTCAAGAAACACCTGTCTAAAGAACAACGCAGAGCTCATCCTGCAGCAGTGAGCCAGTCATCTCTGCCAGGAGAGCAGAGTTCCAGCATCTGTGTGTTCTGACTAAACGATGCTTGGACCAGCTTGATTTCATTTACTTACCATTCACATTGGAGGCGGTTTATCATAGATATGTTTACAAAGAGATCACTTCTGTCAAACCTCAAACAACTTAAAGGCGTTCCTGAAAGTGTGAATGCTGATTATTGAGTAAGAACTTTCTCCCATCATGCAATTCTCCCATTATATATTTAGATCCCTAGTGCAAAAAAGGGTTGATCATAAGTGTCGCTCGTAAGTAATGAGAAAAAAAAAATCAATCTACCTCTTCAAATGTCTTTTCCTAAGACTCAGAAATACCTGGAGAAAGCCTGTTATCTCTGAGAGTGACTGCCTTTATATTGTAAGTGCCTATAATATATTTCCTTGGCATTTTTATGCATATGCACATTTTCAAGTTTACAAATGGTAATGATCGGTAGCAGAGGCAACTCTCAGCTCGTTTGCTATGTCCATGTGATGATCCACCTCTTTGGTTTTTAGAGAGTGAAACCAAGTCAACTTCTGAGTGTTGCTCCTGCTGTGACAACAGGAAGCTGGACTTCTCTGTTCTACAGCATGCCCTGCTTAGAACTGTTCAACTGTTAGTAGAAGGCATTACTCACACTTGAGGGCATGTGCCACTAGTTAGGGTACCAATGAGCGAAGATGGCTCCTCTCAGCAGGAACCAGATACAAGCGTAAGTAATCTCTTGCACCTTAAATTTCCTGATCAGTAAAATGGACAATTTTTAAAAACACCTTAAATAATCCCCAACATATAAGTAGTAGAGAAATGAGTATTAACAACAATGCTGAAGAAAACCCTAGGACGTTGGGAATATGAACCACCTTCTGCCAGTCCCGCTCTCTGGTAGGATGGGGCATAAAGAACAATGAGGTGGCAGAATGTTTATGCACACGGAATGGAATTGCAACTAGTCACCAAATTCACTTCGAATTGATAGGATTAAGGTTTCCAACATCAGAGAAAATGAATGTCAATAAATACACTTTTCACTTTGACATGGGTCAGAGTCTATAAAATTCTATCTTGAAATAATACTTAAACGGTGTCTGTTAAAAAAAAAAACTTGTAGTTATAATACATCAGACACAAATGCAGGATTTATTGGCAAGAACTAATTAAGTCTAATTAGTTTGGTACCTAATTTGGTTTTAGGTTTCTATCTGAATTTTACCCCCAACTTTTTGACTTTCCTTTCTTTACCTTAACAGCTTATACAGCACAATCTACTAAACATTCCCAGAAAAAAAGAAATATATCATTCCCTTTGAAAGTTATTCATTCCAATCATAAAATGCCATAGGCTTTCTCCTCCCCCACCTCACCCTGCCCCCATTCAGAATCCTCCAGGGAAAGAAACAGAGGGAGATGAAAGCCCTTTAAGACTTCTCTCTTTAAGAAATGAGACTCTCTTTTCCCTAATTTAATTAAAATAAACATGACTTGAGAAAGAGCAAGAAATACCTGCAGGTTTAATTCTACTTTCTTTCCATCTGTCAGACCCATATTTTCTGAAATGACCTAGCAGCTGTGCTGCAAAGACACTCTATGCTAAAGTTCTCTTCTACACGGGCAAAAACTCAAGCTCTAGTAAATATTTCAGTATTTTATTTATATCACAATAGTCACCTTTGAAAGATATCCCTGAAAGTGCTTTGTTTTCTTTGGAAGGATTGCATATTGGCAATTGAAACGAGTCCGTTAGCTGTATTGTTGGCCCATGGGAAGATTTGGAAAAGTCTTCTGTTTAGAACTAAATGTCAAATTATATCCAAAGTCAACTGTTCGGTAACATGGCGAGGACTGTCATCTATGATTCCGAGGAAAGGCGAACTTATATACTACATACTCTCAACAAAGTGATCACAGGTTTGTAAGATAAGCAATCATAACCTGGCGATGATACGTGTACACACAGTGATGGCTTCACTCATCCATGTGGCTATTCCACTATTTACCTATTGAGCACCTGTCAGGCAACGTGCTTCTGGACAAATGTGGCAAGCCACTTTAGTTAAGTACTGCAGAACTTTCTCTCAAGTCCATTACTGCTTAAAAGTCTCGTAATGGGATCAAGTGATAGGTGTTGCCAGAGAGAATTTGCTTCTTAAAAAGGATTACAGAAGACCCTTAAGTGACAGACAGATAGGATTTATGCTATATATACAAAAAGACATTAGGGTGAAGCAACGGTGCAGGTGCATTCAGAGGAGGCACGAAGGGGCAGAACACCTGCAGGTAGAGCTTGTGTGGGGACGTGAAAGGCAGGGTGAGGGGACGTGAGAGGGGGTGGAAAGGTGAGGGAGGGAGAAGGAGAGTGGGGGAGGGGAAGGGGAAGTGAAGGGAATGATGAGGCGACATGTGTGTGCACCAGTTCCTCAAGAAGAGTGTAACCATTGTGTAACCATTGCAAATACATACTGATGAAAATAATAAACCTTGGGGAAAATAAATCAATAAATTCATCATAGTTATTACTAACTGAGCAAAGAGTTTTTGTAGGCAACAGGGGTTCTTTACCCTTCCTCTGGATTGTTCTAATAGCAAAGAAATTGGGAGCATAGCCAGAGAACAGTTGTAAGATTTAAATTTCATGAAAGCTTGGCCTTTTCTCCTAATAATTCATAAGAAGCCTAGATATTTCTCTCATAAGAGAAGTACAATTGTTTCCATATAAAAGTGTGCATGATTGGTTTTGGGAAGATCCCACAATATACTGGCCTAGTGAGCATCCGGAAGTCCCACATGTATGAGTCCTGAGTTTGGGAAGCACTGGTCTGTATTTGCTAATCTATGAGTATCAGAAAATAAATATAGAAAAGAAGATTACCTCTAGATTGTGGTAAGCTTTGAGGGTGAAGTGCTGAGCTAAAGTACCTGGGAGAAATTCTTTAGGTAAAAAGGGGATGATAGAAAATGTTAAAGCAGGCCAATCACAAGACCTAAATTTCTTTGAGTGAGCAGGACTGATTGGTAGCAATATTTAAGATGGATTAGCTAGAGAAGAAAAGGAAAGGGGGGAAGCTAGCTCATTGCTACCAATGCCTTTTGAGGGCAGTGACAGAGGTAAGCTAAAAAAGAGAACAAAGATGGCTTAGGGTCAGGAGCAAAGTAGCTACAAACTGGACACTGGCGGTAATAGGCTGAGTGACGCACGGGGTCTCGACCCTGAGTAACTGTGAAGTGAGAATCCAAAAGTTTCATTAAGTGAAATAAAAAAATGAAAGATCCAGAAGGCCATGAAGTTCCACTTGCAACCACCAAATTTGAGTAAGCCATGTGTTATTATAGCAATCAGTCCTCAGTATGAATAATTTTTTAAAAACTCCATTTATCTCACTAAAGATGACACATCTCCTATAAAGTCTCTCATATATTTAAAAATAACTGATAAATGTTTGACATCTATTAATATATTTTGTGTTTTATTATTTACTACGCTAAAATGATAACAATGTCTTAAATATTATAAATTTTAAGTTGCAGGGAATTAAATAATTAAATTTGAATTGGTGATCAAGGTAATTTTTTAGTATAAAACATGTTAAGAGATTGATAAAAAATTTAGAAAATAAAAGACTTTTCGTTAAAATAAAATTGAATGAGGAAAATATAATGAAAATGCAATTTCAACAAGAGAAGATGTAAACTTTCAAATAGTAAAAAAAGTTATGTGTATTTAAAATAGGTAATGGAGTATATCAGGTTGCTTGTAACAAATTGTATGTATGTAGTTTCCAGTGGATATATTTAATGGGGATTTAGTTTCTATTTCTAAATATCTGTGTTTACAATATGTTTCAGTTTCCTTACCTTTTAGCTATATGAACTTAATAGTGAAAAATATATATCAGTTTAGAAGATATATAAAGTGTAAGAGGAATTTGTCATCAGTCAATATCCTTTTACTGAACACATGAGCAAAAAATTAAGAGGACATTTCCAGTGTAATCTGAATCTTAGTTGTTCTGAAATTATTTCTTTGGATACTGATCTTTTAGATTTGTGTTTCTTCTTGCCACAACTCACTTTCCATGGGCAACCTCTCAGGATGGCTACAGAATGAACTCGTGGTTGGCAGTACTCTTACACACCGTATTGATGCCCCTGGACCCCAAAGACCTGTTTTCTGGGAATGGTTGTGTTGAAACACTGAGTACAAATTCTGGTTTATTTCTGTCCAAGTGTACGACTTCGAACAAGTCACCAACATCTCTGTGCCTCATCTGTAAATAATTGATGTGGTTGCAGTCGGGGTTAGTTGAAATCATGTCCACAGAACACAATGACACACAGACTTCAGTGTATTTCTCTATACTACAAAGAGTTTTATATGTTCTGCATCTTGTGGATTTTTCTTCTATGTGAAGATTCTGCCAAACCAGAAACCATTTGTGGATGCTATCCACCTCTCATGTGCAAGTGGTTCTGAGGCTGGTGACCACAGGGTTGGCACCAAAGTCGTACTCCTTGTAGCCATGTAAACGTCGGCACCATGTTCACAGTGACAGAAGTAACGCTCGACTCCGAAGACTAGCTTAGATAATTCGCACATCTTTCTTGTGGCCTGGCTCTAACTTGGAGGTCCTGCTGTGCCCCTTATATCTTTTCCACAGACTTTGTCTGCTTAACTCACTCGCCTTTTATGACTGAAATGAATGTATGGTTTTACCGTTCAGGTTTGTAAAGAAACATGTGCCCTGTTCTAATAGCAGTCTCAGTTTAGGTTTAGCTATCCTTGGAAAGGATGTGAAATGAAGAGAGAAATGGAGAAAAGGCTGAATGTTTTGGTATGAAAGTTACGTTGCGTAAAGCAATGCACAAGTCACGACAGATCACTTTATTTGTGTATATTTATTTTAATGAATATGATACTTAGTGTAGTTCATCTTTTTGACCCCTCTTCACTCCCTGGTTAATCAGAATATTTGTTAATACCATGTGGTGCATACACCTTTTAAGAAGACTTCTTTAATTATAGTGATAAATATAACCTATTTTTATTTAAATATGCTGATACTAATTAATGAACAAACACATTGTAACCCCTTTGTGAAAGATGTGGGGAGAGTAAATAAGGCCCGTTGTCTCAGAGGGCTTCCTATTTTATCGCTTAATACACAAGGTTTTGAACTTGGGTATTATATTAACCTTAGACATATTAGTAATCAAGTGTGGCGAGACAGCTGTCTCCTGATTACATATCTGAGAAGATAAGTGTGGTATTTATGCCAATCAAAGTCAACTTCAATTCACATGTCGACTAGTCCCAAGCTTAATAGAGGGTTCTGCAAACAGAATAAGCTTAAGAGATGTCAGTTAAAAATGAAAAAAAATATATTTACTCCCCCTCAGCCATCTCCAGGCTAAAGATTCACAGTTTTCAATGTATTTGTTAGATGTGAGGAAGCATGCAAAATCTTGGCAGGTTTACTCATATACAAGAATTATCTCGTCTATGAAAAGGGATTTTTTATTAATTGTAAAACATAGTCACAACATTACCGAGATGGAATGTGGATGGGAAAAAAAATCATAATTTCAACACTCACACATGAGACCATGCTCGATGTCTGGGGACAATCCTTTCTTTTCTCATTCACACATTGTTTTCTATTGTGTAATCATAATATTCTCATAACAACTTTGTTCCTCCTTGTTAAACATAGGCTGCACAATTTCGGTGTTGCTTTGTTGACTCATACTTGGGCATTTTAATTTTTTTTTTGGCAAGATCACTCTCTGTAGTTCAAGCTGGTTCTGAATTCACTGTGTATCCAGACTGGCCTTGAACTCCTGGCAATTCCCCTATATCAGCCTCTTCATTACTGGAATTAGTGGCAAGGGCACAATGCCCAGATAAGTTTTTCATGGTACTGGGAGCTCTAACCCAGGGCTTTATACCTGTTAGGCAAGCATTCTAATCACTTGAGCTATACCCACACCCCAACTATCCATTTTAAAAGTGACATAGCTTTGATCAGCTAGATTACTATTTTAATAATCTCTACCTATAAGCATTTGATTTATTTTTAACATTTTGAATGAAATGTTTTTAATGCACATCCTTTGTTTCTTGTTCCATTATTTTGAGCAATTTTAACATACATTTCCAGATTTCATAGTCCTTCTTAAAAATTGATAACTCTGGGAAGATAAATTACAAGGAGTTTTTGGAGAGTAAAAACCATGAGACCAGTTTTCAGTTGGTTGAAGAGTGAGTGAGTTGAACACCTGAAAACTTTTTCTGCTGACGGTAGCAAAACAAATCCTTTTGTTGTTGTTTTGGGGATTAAGGACTTTGCACTGAGCTGCACCATCAGTATTTTTGGGGGGACAGGGTTTTGTTGAATCACTAAATTGTTTGGGGTGGGCTTGAAAGTGTGATCCCGCTGTGTGTGCCTCTCAGAGTGCCGGGATTTCATGCATATGCCACCATGCACAGAGTGCAGGAACTATTACAGTGAAAAAATAGAAAGAAGAAGTGTTGACCAAGTGAACCAGGGCCTGAAAAGGTGGGGAAGGCTGAAGGTTAGGACAGCTGGAGAGCCAAGGAAAGTTACCATAGCAATAGAGATGGGATATTTCTCCTCTTCACCTATGCAAAGTCATGCTTGTAGATGTGAATAGTTCAGAGACAAGAAACTGAGCAAAGTCTTGAGTGACTGCAGGGGTTATTTGATGGGAGGAGTAGAGCGAAAGTCTAAAGTAGACACTATTAAAATGAAAGGAAGTTGACACTAATAACAGCTGGCGCTGTCTTCCATGTGCCTACTATGTGCCTGTGAATGTGTGAAGGTGGTATTTGTACATATTCATTTGACAATCTTAACAGTTTCCACCAATTCTTGTGTATCTGGTGCATGCAGGCTATGTGTGGTGGAAGAAAAACACCAAAAAGGAATTTAGGGTCCTGGCCTAAGCGTTTGAGGTAAGAGATTACCTGTCTCAGGTAGACGGTCTAGGATCAGGCACTGCTGAATATGGCAGGCAGTTCTGAGGAAGAATGTGTGTCGCTGCATTGGTTGAGGGACAAGTCGTGGGGCCACATCTTGGGTCATCTTTTGTGTTGACAGAAGAGATCTGACTTCTCATTATCTTACTTTATTCCCCACCAGCCGGACAGCCTATTACTTCTAAGCAAACCCACAGGCATATGTGAGTGGAAAACAAAGTGAAGAAAGTACCTGAGCTTGAATGTCCTGAGTTGTCCTAACAGAAAAGCCATGTGTGGTCATGGAGAGGGAGGTAGTGTGGTTGTGAGTTCACCGGCTCAGGACCAGCTTGCTTAGGTCAGAGCTTGGCCCTATCACTTGCCAGCTGGTAACCGCCTGCTTTTAGCTCCCGTTTGCAGGCATCAGTACACTCATCTGTAGCTGGGGATGATAATGATTTCCTAAGATTGTCGTGAGGATTACATAAAGTACAGTTGGACGCTAAGCCTAGACTAGCTCTCATAGCACGGTTGTTATAATAACACCTATAACTTGTTGAGGCTCCTAAGTGCTTGTGATGTGATAAATTCTTTCTTTAGTTCATTTAATTTTCAGAAAAAAACCTCTTCTAAGATCATTCTTTCCATCCCACGTGTAAAAAAAAAATCGAGGCTTAAAGAAATTAAGTCAATTTGCCACCCAATCATTTACACAATTAAATCATTTGTCATTCCAAATTATGAAGATAACAGAGATTGAAACTTAAAACTTAGGCACCTTTCTTAAGCAGGTGAATATTTCAATTTTCAATTTTTGTCTTTTTCTCTTTTATTAAAGCAGTTACACTACTTGCTTTGGAGACCATAGTGGACAGAGTTAGCAGCTCACCCATATACCATTGCCTTCCTTTCTTATCTCCTGCCTGTCCATCCGCCTCTAGTATGATTTTCCTCACTGGAGCTGATATCAGTGTTTCTCTGGCAGAGAGTTGTCGTCAAACAAAGGACCCCGAGAGTATACGGTGGTATTAGTCCTAAAATAATTAGAACAATCAGAATGACTTATCAAAAATATATTACTGACCCCACAAAAAGTGTATGGTACCGTGGTTTGAGCTCAAGACTTTCACACTGATCTATAACCCTAGCCCATTTTCATTTTTGATTTTGAGACAGGGTCATGGCAAGTTGCCGAGTTGCCCAGGATGGACTCCGACTTGTAATCCTCCTGTGTCAGACTTTCAGAGTGCTGGGATTCCAGGCCTGCACCACCAAGATAGCTAGAAATTCCATTTTGAACATGTAATAAAATCAGAGAATTAAACTTTGAAAGTCACTGTTCCTAATTTTATTCAACTCTGAGCATTCAACCTTCATGAAAGCAAACATTGTTTCACATAGAACAATGATAAACTCATTGTAAATGCTTTAAGAAAGAGTCTACTTTCTTTTGGTTTACAACTTGTTTAAAATTTCTTTTCCTTTTTCTTTTTATATTAACTGTCTCTTGTAAGTAATATATAGTTGACTTGTGCACTTAAAATAATCATATTTAGGTAAAAAATGCACACACGACTCTAGTTCATTGTTTCAGTGTTTTTGTCTTATCTCTCTACATTCTGGTGCTTTCGATTGTTTCCTTTTTCTTTTCCTCAATTATTATTGGCTTGCTCAACGTGTTGCCTGCTCGCTTTCCCCTTTTAATTCAAGATTTATGTGAATATTTTCATTCCGGGGATGGCTACCACTCCTTTTCCTGCTCTCTTAATGAGGCACACATGATTCCAATCTAAGTTCTGCACAATAGACTAACTGTTCCCTAGATGGGCATTCTGTGGCCCCAGCTCTAATGCCCTGGCTCCTCCCGCCTCTCTGTCAGGTCAAACCTTCTACTCCTCTACTCTGTTCCTTCGGAACTGGCATGCATTTGGGACAGTTTTACCTTCATTCTCTCTCCATCCATCTTAAAGTTTTGGGATTTGCTAAACATGTCCACTACATATTAAATTTTTGGAAATGACACTGTGTTCTTCCACACAAGAAGGTGACAACAGAAGATATTTGACAGCAATAGGCTCCTTGGCTTTCATTGAGTCACTGCATTAAAACTTTTTCACTTCTTTTTCTTCCTTTTTTTAATCAAAGCCTCAAGATTTGTAGGTAGATATTTGAACTTCATGGTAGCATGTATGTGGCCAAGCGAGTACCAGCATGTGCACACGTGCCAGCTGTCTCGGGGGATGGTAGTTTTCTAATCACAGACACTTTCTGAGGCCTGGCAATTGCTCCGCCCATTTCTGTGCTTGTTTAAAAGACAAGCTGAAATGAAAGAGGGAACTTTTTTTTTTTAAAGCTTATGGAACTTAAAACGAAAAACAAAGTGAAACAGGGGGCTAGGGCGGGGAGGGAGGGAGGGAGGGGTGAGGACGGGGAGGGACAAAGGAGAGTGGGAAAGTCCTTGTCACCTTGACAAGATACATAGGTGCACAAAATGCTAAACTTCATTGTAAACCTTAAATTTTGCACTTATACATACCAATAAAATGGGGGGGGGGGGAAGAGCCAGTCTTGACTGCTTAGTAATTTATGTTAAAAGGCAAATACTTATCCTCCCAGTACCATGACGTGGCAGCTTGCCTCCCACCAGTTCTCTGCACACTCTGATGTTCTAATTCTCTGACAACCACTTCTACTCCCTGGGGTCCCTGAAGTTGGGCCCCAGCCCTCCAGCTTCCCTGCGATTTTAGTGTCTTCAGCAAACACAAGTATCTGTGTAGCTCTGTCTTTTGGAACCAGGCATTAACCTATTATTCCGCAGTCCGAGCACGGGGTCCTCTCCAAGAGTAAAAGTATCTTCCAAGAGTAGACTACAACCGCTTTTTATTGAAGTTGTTTCTGGGTTTTAAAGTCAAATTACATCCTATTCTTTACCAACCTGAGATGTGCTTTCTGTTCACTGAGAAGAGAACACAATATTTGCTTGTGACCTTAGACCCAGTCACACGGGCTCTGAGGTGCACGCAGGTGGGAATCTGGGCATGGCTACCTGGATGCCTATTGCCCACAGCAGCATTGTGTGTCCAGTTGGCTCACCTGCATGGGCTCCGAGGTGTAGGCAGGGATCTGGGTGTGGCTACCTGGATACCTCTGGTGAGCAGCAGCAGCGACAGTTGCCAAGGAGGCCCAATCATGAGCTCTAAGGTGTAGCAGGGGTCTGGGCCTGTATGCCTCTGTGTGCAGCAGCACTAGATGGAGGTTAGGCCCAGCCGTGGGGGCTCTGAGGGACTACTGGGGACTACCTGGATGCCTCTGGCATGCAACAGCGAAGGAGCACGGGAAGGCCCAGGCCTGTGGCCTCCCAGATGCTGGCGGTGGTGTGCCGGTGGGCGACTACCTGGATGCTCCATCAGTTAATAAGGATGGAGCCCAGGCCCGTGGGCTCCCAGGTGCAGGTGGCAGAGTGCTGGCCACTACCTGGATTGGTTTGAGCACAAAGCCTATTATGAATGTATGAAGCTTTCAATAAGTGAACCCAATACATGAAGGAAAAGTAAAATAAAGAGGCCTTTTTAACTGTTTGAAATATTTTGTAGTTTATTAACTACTTTATTCCTGAATTAGAGTATCAGTACCAACATTATTTTAAAATTCCTAATGGTCACCTCTTTTGAAATTTTTGACATTGACCTTTTTTTAGTACTTTAAAAAACAAAACCAATCTTTTGATTGTAGTTTTTTTTGTTGTTGTTGTTCTTGTCATTCTTTTTCCTTTAAAAAATAAAACTGTTTCCAAAGGTACACTTAAGACTCCATCTTAAGTACATACTAATAAAATGAGATCAGCCAGGGACATTCAGAAGAATTAAAAGAAAGAAACAAATGATAATGCCACTTTCAATCCAGGTAATAATTATCTTCCTGAAACTTATATCTATATGAAAGAAGCCCACACAGTTACTTGCAAATTCTTTCTTGAAAAAAATACAGTAAACTAGAAATAAGAGACAAGAGGGAAGAAGAGAGAAAAAAAGAGATACAGAAGAGAGAAGAGAGGACTGGTGAGACAAAGGGAAGGGGAAAGGGAGGGGAAGGCTCTTCCTAGAACACTTGCTCATTTACATGTTGAGGGTGTGTCCATTGACGGGACTATGTCAATTTGAAGGAATCAGGAACCACACCTCCGTTAGGATTAGGATTTGTCAACCACCCTGGATTGGGAATCAAGAACTGGTCTGGATTAGAGTGTGTCATTTGTGGGCCGGCCAATGAGAGAAGAGCACCCACCCAGATGTGGGAGGGCCAACTGGAACTCCAAGGGTATAAAAGGGAGGAAGAGGGAAGCCTGTCACAGCTTCTTCCTCTGGGAAAGCTCTCGCCTTCGCAATTGTCTACGGACACTGACTTGCTACATATCGCAGATCATCAGCACAAATTTGCTCCAGTCTCGACTTGCGCCTGTCTGCCCATTGCTGCTCTTCAGTCGCCGATCTTCAGACTTTGGTCTTCCCCGGAGATCTACGGCAGACTCTCACCTCACCCCCTGTTCTGCATTCCTGGATGGGAGATTACTTCATGGCTGAGCAGCCATCTTGAACTATCTCTATTCCTGGATTTGTAAGCCTTCCTAATAGAACCTTTTGTGATAAAATCTGTAAATTCTGTCTTTTGAAAGAACCCAAACTAATACAGAGGGAAAATATTAAACTTGGAAATTCCTGGTGTCACTTTTCTGGCCTACTACTTTTAAGTAGTACATTTCCCCAAAACTTGTTGTGTTAAAATACCATCAACATACATAGTGTTAAGCAACACTGAAATTGTATTGGACACAAAGTTGGAAGCTCTTTAAACTGAAGAGTGGCCTGAGGCAACCTTTGACTTCAGGCTTTTTAGCCATGACATTGACATTTAACTAATCTTTCTGGAGCTCGTGCCTCTATTTTATAAGGCTGTTAGGAAGCCCAATCATGGCGGATGTATTGCTTTTATTCCTAATTTTTTTTTTCTGAAGCTACAAACTACCATAGAACACTAAGGAATTCTTTCTCTTCTCCAAATACTTATGCATGGTCAGGGAGCTTTTCATTTTAAAATAATGAATGCACTCATGTGGGAATTTATTCAGAACACATTTACAATCAATTGTGGCTTTACTACAGTGAAAATTAAAAACACCCAAATTGTAACTTTTCAGAAAAACAAAAAAAATTGTTCCTCATCTACTATTTTCACAGTGCTAAACTCTCAAAGTCTTGACGAGGTGGGATTATGGATACACACCCTGTCAGTTTTCCATAAATGCCTTGACTGCTTGCCATATGCGTAGGTGCCCCTGTAGCTTTCTCAAATCCTACCTCACATTTGCAGTGACATCCTCTGCTTGAACTCCATCTACAGCCTACACATATTCTAGCTTTGGAAGCAACAGCCACCTGTTCCATTCTGCCCCTAGATCTGAAAATCTATTTCCTTATTACACACCTTAGAAAGGAAGAAAATTTAGCCAATTCTAAATTTGTGATGAGACTCAAAGGAGAAAAAAATGCCAAGGTAAAATTTCATACATGGATTTTTAGTTTGACAGGTTCATGTGGAATTTGTGAAAGAAAGAACACATTTGTTCTTATTCATTTGAACTGTGGAAGGCCTTATCAAATTGAAATAGCAAATGAACAAGTTGAGGATATTTTATTATTGTTGTATGTTTGAGAAGAAAATTTGACTCACCCCAGAACAAAATGTAAACACACGCAGAAAGACACACACGCCTCTTAAGAGGCAGAGATTGCAGATAGTTTAAATCATTTTGTTTTTCTTAGTAGTACGTTCTTGTTCTCAAATTTCCCCTGAAAAACAAGCAAAAAAGAAAACACATGAAGCCTTCTGACTATGTACTGTTAAATCAATTTTCTTGAGTTTCTTGATGCTACACTTTTCCATAGACTAAATGAAGGGAATAGAAGACAAGAAGTCTCCTTCACACATTACTTTAATAAAGTGATCATCTTTAGTAGACTCATGATTTGTCACCAGAGTTTTATTTTTTGTTAGACTGACTCCCAGGTATTATGATTTGAACAGCTATCAAGTTACTGTCAAAGGTTGAAGCAATCTTAATAAATTTATTTTTTAAAAATTCTCATCTGAAAAGTAGATGGCATAGAAAGATTGTTCAAAATTTAAACAATATATTACACTTTGGCATTTGTCGTAAAAATTCTAAAATAGCACACTTCCTATTTTGTCTGAGTCATTTCAGAAATATAAAATTTACACATCCTTTTTTCATTTCTATGCTTTAAAGTGATTATATGCAAATCTCACTTAAGAGATGGCATAAGGCATATTGAAACATCAGCTAGAATGTGCCTGTCATCCAAATCCTAGGTTTTACTCTCATTGTTACCATGATACAACCTCCTCCCTGACAGGCAAAATAGACTTATCAGAGAAAATGAGAAATTGAAAATGTTTAAATGAACCTCCAATGGGGAGGATAACATTTTGATTTCCTAACTGGTAGTCACTTCTCTATTCTAAGTGAACAGAATATTAACTATGTCAAGATACAGGGGTACCAGAAGTGTGTTCCCAGGAGGCCAACATCTGCAGTCCCTGGAGGTGGATCGCAACTCATCTAGGCCAAGCAAAACAATTGTATTCTCCTGTGACAGTTACTAGCATAGAGATGGGTACATGTTGAGTTCTGTGGAGTCCTCTGATGAAGGCTCCAGGGTACTTTCAGGGACACCAGAGAAATTTTTTCCTCTGTATTGAAAAGAGAGCAACACTTGAGAAGAACTATCCTTGCTTTTTCATTTTCGGATATTGTCAAGTGAAAATATGTTGCTTGGAAAGGCGGTAGTCAGTGATTACATTGGATGCTGGAAACCTTCTTGCTGAGGATGACAGCAGAGCAAGTAGAAGCCAGGAGATGCCACCATCTGCGGGGCTAGCCTGTGTCAACCCACTTCATTCTTTCTATTACATGAGATATCATTGTAGTTGTTATTCAAGCTACTAGTCATTGTCTTTTTTTTTTTTTCCTGTTACTTCCAACCAAAGTATCTGTATTGACTTAAAGCTGTTTTAGATTTGCCAGTTGGCTCAGTTTAAATGCTGGAACAGATGGCCCTGTGACATGTAAGGATGTACATATCCATTAGCCCTTTTCTCTCTCAACTCAACAGACCTTTCACCACAATAATAGCAACTACATCTTATAGCATATGATACCAAAACACATTCTTCATTATATATCCTACTTGCCTATTCCACTTCATAGAGAAAAGTACAGAGGGAAACAATATTGTGGGTCTGTGTATTACAGGTTAGTATCTTAATCTGAAAATTCAAAATCTAAGATGTTCCAAAATTCAAAATATTAAGTTTTGTATGTGACACTACACGTGGTGAACCTGACCTCGTGTCATGGGTCATGCTGAAATGTACCATGTGAAAAATAATGCATGAAACTCCGTCAGCCTCTGTATATAAGGTATACATGACTCATCAATGGCTTTGTGATTCTCATTGGACAGTATAGATGCAAATATCTCAGAACTGAAATATAAAACGAGAAACCCAAATTGCTCTTTGTACCTAGCATTCCAAATAATTGATAGCCAACCTGCTTTGTTAATAACTTGGTTCTTACACATAATTGGTCAGTGAGATGTTCTGATTGAATGTTATGATTAATTATGGGCAAAATCCCTTATTGGATTTGATGACTTCTTGCCACACTTAATTTATTTTTTATTTTAAAATCTTTTACCTCTTTATCTCACCTAAGTAGTCCCTTCTTTTCTCTTTTGTAAAACGCTAGCTGCTAACCAGAAAAACCAAGTCTGAGTTCTCCTACTGTTTATCTTTATGACTCTGTCTCTTCAAAGTTTATTTCTAAATACACTTAGCTTTGAGTTCACAAACCTTTATATGTGACCTACAGTATCTTTCCCCTCCTCCCTTGGGAATTTTAAAGCTGACTTCATTATCCCAGAAATTTGCAGGTGATTCAAAATACATATTTTAAGATCTTCCTTTACAAAAGACAGTGTAATACCAGTCTCATGTTTGACATTAAAATCAACTCCTTAACTAGTCCATGTTAAATTTTAATTATCTCGTGAATGTCATTTCGTATTTGATTTGTTGAATCAACACTTAAAGTGTGTACCGAGTGCCCACACACTGTCAATGAACATAACAGACAATATTGAAAATCATATTAGACATTTTTTGTGACCCTGTTTTTTAATTGCCTTGTGTTTCTATTCATTTCTTCAGATCTTTTCATTTTTAATTTTTTATTAAGTGTCCTTCCATTGGTTTAGAAAAATCTACTCTTTCATTGTTAGGCTTGCTGCTACACTTTAGATTTGGAATAGATTAAAGGCTTCATCTTCAATTTTCCAGTGAAATATGGTGGAGACTTGAAGAAGTTAGCCTAATGGGGGACTTGATGATCGCTGGGGACATGTCCTTGAAAGGAATAGTGAGATCTCTGCCCTTTCCTCTTTGTCCGTCTCTGTTTTCATGAACCGAGAAGCTTTGCCGCTCTGTCGCCAAGTGTTCTGTGTCATCAAAAGCAACACGGCCAACTGATCACACGCTAAAGTCTCCAACACAAGGAGCCAAAATAAACCCTTCCTCTTTCTAAGCTGACAATCTCAAGGATTTGTGACTGTGGTAGAGAGCTGACTCACACACATGCCGACTAGTTTCTTTCTGTAATTTTCTATTTCTTACATTTAAAATCAAATTAAACAGTTGAATTCAACTTGAAGGAAAGGAATGTCTGCAGTGCACGCCCACTGTCCCCTACAAGGAGACCTTTGCCTCTGCAGGGTTCACCTGTGGCAGGTTAGCCTTTGTAGTCCTTTCTTTGCTCAGGGTTTCTATTTTGTAGGAGTGGAGTCCACTCAGACCCACATATGCTACGTGCCACGTGGGAGTCCTGTTAGAAATACCTTTGCTCCTGAACCTTTCCGAATCAGGAACTAGAGTGTTATAAAACCCCAGGTGGTTGGTATCCAGTGTGAGCTTTCCAGTTGAGGTATCTTCTTGGGTTTCTAATTTCTAAAGGATAAATCTATTTTTATCTATGCTCTAGAGAAGAAAGAAATATTCAGCTTCCTTTTTCAAGCAGATAGGTAGAGTTTTCAATTCTCTCTTTAGAAACAGGGCTGGCCTGTGTGATGCTGCTCCTCGTGGGAAAGGAGCCTATGCCCTGGATATGCCTCCCTGAGTGGGGGTTGGACCTCAGGTCTGTGGCCTTCAGTTTCTTTATATCCATAAGCTCCTGAGCTTTGCTGAACAAAAGAGTTTGACTTTATGTTCTCTCTTCATTCTGGTATCTTTCTTTACATCAACATTTTCTAACTATTTGTAAAAAAAGATGCTTCTATTTTTCAGCACATACATGCTTTTTAAAATGTAGGAGAGGCTTTTCTTGCTACCTCAGACTATGTCGTTAATAAAAATCGAGATTCTTTGTTTCAGTGAAATTAGAGCAGATAGGAAGACTGAGAAAACTATTCTAAAGACCAGTTGTTTAATTTTTGATTGAGTAATTAAATAATAGAAAGATCAAAGTTATTAATTTTGATTAAGTAATGGTGTACTGTAAAATTAACTAAAGGGAAAGAGGTGGAGAGGAAATGAATGAAATTTGACTAAATTGAGAAAATTCATGAAAAGAAAAGAGCAATAACATGCATTAGACAATAAATGAATGAATGAAATGGTGAATAAGAGGGAACGAGAGCACTGGATATGTTCATTATCTCAGCAAGTTCAAACAACTTTTTATGTCAAATAGCTAATCAGAAGAGTATAAAGAAAGAAAATTTATTATTGTTTTTAGTAAACACATCTAAGTTGGCACAGAAGAGCCAGATTTAGATAAATAGATCAGTAGGTAGGTGACAGATAGCGAAAACAGATGACAGAGAGAAAGATTTATGATAGAGATATAGCAAGTAAATGTAAAGGCAAAGGGAAGCGAAGAAGGAAGGGGAGACGAATTTAGATCAAGGCAGAAGTCACGGCTGGAATCATTCACGAGCACCTTCTGAGTAGACTTCAGGCTCCGCCAGGAGACAGCCCTTCACGCTATCTGTCTCTCCCAGAGCACCGACAGATGTCCTGTAGCTGTTTGTACAGGCTCATACGTGGGGCAAGCAGGCTGGGAAGAAACCAGAGTGTGGAAGCCTGTGTGGCAGTGGTAAAGGGAACGTCCCCTTTCAAAGGCACAGAGAAATGCTCGCTTGTGAAGGTGGTGAGTATGGCAGCTTAATGATCCCGTGAGAGCTCAGGAACCGTGGACACTAGGAACATGCCACGTTTGCTCTTGCTGTGTATAACTACCGCATAAACTTTCTGTACTCTTTGCGTTTAGAGATACTTTATATTCTCCCGTTCTGCCTGGTAGACTATTTCAGCCATTTTCTCACCATCTTATTTGCATTCCAAACAGCTGAGATAATAAGATAAAAGGAGATGACGTGAACTAGCAACAAGTATCAGTAGTTCAAATTAAATAAATTTCTAAATAATTATATATGCTTAATGTATGATATATTTAATAATTATATCCATTTAATGCCCTTGTATCAGTAGTACAAATTAAAATCAATTTCTAAATAATTATATATATTTAAAATATTTCATTTAATTACAAGCATACCCAATAAAATATGACACATTAGAAGAGAACATATAGTATGTTGTCATAAGACACTGTAATTTACTATTCTATACTCATGAATAACCAAATAAAGATAAAAGCAAAACGCTAGCTGGGCCTGGGTGGCTTAGTCCCAAAATTCCAGCAAACTGGAATTTTAAGTTTCCCGGCAAACTTAAAAGAAGCCAGACCTGCAAAGTGATAGGTGACACTTGGCAATCACACCCTTGTGCCATCCGTGCTAGGGGTGTGCCTGACGTCCTGGGTGTTAGGTTAAGATGACAGAGATACATACTAGCCTTGGAGAGATCACTCTTGCTCTGACAACTCTATGAGCTTTTCCTTCGGACTCTGACTCACATCTCATGGGTGCACTGATGCTTCTCCCAGCACGTCCCTAGTAAGTTCCAGTACTCGGAGTAACTGTGTGTCTGTCTGCTGCTCTTTTTTTCTGTTTATTACCAACTACTGCCGATTCTTGTTCACATGACAAGCTTATTATGGAATAGGGCTTTAGACAGTTATATTATTAAGATATTAAGAATAAAAATACATGAATTACATCAATTTCCATCTGTTAAAAGTATGTAAGAAATCCTCAATGGACTAAACTATAAAAAATATTGATACTAATTCAAAAACCAAATCTGAAAATAAATCGATCTACCTTTGTGGACCAAAGATGGAAAAACACAGCAAAGAGTTCCATGAAGTGATAACATAGGGTAAGATTGTGCTTTTGGGGCTGGAGACATGGCTCAGTGGTTAAAATGCTTGCCTAACAAGTGCTATGTCAAGCGCTGAGTTCCCGAGTTTGATTCCCAGCACCACATAAGCAGGGAGTGATGGCGCATACCTGTAATTCCAGCACTTGGGAGGTGGAGGCAACAGAATCCTTGTAAGTCCAAGGCTAGCCTGGGTTCCATAGTAAGTTCAGAAGCAGTCTGGGCTACAGAGTTAGACCCTGTATCAAAAAAATGTGCTGTTATTATTTCTGTGCAAATAATTTTATTAAAAAAGAATAATGAAAAAATTATGATGGTGATTATAGATTTATTGTAATATATCAAAACCAAGTGAGATGGGAAGTCAGAGAAAATCACTGAGCAGAAACAAAAAATGTGATATTTTAAAAGGTTTATCTGTTGCGATGAAGTACTAGGTTGCAGAGTTCCATAAGTGAATTCAACCAAGCTCATTAACAGAAGGAAAAAAAAAATCTAAGACCAGTTACGCTAATCCACAAAATAAAGGGTAGATAAAGATTTTACAAATCTGTTTTTGATAGCATTATTATGAATTCAAATGACCTTAATATTCAATGGGAAGATAAAAATTATAGTTCAAGCCTGATTGTGAATGTTAATGGTGATATACGGACACATAAAGTCCATGGCTATAGCTCAGAGGTAAGTTAAGTATATGAAGTCAGGCTGGGAGAATAGCCCAGAGATTACAGCATCTTCCTAGCAAGCATAAGGCCCTGAGTTCAATTTCCCATCACCACGTAAGCTGGGTGTGGGGGTGCACAACTGTAATCCCAGCACTTGGGTGGCTGAGGCAGGAGGCTTGCCACGAGTCCAAATCTACTCTGGGATCCACAGTGAGTTCAGGACCAGCCTGGGCTACAGAGCAAGATGCTGTCTCAAAGAAAAAAAAAAAAGAATATAAAGTCTACTACTTCAATAAGTCAAATAGATTTCTGCATTGTGATTGATTTCCTAGATACTGAAAAGATTTGAATTAAATTTATTTTTATTCTTCATCAAAACACTTAAAATATGATTAAGTGGACGTTTCATGAATATATATTCACCCTTGTATGTCTGGTTTCAAGTTCACTATCAGAGCACCAGAATTGTTTCTATTAAGCCATAAACATGACTTTACAAATAATGATGAGTTTTGTGTTTTGGACATAATATCCACTTCATAGATAACACGGTAGAGGAAATATTATAAATATTTCCTTAAAAGTACTAAAAGTTTTCCAGGGGAATAGTGAGTTTCTGGTAGAAATTCTAGAAGAAAATGTGAGCTCAGAGTTTGAATTTTGGTAAGTACATATACAGGAGCACTAAATTTGCTGTCAACGCTAAGTGGATTTTCAAAATTTCGGCAATGTTTTCGGTTTTGCGGTTATTTCAAAGCAACCGGAGCCAAGATCCAGAGCCTGGCCTGTGGGGAATCTTTTGGCAGATCTTCCTTTCAGCAGATTGTTAATCCATATTTACAAAAGGGTCCACTTCCAAGGCAAGACAATGCCTCAAGTCAATGTGTCCCTTTCTCTTGTCACTTCCAGGTTATGGAAAATATCACTCTGATTCTAGTCACTCCAAGAAGGTGGGGTGGGCCAAGGATGGCAACCATGAAAGGTCCCCAAGAAGCTATGTCTACAGATCAAGTTTGAAAATTTTACAGGCTGAGTATGTAAGTCAAGATGATGCAGGGAACCTAAGGCTATAAACTTAAGTTTCCTGAGGGAAACGAATGCGTTTGATCTTTATTTGCTTATTTCTTTTTTGAGAAGAATTTGGGATGTGAATCCTAAAAAAATATTTGAATGCATGAATTTTCTTATGAAGATAACCACTCAGTTAGGCAAATAGATTTAGGACCAGACCAATAAAAATAGTTAATATTTCATTCGGCTTTCTCAGACTTCACATACTGATATAATGTAATAGATTATAAGAAATATTTCTTAATGCGTTTAAAGAAATGATCCAAAATGGGAAATATCTACAAAGAAGAATTTATGAAAATCTTATTTTATCAAGTGGTTGATGTGATAATAAACTAAATAATAATTCCAGAAATAAAGACTGTATTGTCTGCAATAAGAATGCAACAGTATAGTAGGTTGCTGTCTATGAAAGAGAACTTAGATAAAAAGAAATATGGTCCAATAAGATTTTAAAAAATACATGTATACACAAATAATATATAAGATGTGTGTATATAATTATATGTACATATGTGTGTGTAATTTTGTTTTTTTCAGTTTTCACGGTTTATTTTTTCCCTACTATTTTTATTAATATACAAGTGTAATGCATAGTAGTTACAATGAATTTGGGTGTTTCACATATCTATGTATCACATCAACTTTACAATCCCTTCCCATCTTTTACCCTCCCACCCCCTCCCTGTCCCTTCCCCCGGCGTAATTTTGTTTTATATGCATGAAAGTACCTGCCATCAATAAAATATAGACATCACAAGAGAAATTTAAAAATCCTTTAAACTGATTATTAATAAAAATATTGAATATTAAAATTTGTGGACAATATTTAAAATTATTCCAGCAGAAGAACTACAAAATAAAAAGATTACCCTTTGAAATGATTAGGTGATAAAGTTCAATAAAATGAAAAGATATAAACAGTTAATATCAAGAAAACTAATATTAGCATAGAAGATGAGATATTAAAAAATCAAATGAAGTTATTATATTTTATGACACATCTTAAAAATGTAGATAACATGGGTAAGTTCTTTAAAAAATTCCCAAGAAAAATATTTTAGAAAACTCAATAATATTGTTATCCTTAGTTGAATGAAAAAAGTGTTCTCCATGTTTTAAATATATAATTACAACTCTTATGGAACTTAAAGTGAAAAACAAAATGAAACGGGGGGGTAGGGTGGGGAGGGAGGGAGGGGTGGGTAGGGAGAGGGACAGAAGGAGAGTGGGAAAGCCCTTGTCACCTTGACAAGATACATATATGCACAAAATGCTCAACTCCATTGTAAATCTTAAATTTTGCAAGTATATGTATCAATAAAATGGGAAAAAAGTCAATAATTAAATTCACATAGAAATTTAAAGGAAGAAGAATTGCCATAACACTTTTAAAAAATTTTTTTATGATACAGGGCCTCGCTCTGTAGTCCAGGCTGGTCCCAAACTTAGTATGGAGACCAGGCTGGCCTTGGACTCACAGTAATCCTCCTGCCTCATCCTCCAGAGTGCTGGGATTACAGGAGTGTGCCACCACATCCGGCTTATGTGGTTTTGCGGAATTGAACTCTGGTACTTAGCGCTTGCCTAAGTGCTTTAACTGCTGAGCCATTCCCCCATAACAACTTAGAAAAGAACAAAATCGGAAGACTTACACTTAAAACTATCAACACTGACTACAAATCTAAAGTAATGAAGACAGTACAGTGCTGACACAAGTTGGATATAGAGGTCAATATATAAGAATTGAGAATCTGAAAAATTTCATAAATTTCCAATCAGTTCCTTTTTAATAAGCATGTAAAATAATTTAAGAAGCAGAGTGAGATCCTGTTTCAAAAAATGTAAGAAGAAATCTATCCAAAAAATAGAGCAGGGAGAATTTCTATCTTCATGCAAATGAATGAAATTGAATGCCTTTCAAATTGTACACAGAAATTAAGTCAAAATATATTGTGAACTTAAATGCAAAGGTTAAAAATAATAAAGCTCAAAAACATGTTTTCTTAGATCCAATTCTGAAAATATAAGTAACAGGGGAGAAATAATTTGGACTGCTCAAAATTAGCATCTTTGGCATCGCAAACATCATGAAGAATGTAAGAGCAACGCAGAGTGGGGGAGCACACCTGGCAGGAAAAGATCCAGAATAAAGAACTCTTGTGACTAACTTAAAAATGACATAGAGTTCAAGTAGGAAATATCCAATAGATTTAAGTAAACATTTCTCCATAGAACATAAATTTCCAATAAGTGTGTAAAAAATGGTTAACAATATTAGGAAAATGCAATTCGACATCATGACAATGCTCAGTAGAATGACAATAATATAAAAGACAGATAACACAAGTGTGGTTGGGGACATGGGGACATTGGAGTTCTCTTACATTGCTGGTGGAAATTGAAACTGATGTAGCTTATTGTGGAACGGTCTGAAAGTTCTCAAAGCCTCAGGATAGAGTTATTTTGGGACCCAAACTTTTCCCCTAGCTACACAGATAACAGTAATAACAATTAATAATAATAATAATAATAATAATAATAAAATTATGCCCACTCAAACCTATATGTAAATGCTCATAGAAATGTTGCTTGTAATAACCAAGCATTGAAACAACCCAGATGCCTAGCAATTGATGAATGAATAAACAAAAGTGATGTGCCCACCATCGGAATACTATTCAATCATAGAAATGAATAAAGCTCCGAATAGTGCTACAATTTGGCCTTGAAGGCCTACTGCTAATACAATGAAGCAAGTCTCCGCCCCCTCGTCCCACGTATTTTATCACCCATTTACATGAAATGCCCATAAAAGGTAAATGCTTACAGACGCGAAATGTATTTGTGGTTGCCAAGGGCGGGAGAGAAGTTTATTGGAAGCAAATTGAGATTCACTACAAATGGAAACATAAATGCATGACGTAGGTTCGTGGTGTTTAAAAACTAGAGTGCATTGGGATGGCTCTGCACCCTTGTCAAAATGTGGAAAAAAATCAAATTATGTATGTAGAAGAGCGAATTCCATGGTGTATGGATTATGTATTTAAAAAGTGTTAAAAATGAATTTTAAGAGCACTCAAGTCACAAAGCACTGAGGGCTTTCTGTCCAGCTCTCGCTGTGCTATTTGGGCAGGGCAGCTCCTGCTCCAGAACGGCAATCCTACGTCACGTCCGGGACCAGTTCTTAAAGTACCTTTGGCAGGTGAATACACATAGACTTTGGGTAAGTTTTGCCACAGTCAAAATTTTTACCAAAATATTTTTTTTTTTAACCTGCCTGTGAGGCACACTGCTAACTAATTCATTATTTTTTGAGACAGTGTTTCATTCACGCTGCAGCCCAGGCCTTGAACTTGGAGATCTCCTGCCTCAGCCTTCTGAGTGCCTAAACTATGAGTTTGTGTCCCATGCCTTGTTTATTTTGAATAAAATTTTAATTGACAAATATTGTATACTTTTTTGGTATACAACACATGTATATAGTGTGGAATGACTGAATGAAAATAATTAAAATAAAAATTTTCTAATATAAATATTTCCAGTGAAGTCTTCAAATCTACTCTCAGCATTATTCTCAGACTCTAGTAACCTTTGTTACACTCTGAATTTAGCCCTTTTTAGATCGTACATATCATTAAGTTCATGTAACATTTTTCGTTCTGTGTCTGTTTTAATTCACATTACGTAATATTCTCCAGGTTCACCCATGTTATCGTAATTGATAGAAATTCCTTTTTCAAGGCCTAATCATATTCTATGGTATAAAATATCACATTTTATTTATTCTTCCACTAGTGCTGTTCATATCTTGACTGTTGCAAATAATGCTTTGTTAGCTCCATATCTTGATTATTGTAAATCATATTTCAGCGGACGTGGGAGTGCAGATATCTCTTCTACATGCTGATTACATTTTTACAAAGACTTAGGCAATGTTTCTTCACCTTGTATGACTGGCTTGGATTTTTCCCCTAGTCCAGTTACATCCACCAAGATCAAGGCCCTCAGTGGGATCGCACTTGCTTCCGGTGTAACCTTTTCCTCTTGTTGAAAGGAGAATCTCTTTTTTTATATGCAGTTGTTAAATCTATGCTTATGGACTACGGATTTGTCTTATGAGAGCAAACCACGATCACTACTACAATGAGGACAGTAGTGTCTGGGGTTCCAGCACAAGATGAAAGCCAGACTGAACCAAAACCAAACAACAACAAAACAAAACAAAAGCAAAGTCTAGTTCCAAGGATGGGATAGGGCGAGGTGGAAAGAGACTTTAGAAGCCTAGGCATGTGATCTGAAGCAAGATATAATCTTTGACGTGAACTCCAAGTGCCCAGCACATAGCACCACATCTTGTGAGGCTTGGCACCTGTCTGCAAGCTCAATAGCATGGTGCTTACTGGCAGAGATGGCGGTGCCCATCCGACTGACTTGGAACGTGGCAGGGCGGGAGGGTTAGCAGCTCCAAACATTTGCATCTCTCAAGGGCTCTGAGTTTTCACTCTCTGAGAACTTGGCGAGGTGCCCATTCCTTGAATATTTTCTACTTCCCTTCTCCCTTGTCAGCGTGCACTACACGGCAACCGGGAGCTTGCCTGATCACGTAAGAAGAATCCTGATTGAGCCCACGCGGTGTGGGGAGCCCGAGTTCAACTTTGAGCTTTGCCTCTGACCCAGATATATACAACCTTGGGACTTAGAATCCACTCGTGGCAGTTACAGGCTGAAATGGGTTGGGACTGACTTTCTGCTTTTGTGTTGAGAGAGGTGACGGTGCCGTCAAGGAAGAGCACACCTTTTAGATTTGGAATTATTCAGTCATGTTTCAGCATTTCAGAGATTTTTTACGTATGACTTTGTATACCAAAAACATCCTTTGAATCACAGCGAACCCCAAATCCACTCACTACTGAGGTGTGCTAGAAGCTTCCACTGCACTTGGAAAAATATTTAGAATTATCTATTCTCACTTGATACAAACATGTCCTTTGGCATTCAGAATTATTCCGAATTTATTCTGAAACAAGTATGTGGCATATCTGTGTTACACTAGTTCATGCCATTTGCTCGGATGTAAAGAATTAAAAACAAGTCATGGAGATTTTTTATTTTTACTCTCTCTCTGCTGAAAAAAAAAAAGCACAGGTAGCAAAACCTCATCTCCCCCAAATGCACTTCAATACATTTTAAGTGTAAAAACCTAATTTAAAATAATGTCAGCATCTTTGGGCTGTAGAATATGAGGCTCAGCATCTTTAAATTATTTAAGAGGTCCACAGAGGATCAGTTATGCTTATAATGTCAGATTTACTCAAAGAAAGGAGAGAGCAAAGCAAAGTGTTGAATAAGGGTTTCCTATGCAGTTTCATTGAGTTATTTCTGCATTCTGTAATTGCAACAATAGTCAACCAAACTTTAAAACGAAACCAGGTATGCCTGTACGTAAGGTTAGGGAATCTATTTTGTATGTTAGTTTTACTTTTAATACAAATATTTGCTATGTTCTAGCATTGTTAGTTTTTTCCTCCCATTTTTTAACAGTAATATCTTTCCACAAAATTACTAAAAAGATTAGGCTGCTGTCACTTCTAAAATTTGTTCTGTTTTCTTAAAATAAGAGAAAGTCAGTTTTTAAATATATATTGCATATTACTGCCTTGGCTCTCTCTTTTCTAGTGGTCTGGAATATTAAGGAAAATACTATTTTTTTTAAGGTAAAGCATGCTAGATAAATAATTTTAGCAACGTTCTAATTGATGAAGTTTCTTTTATGATTAAAAAAGAATCACAGTAAGATGTGGCTAATAATACCCAGAGGACTTGTTGGTGGCCCAAAGTGAAAGAAAATTACCCTGAACATTTTTGAAACTAAAACCTGAGTCCAAAATGATCCTTAGTAACATGAGAGTTTTTAAAATATATTAATTATTATGAGATTTCTAAGACCTTGTTGGTATTTTAAGGTTCATTGTCAGGACTTTAGTAGGTGTGAACACAGTGTATCAGCATTTTTTTTAAACTGAGAAATACAGTTTACTGGCAACAGTTGGTGGCCACTCGACCAAGTAGCTCATCTTCAGGAAAGGCTATCTATAGTAGGCATGACAAAACTTCTCTGCTATAGCCTGGTGGGAACACAGAGGAAGTTGTAGAATACAAACATTCCCTAGGATATCTAGTAACGACTAAGTCCAAATTTCAGGATTTGAGTAAGAATAGATAAATGATTCCAGAGACTCCTATGTTTCTTTTCTGAATGTTTCTGAGGTCTCTAAATGGATCTTTGCAAAGCTGATATCCTGCTGTACTGATAGCTTGGTGTAGTTCAGTTAAGTAGTAGCTGGGAACAAAACAAAACCAACCAGCAGAAAGGAATGTAATTAATATGTGAGAGGTCCTCAGCACTCAAAAGATGCAAGCAAAATGAATTACTTTAAGGATATAAACAATCTAGCTTGTTTAGGAAAGACCTTCTTTTGTACCTGGCAGGCTCCCTTATTTTCCGGGAGCATTGGCAGGAACCATTGAGTTTGAGGAGACAGTCACAGAGGTTTTGCCAAAATAACTTTCCTCTTGGGGAAAATGTCAGGCATTGTTTCTAAATGTACTTGTCTCTTGTTTCCATCGTTTCATTCATAGTTTATCAAGGATTATGAAGTTGAATCAATGCATGTCCTGTAAGTTTCCCCTTTGCTTGGTCTCTTGCCTCTGCAAACTTCCTCTGTGCTATCCATCCTTGGTCATTACTGATCAAAGAGTCTACTCCTTGTGTGTCTGCCTTTTCTTAAGGTGTCATAACTCATGCTCCAGTGTTCTCTCTTTAATTATTTAGCTGACATTTTTGTTGTTCCTGTGTTGGCAAATTTTTATTTTTAATTAGTATGCACTATTTAATTCAAAATTAATTCTTGAAAAATATTTGTAATATTAATAGGCCAACTGAAAATTAAAAGGTTAAAAACAATGTGAATGTATGAGAATACACACACACACACACACACAAGGGCACACATGCATACGCACACACACACACACACACACACATATATAGAAAGAGAAGGAATTATAGAACATCTTCATAATTTTCATAATTGAGGTTGAAATTGAATAAAACTCTTTGAAAATCAACAAAAATAGGGTAGGAGGAGAGATTATCCATAAAGGAGAGATTACTCATAAAGGAATGGTGACTAATTCTTCCATAGTGATAACATTTCTGGCAAAGTATTAGAAAGGAAAAAATAAGTCTACCAGTTGTCCATTGTATTTTTATACTAAGGGCATTGCAAAAAGTCAGTTGCAGCATATTGAGTAGTTTCATGGCAGAGGCTGAAGTATCCCTGTGTAATTCATATTAGAGCAAACATCCGTGTAAATGATACAATAAGTAGTAAAAATATTTCTACAGAGACTTAGCCATGTTTTTCTAGGTAATATAATTTGGTACAATAATAAAATGTATATAACAGAAAAAAGTGATTTATAATTTGGAAAGCTAGAGAAGATGAAGAGTATGCCATTATTAGGTATAATCACTTTTGAATGAGGCACATTTTTCCTTTCTTCTTTATACAGATAATGTTGGATATAGCCATTCCCTGAAAGAAATTACACAATTTTCTAATTGGTCATCTAAAGAGATATGTACTTATATTTATATTAGCAGACTCCACATTTATCTAAAGGTGCGCAACATTGCTTGTCGCAGTCATGAAAATCTGGGAATTGAAATAATTGTTCAGTGTATTCTAAAGAAATAATGAGATCATATTTGTAGCCCATGTGATGGTTTTCCAAAACTTTACTGTGTCAGAACAAATTCTCAGCACAATAGCAGAAAATTACTTTTGGCAGAGAGAGAAAGAATTAAGTACTAAATAACAACTAGGGTAATAAAATTTGAGTTATAATATTTATTTTAAAAAGAGATTTTGAAGCAAAAGTGGTAGAATAGTAAGAAAGTTGGGCACCTCAGTTTTTATGCAGTTATCTATGAGTTAAGATTCAAACAAAAATTAATTTTTGATAACTAAATTTAAATTCAGTTTTTCACACAGTTGATTTAGATATGCTTGTTATAATATTTACATATATATATATATATATATATATATATATATATATATACACATATACACACACTAATATTTTTACCCATGTACGGACACAACTATGTTGGTAGTGCATGCATAATTTTTTATATTGTTTATTTTAATACATTTCTACACTATTATAAAATGATTTTCTTACGCTAATAACTTTTTCTCTAAATCCTTACATTTAAAGTAATGTCTTGCTTGGTGGTTCTAGGCCTATAACCTCAGCACTTCAGAAGTCTAAAGCAGAAAGATTGCAAGTTCAAGCCCAGTGTGTACAATGTAATGACTAAAGATAACTTGTTTCAAAAATTAAATATAAAGATGAGCTAGGGATATAACTCTATGTGATGGCACTCAGATGGATCCCCAGTACTACAAAGAGAAAAAGGATAGTCTACACAGTACATGAATGTATCATTTGTGTTATCCTGTTTTTTTTTTTTCTTTATAGAAAAACTGTTCTGCTCTATACCTCTACTCTACAGTTATTCAAATGTGGAATCACCTTAACCACTAATCAGCCAGTGTCTCCTCAGGGAAGAGACTAGGCCTTGGACTGAGAAATATTTTTTCTTTTCTATTTTAATTTATTGCATTATATTAATTTTCTCATGATTTTTTCTATACCTTATGTGTTTGTTTATATGTGCACATACATATGTATTTATCAGTGACATCCGAATTTATACCCATATTTTTCTTCAAAATATATGGATCAACCTTCCAGTTCAGTACCTACTCTCTGATGTGTAGTTCATGTTCATGAGGGAATTCATTCTAGGTCATCATTTGTACTTAAACTTCCAGCGTTTCTTTCTATCTTAATAGACACAAGATAATCTATCAGCAAGTACTGTGAGATATGTCACAAAATAAGTCAAGAATGTGGTCCAAGTACTTCTGATGTAGAAACGCTGGCCAGAACTGCCATTGTTTCTTGCCTGGATTAATGCTACCATATCCTAGGAGGTTCTCTGTTTCTGTCTTTGCCATGTTTTCAAGTCATGTGAGATGCGTGTATGTGCTGCAAACAGAATTTTAGGAATCTTGAAAGTCCCCATATATGTAAGTGACTGAAATGTTCTCATTACTTTTCATATGTTTAATAAGAGAGGAAGCAATCCGTACTGTAATAAAACTGAAATAAACTTTTCATATGACTTCATTTCTATGCTTGGCCAAATAGACCATGCATTTAAAAAATGATGAAGGTAATTCAGTTTCTTCTGCTTTATAAGACACTTATAGACACTAGTCAGGCAATTCTAAGTTAAAATCCCAACAATCAATTTGTTTTTACATGTTTTTCTTCAGGTCTTCATCCCTGTCCTCTTTGCCAAGTCGTCCTTCACTGACACGGTTACAAAAGGCCCCAGAACTTCAAGCGCTCCGTACAAATTCCTCATAGCTCCTCCTTCCCACCTGCACCCCTCACCTGCTCCCATCTCCTGAAACCAAGATTAATATCCTTGCTTGCATCAGTCTGCGTAAGTCCCTGTTGTCACCAATGGTGGTTCTCACACCTGGACTCTCCTCCGTGTATTTTGTCCCCTCTTCTGCTAGGATCTCTCATACCCCACTAATTCCCATAACCCTTCTGCCACGCCCTGTAGAACTGATATCTTCTCATAAAAATCGTTTCTGCTCTCAAACTTTCCTTTGAATATTGATAACTCTAATTCTTCTTTACTCTCTACTTCAGTTCTACCTCTTTCTGTCCACCATCCTCAATTTTTTTCAGCTTACCCTCTGTTGTATCTCCCACCACATCAGGACACGTAGTCTGCGATTCTATTTCATTGTCTTTCTTCTTGATCCTCTCATGTCACTTCATGGTTTTTATTACCTTCCTATCCATTATTAATTTGGTGTTTGTTGTAGAACCTCCCTTGGAGATAGCCTCAAGTGATTTGCCCATTGCTGACAGTACTTGCCTGGCAAAGGATCAGCCTTTTTTAATATCAGCTTCCTCTGTCTGCTCTGTACTCACATCTAAACAGCCACATTTTGGTAAGGACAAGCTGTAGACCACGATGACTGGCTCCAATCCATTGCAATGATCTCATCTAGGTCCTTTATTCCACCCTGCGGTCCAGCAGCATCCCTGGCTCCTTCCTGCCTCCAGGTGACTGACTATGTCGTACTCTCTGGGTTCTCTTCTTTAATACTCAATCCTCTGATTTTCTATCTTATTTTTAGAAGCTGGTCCATTATCAATAAAAGAACCGAGTTGCTTAGCCCCACTTCTGGTCCAGTGTTCAGAAACTGCTTTTTAGTCTTCTGAAAGAAAATAGAAATAATGTGAAGAGAATCATCACAACATCTCTCCACCATCTGAGCCATCTGCTTGCATCGCTGCTTATCTTCTTCAAATTTCTTCCTGTTACTTTGTTTGAATTTAGTTTGGTCCTCTCTTCTCTTGCCTACTAGGCCTCATTTGTAAGAATGGCATTTGCTTTACCTATCCTGCCAATTAAAATGACATCTTCACTGTGAAACACTCTCACAGTCACACCCAAACTAATGTTTCCTCTAATATCTGAATGCCTTGTGGCTCAGTTAAGTTGACACATCAGATGAACTACAGCCAAACCAGGTACTTGGCTGTATACTTCATGTCTAAAAGTTCCTCGTGCCTTTGAGAATTCCTCCTTCCTCATCTCATGTTCAAACCACGACTGATCATGTTTTCTGATATTATGTCTCAACCCCATCTTCTACAATTTTATGCAAGTGGAATCTGTGTATGGTTTTCCAAAGAAGCAGAATCAACAAGATACATCAAAGATAATGGTTTAGGAGAGCCACTGTGTATTTCCAGGCAAGAAGCCAGAGCAACCAGTAGTTTAAGTCCTGACCTGAATGTGAAGGCCTGAGAACCAAAAGCAGTAATGTCTCAGGGCAGGAAAGGTGGGTGTCCTTGCTCAGGCAACGTTGCTCTCCCTTTTGCGCTATTCACGCTCTTAACAATGTGCTAAGGATGAGCTTCTTTCCCTGGCCTACTGAGTGCTAATATTTTTTCAGAAGCACCTACATTCATAGACCTAAAAGTAATGTATTACCGAATTTGTATCATTTGAAGAAGTCAACTGGAAACATATAAAATGTTCTCTTTTTGCCTTATTTCTTTCGCTAAGTATAGTTTAGATTTATTGTGCCGATGAACATTTCTTGTATGTTTTCTGTATATGTCTGGGTTTTATTTCTTTTTCTAATTGAGCATCATTATTTTAAGTCTTTTTGATTCCTTTCATTATACATCCAACAGCAAACCCCATATTCAAAAAAATGTAGAATTCAATTATTTCATTGTAAAGTTTGTTTTCCTTCAAGAGAATATAAGTTTCATGAAGACAGATTTTTGTAAAAATCAGTTTCCTACTGGTACATTCCTAGAGCAAAAAGTAACACTAAGTGATTATTTGCTATGAGAACAATTAAATTATTTGATCCCATGGACCGTAAGTGTTCATGGGAAATCAGGAGGCATCAGGAGGCTCTAGGTCTGGGCTTGGGTCCTGGATCTCAGATGGTCTTTGCACAACGTGGTGCTCTGGGCTTGCCTCTGGGCTTCCAGTGGTGGTACTTGCTGAAATATGACTGGTTCTGACGTCATTTTGTGCACTGTTTGAATCCTGATTCCAAGGTGTCTGTATTTCTGGTCATGGAATTCCTACTAATTGTGACCTCAGATTCTGGCTCATGACTGTTTTTTTTTTTTTGCCATTTATTTTAGTTAGCTCTTAATTGTCCATTTCTAGGTGCTTCCCAGAACCCTTAGCTCCTTTCTCAGTGACTTAGTGCAAAACACCTGTTGAACTGCTTTGGCCTTCTCCTGACTGTCTGGAGAAACAGAGAGGAGCAGGTCTACTCTGGATTTACAGACTCTCTCCTGACTTATATTGAGTTAACTTGTCAAGTCTCTGGTTGCTAGATTGACCTTTGGAATGGTTTTAAGCACTGAGTCACCGAGAAGCTCATTTTTTGTTTGTTTGTACTCACTAAAGGGCACGCTGGCACTACACATTCCTCAGAAGTTGTAGGCAGCACTGACTAGTCCCCTGCGGAGGGCTGCGGCAGCACTTTCTCTAGGGGTGGGAGTCTAGATTGCTGATGATTTATTTGTAGGAATCACCCCAGACTAGGGAGCTGCCTCGCTCATGTTCACACACCTTCATGAAGCTGTCTCCACTCAGTGATAACTATGAAGGTCTGTCTCCCTGGACTCAATTCAAACCCACTCAAAAGAGCTTCCCAGCTCCAGAGCACCACACAGTGCTGAGCGGTCCCACGGTGGCTACTGTGCCAGCGTTGAGCCTCAGCTTCCACTCAGCTCTGCCTCCTTCATCTTTGTGCAATCGGCTTAGAGAACATCCTTGCAAAAGCCTCTGGCATGCGAACTATACTTTAATGGTGTCATTTTAAGAGCCAAAGGTCGAACTCCTACGGCATTTTAACCTGCTTAAATTTGATTAAAAAATGATTTTGAAGTAAGTTGTCAATCTGATGCTCCACTCCTCACGAAAAGTATTGCATATTTTTAAAAATAATCCTGTTCTTTTATATAGCCACAAAAATAATCATCAAATGAAGAAATCAACAGTAATAGTAGTTCTCAGATGCTAATCAAGTTTTATGATTGTCTCATTAGAATGTTGTATAAAAAAGACCTAGTTCTTAGGACAAGTGACATGTAGTTATATTAACTACAGGCTCCTCCACTTGTTAGTCAGTTATTCCTTGATTTTTTTGGTAAGTTTCCAAATGTTGCTATAAAAACTAACAATTTGAATGACTTGGACAAAGTGAATTTATTCTTCTGTTATCTGGAAGTCAGAATTCTGAAATCATTATTCATGTACGGGTTAAAATCAAAGGATTTGCAAAGCTAGAGTCTGCATGGAGAATCCATTTTGTTGACTTTCTTAGCTCTTACTGGCTGCCTATACTCTGGCTTATGGTTGCTTTGTCCATCTTCACAAAAGATCACTTCAACCCCTGCTACAGGCATCACATGGTCTCTCTCTTTTTCTTTTCTTTTCTTTTCCTTTCCTTCCTTCCTTCCTTCCTTCTTCCTTCCTTTCTTCCTTCCTTCTTCCTTCCTTCCTTCCTTTTCTTTCTTCCTGTGGTACTAGGGATGGAGCCCAGGGCCTTTGTGCTCATTAACATTCCTTGCTCAGTCTTTATTTCAAGGCAAAGTCTTATCAAATTACTAAGTTCCCAGCCTAGGCTCAAATTTGCAATATTTTTGCCTCAGTTTCCCAGAGTGCTGTCATTATAGGACTGCTTTGTTAGCCCAACTCATCTGTTTTCTTTTATCTGATTCTTGATAAGTTGCTTTTAGAGCCTAAGGGACAATCCAGGATGAAATTCTCATTTTAAGATTCTTAATTAGGTCAAAAACTCCCTCCTACCCTATATAAAGTTTCAGAGATTAGGATGGAGATGTATTTGGGAGACTTGACTTTTAAGGTTTTGTTGACTTCTTATTTTGTAAAGTGGCTTTAGTTTGGTTCTCTCTAATACTTCTTCATTAATCCCATCAGTTGATGTTGCATAATTTTGAGTGTTGTAATAATATAAAATTGGATCCATTGTTTAAACAAATGTCTGCCAAACTTTTCTACTGTTTAGCTACATGTTTTACTTTTCTAATTGATAAGAACTTTTGGCACTCTGAATCTATGCAAAAAAACTGTAATGAGTCAAGCTTTTTACTTATTTTATCAGTGTATACTCATGGGTTTCTATTTTATAAAATGTGTTATGAACTTTTCCAGTGAACAAGCATAGAAACTCGAGTTATTTCCACTTTTTGGCTATTGTTGATAATCTTGCAATAATTTTGGTGTAGAAATATCTGTTCAAGTTCTGTGAGTATATACCTCATTGTTAAATTTCTGGGTCATATAGCAATTCCATTTTTGATTTTTGTGCTACCTATAATATTATTTTCTATTTGAGTCATTTTACATTCATATGAGTAATTTCATTTCTTCCCAAATCCGCTATATAACATGTTATGTCCTTATACTAGTATTGATGTTTTTAGTTCATTTATTTTTAAATAACATACGAAAGGATGTAAAATGGTATCTCATTGTCATTTTTATTGAATCTTCCTAATGGCCAATGACATAGGGCGCATCTTCATTTGTGTCTTGGCCATTTATATATGTTCTTTAAGGAGATTTCTAAGCCGTTCCACTCTTGTTGGCTTGCTTATAAGGCTCATATCTGAATTTAGAATTGCTAGGATGCTTTTCCAGCTCCCAGCATGGTGAAGCAGTTTGAGAACAAATATGTTTTTCAAGAGACCTGAGAAAATAGTCTTAGGAGGAGTTGACTGCAGAGGGTGAGCTCAACTGTATGCCAAACTTCCATGTTTTCCAAAGTTAATAGTGAAATTAATAGAGAAAACCTTCAAGTCACTATTGAATTCTGAAAGTGTAATCAGATATTAACTATTTACAACTTGTAGCATGTTTCTATTTCCAAAAAGTATCCAGTATGATGCAGCATGGAGAATATCTACCCACCGACTATCTGCTAGGCTATGACAAAAATTAATTTTATGCTTTGAAAGAAAACTATCAATACTGACCTTTGCACTCTGGGGTTCAATGACCATGGTGACACAAAAATGTCCATAAGGCAAAGTTAAAACAAAAGCAGAACTCTGCACCGAGACTGATCATCTGCATGGAGTGTGGAATGTGCTTCAGCTCTTGGTTATGAATCACTATTGACATTAAATATGACTAAGAGCCTAACGTTTCTAAATGCATCATGCATATGGGACAACTTATGTCTGATGCTCATCTTAGGCAACAAGTCTTTCTTTTCTGGAATATTCCATTTCTAACCTCTCTTCTCATCTTCTTTAGTTTAGTTTAGAAAAAAAGACCAAATATCTTCAAGCTTGAGTTTCTTACTAGTTTCTGTATCCTCTTTATGACTCCTTTCCAATTGTCTTCAATTTCAACATAATTGTTTAACTGTGAGTCTCCCTGCCAAGAAAGGAAGGAAGAAAGAAAGCAAGAAAAAAAAAACAAAGACAAAACAGATTGAGTACAGATTGAGAACATGTATATTTCATCAAGTGTTTAATACATTAATGGAATTTCACATTAAATGAGGGTATAAATTAATCCTGTTATGATACAGTGTTAAAATAGTTTCATATTCATACTACAGATAATGTAAAGCAAATGCATATTATTCTACCAGACAGCAATTAAAAATTAGAAAAAGAAATCTGAGTGAGAGAAAAATCATGGGATTGCAACTACTACTACAGAATACACTGGTACCAAGTAAAATGCTTCGCGGGGAATTTCTACCTCAAATTCTCTTACAGGGTTTGCTAACTTTAATTTCTCCTCTTCCAAGAACTTTCTTCCTAAGGTCTGCTCTAGAAGAAGAAGAAGTAGATGCTGTTGTGAGTTGAAATTAAGGCCAACTTTGGGATTGAAAAGTCTATTTTTGGGATTATGATTAGTTCATTTTCTTAGTCAGTGTCTTTTTAAAGTCAGCACCCATCCAGCTTCCAAACTTGAGAAATGAACTTCAGAAAACTTTCTTTCCCTCATATGACACTGCTCTTTTAAAAAAGAACAGACTCCATTTCTTGCAGCTTCTAACCTAAGAGCAGCAGAATGACTTTTGATTTTATCTCATTACATTTATTTGCATCCTTATTTCTGAAGCTTCTTAATCTTAGTGTTTTACTTAAAATGAGTCTTAACAGCAGAAGGTAAACATTGAAAGAGGATCAATGACCACAGATAATGCCAGGTTCTCTGTGCACAACAGGTTCAAGTGTAGGACAAATTAAATCTTTGAGGTTGGCCAGTGTGCATTTAGAGAAGAGATTATATTAAAAACAGCATGTGTCTGTAAAATGAGTTAAAGTGAAAAACATACCTCTGTTCCTTATTAGCTTTTTCTAAGTTCTCTAATACTTCAATACATTTTGGTAAGCACATTAATTCATTCAGTTCTTCACAATTTTTTTCAAAATTATTTATTTAATAGCTACTATATGAAAGGCACTGGCCCAGAAGTAAACCAAAGGATGTCCAGCACCCAGCTTCATGGGGCTTACCATTGTGTAATACTCAAAAGATAAGAGAAACCATGTCTAAATGTTCTCCTAAGAGTGGAAGTCATCCACCAATTATAGCATTCTTACTTAATTAATCTAATTTAATGACTTTACCAGACAATAACAACTCTGATTTAGAAAGAGTTGGTCCCTGGGTACAAATGTTTTAATTACCAAGCCACAACTGTGCAGAAAATGTTATTTTTTAAAAAATAAAGACAAAATCATCTCAATTGCAATTCAGCCTGCTTTATTACTAATTAAGAAGAGATATTAATTAGAATATATGGTTAATACAATAACTTTGGTATTTTTTGTAAATATATACTTGGTTCCAAATATCATATAGAAGTACATAAAACATTTTCTCCATTTTTCATAATTAAAGGAACTAATATTGTAAAAACTATTTTTCAGAAAAGAAAAAATAAAAAGGTTTTGTCTTTTAATGTGCTTTTGTAAATTTTCTTCTTTTGGTTGTAAGAATATTAATCCCCAAAACTTTTAGACACAGTTTCTTACATGGTGAAAGGGACTCTGCACGTGAGTAGATGAGACTGAAGATTTGCAGAGAAAGAGGTCATATTGGGCTGTCTGTCTCAGCTCAGTCTGAACACGTGTGTCTTGGAAATGTGCCTTTCCCCTTCTCTAGTAAGAGAGAATGTGCAGAGGAAAGGATAGAGAGATGTGTCATTGCTGGCAATGAACGCTGGGAAAGATGAGCACGGGGGTGTGACTTAAGAATGCAAGGGGCCACCGGAAGTTAGGGAAAGCGAGGAAGCGGGCTGACTCAATCACTTCAGAAATGCCTGCAGCTCTGCCAATACCTTGACTCTATCCCAGTGATGATCATGCCAGGCTTCTGACCCAGGTATCTGTGTTGTTGTGTCGGCATTATCTTAAGTTCCAAAACTTGTTGTAATTTGGCATAACAACCATAGAAAAATAATGCATAACACATTATGAGGTTTTTTGCTTATTCAATTTTACTACTCTGTATTTAACTACATAACATTCAGAATGTTGTCATTTTTTCCTAGTGAAATGCAATACAATGCAATACAATACAATACAACAGACATCCATACATACACACCCTGTGTATCTCTTTATCAACGATTAGAAAGGAGGGCTTTTTGTAAAACAAGAATGATAACTTTATTTGTGTTTCATAAATATTAATGTAATTTTTGAAACTTGGGTTAGATTTTTATTGTAGTAGTAGTCAATAGAAACCATTTGAAGGGCTGGAGGACTGGCTCAGTGGTTAAAGCGCTTGCCTAGCAAGGCCGTAAACAAGTTCTAAGTACCTGGGTTTGACTCCCAGCACCACATAAGCCAGGCACAGGGGCACACACCTGGCATCCCAGCACCTGGCAGGGTCAGACAGGAGAATTGCTGTGAGTCTAAGGCCAGTATGGGCTCCATAGTGAATTCTGGACCAGCCTGGGAGAAAGAACAAGACCTTGTCTTAAAAAAATTGAATTGAATTAATATTTTAAAATATTATTTAAGAAAGATTTTTTAGTATCAATAATATTTAGTGAAAATCATCAAACTTATATTATTTTCCCAGACATATGTTTTATGTGAATGCTGTCCTTTGGATCTGAGTTATCTTTAAAAAACCTCTTTTTTTTTTAATGTAGTGGGATAACTGTGGAGCCATGTACTGTTGGGTGTTTGGCCTAGATGGAAAGGGTGGATGCTTGGAGTCTGACGTGGAGAAATTGTATCAATTTTTTGACGTGTACCCAGGGCAGAACTTTCTGTAGTGTGTTACTGACTTGGGGGTCAGGAAGTAAGGGAGTGGTACCCATCCTGGGTGTGGGAGGGCGGACCAGCTGACACTTTGAAGTAAGTACAGAAAGAAAGAAGAAACATAGCTGCAGTTTCTTCGTGGTAAAGCTCTGGCCTTGCCTGAATCTCCAGACATTCCACTTGTTCCTCACGCACTTGGCTTTCTGGCTGCAATGTCCATGAGCAGCTCTCCAGCCTCTGTCATGAGCTTCTCCCATTACCAGTTGCCTCCGTGTGGACTGTGTGAGCTTAAATTTTTCATTCCTTAAATTGTAGATATCATGTATTCTGTCACAGTAACAAAGAAGTAAGTAAGACAGTGACCTAATTAATTATGGATCAGAGGAAAACTTTTACTAACATACATAGGAAGAATTTTTTCTTATCAATTTAATGACGTCTGTATTTTGGTGAGTATTTGTGTAAAAATGGGTATAGTGCCTTTGTTTGTTTATTATTTATTTACTTACTTATTTTGAGACCAAGTCTCACTCTGTAATTTAGGTGCATTGCCTTCATAAAATATTTATTTATTTATTTATTTATTTATTTATTTATTTATTTATATAGAGACAAAGTCTGGCTCTCTTGGCCCAGCTGTTCCCGAGCACACAGCAATTTTCCTACATCAGCTTCCCAAGCGCTGGAATTACAGATATGCACCACCACCACTGGTTTATATTGTGTTGGGGAATTGAACCCAGGCCCTCAGAAAACTTAAAGGAGACATAAAAGACATGTAGCGAGAAAGGCAAAACGTTCCAAGGTACTCAGTGTAGCTTGGGTGGAAATTCATAGGCAAGTATGAAGCAGAAGTAAGTTGGTTTGCAATCCCGGAGGTAACAGAGGTCATAGTAGACGACAAGTGGACAGAGTCCCAGGCTCCTCTGGAGGAATCCCAAAAGAAGCACTGTTAATGATACTTGTAAACTCATACAACAGCACTACGGAAGGCAGTATGCAGATTTCTCAAGAGAATGAAAATACATACTCAGTTTTATACAGTGACACTTCTTCTGGGTGTCTTCCCAAAAGATTTAAAATCAACATGTAAAAGAGATACATGTATACCCATGTTCATAGCAGCACAACTAACAATATCTAAAAAGTGGAAGACACCAAAATACCCCTCAACAGACCAATGGTTACAAAAATATGTGGTACATGTACACAAGGAAGTTAGGCTTCCACAAAGACAGGTAAATTTGAGGCTTTTGTGGGTAAATGGACACTTGACACCGTGATGCTTAGTGAAGTGAGTCAACTTAAAAAAGTTTAATATTTATTTTTTTTCCCTAATATGAGAAGCCCAGAATGCAGGCATTCCATAGAGCCAAATGGTGCGACAGTGGGAGTCAAGGGGGACAGTGAGGACCAAAAACAAAAAGGAAGAGGAAAGGATTGCAATCTAGACAAGATATATAGGTGCACAAAATACATGCACCCACTGTGAATTGCATGTAGACATTAATAAAATGGAGGAAGTGGAGAAGCACTGTCGTTTTAGGAGATGATGGCCCAGCACATGTTAGCGTCCTGAATAGCCATTGAGTGAAACAACATGTGGCCGTGGAAGACAGTGAGGCACTGATGATCTTAAACCTGTTTAGGTCAAGGCTGGTGTGTACATCCATAGTTTTTAGCCAAAAAGTTTATTAAATTTTAAAAAATTAAATAAAAAGATTAATGAATAAGACTACAAAATATTGTGCACTGTGGTACAAAGTGCTTTAGCTTTCACTTTTAAAAAGTCAAAATTTAAAAAACTATACTTTGATAAATGGGCTGGAGGCTTAGCTCAGTGGTTAAAGTGGGTTAAATTCCCTAGCACCAGGTAAGCCAGTCATGGTGGTAAACACTGATAAAATCAGCACTCAGGAGGCTGAGGCACGTATATGCCTATGAGTTTTAGGCCATCCTTGGCTACATGGTGAGAGAGGACCAGCCTGGACTACGGAGCAAGACCCTGTCTCAAAAAACATTGATAAAATTATACAAAGCTATTTCTTGTGATATTTAGTAAAGAAAAATTAATAAATTTGGTTAGGTCTAAGTGTAGTGTTTGTAAAAATCTATGTTTAGGTATATATAACACAGAAGTGTTATTTTGTATATTTTAGATACATGAGTGAGCACTATTGCCTGTAGTTTTCATGTTTACATACTGTACGGATACGTAGTTTGGGAGTAATAGACTGAATCGTATAGCCTTGGTGCATAGTAAGCTATACTATCTAGGTTTGAGCAAGGACACTCATAGTGTTCACAAGATGATGAAATTGCCTATTAATGCATTTCCCAGACCATGTGACAAATAACTGTATACAATACACATTCTAATGTATGTATGTATTTGTATGCACATATGCACTCATCCTATTGGTTTTGTTTCTCCAAAAAAGCCCTGATGTTGATGGGTGGGATGCATTTATTAAATCCATATGCTTATAGTTAATCTTTCACCCATGAACCATACTTTGCATGGACTTCTAGGCAGCATCTGTAAAGTCTTATGCCGTTGGAAACTGATGAATTTCCACAGTATAAATAACTTCTATAATAAAAATTTATTTCCAGCATAAAAAATTCAGCAACTTATTGAAACCTGTTTCAACTAAAAAAAAAAAAAAAAAAAAAAGAAAGACTGGGGATGTAGATCAATGTTAATGCCCTGAGCTTGATACCCAGTACCATTGAGTCCATTCACAGTGGCAATAGTCAATAGTTTATTATAAAGCAGCACTTTCAAAATGGGAAATAAGTTGGTAGAATTATGCAGGTCAGCTTTGACTGTGGTACTCTTTTCTTCATATCATATCTAAAAGGACAGTTAAAATTTTTAATATTGATAATATTTTAACTAGTTGTCTGCAATTGATAAACAGGCACTTTCAAGGCAAAACTCATTGCAACAATAAACTGATATTTTGAAATGTTAATTAGTTTAATAATTGTTCTTTGATTTATTTATATCCTCAACTTTTTTGCCACTATGTCAGTAGATAAATACTGTTAGTAATTATAATTATAGAAATATAAAGAGTGGAGTTAGAAAACACTGAAGTTCAGTCCAAGTGTACCACTGCGGGCATGGAAGCTGTCAGATTTGCATTTCAGTTCTTTTTATTGAATTTTTATGGTGTACTATATAACTGAATCATAGAAGTTCCATAAACAATAGCACTGTCCTGTACTCCACAGTTCACAGAGAGTGGCGTTCCACTGCGATCCAGTTTCCCTGCAAATGGTCATTTTCTATTAGAGTTTCTATTTTCCAGATATAATCCTATCTCAGAGTCATAAGCACATATGTTGCCTTTTGCAGCAGTTTTTATTACATACCTACAACAGAAAGAAATTGTTCACAGAATTAATAAATGGAATTATGTCAGATTAAAAAATTTATGCACAGCAAAGGAAATTATAAACAGTATAAAAAGAGAACCAACAGATTGGAAAAAAATATTCACCACCAATACCTCAGATTGGAGGCTGATATCCAGAATATACAGGGAACTGAAGAAAAGGAAGCCCCTCAAAAATAAAGACCCTATTGAAAAATGGACAAAAGAAATGAATAGGCAGTTCTCAGGTGAAGAAGTTCAAATGGTCAATAAATACATGAAAAATAACATCCTTGGCCATAAGGGAAATGCAAATCAAAACATCACTACGGTACCATCTAACCCCAGAGAGATTGGCGTATATCAAGAACACAAACAGCAACAGTGCTGGCAGGCTGTGGGGAAAAGGAACCCTCCTGCACTGCTGGTGGGAATGTAAACTGGTACAACCACTGTGGAGAGCAGTATGGAAGTCTCTCAAAAGATTGGAAACAAATATCCCCTTTGGTGAAATGATACCTCTTCTGGAAATTTTCCCAAGAGTTAAAAACAACACATAACATGTATACATGTATACCCATGTTCGTAGTAACACAGCTAACAACAGGTAAAATGTGGAAGACACCAAATTACCCATCAACAGAACCATGGATACATAAATTGTGGTATTTATACACAATAGAATACTACTCAACTATAAAGACGGATAGTTTGGAGGCTTTTGTAGGTAAGTGGAGGCAACTTGAGACCATCATGCTTAGTGAAGTGAGTCAGAAGCACAAGATGAAATATCGAATGGTTTCTCTGATATGAGAAACCCAGATCACAATTATTTCATAGAACTTAATGTGGGAAATAATGGGAACTGGAGGGTAGGGGATGGGAGGGTTGAAAAGAGAGAAGAATTTGTAACTTTGCCACGATATGTATGGGTGCAAAATACTCAAGATTAATATAAACTTTGTTTTTGGCACTTATAATATCAACAAAATGGGGAAAAAGAGCAAAGTAACCTGTGAAGAGAACATACTTTTTAGAGATCTGCTACCCTGACATACTCAGAAAGAAAGACAAGAAGCCCCATCTGTTCCTGTCTGAGGGAGGTCAGCCACAAGGCACAGTCATGCATTGTGAGGAGCCTGTCTCCCCGGAAGGCCAATAGTGGGGTTCAGGGACAGCAATACTCCATTTGCATCCAAGAACGAAGTAGCTGACAGTGTGATAGGCTGGAGTCAGACGTGGACACAAGCCTGTGGCAGAAACCAGCTATGCACAGCTGGTCCATTCTAATTTTAGGCCTCTGGAGTTTTATCCATGAGCCTCTGGAAAAACTCCCCATGTTGGGATGCGCTGTGACTGAAGGGGGGGAAAAGCATACCATACAGTGTTGTAACTTCTAAAATAAAACTGAGGGCTATTTCCATGTGTTGAACTACGAAGCATTCCTAATAAGCATTCTGAGCAACTTTAATTTTTTCACCTTATTTTCTCTCCATTTTAACTGTCCACAAAATATGAAAAATGTAGATTTCTATACCCCAAACCTCCCAGATCCATTTCATAATCAAAAAGAGGTTTTTATTTTTTGGATGTTAAATCACAACACAAATTCTAACCAGCCTATTTAGTGTCATTGCTTTAGTTGTCTGATTGGTTTCCGCTAAAGCTAAGGGATCGGTGTTATATATTCATGTTGTCATATATATTTTGAAATTGCAAACAGCACTGTTAATATTTCAGAATGCTAGTTTAGTAATACAGGAATTTATGCTGACATTAAAAGCCATCCTGAATTGCTGCTAGGGATATTTTAAGAATCTCTCTATTACTAATGTGACAAATGATGACTTTAATGGCATCATAAACCAGAAATATGAAAGCATTATTAAAAAATTGCTTCATAAAAGAGTTATCAAGTAACTATCAGTTAAGCTGTTTAGACGTGATGAAAGCTCAGCTTAAACACACTGGACCACTTCACATACACCGAACTGGCAGTATTATAAAATGTGGAGGTAATGAATATGGTAGCTTCAAAAGTTGTCTTTGGTAATCTTACTCTGAATAAATTGTGTTGGTTTGGAAAATACACCTTATGAGACCAATTCACATTTAAAAGCCATTTTATTACTATGAAGCATTTGTTAAATCCGTCGCCCAGACATATAGTTCAAATGTCACAGCTGCGTCACTTACTTTGGGCTTAAATATTGAAATAGTGCACTTGGTTTTTAAAGATATGGAGCTCCACACTGAAGAGTATCATTCCATTAATTATTCAAACTCTATGTGGTGGTTAAACATTTATGTCCCATACAGATTTAATCTTCGACCCTCCCCCCTTTATAATTAATGATTCCATAAGACACCAGTGATACAAGCTGATTTAAGTTCCAGTAGAATATATTTTATTACTATAGTCTACATCTTTATAGAAATACAGCAACAAATCTGTGATGACGCACTGGTGAAATGGTGCTAGAAATTGTACGCTCTTTATGCGTGGATTTACTCAAGGAAAGCATTCCCATTCTTCTCTTGAGGGCCACTTGCTTGTTCTCTTGCGTCTCCAGAGAACACAATGAGGCTTTTATGTGATCAGAAGGGCGATAGGATACTGCAGGCTACAATTATGTTACTGTGTTATTGATTTTATAAAAATATTACTTTAAATGATATTCTACTTATGTTTATGCTATAAGCAACATCTGATCTACATTCTGGAGAAGACCCACAGAGGAGAAGACTGCAGGGAATGAAGTGCACGTAAGAGGGAGTAGAGAGAGAAAGGTCTGATTGTGGCAGGCGATGTTTACCGAGGCTGCAGTGACACAGGTCACAGCAAATGCTGTGTGTGGGGAGGGGTGGTGGTGGGGTAATTAATTTGTTAATGACCAAAGAGTTACCTTCAGGGTTTACTAAAGCATGTATTTCTGACCCATTCTCAGAATGCCCAATTCAGTACACCTGGGCTGAGAAATTGGAACCTGAATTTCTAATAGTTGCTCAAGTGGATATGATGTTGCTAGGCTGGGGACCATCCTTTAAGAATCACCTCCCTAAAGGGTCAATTTGAATATATTACTGGCCATTATGTTCAATTTCATTTTATGCTAGCTATTTCAATAGAACATTGGAAAATGGATCATTAAAAAGGTTCAATTACTGAACCTAGGTTTTAGAACCTAATTTTGTGTTCATGTACTACAACAGGCCTCATGTGACCAACTGTCTGTGAGCCATCTTCCACTTCTCCTACACCACCCTAAGCCCTCAGAATATCATTGCATTCTCAGTAAAATAATGTTGCTGCACTATGATAAAATATACATTTAAAAAAAAATTTTGTTCTTTCTGGTTATAAAGGCAATAGATGTAGAATTAGAGCAAGAAAGACAAAACACAAAAATAGATATCCCAGACTATCAACATGTAGAGAAATCACTGCCTTTTTATGACAATAAACATAAAGACAATATTGTCTTTGTGACAATAGCTGTAGCATTTTACTAAAATTTTTAGGAAGACACAAAAGAGGATTCAATTTGTGTAACACTGTGCAAAGAATCCGACACCAACGCAGATTTGACATCTATTCCTTGCCAGTTTGGCTGTCAGTTGCTGGGTCTCCTTTTGTTTATTTTTCTCTCATCTGGTGTCTAAGTCTTCCTTTTTCAGCTTCTTTCTTTCTTTCTTTCTTTCTTTCTTTCTTTCTTTCTTTCTTTCTCTCTCTCTCTCTTTCTTTCTTTCTTTCTTTCTTTCTTTCTTTCTTTCTTTCTTTCTTTCTTTTTCTCTCTCTCTCTTTCTTTCTTTTGTATGCACCTTTCCTGGAAGATTGGAAGATGACTGGATCGTGGGGCAGCTGTACTCACTAGTGGGCTAATGCAGTGGTGACTTTAGAGCCTAATGGACTGTTGGACGTGGAACCTGGCAGGAGCGAGAAGCTGCGGGTGGCGAGGTGGGGAGAGGAACGTGATCAGGCAGGGTGTGTTCTCCTTCCTGGATTCTCCAAGCTCTGCTTCCCGGCTGTCATGGTGTGAGCAGCTGCCTTCCAGAACCTTCTGCCATGCTATTTCTGCTTTGGAACTGGCACTGAAACACTAAAACCTTGCGCCAAGGTAGCCCTCTCCTCCTTTGAGTTGCAGGTATCAAGTATTTTGTCCCAGTGAAGAGAAAGTGATGAATACATTTGCGTGTGACTGGTGTCCTTGAACGAAGAGGAAGATAGCATGAAGAACGCATAGGAAGGCAACTGTGTGAAAACTGCCACAGAAAGCAGGGAGACTGGCACAACTGCAAGCAAGGAATGTGACCGCCACCACCGAGAGCAGCAGCCCTCCAGATAGTGCTCTCCCCAGACTGTCAGAAGGAGGGCGGTCCAGCTGACGCTTTGATTTGTACTCTTGGCCTCTGGATTTCTGAGGGAAGAATCTTCTTAAATTTTTTCGCTTTTGTTTTTAAACCACCTAGTTTGTGATATTTTGTTACAGCAGTTCTAGGAGACTAATTAAGCAGGTTCAAAATAAGATATTAGGGGACCTCCACTTCTTGTCTAGGACACAGATTTTCCTCTTCCACGATCGCTGGTCGCTTTGTTTCTCTTCTGCTATCACTGATCGTCGACTCTGCTTCTAAGGTTGCTAAGTTCTGGAAGAATTCTTTTATTTTTATTTTTTGTATCCATAAGTACTGAAGTCACTGCACCTTGTTCACTGTTGGCTAGGGACTGCTGTCAGTCCCCAGATGGCTCTCACCGCTCCTCATTATTCGTCCACCACAAGTACTTCACAATTTGGATGTTGGCTTTCTTGTAGGATTTCAGAATTGAGTCTCTGTTACTGGCTCCTGCTCAGGCAGAGGAAAAGCGTCATGTGATTTCCCGCAGGCCACCCAAATAAAGTAATCTGTCTATTTTTCAGAAGAACTAATATTGGACCTTAGTTATAGATACAAAATATCTTCAGAGAAGAACTTGAGTGAGGAACTGGAGGAAGTGTGTTTGTGTTGACTATTGAGGTTTGGAATTCAGGTGGCAGGAGTTTTTCTCTGTGCTAGTGTGCACTGATTTCTCAGGATTTCTTGTTTCTTCTCAAAGAGGCCAATAGGAGTTACTCAAAGAGCCATTTTAGTTTAGTACTCTATTTCTACTGCTAAAATAGTTTATATTCAACACACACACACACACACACACACACACACACACACACACACACACACACACACACGATATGCTATTTAACAGAATCAGTTCCCAATGAGCATGTTCCAATGAGTATGAAAAACATAATGCTTATTTTTCTACAGAGATTTACTGCTGGATCTTAAGTAGTAATTAAATTTCAATTGAGGATCTTCATATACATGAAGTATATACTCAGTATTCTTGAGTCAAAGAGGCAAGATGAATGCACTGTTCTGTTGTAGGGGCTGGAGAAAGAGCATGCGGATAGAGCACTTGCCTAGCAAGTACCAGGTCCTGAGTTCAATTCAGTTACACCACATAAGCTGGTGTGATGTTGCATATTGCACCTGTGATCCCAGCACTAGGGAGGCTGAGGCAGGATGGTTGCTGTGATTTTGAGGCCAGTGGGAGCTGCACAGTGAACTCAGGAACATCTTGGACTACAGAATTAGAAGCTGTCATGAAAGAAATTGTTCTGTTCTAAGAGCTTTACATTACACACTTATACTATTTGCTGGGCTATGACAGGGTATATACTTTTGACTTTACAATTATGAATATGACAATGTAAAGTATGTTTTTAAATTAACTTCTACATAATTCATCTCATGATTTAATGAACATTTCTGTCATGTCATCCTTGTATGACAATGTATTGACCATGGCCGTTGATTCACTGTGTCTTGTAGATACTTTCTAGGGCGTGTCTGCATTTCTGAAGTTTGACTGCATGCCTATCAATAGCCAATGGTTTATTTTGGTCACATTCACATTAACTATTTTATACATGGATTAAATGGATATGTAGTAAGAGATTGCTTCTCTGAAAAATAGGTAATTATTTTGAGAAGACTTGGTAAAGCTAAGTTGCTAAGATGTCAGCTAAATAAAATGTAAATCAAACTGTTGTAGATTATTTCAGAAAAATCCCACGGATCTATGTGATTTCTTTATTCATATTGTTTTACAAAGAAAATTAAGTTTGAAAAACTTAGACAATAGCAGAGCAAGAGCAGTATCCACCTAGAGTAGGCGCTCTATTCACTGTAAAGACTATGACTCATCCTCCTCCATACACTTGGAACCTATGATTCCCACTGAATGTCAAAAAACTTGATTCAAGATCCCAGATGTCTATTATAGCCATAGTGTAGAAGGAGGAAGAGGAAGCTGGGGAGCAGGAGAGATGGAGTCACGTGAGGGAGGAGGTGGAGGAAGTAGGGTGGGGAGGGGATGAAGAGGAGCTCGTCTTTGGTCATCTATCAAAAGCCTGGTGAATCGATGTACACTTTTTAATGTTTTAAGATGAAATACAATATTTAAGATCTCTGTAAATTACTATCATAAATCTTGTTTTAAGCAACTTTTCAATTAAAATTCTCAGACCAAGCCTAATTTTTCTCAGTAAGTGTTATTCTCTGTTAAGAATGACATATTACATACAGAAATCTCTATTGAGGGAGAAAAGCAATGTGATTAAAAAGTTGGTGTTTTTCAGGACATGTGTCTGGGAGGCTTTAAGTTTTCTTCTCAAGTGGTACAGAAATTAGAGAGAGCTATGGGGTGCATGTCCATTTGGATTTACCATACTCTTAATTGCACTTTGGTCACACCACAGATGAGACCAGCTCGCCCTCGGCCTGGTTGCTTGTGTCTCTCCTTGCTGCCTCATTCATCTGAAGTTACTTATTTCATGCGTTGACAGAAGCAGAGATTGGTGGCAACAGTTTAAAATTTTATTTATTTGAAATTTTTTTGTTAGCACCCCTGTGTAGTTTCCATCATTGTATAACAACCACCAGGTACAAACAGGGCACTAAAGGATGCCTTCTGCTTCCTGGCTCCGTTTAATACTTTCCATATACCCACGTTAATAATTCACACTGCAGAGCCCCAGCACATCTCCATTAGATTTGATATCCTCTATTAATGTGACAGCACACATTCGGCACAAAACCACAGTGTGGGGAATTGTAGGGAGGGCAGCAGTGGCATTTAGGCCCATGTCTGAAAAGTGTCCTCCCAGACAAATTTTTCCATTCAAAAGCAGGTCTCAGAGAAGCTAAATTCTATTAGGTAATATTTATTTTAAGTGGATCTAACTACAGAATTTGAAGAAAAGTGGAGAATTGCAGGTCACAGGTTTTTTTTTTTTTCACCAGCAACAGCTCTTTTTCAGAGATAAACAGAAGCAAACTTCACTTTTTCTGTTTCTCATCGCTTCCTTTCAGCTACTCATTACCCAAGGAGCTGACACTGCATATCACAAGAGGAATAGTGTGTGAGTGGGATTAGTCGGCTTTGGGTCTACAGGTCAAGCAAGAGCAAAGGTGATGTTTTATTAAAATATATTTATGAAAGAAGGTTAATAAGAAGTGGGAAAAGCCATATCCAAGTGAAAGCCTAGAGCTTTTTTAATCTCTCAATTGTGTGTCTATTTTTTATATATTTAGTATATAGTGTAATTAAATCTGATCTTGAGAACTATGTCTCAGGAGAAAAATTTAAGCCTCAATAAATATGTTTACATTTCTAAGTGTGAAAACTTTATATCACACAGAGCATTCTTGTGTATACATAGAATTGGGCTAATTGTCTGAATTGCTCATGTAGAAATACATCCTTCAGTAGGAAAGAAGAATATAGAATTTATGATGACGATTGCCAGAATTATTTTTAGTGTCTTTCAACAAACTACCAACCCTCAGAGAATAGCCACTTTCACTAGTTGTTATACAAGATTGGCTCATAGAAAACTTGGGGCACAGCATATAATCCTAAAAATTGGGAAGATAAAACACAATCACTGTAATTTGGATGAGTACACATGAAAGAAGTGAAACTTCACTCAGGAATGTAAAAGATAAAAATAATATCTTATCTAAAACTATATTCCAGCTGAAATATCAAAGTGTGAAAACTACACCAAATTGAGTAAATTTTATCTATGAAAGTAGGTAAATTGATTTTGAAACTGGGATGCGGGTTTTATGAAAAAGTATTTATAATTATGTGTGTGTGTACGTAAATATAAAATCTCATTTTTACTACAGACTGACTAAAAAAGCAAAGAATAATGAAAACATGTAGGAAAGGGCACATTTGTAAACAGTGGCCATCAGATTAATGATCCCAATAATAGGTCAAGTAAAGTGGTCATTACCAGCTTGTTTATCTGCATTAAAAATCCACTTTTCCATCCTAGATTGTGATATGCAGATTTTAGCTTTCATACATTGGAAAGGTGTTGTCATCCAGGGGTGAACAAGAAATGCCAATTCTCATATATCGCCTATGCCTGAAAGGAGTAGACAGCTAAGAGAATAAACTAAACATATGATTAGCATTAAACTGCACTTAAATTCTTTAGATAAAAAGAAAGAAGAGTGTGAAGCTACATTTTAAGGTTACATGATTTTGTGAGGAAATACGTAGTAAAAATGCTCTCATTATTGTAAATGATAATAAATTTTTTTGCAAAACAATTAACAATTTCCTTGACGGTTCTCGCATTTCATACTTTAGCCAACAAAATGTGTTTAATTCTTATCAGTCAACTTACTAGAGCAGTGGTAACTCGTATTAATTGGGAGCTTACTATCTGCAAAATTTGTTCTATCTACTTTTCAGGTATTAACTTAGCATTTATAGTAATCATCACCACTTCACAGATGAAGGAAAAGGAAGATTTAACAGGTGAAAATACCCCAAGCAGTGTCACTATATAGCAAAGTGTTTAATAATCACTCTCGTCTCTGGTTTTGTAAATATGTGACAGTTGAGCCCCCTCGTGTATTTATGACGTTATGAAATTCCCACCATGCGCAGAAAGGACAATTTGTGAAATCTCGATGTTGGCACTAAGTTCTGCTTTCATTGTTTATTCATTCATTGACTCAACCACCGACAGCATTTGGAGTCTAATAGCAGGTGTTTGAGATATAAAGACGAATATTCTACAGTGCTTTAAAAAATGCTTATTGCTTAAAGAAGAGACACGCAACAAAGTGAACATTGTCACATAACTATGTGTTTGAGCCTGATGTTGATACAATGACCTAAGGCTGGAAGCACAATCTATCCCACTGGTCACCTGTTCCTTTCTAAAGAGACATTAAAGGTGGAAGATATAAAGCAAATTCTCAAAATCGATGAGGATTGTGCTCAATTTTAAGGGATGCATGTGAATGGGTGGGATGGAGGAAGTAATAGAGATAATTTGGCCTGGATGTCACTTTCTAAGATGCGGTAAGTAGGTGGTGCTGGCTAGCCTAGAGAAAAGTGAAGTTGCTAAAAAAAAAATAGAATCTCTCATCTGCTCCTTAGCTAGGCTTATTTCTAGGTATTTAATTTTTTTGAAGAGCTGTTGATAATAAAATTATTCTTTTCAGCTCTTTCTCAGGAGTTCACTGATGGTATAGAGGAATGCTATTGATTTTTTTGTATTACTTTTGTATTCTGCAATTCATCTGAAATTGTTCATTCGTTACAAGAGTTTTGTAGTGAAGTGTTTGGGGTCTTCTCTATACAGAATCATGTCATCCATAAATAGGGATAGTTTAACTTCCTCCTTTCCAATATGCACTCCCTTTACTTCCTTCTCTTCCTGATTTCTTAACTAGGTTTAAGAGTGCTATACTGAATAGGAGCAGTAAGAAAGCCTTGTCATATTCCTGATTTAAGGAGAAATGTTTTCAAGTTTTCCCATTCAGTATAATATTAGCAGTGTGTTTGGTATAAATGGCTTCTACCAGTTTGAGGAAAGACCCTTTTATACCGATTTTCCTCAAGGTTCTTCATGCACGGGTGTTGGACTTTGTCAATAGGCTTTCTTCATCTATTAAGATCTTGGCTCCAAAACGATCTGTCAGATCTGGCTACATCTTACAACTTTGTTTAAAACTCAGGACTCACGACTCCCTTACACTAGTCATGTATCCATGACAATTATCATCTAGTGTACAAGGATTTCTGGTTACTTTTCATGACTGTGACTCAATAACTGAAATCAACAAAAAATAGGGGAGAAAAAATTTCATTTCATCTCACAGTTTCAGAGGGTCGCAGTCAGCCTTGGGATAGCTGGCAACAGTGGAATCACATGGCAGAGGAAGAGGTGGGGGCAGCTCCTCACGACATTGCAAACAGGAAGCCAAGTTTCATCAAGTAAAGTAAAGTCCCAGAGGAAGATAGCAGCACATATATATTCCCGGTTCTGTGCTAGTGTTTCACCCTTTCTGGGTCCAACCTCAGTGTTCTGCCCCTTCCAGGTGTGGTTCAGATTCACCGCACACCTGTAATCCAACCCACATACCTGCAAAACACCCCACCAGATCAGGTTCTGATCTCCCATCAGTAAATGGTTCCATAGCCAATCTAACACATCGGAGTACACAAGACTTTTGGGGGACATTCCAGATCCAAACCACACTATAAGGTATCATAAAAAAAAAAACGTGGTGTGTGCTTAAACTTTATTAAAACAAAAAAAAAATTGTCATTATTCCTCCTTAAAATACCTCCGCCTTTCTTGAAACACACTTTATCCCGTTGTTCTTGCTGCTTTCTGAAACAGGTCTAGATGTTCTTTATATGTGAGTGACTTTCGTTGGGCTGTCACGACAATCTTAGTTTCCTGAAGACTCAAACTATTCCCTTTCACGGTCTATTTTGACTTTTTGGAGGAGCTAGAAGTTGCAAGGTACCAGTTTCAGTGAAGGTGGACGATGACACACTGTCCTCATGAGCCTGCCTTTCAATTGGATGGCAATCAGTAGCTGCAGTTTTCATATTTTTAAATCACCCCTCGTAAGGACATGAAAGGGGGCTTCTGGAACTGCTTCAGAAAGTGGCAAAGATCATGGGATAAGTGTGCTTAAATAAGTGCAAGTATTTTGTGGGGCATTAATGGCAATTTGACTTTTATTGAAATACACTTTTAAAAATGTAAATATTAGCCACATTTTTGGAATATGCCTTATAACATACTACTTATGTATTTAAGTACTTAATTGGAATACATACCTCTTCTATTAAAATGTAAGTACTCTAAGGGAAGAGATTCTTTTTCTTTTGTTTATTTTTGTATGTTTACTCAATGTTTTATCATGATTCAATGTTTCAACACTTGGAAAAGTGCAAGAAAATAAAATGAATCCAAGAAATATTTGTTAAGCTTGTGAGTATTGACTACAATTAAACCTTTCTCTACCACTGTCTCCTCAAGAATTTTGATGGTTTATAATGAGATTTTAAAAAAGAAAACTAAAGTTGCGCCCAGTCTGCCCAAAAAAACTTGTCTAGAGATAAAGATGAGAGCTCCTGCCACTGTGCCATTGTTGAAGCTGGTATAAGTCATATAATAACCTCCTCCCTCCGAATCTACCCTCATGCTCTAGTATTTTACCCTTGTGGTTAAGCTGCATGGTGTAGAAACTGGAAGAAAGAAGACATTCACATGACATGCAGAAAGCTGGATGGAGACACACCAAGAGCGGAAAATGCAGACCCAAGGCTGCTAAGTACTCTTCAGGATGATTCCTGCTGATGTCTGCCTCTTGGGATTCACATCCTTGCAAGTTCCCTGTTGCATTGAATTAGGGTTATTTCATGAGGAGAAGTAAGATATTTTTAAGGTCAAATTATGGAAAACACTGAAGCTTCCATCTTGACCATAATATTTCTTTGGTTCATTCAATTAGGGGTAAAGGGCTGTCATATTGAGTGGGCCTATGGGGGCATTGTCAAGATAGGGAATGGAGAACTTCCACTGAGAGTCACAGATAGAAGCCAAAAATTAGAACCCCAATGCCAACAAAGGCTGGAGATGAGCAGAGCTCTGGCCAACAACTTGGCTACGACCTCATAAAAGACTGAATATGTCCTCCAAAAAGCTGTATCCAGATTTCTGGCTGGCTGAAAATTTATGCTATAATAAAATTTTACAAATATGGTAGCTTTCATGATACTTTCTTTTATATCATAATATAAAGTACAATCACTATAATATCCTGTAAATATCAGGAAAGTAAAAGACCTGCATAAGTGGTCCAATAACCCTAAATTTATCTTTTTCTGTGGTCATTTTTCCTACTGAAGAGACAGATAAACAAAGAATACAGACGTAGAGATAAATGTTTTTTGACATTCTAGCTTGCTATAAATATAAAATATGTGGATTTGTTAATCTTACAGATTTTATATACCAAGTAATATATACTGTGGGACTCCAAAAGCAAGGGCCATATTTTTGTAGTAGAGTTTCAGTATGATGAGCTCTACCAATATCTTTGGAAAGAATTTGAAGATACTGATGAATGAAGCTGTTTAACTTATTTTCTATCCAAGTAGTTTTTTTTTCTTTGAGTTGTAGCAAAAACTGAGAGATTGTGGAATAAGTCAGAGATTCTTGTTGATGTGACATATTTAAAAGAATACAATGAAAACGGTAGGTGATGAAGGCAGAAATAGTACCACACAGTCGATAGCCAGTTGTCTGAAGTCATCAGAGGAGACATGTATTTGTTACTTTTTCATTGCTAGGACAAAGTACCTTCCATACACAATGAAAAGGAGAAATATTTGCTTGGGCTAATGATTTCAAAGGGTTTAGTGCATAGTAGGCTGCTCCAAGGTAGATATGGCCATGTGGAAAGCTGGCAGAGGAAAGCTGTATTTAACTCATGGCATCCAAGAAGCAGAGAAAAAAAAGAAGGTCGGGCACAAAAGTACAAAATTCCACGTCGTGCCCCCAGCAAATCCTGCCCTCCCACTAGGTCCCACCCCGTATAGCACGTTCAGCTGTCAACTCATCAAGGAATGAACCCATTGGTGAACACAGCACATGAATGACCCAATTACTTTCTGGAATCCTCACCCTGACTCTGAACACAAGGCTTTGGAGGGCCATTTTAGATCTAAACCATAATAAAGCACACAGTTTCAGACCATAAAAATGGCAGTAAGTTCTCTCTCTGGAGTAGTATTTTCTGCCAGAGTTGGAGCTGAGTCTTTGAGTTAAATACTTGAAAGGGTGTGAGAGTACAAGTACAAAACAGTTTCCAGAAGATGTCTAAGATGAAGTTAATAGATTTGGGTGATATTTATCTTTCCCCCACTCTCTCATTGGCCAAGAGAGAGAAAAACAGAAAACTATTAGAAATTTTGGATAACCTTGTCTCGACTGAACAATATCAGAAAGAAAGAGTCCATGTAAAACACAAATAAGATAATATTAGGAAATTGGACTGGGGAACACTGGGTGTTATGGTTTGGACCTGGAACGCCCTCTAAAAGCCTATGTATTTGGAAAGTGATTGGATTTTGAATCAAGTGGGTAAATGTATTGATTTTATGTACTTTTGAGAGATAGGGTCTGATCAGGCATGTGAATCACTGAGGGTGTGGCCTGGGAAGATATATTGTTTTGGAGGGTTGTTTTTCGTTGTATTGATATGCATAGATGCAATAGACAACGTTTCCACTGATTCTGGGTATTTTGTGCATATACATATCATGGCAAAATTACAAATCCTTCTCTTCTCCCTTTTCAACCCTCTCCCCCTCTCCCCTCCAATTCCCATTATGTCCCTTAGTTAGTTCTATGAAATAATTGTGATCAAAGTTTCTCATATTATAGAAATCACTTGATACTTTTTGGGAAGATACGTTCTTGTCCTCAGCTTCTCTTCAGTCATCCGCTTTCTGTCCTTCGAACAGGTCCTCTTCAACTATGCTATCTGTCACGCCCTCCTTCCATTGTCAAGTGATCATGAATGGACTAAAACCTTTAAACTGTGAGGTAAAACAACCCCTCTTTCCTTAAGTTCTAAGTGCTGAGTATGCAATTGCAATGAAAATGACTAATGTACGGTAGGTAACAAAAAAGCAAGACTTTGATGCTGATATGTCTTCTAGCACTTTATGAGTTTACCTATAATTTACGTTGATCCCAATCCCAATAACTTGTAGACCCGTTTAAAAAATACAAAATTCTCAACTGAGGTTTAAATGTAATGAAGAAATAAAAAGTACATGAGCGCCAGGGAGATATAGGTCAAGTGGGGAATAGCGGCAGAGCTTCTGTTTGACAGCGTCCGTGTATTATTTCAGTAGATGTTTTATTGATGGAAGATTTTGCCTTGAATTTATTATTAAACTTTCTTTGAGTTAAACCAGTTTCCCTATGCCTATCAATCAGTATAAATTGTGCCCCCAAATGGAATATAAAACAAGGTAAAATAAAAGGAATTTAAATTACTCAACTAAACTGCCCCTCAAATGAGCCACACTCTGGAGTTTAATGGTGCTATCTCTGACAATTTTTACTTTGGTGGAGATAAGTTCTCCCAACTCACTGCAACATTTCTCATAAAATGATATGAGATAATCTTACCATAGCTGAAATTTGTGATGGCCACCATCCCCTGGAGCAGCCAGTTGTACTAGACAGCAATGAAACTTCAATCTTTTGAAAATAGCAATTGTTGCCATGTCAAAATTCTAGGATCGATTTAATAAAGGCTCTCCTAAGATGTTTTCTCTTTGGGTCTAGATACTGAAACACAGGAAAATTAAAAGTAGTGTTTATTATTTTCCTTTTGAAGTTCTGACACTCTGACTATGCCTGGGCTTATCAAAAACAGGCCAGAAACCATTATGAAAGAGACCAGAAGCAGGGTCCATCCAGTCTCATCTGAATCCATCAGATAATCCTGTGCCAACACCTAGGAGTAGCCCAGGTTCCCTGGTGCTACAATAACTTCAGCTGTAAGTTGATAGAAAAATGTTAGGCTACTGATCATCATATCAATGCACGACAAGTCATTTTGCTACAAATTCTCAAGGTATCAAAAATTTTGTACTGAATTTAGTCATGACTGAGTTCTGCTCTTAGGACTGTTGTTAAAGTAAATATAGCAAGGAAATTCTTGTTATTCTGACAAAAAGTCAGAGACTGTGGAAAAGTAAGAATAAAATGCACAGAAAATATATTGTGTTTTTAACATGGGAGAGACAGAGGCAAGTAAGAAAACAGTAAGAAAAGAAGCATGTTCTGTACACATTTATTTAATGTGGTTATATTTGTTTATTTTAAAAATGATATATTTTAAAATAAAATGCACTTGTTTTGGAATAGGGACAACTGTCCCTATCAACTTTAATTTCTGCTTGCTATCGAACAAATTTGTGTTCATTGTAAAATGAAAATTTGTGAATTTTCTGCTTGGCTGAATCATGGGAAATCATATTATATTTATGAAATTTGTAAGATAGAAGGTAGGTCATGACTCATGATGATAATCTAGAAATCTATTCAGTTCTCTTCATGTAGAATCTAGAGTCTCAGAGATTCACTGTTGTGTCTTTAGTGGGATGTGTATGGTTCTATGGGAGCTGGCCAATATCTCTACAATGGTCAGCATGCTTAAATTGGTTAGATTATGAATAAGACTCTATATTTCACCTCTAAGTGTATTCAGATGTGCCAGTGTGTCTAGGACGGTGATGATGGCGCTTAGAGGGAGTATGCCTTTGTCTCTTTTAGTGAAGAATTTATCATTTTTCAAACAAGGTTAGAGTGTTCCAGAATGAAGTATCATTGTGCACACATGTGTTTGAGCTGGTCTTAGAATGAGGTGGCTTAAGTTAGAACCAAGCTGATATTGGCTGTGCCTGGAAATATCTCTATCCTCTCATGGTCAGGATAATGCTTGCTTTTCAGGTAAAGCGTAAGGGTGAAGGGTGGCCGTGCTGCTTCTGGGACTGTGTTACGGATCATATCTATTGTATCCTTTGAAAGGCTCATGTGTTCAAACGTAGATGTTTTGTGAGGTGAATGGGTACCCGAGCACTCTAATTTTATCAGTAGAACAATTGACTTCTGAGATCATAGTTTGACAACATTACTGGGATGCGATGGCTGCTTTGGAGCTGAGTCCTAGTGTAGGTTATGCAGGCATGACCTTGGAAACACGTCTGATCCCGTCTCCTCTGGCTATTTCCCCTTTCCCCACTTCCTGGATTCCATGAGATGACCAACTGTCTTCTGGGCCCTTCTACCATTAAGTCTCCGCCTTAAAGCCAATAAACCACGGGCTATAGCATCAGAAACCATGAGCTAACATAAACTTTCCCTCTTTTCAGTTATTTTTCTTGGGTATTTGGCACAGTGGCAGAAGGCTGACCAATAGGAGTTATGAGGGACGTTGGGGTAAGGATGAAATCCACACTATTTCTGAGATTTGGATTCAATGTCCAATAAAATCTGCTCTCATTCCTTAGAAACCTTTGTTACAAATTTGTATTTTGAGTTATCTTCACAGTAAATACTTTCCATGGAGAAGACGCTTGCCCTTCAGCATATGAACCTGTCCTTTCCACTGTCATTCCAGTTTTTGATTTCTGCTGCCTGTTTAAAATGAGCCTTCCCACGTGGATTCATTTACGTGGAGAGAATACGTCCTTTAAAATCAAAGCAGAACAGAACAAAACAAAACAAAAAAGCTCACCAGCCATATAGACAGCTTGGCAATCACAGGGTTACAGAAATGGATAAGTTGCTGTTAGGTTTCATATACCAGCATCCTGTGATTTTGACTGAATACATTTGCTACCTGGACGAAAATAAATATACTTTCGGGGCCTATGATCCTGGAAAGCAACTCTTGGCTTGCACTGATCTTAATAATCCCATGGCTGACTCTCGCACCCCGAGGAGCCAGAAAGCTCAAGATGATTCCTTTGTCTTTAACAAGGTCACACATTTGGTCAGTGCAGTTTGGGAAAGCAATATTTATAAAAATAATTTCACAGTAAAAGGGTACAATTTTTAATACACAAACATAACCTTTTCAACAAAACCCCAATATCCTTCAAATTCTGCTTTCTTTTCCTCTCTTCTCTTTTCTTATTTTTGAGAAATAAATAGGGCCCATCATCGCGAACATTACCACGTAGCTGCAGAGATGCCATCTAAGAAACTTCAAAGAAATGTGCATTCATATCACGTAATTTGACTATTTGGTGTCACAAAGATGCATCTGCACTAATGATTTTTAAACTGTTGCTTGTGGAGTTTCAGAAATGTTGTAAAACAAGAATCCAACAAAAGCCGCTAGAGGGAGGGAATGTTATGAATTATGTTTGGTTACTACATTGGTGGGCACACTCATCCTGATTTGAGACAAACTTCTTTAATCAGAGCACTTACACTTGTTTTATGCTAGATTTTTATAGCCTTTCATTAAGCAATAGTTTCCTCTGCATAACACACATTCGCCGGGTCTTCTAAAGTTACTAAATCATAATCAACTATTGTGTCTGTTGAAATTAATTCTATCAAAGTCTTCCATTGAACAAAAAAAGAAACATACAACATACACACAACATACAGCCATATACTTTTACTCTTCATGTCGGTTGTACACAGCAGTGTTTACCTAGGAGACTGAAAACTTCGTAAGTATCTACTCCTTTTCATCCTACTATCCTGTGGCCATAAGAAAGCATAACATTTCCAAATACCTGGCAACTGCACAGTTATAAAAATATATTTATTTACCATAGTACTCCTTCCTTTTCCGAATTTATTTTGAAATATGCTGTTTCTTTCTTTTTTTAAAAAAAACCCATTTGGCAGTTAAGTAATATCTCAAAATAAAACGATGGGAATTTATAATAAATTACTATTCCTTTTCACCGTTTCCACTTCTTCAATAAAATTAGAGGAATGCTGGTGATTGCAATAGCCTGATTGGGAATTTAAATGCAAAGAAAATCAGAAAATTCTAAATTGTAATTCCCACTGCAACTATAAAAAGACACTCAACATGACTGCATATTTATATTAAGATATAAAACTTAACAACTTCTCCAGTTATACAAATGCTATATAAAAACAAAGGGGTGGAATTATGGTTGCTATGGGAATCACAACTCTGAACCTACTGACTTTTGGAAGTTTAAATATACTGACATAGAATTTCACACTGAATATTACATAGGTATAGGAACATGCACGGGATTAGAGACAAACATGTGGCAAATGACATGAGATGAAATAATGAACGAAATGTCACTCTGGTGCCTAAATGTCTCCTATTTGTGGATCAGTCTTTCTCGCTGAGATAATACATTGCTTCTGAAAACACAGCAAAATATCCCTAGGCTGTGTTTTATGAAGTGATGGTGTATGTGCTTGTCTTTTCTCTTAAGTTTAGAGGTTTAACTGCTCTTATATGTAATGAGGAGAGGATAGATATTGGAAAAGTAAAAATTATCATTGTAGATCTTGACTTAATAATTTACCAGTCATGAACTTGCCTGAAACCAAGGTGACAATTATTTTATAGACTCTTTACAAGACTTACTCAAAAAGAATAAAGTGTATACACTATTCCTAGCTACAATATGAAAGAAATGTGTGGAGTTTTGTTTTTAGGATACACAATTTTCACTAGACTGTACCAATTACATTAGGCTCAGAGTCTGTTAAGATGCCCTACACTAGTTTCTCAAATTATTGACTGCAAAGCACAGTGAGTACTAGGTTTTGTATTTTGATATGCACAATTCCAGCATTGTACTTGCACACTAACTGAATCGTCACTCTCTCACGTAGAATACATTTTCATCTCTCTCCTCTCCTCTCCGTTTTTCCTCTGTTCTAGTCTTATAGATGTTTTAGTTGCGGTCCAGTCATTTCAATTCATGATCTGTTAAAGACCTTGTGCTTTGACAAAATCTATAGGACATTATCAAAAAGTAAGAGAAACTAACCGGGACACCAAACTATCTGAAAGACTGCCTGCCTGCCTGCCTATCCATGCATCTATCTGATCTGTTACTGAACTGGAAAATACATAACCTTGAACAAATTTCTATTTTTTGGTATTTCATTTATTTTTATACAGTAAGACTTAATATGATCTCAGACGCTGCAAATGAGTAAATGTGAAACTTTGTGGATTCTCTTTGAATTCTGAAAATTCTACAATATATAAAATAGGTATTATCTTTTAATATTGTATAATAAATGACTTATTATTAACCAATGCTTACAATGTACCTTATGCTATTACCAGATGAAATTTAATGCTTTCTGTGATATGGATATAAGTATAGAGAAATAAAAAAGTAAATTATTTCAACATGGTATAATTTTTGAAATAGATCAGGTTACTGTGATCAAATTTCAGCGACGGTATCTCTCTTCTCAAAAGACACACACACACACACATACTCAGGGCGCTCTGGTTGTTCTTGGAGATTCTTCTCTTCAATTACCTTGGAATCTCCCAAGAGAGGTACTTACATGGGCCCTTCCTTCCCATTTCCTCCTGCTTCTCCATGAAACGAACACATGTGTGTGCATGAGAATGCACACACACACATATACACACGTGTTATGATTTTCTGTATGTCTTCCCAAACGAATTTTGTTTCACTTTTAACAGATTTGTTGAACACAAGTTCCGTAGTATACAAGTCTCTTCAGTATACAAAGATCTTTAAAGAGTTTTACCACTATCACCTCGGTCAACTGTAAAGGTCTCCATCCCCTCAAAAAACTTTGTACCCCTTAACACCTTTCTTTTTTCACCAGCCCTAGGAAGTCATTAATCTACTTTCTATAAACTTGTCTATTCTAACTATTAACATAACTTGAATCCTACAGTGTGTGGCCTGATGTGGCAGGCTTTTTCCACTTAGGGTGATATTTTCACAATTCCTCCACAGTGTAGCACATAGCCATACTTTACTTAGTAGGGAATAAGGCTCCATTTATTGATTTTGTCCATTGTATGAACAGCTCATGTTTAATTACCACTCCACACTTTATACCATTTAAGTTGATACTTTTTGCTGTTGCAAATGTGGTGGTGTGGGTATTTGTTTTAAAGTTCTCTTTTGTAGACATTCATTTCCATATTTTTTCTAAATCTTCAGTCTGGAGGGAAATTGCCTAAGCACCAGTCTATGGTTAGTATTTTGAATTATGTCAACAACTTGTTAAAGTATCTATAACTTTTGACACTCCCTCCTGTCTGCCATATATGCTGATTCCAATCTCTCCACATTCTTTAAATTCATATCTTGTACTTTATTTTCATAATAACTAATTTTGTTGAACTTCATGACATGTTTTTATTCATATATTTTTTCAAGAAATACTCATTCGGATATTCAATTCATCAAAATTTGATTTATTAATATTTTTATCACTAAACTTAAGTTTTTATGTATTCTGGAAACAAATCCCTTATCACATCTGTCTCAGTTTTGTGTTTTTTTTCTTTTCCTTAATGGTGTCATTCATAATTTTAAAAGTTTTTTATTTTAGTAAAATCTCATTTTTCTTTTATTTTTGTGTTTTTACTGTGGAGTTCAAGAAGATTTTACAAAGCCTAAGATTAGTAAAATTTGCTTTTATGTTTTCCTACAAGTGCTTATAATTTTAGCTCTTATAATTTATTGATTTTGTCCTCCCAATTCTTGCATCCCATGGAAGAAAGCATATATTTTCTTAAAACTGAGTGCTCCAGTATAAAGAATTTGGCCATTATCTGAAAGAAAATGAAACAGAATTTTCTCTGTGCAAATTGGCCACTGCTTTTCTCTTTAAAATTTACAAAAATATCATTCATTGTTGATTTTATTTTGGTCATCAAATAGATTCTTACTTGAAGTATATCTATCAATCAAAATTCTGCTGTCATAAAATTGCAGTTCTACACATCTCACTAGCAGACCTTGCTTGCTTAACAGACCCAGAACTGAAGAAGTACTTAAAAAAAAAACCAAACAACTTTTTTTTGACAAGTAATTAGATTTCTAACAATGTTCTGGATCAAACAGTTTACAGTGAATTAGTAGTCTGATTTTTAGCTGCAATTATAGGTGTAAACAATTTCTTCTTCTCCCAAAGGTTGTAAATATCTTTATAAAAATAGATAGAAGGAAAGTGGAAGGAGCGAGGACCCCCCGAACTCCACGAAAAATCCATTGAAGTTAAAATTAAAAGGAGGTGTTTGATATGATAAGTAATGATGAGATAATGGGTTTCTGTGGGATATGGAAATAAAATCCACAATAAAAATGAAGACCTCAGCTAAGAGATGGAGGTGGATAGCACGTGCACTTAAGGTTTTACCTACCTTCACTAATTTCATGAAAAACATCATTAGCAGTTGGCAAGAATTTCTGTGAGTCTCTTTGTGTACATAGGTTTCTCAGGAGAGACAGATCACCTGTCTCTTCTGGTCACAGCCACAAAGCGATTTCATATGTCCTGAATTTTAGGCTAATTGCACTTCTGTATTTTTATTTCTCAACGGTTCTCTGTGAATCTTCTAGGCCAGGTGATGATGTGATGCTATTGGAAGAGAAATCGGTCTTCTATTTAAAACTTTGATACAGCTGCAAGGCAGGGGGCTTTTTAAAGGGGCTGTGCTGAACATAGCAGGTCATTCATTCTGTAGAGAACGTGGCTAGCCACAAAAGTCGAGCTCCTACATTGATTAAATATCCGCAGCATTGCTCTGTTGTAAGTTATTAAGGGGCAGTGGCACAGGGACCCTTGTCATCACTAATGAGGACTCCAACGTGACTGATTTGACCTAATCATTGGGAGATAATAATAGATCTATGCCTTAAATTGCTGGGTAACTTTGATGATTGCTCAGTAGCATGCAGACTAAAGCAGATCCCAGCATGGATTTTATCATTTATTTAATCTATTTTAGAGCAAAATGTGTCAGAGAGAATACAGAAGACATTAAACTATTTAGAGTTACCAAGCTATAAATATTTGTCAAATATGATTTTTATAGCTTAAGCTACTTTTTTAACTGCTAAAATTATTTCTATAGTTTCTTTTTTCCCCCACACATTGTGTGCCTTAACAGACAAAGTAAGTTTAGAAACAAATTGTTTAGTGAACTTCAACCTTGGGATAGTTCACAACTAAATTAGAATACACTTAAATATATTAAGTTATCTAAATCTTTATGAGGAAAATATATAGATTTTGCATTTTAGAAAAATTTGCTAATCTACTGCATTGGTTTTATTCTCATCTCAACTTGATCAATTTCTTATGTCACTATTTTCTCAAAAGTTTACCCTTATAATATACCTGTCTGAATTACTCTTGAAAAGGCATCTCAAAATAATTCATAATTGCTGTCTCTTTGGTAATTTTCAAAATTTAGCAACCCTCATAAGGAAGTTCTACCTATTTTATTTTATTTGCATAGGGTATTGACAAAATGTATTAAATACATTTTTCCATTGGCCTTTAAATCATATTTATGTACTAAAATATGATATCCTGATTGCAGATACATAGATCATAAGTTCAAAAATGATCACAAATAAATGCAATAGCAAAGCAATCCCAATATAAAAAACATGGGATGATGACCAGAATAATCTTGTGAGCCATCCAGACAGATCCCCTTCTACTTTCTTCCAAGGAAATAATTTTTCTCAACATTTAGATCTATAGCTTGACTTTTTAAGCTTTGCAAATTGGAATGACTCAAGGATATGCATTTTTTTGTTATCACATTTCTTTTAATTAAGAATACTTGTAAAACTCATCCAATTTGGTGCATGGATACGGTTAGTTTCTTTCTATTGCAATATTGTGTTTTTCTATTTTATGACTAGATTATAATTTATCTATTTATATTTCGATGAGTATGTGTTATATTTCCAGTTTTGAACATTGTTGAGTATTTTGGTGTCCACGTACACAAATTTATTCAGGTTTTTGTGTAGGGGCGGGATTTTCAGGCCATGCTGTGTGCCTCTGTTTAGTTCTGCTACTTCACACCAAGCTGTGGCACGCAGAGGTGTAACTTCGCCTTTCTACAGCAGTGACTTTCTCAGACTTTCAATAGATCACATTACCACCTCCTTAACTCTTTAGAATTAACTTTATGTTTTCAAAATAACTCTGTAGATGAGGAAACACTTGTAGGTTACTAAACAAATATTAAAATTTAGAAGTACATGTTTAATAGGAGGCCAACAAATAGACAAAACTAATTTTCTAGTTATTTTCTTTTAATCTTGAAAGTCATATGAGGTTTAATATGGTTGAATGTCCATTGATTCTTTTGATTTTATTGATTTTATTGATTTTATTGATTTTATCTTTTATCTTTATTGATTTTATCTTTTAAAATATTTTTAGGCTTTCATTTCGGTAGTTGAAGGGTCATTAGTGGTCACCTTGTTCATGGGATAATTGAGATAAATGAGGCAAGGGCAGCAGCGCTCGGTAGGAAATGGTCATTGCGTATCAATAACACTTGAACTGAGGTCTTTCCATCTAGTTCTAATATCTCACCTCAGGTAGTAGCCTAAAATAACCAGTTCAAGTTCTATAGTAGTGACACATGATAAAACAGCAACTTGTCTCTGTCTTCTGGGCATAGAGCACAGTGGATACAGAAGATCATCTTATAATGTGTTTCTTTTCAGACCTCAACCAAAAAGTTGTTCTTCTTTCTGGTGGAAGCAAATCCTTCTCTTGGTTGATTTCTTTCAGGGCTGCATTCTGACTTTTGTTGAGTTTCTTCCGCCATCATAAATTTAATCACTAAATAAAAAGTATATGCTATGTAAATGAAAATATCAGTATGACAGTACATAGGTTAATGTTGCGTGGAAAAATATTTTCTTCACACCCAAAGTATTTTTTTTCTGATATCAAAAGAAGTAAGTTTTCATGGACATCTAAATTCCTCTCTGTTTTGGGTGTGCTACTCTAACTACAGTACATTATTGAATTCTTTAGATAAGGTGACAGAGACCCTCCACACACAGCCTTCCTGCTCAGAAGTCAAGCAGGCAGGTAGCACTTTGTAACTAACATTAGGGACAGAGAGAGAGAGAGAGAGAGAGAGAGAGAGAGAGAGAGAGAGAGAGAGAGAGATTAACTTAAAATGGCTGTACATTTTGGGAGTCTACAGAATAGGCTGATAATGGAAGTACAAATACGTGTTTTAGATGGATACAAGGGAAATCTTTCAGTGTGTACACAACATGATCTATCCAGAGGTAATGATACCGGTTCAGTTTAAGGAACAACACTTCCCCATGCCCCGACCCCCTTCCAAGTACTTATTATTCACTATCATTCATTCTTCTGAGCCTGCACGGCACTCGCTATTTCTTTAATTATTTTCCACTTTAATTTTAAAACGCAGTGTCAGTTGAAAACTCTGGTTGTTGATGGGGTGTTCTGATTTCTACACAATAAATTGTGAACTCTCATGCTTCCTTTTTAAAAGAAACTTAAGCCACTGACACAACCTCTAACCTCAAAACCGCAAGTGCAAGGGGACATTTAACCACTTTTGGCATGACAGAGACACTTTTCTTTAACATACATGAAGCAAATTCCAGCTTATATTTTTGACAAAACTCTCAAGAGGAAGGTGCAGACGTGATAATCTTAATTTTAAGTGAACCTATATTTTTATTGCCTGGATCATGTTTCTATGCAAGGTTTTTACTTATTTAATTTTTTCTTTTAATTATTTTTTTGTTTTAGTAAGGTTTCTGTTCAACATTGCTTCATTAAAATAAGTGATTTGATGAGCAAGGCAGCTTAAGATTCATATTCTGTGCTAATTAACAGATTCTTCTAATTGTTAGAGTGCTCCTGATGTCTTTCTAATTCTTTCAACTCATTACTTTTTTAAAGGAAGTTACAGTTCTTAAAGAAATAGTAACAGATACTATGAAGCTTCCTTTCAGTATATACACACTGCCTCAAAATACATTAATTTGTGAAAGCAAGCCAATAATTTAAAATCTGCTAATTGATGTGCTTTCCTTCCAAAACCAAGTGAAATATCTTGCCTGTTTTCCATTTCTACTTTCCCATCTGGGATACTAAAATGCATTTTTAAAAGATTACTTCTAGTTGAAAATAATGCAGTAAAATATATATTAAAATTTCTATATACTTCCACTGAGTGTATTTTAGTAAGATTAACAGATCAGTTCTGATTTTCTGTTACTACCAAGAAGAACAGGGGGAGGATCTAATTTTATTTTTAAGATTTCCATTCCTCTATATGATTACCAGGAAATAGAGTTTTTAGCCCATTGATTTACGCCTAGATCATTCGAAAGTGATGTTTTTGGCAATTGTCTAGATAGATTCTCTTCCTGTTGAGGCTGATGATTATAGAAAGACAACCTGCTTCAGATAAGATAATGAACATTTGAGGAACACGGTGGTAAAGCTGGAAATAGAAAACAAAGCACACAGAAAACATTATTAAAAGGAGGTACAGTTTTGGGAAGAGAGAGAGCTAAAAATGCAAATAAATAAGGGGACTAGATAAATGTTTACTTATTCCTTTTCAAGTGTGACCAGGTAACACGCCCTACATATACACTGTTATTTCTCTATCAAATATTAAACAGCTTAAAACATTCCTTGAACCATTGTTCTGTATCAATTTTGAGAACATTTTTAAACCTCAAAGTGATTCAAGTCTACATTTGTGAATTTCTATTAATTTTGAATTTAAATAGCCAGAATGGTTAACTGAATGGGTCTTGTTTTATAAGGAACGATTATAATATTTCAGGTTAACAATTCACAGTTTACAAAAGAGCTGCCTATGTATTACCTCATTGAACATGTTCCACAACCTGGGGAAACAGACATCCTTGGCTTTATATTACAAGTGGAGAAATAAGGAAAACTAAGTGACCAACCCGACGGCATAGAGTAGACTCATTAATGAAAGATTTTACATATTTTTTAACTCAAAACTTCAAAAATTCAGAAAATATTTTAACAAATGTATCAACAATTATGAAGAGTTGCTCAAATACATTAGTTTGGGGTCAATGTTATTTGCAAGAAAAAAATAGTATATGTGCTGCCAAAGTGAGCACTGCAAGAAAAAATTAGAAATAAGAATAGAAAATTATTTTCACTTCAGGAAGACGAACAGCTTACAATACAACTCAAAAGTTTACGTTGAACAAATTAATACAGGACTGTCTTTTCTTCAGGTTGACAAATCAGTCAACAAAGGGTAACAGAGGATAAAAATGTTTTTAATTGTCCATTATTTGTAAATCTGACTGCAATTTTATTTTTGAAAAGTCACTCTAAACTTCTCTGAGAATATGGAAAGAAAACAATGAAAAGTTCTAGAACCTTAATAGAATAAGCTGGCCAATTTCCATAGGAACAAATATGTTGTTGGTGTTGAGAATTGAAAGAAATTTATCAAGGTCATTGTCAAAGGCCATTGTGCAGTCAAGTATGTGGTATCTTTGGTGAAAAAGAATGTAGAGAAATTCTTCATACAATAAATTCTCATGTCTCGTTGGCTTTAAAATTATTTTAACCATTTCTTTTATACAGTTTCTATCAGCTCTTGTAGAATAAAAAACACAATAACAATATAGAAAACAATGTGACACAAGCACATGACTTCCTGCTGAAATTATTTAAATCTCATCACAGAAAATTGTGAGATGCAGAATCAACAGAACTCCTGCCTCTTGCTGTCCCTCCCAAAGGTATGCAATGCTAGCCGGACTCTCTCATTAGCCATTTCCTTTATTCTCTCTCTTTGGGTATCTCTCCTCAGTTTGAGAAGTTCTCCACTCTCAAAGGATCCTTATGTCTTGAGGCCAGCTTCCACTCAGCCCCCGTCTCCTATCTCACATCTGTCTGGCATGGTGACAACCAAGAAAATCCTACTAAAGAAGCCCTGTATCCAAACTCCACATTTCAGTCAGTTATCGTAGAGGTCAAGGAACTCTTCTGTATTCTGTGACTTCAGTACTTTTCTAACTGCTTCTATCAGCTGCCGCAGACTGAATATGCTTACGGGTAGTAGACTCATAGTGTTAATGAAGAAGGCATCCAAACACATGGTAGTGAAGCTGTGGCAGACTTCAGAGCATAATCTCTCCTTGAAGAACAAGTGGAGAAATAGGAAAACTTCTGTCTGGAGGAAAAAGTAGGTTGCCACTGCATTTATCAGTTGCCAGGCAACTTTGGTTAAGGCTGAGCTGGTGTGACAGCAGTTCATGGTCATGTCATGCGAGCCACACCTCTACACAGGAGATCTTCCAGCACCTTCACTTATCATGCTGCTGGTTCAATACACATTTTATATACAACACCCACAATTTAAAGAAGTAGTTTAATTTGACTCACAGTTTCAGGTGGTTCAGTTCATGGTTGTGTGTCTTTGGGGCAGAGATAGGATGGTAACAGCCACAGGCGGATGCTGCTTAACCCATGGAACATGGGAAGTAGAACAAGCAACAGAAAATCCCTGAAAGGACAGAGCCCAAGGGTTTTAGGTAATACCCAGGTCCACGTCTTCATGACACATCCAGGCACGCTAGAATTGTACTCCATTAACCTGCTTCCTCAGCAGCTCCCAAGATAATTAAGCTCAGAAGCTTAATGGTCACAGGTACTAAGCAATAATACAATGAGTTTTCATAATAGAGGAAATAGTACATGAGAGAAACAGGGCTTTGTCAGTTACAGAACATGCCATTTAATCACCGAACAAGTGGAATTGGAATATGGACTCCAGAGAATAATTGTTAGGGCCATAGATATAATATATATATAAGATTGTCTTGCAAAATTGTAAATGAACCATTTCAATAATTTTATTAATGATGAATAAATCAGAATAAATGGTCATATTGATTATTTCAATGTTTTTAAGCCTTTGAGTCATCCATGTTATATCGAACCATAATATTCATTGGAACATAACATTTTATTTCCCAACAAATTTGAATAAGATTCTATTGTTCTTGATACTTTCACTTACTTAAAAGTAGCTTTTATTTCTCCACAAATTGCCTTAAAATGTTTTATCTCAACTACAGCTGGACCAAAGCCTGGTTCCAGTGCTATTTGTTACATGTTTTATTTAGTCATTATTTTTAGATATCTAAAAACCATTCAACTGCTTTCCATAAGACTGTGACAGATTCTGTATTTAGGCTTTTCCATTCTAAGCTTAAAAACACCCTGTCAATGCTATCTGAAAATATATTCTTGGAAACTAAATTTAATAGTCACATTACTGAAAGATATACACGGCAAAAAGAAAAAGAGTGAAAAGAAGCTGCTTTGGCTTTGTTTTTATGAAGGATTATATGTGAGATTAGGTTTTACTACATTTTAGCTCACCATAGTATGTAGTACACAGCACAAAATGTAGAACTACCTACACCAATTTCTCTCTACATTTCTCTGACAGGCTCGTGGATGAAATTATAATGAGCCTTATGTACATTTCCATGATAATTTTTTAAACTAGTGTTTACTTGCAACATAGACTCAAACTTTCGTTGTTATTCTCTCTTGACTATTTGTGCTAGTATCCAATCATAAAATTTAAGCTGGTTACTTTGAATCTTAGAAAAACAGGACTTTCTAAAGATGTGCTTAAAATGTAGACATATTTTTTAGAGATCTAATTATTCATCTATATATGTCTGCAAAGTAGATTTTTCTCTCTGTTGTTGTTATTTGGGTGATCTCTGAATATTTTATGTCTCTAGGTAATCATGCCCTCGTATGGTACCCTTACCTTTTTCTGTGATGCTTGTTAATATTCTTTAACCAATAAAGAGAAGCAAAAATAACTGTTTGCTACTTCCATGTCTAAGTCTGAGACCTTGCAGTATTTATTTTTGTGCTGTGAGAGAACCTGGACACTATGCACATAATCTGATAGACATGAGACTACCATACTGTCCAAGCTATCCACACGATGGAAACTGAGAAAACCAATAGCAAGAACTGAAACACTTGGCCTAAATTGAACAGACCAAGCCAGTCCACGCCACTGAGGCCACTTCAGATAATCTTGTAGGGGCAAAGACATATTCTCCTAACAAGTCTGTTCAAGTAAGAAATGTTTATTTTAACCTTTTATATTTGAGGATCATTTATTACAAAAAAATACAGATTATCAAAAGCACCTCCCTAAAGTTATCTACTACACAAGTCTTGTATCCTATACTGGAATCCAAATATAATCTCTTATATTATGATGCAGGCAATATCTCAATTCTTTTAATTTGCACAATATCCAATGTTAAAATGTCAGTTAATGAGAAGATGAAAGCTTATGTGGTTATCGCACATTTGTATGATTATGAAATTACCACCCCTCAACCTGAGGAACCGGAGCTCTGCCTTTTAGGTACCGTATGTATTGTGCTTTGTTTTCACTGCTTGCCAAATTCAGGAGAGACTCAAGGTAGCTGGAGTCCCCAGAGCCGCCTTTTTATCTTTACTCTGTACCTCCCTCCCTCCCTCCCTCCCTCTCTCCCTCCCTCCCTTCTTCTTTCCTCCCCCCCTCTCTCTCTTTGTTTTACAGGTGAAGGCAACAGGTTTTAAATCCCAACATTCTCTCCAATACCATCATTACCCCTTCTTTCTAGTTTTTTGCAGCCACAATAGCTTCTACACGCCTGATACAAGGTGGTTGCATCTGAAGTAACAGAAAACAGGCCGTGTGTTGTGGTGACACTGAAGATGCGTTCTAGAATTCTCACATTATAATCGGGATCAGAGAGCAAAATACCTAATTCTCTCAATGCCTGAGACATGAAATTGTTGCTAAGATTTCCCTGAGTCCTGTCAATACCTTGGAAATCTTAATGATTATTTTGGTTCCTCTTGTAGTGTTCACATAACATTGATGTGCAAGAATATAATGTATGATATCTGAAAGACAGTATTCAGAAGGGTAAGAAATGGAGGTACTTGGTGTTGTAAATGTGAGAAGAGCAGGCATTATGAGAGGTTTTTTAGGCTGAATAAGAAAGCCAGGCATTTTTACTTAGAAAAAGCTTTGTATTACCATAAACAACTTCCACTGGAAGAAAAACTTTATTCATGAATGAACCAATGTTAATTTTAAAAATTTTCAAGTTGCATTTGGAAGATCTTATCAACAAGATTTTCACTCATGCTGAACTTATAACAAACAGCCTATAATGCATTTTTTGAGTAACAACAATAAAAGAAATAAGAAAATGGAGAAACGTGAGTTTTATTCTTAGTAATTTTGCTTGCAAGGAGGTTGTCCTTCTAGCTCTTTTTCAGCTCTGCAGTATGGAGAGGAAAGAATTCCTTGATTATACCAAGAACCAATTAATAATTTACTTCCAATGAAAAATCCATAAAAAGAATGTAACAGACACTTGTACATATCTTAACTTCATGAGGGAAGGTCTGAGTCAATTTTGGAGTCTTCCATATCGTGAAGTCCCAGGGTGCTGATTTCTATCTCACTCTCAGGACATTTACCCCAACAATCTGCAAGTTTTACCTCTTCATTCTGCTTCAGAAGGTCTCCTCTGAGGCCCCAGTAAGTACATCTTTACCAAGTCCCCCCTGATCTTAGCATCTCAATGCTTGATATTGATTGTGCTGGGGTAAGTGTAACCACACAGAATAGAAACTCAGGAAGAGCTGCGGTTTATCTCTGCAACATTAAGAAAAGAAGGTGCATATTTAAATCCTAGAGTAGGGCAGACTAAATATGACGTCAGATTTAGGACGTTACTCCTTTTTTTCCCCACTAGTTTTATACAAATGTAATACATAGTATTTACAACTAATTTGGGTGTTCCGTACATCTATGGATCACATCGACTTCACAATCCCTTCCCATCATCAATCCTCCCACCTCCTCCCTGTCCCTTCCCCCGGCTCCGGGTATCACTTCATATGGATCCAAAGAATGTCTGTGTTCTGGATTTTCCAAGTCCGAGAAACCATACAGTGTTTAACATATTAATCTTCTGCGCCTAAGTCATTTCACTTAAGTCACCACTCTACCCCAGCTTCTTAGTCCTCTAATGGGCTCGCAGTAGTCAAATCTTGATATCTCTTCTCTGAATCCAACCGATCCCATCATTGGGATATTCATCAAAGTTTTTTTCCATATTTTCCTATAAATTTTCTGTTATTGTTAAACTTGGCCTTACCCACCAGTTCACACTAGAAAATAATTATAAGCATGTAGTTCGAAAGGATAGTTAATTTGAGAAAGAAGAAAAATAATAAATAATTAAATTTCAATTGCCTTAGCTGAATACTGGAAGGTGCATATTTGTACATTCACAAGGTTATCTTTACATCAATCAGTTTCCTTAGGATAAACTTTCATTAGTGACCTAATAAGTGAATTGCTACAACAAAACAAAGTTAAACTATATCACATTGCTACATTAAATGAACTTAAATCTATACCACATAAATATACTTAAAGCAACAGACATGAAGGCAAATCTAGTTATTTCAGAATTTCCTAACTTTCATATCTTATTTACTCATGTTTCACTGATTACTAACCTACTTTTTTCTCAGTTCCTTCTTCTCTAGCTGTTGTCACCTTTTCTCTGGGATCACTGGTGTCGCTGGTCTCCCTTTCACTGTCCAAGTTTCCTTTAAGTATTTTCTGCAATACTGGCTCCGTGGCTGCAAATTCCTTTAAGCTGTCTCTGTCATGGAAAGTTTTAAGTTCTCCCTTTCAATTAAAAGATAATTTTGCTGGATATAGCAGAATAGTATGTCAGGCCTAGAAAATAAAGTGACTAAGCTGCAACATACAGGCCATGAAGAATACAAAGTAAATAAAGAAAGCGAGTCATTACAACGACTGATAGATGATTCAAGGAGAAACAACCTCAGAATTATGGGAATCGAGGAGAAGACTGAGGACAAAACAAAAGGCTTAAATGACATGTTTAATGAAATAATAGAAGAAAATTTCCCAAATCTAAGAAGAGAAACGAACGTGGAACTTTTGCAGGCATATAGAACACCAAACAACTTTGATCAGGAGAGACCCTCATCATGACACAACATAATTAAAATTCTAGAAACCCAACACAATGAGAAAATACTAAAAGCGGTAAGAGAAAAAACAGAAGGTGACCTTCAAAGATAAGCCCATGGGGATAACGACAGATTTTTCAGTCCAAAGTTTGAAAGCAAGGAGATCGTGGAGCAATGTCATCCAAGCACTTAAAAAAAACATAGGACGTTACTTCTTATGTCAAGAGCTTCACCATACTGGTCATGGAACCACAGGGTCAAGGTTTCTTTTCTGGGAATTGCTGAAAACCATCTTTAAGGAATTTCAGATTTCTAGATCACTGAATAGAAATAAAAAATTACCTCCCTGAGCTCAGGTTAGTGGACAGTTCCAAAGTATTTTTCCGGGAAAGGGAAGGTGAAGAAATAATGTATCTTGCTACATCAAAATGTTAAAATAGAGCCATATAAGAATTCATAAAAAACAAGTTATCCACAAAAATCAAAGCCCAAAGCCAGTATAGCTTCAAATGTCTCTTCTCATGTTGAATATCAGAAGAATATACTAATGATTGCATAAATTTGAAAGGACAAATAGGTAAACAAAAATAATCTTTTCTGATTAAGTTTAATAGAATATATAGTAAAATATGTTTAAAATTCAGGCATAGAAATCCTATGTAAATATGATGCCTGCGGTCCCTTCCACTAAAAAATCTCTAAGGATTTATTATGGCCATTCATTAGTAATGAAACAGTAAAAGGAACTCTCAAATTAGTAAGTCATAGCATAGACATAAGTGTGGTAAGGAATGAGTCCACCTAAACATAGAATTATATATAGATAACAGGATATCATAAATACTCCTTTGAGTAAAATACAAAAATAGAGTATTAAAAATTGTCACTTAAAATAAATTTACTAAAAATGCCAACTCATATCTATAATTACCAGGAGATAGGCAAATTAAGGTAGATGAAAAATTATACTGATTTACTCTCTTTGTACAAGGAGAACTTACTAGATCATGTATAATTTTAAATTTTATAATTATAGAAATAAATCTTTAAGTGTGATTCAGAATAGTCATAAATAAATGATGATACTAATATATACACATAGCAAATTAAATGGGACAAAGGGAAAAGAGAAGAGAACAAGATGAAGAAAAGGAGAAATATCAAATATGACAATTTCAGTTAAAGATTAAGTAAATATGATGAGAAAGGTCAGATTTTATTGATAAAGGGACAATTCATAATGCTGTAATTAGGATATTGTTAAATCAGTTTATGTTTAACTTGGGAGTTTCCAATAAGAGAAAGAAATTAAACAAAATGCTGTTTTCTTACCATTTAATTAGAACAATTCACATTTTAAAGCCCATTCAGCTTATTTCTATTGTCCAGGCTTCCATAGGTATTATTCATACGAACCATGTCAGTATTGCTACTACTCTGCAGCCAGCTGGGCTAGTCAAGCTCCTTTATGCCATCTTGCTTGGCTCTGAATAGTCAGTCACTTTCTGAGAAGGTCGAGTGGGTCATGCAGTCTGGACTGTGGGCAGCAGATCTGGAATCTTCACTGTCCTCTCTCTAATGCTTGAGTTTCTTCCTCCTGGCTTTCTGACCACAGCACACTTTTGCTTTCCAAACTGTGAACTGAACTAAATGTCCTCTTCTTTAGGGGTCTAATTTTTTTTTTACAGCTAAAAGAAAGCTGGCAAATGAAGAAAATTGGTACAGAAACAATTGAGTTGTTTCTGTGACTTCTCTGAGCACGTCATTCAAAACCTTTTGAAAATGGTTTGCGTGGGTTTGGGAAGGTTTCTAGAAACAGACTGGAGAAAGCCTTGAGTACTCTGAGTAGGGCTCGGGTGGGTGATTGTGGAAGTGTCTGCTACCAGTGTAGATACAGCCAGGACTCCTGGCCATCGGCCAGTGTGGACATAGCCAGAGCTCCTTGGACCATGGCAGCAGCAATCACTGAAGGCCTGAATGGCTCAGCACAGTGAAATGAATCCTAAGGAATTGATTTCCTAGGCAGTTCTTCTCCAGCTGGGTTCCAGAAGTTCGCTTCTCAAATGAAAGCATATACTCTTCACACTTTTGTGACTTCAGTGGGTGCAGTCCTGTTAGTTCCTCAAATTTTCTCAAGAAATAGTTCACTTACCCTTGTATGAAGTGTTCTATTTCTTTTTAATGTCACTAATCCCTTCTGTAGCCATACATCACGAGGCCTTAACTTTATGCATGGCTTCTCTCAGACAAACAGTTATGTTTTTAAAATGGTTCTGCTCTGCTCTTTGCTGCCAATTCTCACCATCGACCAGATTTGTAGGAATAGGCTAGAGAAGGCCTTGAATGTTCTAAACAGAACTTGATGGGTGATTGCAACAAGAGCTCAGAAGACTGGAACGCTGATAGGAACACAGACAATAAAGGCCACGCTCATGAGCCTTCAGGTGGGAGTGAGTTTTAAGAATTAGACTAGAGGTCATGCATTTAATTTTTAGGCAAAATAAGACTCCTTTTTCCTATGTTCTGAGACTTTAGAGGATGCTGAGTTTAAGAGGCTTAGATTAATTGAGCTGGTAGAGAATTTTTGGTAATTCAGGATTCAAGTTACCTCACAGGAACTGATTGCTACTTTTATCAAATCTGTATTTTAACTGTCCATTAAAATGTTGTCTTACAACGAAGTGTTTGGCTAGATTTTCTTCATCTACTTCAACCAAAACAATCTCTCACAATAGATTTAAAGCAGAACCAAAGAGGAGACTTCTATTCTCTTCTACACTTGACATTAAAGAGATTAAAAAAAAAAGAAACAATGTTATTCTTACTATTTTTAATCTTGGAAAAAAAATCACTTTAAAAATGTGTTATTGATATTAATATATCATGGACTTATGTTCTTACTTTTCTCAATTTTAACTTCCATTCTAGTATTTGCGGGTAGACAAAATACTGATAAATAAAAGCTTTATATATTTTAATTCTATAAAAAAGATCAAACACTTGTGAACTTATAAACAAAAAATATTCCAACCTCATTTTCTGTCTAAAAAGTCATTAAACTACCAATCAATTACAAAAATAGTCAAAAAAGAGAATATCAACTAGTCTGAACTTGGAGATACCCAAATTTGCTTAATTCAAATTTAGGACGGAAGAAAATGAAAACTTTAAGTTAAACAGAAGTTATAAACAGCAACGATGTATATTCTGTCTATACAGATACTCTTGGATATGCCCAATGGGGGGGCAATGGTACTTATAGACAGACTCAAAACACTAAAGTTTATTATTGACAGCATAATTCGTGTAGACAAGGTAAACAGTACATACACTTACAAAAATAATTTAAAAATTAAGAGACACAGATCTGAAAAAAACACATGAATAAATATGAAAATATAATTGAATTAGTTATACATCACAAATAATTACAGGTACATAGAAACATGCTTGTTTAGAAAACATTCATGAGCAAATCCCAGCAACTGAGTTCAAGATATGGACAGGAAGACATCAGCACAAAAAATGGCGTCTGCTCTCTGCACAGCCTTGCTGGCCTACTGCCACTGTGCTTGTCTGCCTGCCTGGACTGCAACTGATTCAACGGCCTCGCTGATGTTTGTTCCATCTCAGATACTGTCTAATTCGAGATAGATGTGAGTTGCAAGGTTTCATTCAGTTGGTTTTTTGTTAGGGTACAGATTAAGTGACCTTAGGATGATGTGAAGTAGCTTTCTATCCATATATTTCCTGCTCCTCTCCCCAGGTTCCATGTATTAACCTTTCTCGTCCCTTCATTTTTTTCCATGTTGAGATTTACAACATTAAAAGTTGGTTAAATAGATTATCTATAAAAAATTAACACTTTAACAGAAATAAATTGCTACGTGAGGCTAAAAGGATGTATCTTAATTTCAAATACTAAATCTTGCTCTGAATATAAGCTCTAAACATGGATTGTTTGAATAAGAACATGTTTATACTGTTTATTAGAAAATATCCATTTTTGAGGTGTGAGGGATTAGGATATAGTTTTTATGACCATCCTCTATGTGTCAGTCCTGTTTTGTGCTTGATTACCCCAGTTTGCTCTTCTGTATGTCTCTCTATCTCATGTTCAGGATCTCTACAGATAACATTAAGGGCCCACTTACCCTTTAGTGTCCATTGGATATGGCCGATGGAAAATACCCACATGTATATGAAGGATATTAAAACTACAAGTTGGTGTTTATGCCTTTGAATACCTCCTTGCCAAGTTGTTGATTCTCATCTCTGTCACTACACTGACAGTCATAGTTTCTGTCAAGCCATTACCCGCTTCTTGCTGAAACGTTTACGTACTTTTTCATTGTGTCCTTTTTTTGCCGTAAGGGACAAGGTTTCCTTATGCTAGAACGCCCTGTGGTTTAGGCTTGTAATCTCAGCACTCTAAGAATTTGAGACAGGAGGATCTTGAGTTTAAGCCCAGTCTGGACAATTTCATGATTTAGAGAGACCTTGTCTCCAAATCAAAACTAAAAATCTAAAACTAGTTTAGTGTGAAGACTTTGGGTTCAATCCCCAGTTTTTGGCCCTCTTCCCAACACCTCCCACTGTTTTTTTTTTCTTCTGTGCTATAGTTTCGATGGGCTATAGAGTACAATGTCTTGAAGATTTCTCTAACACTGTATATAATTTTTTAAAAAACATGTCTTTATTAAACTTTTCTCAGTAACCCTGTTTGAGTGTGATATCTCTTTTCTACCAAGAATATGATCAACTAAATTTCCAAGTAGGGAATATTTTCTTGATTCCTTTCTGAGATAATAAAGCTATGGATTGGAGAATGAGTATAACAATAGCACTCACCGTGTCACCTAACATGTACATGCCACTCAAAGTTTTAAGAGTTTTGTGTGTGTTAGTTAATTCAAATTTTATAATTTTCACATAAATTTAGACATTGTTTCTACTAACTCAAGCACAGAGAGGTTAGGCTATAGCTAGTAAGGGATGACAACCTTTTTACATTGTATCTTCACCTCTCTTTTAGCATCTCTCTTCCCCTGGTGTACTGTTGCCACTGGAAGTGACAATCGTAAGTTCTAAGTTATGTCCATAAGCTTTTCCACTGATATTTAACTTTTCTCCTGGTAATTTAGCTGCTTTAGAGTTTATACTTCACATGATATCACGTGAACTGTCTGTCAGTCATTAGACTTACTCATTAATTGGTCTAAGTGTCCTGTTTTCTCATCTTTCAGAAAGTATCATCTACAAATCTATTATCTTTAGATTTGTAATCTTTTCCCCCCTTTCATCACATCCTAGCTTCTCAACTCATCCATAAATATAGTGAATGTGTAATAATTCACTAGGGAAGCTGGAAAAGATAAACTGCTGTCTTACTGGCTTGTTAGGACAAAATACCAGACATCAACATCTTAAGGGAGGAAAGATTTATTTAGCTCACAGTTTTAGAAGGTCTCACACAGTCTGTCCACAGTGCAGCTGGCAATAGTGAAGGCACAAAGGCAGAGATGAGAGAGCTGTTCAAGGCGCTGCGGACAGAAACCAAATGAAGCAGGGTCGAGCTGATGACCGGAGACTAAGGAAAGGCCAGAGATTTCCCAGGAAGAAGCTACAACAACGGTTCTTCCTCCTTCCCTTACTTAGTTCAAGCTGACAGCTGGGCCCCTTATTCCCAGGGTGGGTGTCCCTCCCAACTCACTGCCCCACAAGTCAATAACAAACACGTGGAAGCTCTTCTCTGGGCAACACCCAGTCTCAACAAGTTGACATAGTCTTTCCAGGTCAAATCCCAGGCATCTTCCAGGCAGGCCCTATCCTCAATAACACACAATTCTACAGTTATCTCACTATATCCAAATACATGACACTTTTGAAGAACACCCCATATCCAAACCATAGCAACCAACAATGTAGATGATAATCTATAAAAAGCATTTATATGTTTTATTTTTTGCAAGATTTAAAATATTCAAAATTAGACATTGATATAAAGTAGAATTAGCACATCTAACTTTCTTACAGATGATTAATCTTTTTCTAAAAAAAGTTATGTTATTTCCTATACCATGTATTTTATTAAGGTACTATGTAGAAAAATGAGTCATAAGGACTTAAGTCCTATCTTTGCATATTAGATGAAAGTAAAATATATTATATATTAGTAAAATATTGTTAGCTCATGAACTACCTAGATATTCTTTACAACCTAAAATTGTAAATTGAATTCAAACATATTTCCCTCCATTTTATTGATGTGTATACGTGCAAAATTTAAGGTTTACAATGGAATTGAGCCTTTTATGCACATATGTATCTTGTCAAGGTGACAAGAGCTTTCCCACTCTCCTTTTGTCACCCCCCCACCCTACCCTCCCTCCCTCCTCCCCTACCCAACCCCCCTGTTTCACTTTATTTTTTGTTTTAAGGTCAAAACAACACACAACAGAGATATTTGTATACCCATGTTCATAGCAGCACAACTAACAATAGCTAAAATATGGAAGTCACCAGAATTCAAACATATTTGACACCAGAAAAAAATCTTGCAAGAGAGCATAAACTATCCAGGCCCGTTGATGCAGGCCTGTATATTAGAACCTAGCCTGGGCAAATTAGCCACTTAGCACTTAGTGAAATCATGTATCAAAAAATTATATGAACATTAACTAAAATCCAAAATATGACAGCATACAAAGAGTGATGGCCAAAAAGGGGAACAAGAACAGAAATCTGTTACAATGCGACTTTATAGCCACAGTGATTTTTAGAAACATTTTTTTCACCATCTCTCTTCTCCCAGAGAAGGACTTCAGTGTGGCAAGATTTATGCAGGCGGGAGGGAGGCTTAATACCACAGCAGGGCCAGGAGTGGAAGGGGAGTCTTGCGCTCTTCTCAAATCTCCCAACACAGGCTGTGGCCTGTCTGCTTACGGATGGTTTGCATCTAGCCTCTTTTAGAGTCATCTGACTTTTACCTTGAGTGCCCTTTCTCAGCAGAGGACTCAGGAGGATGACATCATGAAATATATGTGCTGGGGAAATCATGGGGATCCTTTAAATCCTCAGAATGTAGCTGAGGAGGATGAAACTTCAAGTCTGTGCATCCTTCCAAGGTCACGTTAATCCTTAGTGGCAGAACTGAATCCTTTGACTAAGAATTTAGCCCTTTTCTCCCTCCCACCACACTTCTACTTAGAAGCTATAGGTTCACTCTCTGAGAATTTTTGCGATCACACATTATTTATAGTCTTCTCAGACTACAAAATTTGCAGGGAAATGTGTCTTATTAGTAATTTATTCTCCATCCTTGCCAATTTTATAGTTCTACTTCCTCCACTCTATCCACTCGCCCTTCCCACATTCCCGGTTGCTAGACCCTATCCCATATGGGATATTTGGCTTTTTAGCCATAGACTCATCAACTTAACTATTTCATTCATAGATAATCATTTTCGACTTTGACTACGCTATTCTTATAGGTTCTCTGCAGACATTCACAGACAGTAAAATGGATATTATCCAAGATTTCATTGCTAGTGGGATGGATGTACAATCTTCCAGAGAATTTCAGACTGCTTTTTTGAAAGTATCCCTGGTAGCAAATACATGTTGAAAGTTATCCAATAAATTTGTTTGGTGACAGAAAGGCTTAAATTAGATAACTGTACTGTTTTACCACTTTGAATTCTATAGTATTCAAGTACTACTTGGGATTTTCTGTAAAATATTATTATTGTATAATTATTAAAATGATAATTATTAAAACGTGTTTGAATTGCTGCTGGATAGAATGTTTTGTAAGTAAAAAAGTAACTGGATTCTATGCATGAAGCTAATGACCATCAGTTACCCTTGTGTATCCAGTCAGGGTAAGGACAGCTGGGTCAGCCTGAGGATCTAACCAGGCTGATTCAGGAAAGAGCATGCACAGAAAAGGAGTGTGTTTTGTTTGTTTGTTTTTGCAGTACTGGAAACGGAACCCAGGACCTTTGCAGCATGCTGTGTTCTCCAGCCCATTGTTTTCACTTTTGATTTTGAGACAGGATCTTCCTAAGCCACTAAGTTGCCCAGGCCAGGATGTGACGGGGGATCCTTCTTCCTCAGCCTGGAAGCATGATGGGATATTAGAGGCCTGCGCCATCAAGCCTGGCTACAGGGAGTTTTTAATACCTGGTCAACATCATTGTTCTAAATTAGTCCTCCAGCTGTGATGACGTCCTACAGCCCAAGCACAGATTGTCCAATGTTCTCTATGTCAATGCCAGCCGATTCTTGACAACAGCAAAGCGGGTACTCCGACTGCTGTCCCCCTTTGTGGCGAAAAGTAGGATACAGAACTAAAGGCGAGGAGCAAACAGAAAGCATGTTGGAGGTGCTAAAACAATGACAGAAAGATCACGTGGTTTCGTGGGTCCAGCTCTGCAGGCATTGACAAACAATTACGAGCTGAAGGAAAAACAACAAAAAGGCAGAAAAAAATATCTTGACTCTAAAACAAACCTGAGAACTTCTGCTTGCGGTACTGGGGGTAATCTTGTTAAAGATGAGGCAAATATGTTTTTAATATATCTGCTGGAAGGCATTTGGGAGCTAATGAGTAACTGGCAAAAATGAGAATCTGTCTTCTGGGATCACTTCCCGGTGGGCATCTGGTGATCCCAAGGCGACTCCATGCTGAGAGGTTGGGAGTGGGACCACGACATATGTTCGTCCTAAGAGGTTCAGAGGACAAAATTTGGGAATGGCTAGGTTTTTAAAATAAGTTCATTATTTGATACTAATATTTACTATATATTAGTTGCCATGAAAAGTATGAGCATGTGCATGTCCGCAAATATACACACACATATGCGTGCATGTGCACACACATACACGCGCACACACACTGTGGCTTTTTCACAGCCTTCAGCCATTTTACAACAGATTGGTCCTGAGAAACTGGACATAGAGCCCTCAGTTTCCATGATTGAAGAATGAATTATCCTACAATAAGACTAAAGTATTGTGGTTGTTCTGGATCTCAGAATAATGGCTCTTACACTCACTTTGTTTTCAAATGATTCATCTAGAAATATGAGCAATGTTCTACTTTAGTATTAAGTACCAGGAAATGAGTTACTGTACTTGACCTCAGAAGCAAAACCAAACAAAATGCTACAGAATTTTCCTAAACAATGCTAATGTTCTTTTACAGTTCTCAACACTGTCACTACATAAAAGACCATTGGTGTTGAACACACACACACTTAGCCGGGGATGACAGTGCACTTCTGTAATCTCAGCCTAGTGGGATCTTGAGGCACTGAGATCCCAAGTCTGAGCCTAGCCTAGGAAACTTAGTGTTTTGGCAAGTTGTTCCTCAAAAAACAAAATATATGTGTATTTTATATGTGGAGGGATAAATATTTTACTTTATCTTTTAAAATAAAATATAGAATGGTACAAATATAGAAAAGAAGGCAAAATAGAAATATTTAGAGCATGACAGAAAAACAACATTGCAGGCATATAATTAAAACTTTACAAATCCAATTTTAGTTGAGACATGTTCAGAATACTTTGGTCCAGTAGCATAAACTTAGTTTTCCCTTCCAATATTTACATTCTTTTCTAGGTATTTTGTTCTATTATTTTTAGAAAAATGAAAGTTTGTTTATTGGAGCAATTATTCTTTTTCTAGTTACTTCTGACACTTGATTTTAGCAGCTGGATATTATATAGATAAAATTTGCTCTGAATTTTTAAGAGGAACCACTATAATGGTGTGAGCAGACCATATCATATCATTGTGCCCTTGAATTACCACCCACTATCCACAAAATTTCGGCTGCTCACACCCATGCACCCCACATTCTCTGTCACTCCTCTTTCAACCTCCACATCCGGTCATCCACCCACTAGCAATTTCCATTTCAGCATCCTTTCGATTTGTTCAGAATTAAGAGGCTTTTTCAGCAGCTCTTGTTCTATTACAAATGATTGGATCTAGATAAAAAGCATCTCCTCCAGGTTTCTTTGTTAGAATGTGTTCTTTTTCATTGATTTTTTGCAAATAGTATTTATGATAAACAGATCTGATCACATTGATTTTTTGGTTGGAAGGCTGCCGTTGGCTTCTTTTGGTCTATAGGTAATTTTTCTTTAGTAAACCATTCAAAATAATCAAATTATTCAAAATAATCTACCACCACCTATTTTTTAATCTTATCTGTTATCACTTCCAGTTGATCTCCAGCCATAGTCCCAAAGAGCCCATGTTTTACAGGACCTGTGTCTTTGTTATGGGCTTCTTTCTCCTTTTGTTAGCCTAGCAATCCTTAATTAGTTTTGAAATTCTCATCAATTTTCCAGTTTTTGAAATTCTCATTAGCTTTTCAGTACTGAAAAGGTTTTTTGTTTCAGTACTGAAAGCTTTCCTGCATACACATTATGGCACTAGAGAAAAATAGATATTTTGCCAAAGATTTTATATCAAATGAGGGAGAATGGGAGTTATATTAATTTGCTTATAATATTTTACCTTCCCTAGATTGGCAAATTTCCATTCAACATTGTTTGTTCAAAAGCCACCAATTTTCTGTTGCTTCTCCATTGTTCCTTTTTTTCATAGTCCCAGTTCAGTCTCCAGCCTCACTGATGTCACATAGCTTAGTAGGTCCTTCTAAATTTTACCGTTGCTTTTCAGTACAACTTAACTCCCTTGGATTCTATAATTTTGCACTAATATTTCAAACAATATTATCTCCACAATGCAAGAATATGTTGAAATTAGTCCCAATTATTCCCTTTAGACATGTTAATCTAAATAGACTGAAGATAGATGTACTAATATATGATGTACATTTACATAAAATATAGATAAACTTTAGGCAGATTGATAGGTAGATAGAGAGATAGATAGGTTTTTCCCACTTTTCTGATCAAACATAGCAATGAACATTAAGAGTCTTATATCTGATTCAAACGTCACTAGAGAATGAAATATTTTTTATCTGTTCAAAAACCTGCAAATGCTAAATTCTGAAGAAGTTTATAACAAAAATATTACATACCTCTTTATCCATTATAGGTTAATACTAAAACAGAGGACAGAATTCAATAGTTTTTGCACGTTTTCAACATTTTTTATCCTTAAGTGGCACTGTCTTATTTAAAGAATAGTTATAAGAAACAAAGAAATAGCCGGACTTGGTAGCACACTTTCATAATCCCAACATTGGGAAGGCTGAGGCAGGAGGATTGCTGTGAGTCCCAGGTGAGGTGGGCTACCTAGTATGTGCAGGAGCAGCCTGTACTACACGGCAACATCCTCCCCCAACTCCTCCAAAAAAGAAACAAAGAAATTGTCCCAGTGTTTGAACATACATCTTTAATACAACTATATTAAAGTCTTATACACAGTCATAGAGATTTTCTTGCATGTGCTTTTTGAAAGTCTTTTGTTACTTTTCTAAGGAAGAATATTTTGTAAATACTCATTAGTTTGTTGAATCGGAACAGGGTGTGGCTGGCTTAGAAGAAATCCCAGAGTCTGATTTAGTTCTAAAGCACATTTGAAACAAATCTATGGGTGTTCTGTTTGAATACAAACTCCTGATTGACCAAGTTCAGCCAAAGATAACACCTTTACTTCCCGGCTCATATCTACAAAGTCAAGTAAAGATTTCTCAATGGCATCAATTTACAATCATTGTGTCATAAGAATGTTGTTTTATTTTTATGGAGAACCAATTAGAAGTGGCTTTGAGCACTGTGCAGCTCAGCATAAGGCTCCATCATCAAAACCTCATTTTCCCTGAAGACATATTTGCCTCTTGATCTGTTTTCTTCCCCTCTGGGTTCTAATTTTTGATTAGTAGTATAACAAGAACAGTTAAAGTGAATGTACAGCAAATCAATAATCTTAAACCAAAAGGATTTGTAAACTTGCATTGTACTTCAGTGACCACCCGCCCCCCATCCAGCGTTAAGTATTACAAGGAAAAGAAAACGTGTATTGAGAGCTTTCTGCCTGCCAAGCACTATGTTAGGTCCTTTATATAGATCCTTCAATTTTGTAAAAACTGTATTTTCAAGTCTTATTTTTCAGATGATGAAAAAGATGGGATAATTTACTAAGGATGAATAAAATAACAAATGAAGATTTCAAAGAATGCATGCATTTGCCACTTAACCATGAAAACTTGTTTATACATATGAACTTTTTTGTTCAGAAAGCAATGCCTGAATATGCCATGCTTTTATATGCTGTGAAATATAGTACATATTCTCCAATTAATTCTGAGTAGCTCTTCTGTGACAAGCATGTCTTGGGTATAGCAATTCATCAAACGTGTACTTCAGATATGTATGTTGGTGCCAGGTGCTATGTTAGTCATTTTGATAGCTGTCCACTGTTTGGTCACTGAGCCCTTAGCTCAAAACAGAATTATTTCGACCATTTTACAGGTAAGAATTCTGATCAAAGCACTGAATTAACTAATATAATGTCATCATGCTAGTAAGTGGCAATATCTGAATTTATGCTCAGATGTTGATGTCTTCTGCAACTCATGTTCCTTTTACCACCCAGACTTGCCGTTTTCAGAACAACCGAAGCCCATGAGCTCTCTATGTCTCTGTGGACATCAGTGATTTTGATTGCCTTGTGTACTGCCTGCCAGTGTAACACATTTAAATCAGGAATCAATTCTTTTTAAAATAACTGTGGAGACTTTCTGTTTTCTAACTCTTTCCTTTAGCATAGGCCCCATGTCTGCAATGCTCGTGAGCTCGAATCGGTCAAAGGCGAGTTGGCAAGTCTCACAAGGGGAGCTGGAGCCCTTGTTCGCACTCCCTGAAGGAGTGGGCTGAGGACTGACCTCCAGTCCCTAGGAAGACCAGTGCACACTGCCATGGAATCTGGAGACACGCAGGAAGCAGTGGATGAGTAAGGGAAGGTTAACTTAGCTAGCATGAAGGGCTAGATGGACTCACTAAGGTTCAACACAGATTTTTCCCGCACAGGGTTGATGTCTCCAGAAATGTTTCACATCTTCGACTGGCATGGCGGAAACAGTCAATGGTCTGATGCTCTTCATCCCAGAAAGAGGAGGGAGAGGCAGCCGGAGCAGCGCGGCCTGGACCAACACTAAGGAACACACTGCCTCTGGGAACTTTCTAGGCAAAAAATAAACATGACTATAAAAGTTAGCGTGCTTTTCATTCACTCTGCCCAGCAATTCTGCTCAGCCGGTGAGGCAGACTTTCTTCCCACCAGTGCAGACCTCTCCCAAAGGAAGTCACTGAGATGCAGACCTGATTTTGATACACCTTGGTTTCAAATAGCATTCAAAAGACAGCCCTTCCTCAGCCTTGGGTTCAGAAGCCTGATCTCGAGTTCAGCGAGTGCTCACTTCGTGTGTTTGCTAGTGCTGTGTTTGGACTTCGTGGATCAAAAAATTTGTGAGACAGTGTTATAAAAAGAACCCTGGGCAAAGGAGACCTTGGCCATAGCCAGCAGCCTTCATTCCTCAACTACGTTGGCTCTTACAGGTGCCTGGAGCTCTGGTGTTTTCACGCATTCGTTTTATCTCATTTGTGCTCTGAGAATAACCTTGGCAACTAAGAAAAGAAATGCTATGAATAGGACCACAAGTTCAGATGTTTGCAAGAGCATATTAACCTCACTGCTCCAGACAACAGAGTGAGAGAAGCACCTTCCCTCTGCCTTTTCATCCTGTTCGAGATCTGTGGAGATTGGCCAACGCCCGCACCCACTTTGGAGAGTGTGCATCTCCTTTACTCAGTATGCCAAATTTACATATCTATAAAGATATCCTCACAAGTAGACACTATTTTGTCTGCTATATAAATATAATGTACTCAAGTTCATACCGATCTTAACGGCTACTTTCTCTCGTTTGGGAATTAATACCTATGATTCACTCAAAGTGGGTAAATATTTTTACTTCAGGCGATTGGTTATCATTTCTTTCCTAAATCTAACTATTCAGTACATATATCCAGAAACAACTGCTGAGGTCTGTAGGATGGAGCCCAGGGCCTTTGCAAGGAGTTCCATCCCCCTCAGGCCACGTTTTATTTTTGATGCTAACACACAGTCTCACTGAGCTGTTAATTGACCAGATTGGGTTACAACTTGTGATTTTCCTGCCTCTGCCTCCCAAAGCGCTGAGATTAGAGGCCTCTGCTACTGAACCCAGCCCTTGGTTGAGTTCTAAAGAGATGAAACCAGTTCCAGAGTGATAATTCACACCTGGGAAGCCAACACAGGAGGACTGCAAATTGTAGTACACCCTGCAAAATTTAGTGACTTAGCGAGATCCTGCCTCAGAAGACAAAAAAAAAAAAAAAAAAAAAAAAAAAGGATAAGCAAATGAACACATACATTAACAAGTACGCGGCCATATACACGTAATGTCAGCTTAGGCATCTGACCAATGTTAGATGCAGCCTTTTCCTTTCATTTTTTTAAAGCCAGACACCACTCTGCAGTACTCCCAAACTGTAAGAAACATGCATCACAGCCACTGTATTCTCATTGAAACCCTTCTCGGTAAACCTAGGGTGAGTCTAAGGTTCCCATCCTACTCTCTACAGACTCTATAGAGGTAGAGGACATCATCTCAGGTTAACAACCTCATGCAAGTGAAAATTTTTTCCTGACCTCTAATTTCCCTTTTTGTGGCCAACCTTAATCCTTTTTTCCCTTAAAGCCATTGTCAGAGATTACCCATGAGTAGGAGAGTAGCAAAACTGGAATATCTTATTGTTTTTAACTCCTGTATGGATGTTTTAGAATCTTGTGTTGACAAGTGGGAGTGGTTGACTCTTATGACTTTGAACTCTCAGCTAACAAGCTTAGGGGAAAGTTCTGGTTTTACATGAGGTGATAATGGCAACCCACATTTATCCCTCACACTCCTACTTCTCGAGGCTAGGGAAGATTGTCAGTTTACTTTGAATGTCTAGATTTCTTGGAGATCAGAAAAAGACGTGGGCAGAGTTAGAGGAATATTTTAAATCTCCTACCACTTCCTTATGAAAGCACGCAATCCAGAAGTTACTTTGCTTTAAGGAAGCTTTAAAGGACCTATAAAGGACGTTCCTTAAGCTTTAAGGAAGAAGAGGGATACACACATTGCTCCTGTGTCATGGTGTGTGTTTCCTCTCTTAGCGAAGCAGATCTTTATTTTCTAATCTGATGGGAAAGTTCTGAGTGTGTAGTTACTGCTTTTGACACACCTCTGTGTCAAACCATGTCAGTGACAGATTCTAAAGAGAGACGGATAGATGAGAGACAGATCACAGCTCCCTTTGGATACAGTCATGTATATTGTCAGTTTTGCACTATTATAATGAAATACACGAGACTGGGTAACTTTTAAAGGAAAGAGTTTTACTTAGCAGTTTTAGAGGCTGAAAGAAAACAACACAGTGCTGACTCTGTCAAGGGGTTTCCTTGTAGAAGGCATCACAATGGTGGAGGTCACCTGCAAAGAAAATGCTAACATGTAACCCGGAAGCTAAAGTGAGGGGACAGACCCGTTGGGATATTCTAGCATGATTTGCCTCTTAAAAGGTCCCGGTAGCTCTTTATATTGTCACGCCAAGGACCATATCCCAACACCAAGAACCTGTAAGAGACAAAGACCATCCAAAGCATGTCAGATTGCGTGGTGAATGCTGAATTCGTGTCTTTGTAAAACTCTCCTGGATGACGGCTTTGTACCAGAGGATAAACTCTAAAAGCATTACCCAGGTTCACTTAGGATACCTCTGCTCTCTAACTGCTCACAGCGGACTAGCAATGCACAGGCATATTTGATTGATCATCCTTAAATGTTAATATTATTAAAAGAAATGATCAATTAGGCAAAGCCTTGAGTTGAAACAAAACCAGCAAAACTAAGACAGAACACTGGAACACTAAGTCAGATCATCTCCTGGCTTCTTTCACAGAATGTAGTAAATATCTTCCAGGATCTTACGTTTTTAACTTTAAAAAGAGAAAGGGAAAAAAAAAAAAGAAAAAAAAGCTTTCAGCTGAAAAGCAAAGTTTAATTAAAAGAAAGAAAAGTATAATGAAAAAGAAATAAGCACAAAATCCAGAAAGTATAAAATGCAAATACATTTTCTTGTGCACATAGCTTTCTACTATAGGAGCATATTAAAATTAGTATTCAGATCTATGGGATAGGGATTCTATTATTAAAGCAACTGAAGAGTTTTAATATTATAAATATGTATGACTGTGAAACTGTAAGAAATATATTCTGCTCAAAGTTCCACTAATGCTGAATATTTTAATGAAACTTAATGCATTTTTATACAAGTGGTATAAATTATCCACTTTAAAATTCGATAAAAACTATTTGAGAAATAATTACGAGTGTGTGTTCATTAGATTGGAGTTGGAGGACTGCTGGAAAAGGACATCGGGTCACATCCTCCATCTGCCTCCGGGCGCTCAACTCCGTGATCATGCCTCTAAGCATATTACGGCAACTGAATCTCAATATTTGGAGAATTCTAATTCATTTCCACTCCTCCTTTTCAAAACCAGTCATTCATGAAAAGTACTCATTTTGGAAAAAAATATGTAAACTATTTTTTTCTTTTACACAGCCAGGGAACTGATTTACTGTCTTCCAGGCCCAGCTCTGCAGACAGGGACGATCAATACTCTGGCTTTTTGTAGGAGATAGTCAGCGCTGTTCAGCCTGTACACTGTGCTGCACCGAGTCCTGGCTTTGAATTTCATCACAAATGATCTCCCCTCTATTCTCACCAACCAGCCTCCTATACGTCCTCTGTAAATTTCCAGTAGAATTACACAAATAAGCTGCTCAGGTGTTGCATGGATACTGATGGCTTGAGACACGGGTATGCTTTTATTTTGCCTAAATATGTACTTGGGTTTACAATGCATTTTCTCCTGTTGACTTTTCATTCTCCTTTTCTCTCCCATCATCTTTATTTTTTTGCATCTTCCTCAGCTCCCCTTCGCCAGCTGCTGATGCCAGTGTCACACGAGCATGACCCATACTGCCAGAAAGTACATTTGTTCAGTACAGACACAACGGTGTGACCAAAATATAAATGTAACTTATATTTACCTATCCATAGATCTATAGATATATATCATTTACATACCCATTATTTGGAAAAACTCATTTCTAAGTTACAAATACTAGTTGGATGACTGTAGGTTTGAAAATAATGCAGGTGTTTTTAAAGAAATGAATCCTGCTTTGACATTACCATATTTTGTACCAAAAGATTATATTTTTTAAAGATCCTGGAAGACATTTGCCATCTCATATTACTTTCACTACGTGGCAATGGAGGTGGGGCATTTTCTAATCTTCCCCTCTTATTCCAGTGAGGAGGAGGCTGGAGTAGGATGAGAAACACTGAGAGCACTTTTATTTAGCTCAGCCTGTCGCCACCCGGTCGCTGAGGTGATCAGGGATGTGCTCCTTTCCATGCAGATAGGGGTATCAAGTCTGTTCAGGCCACGCAGGCACGGAAGGCTGGTCAGGGTCATGGGTGAGGTGAATGACCCCAATACTTTGCTATACCTCTTCCATGATATTTTCAGTATGAAAGCCAGTAATCTAGATTTGTATCAGGAAAAAAAGCATGCAATTTCGAATCCTATGTTGGCTCCAGTGGAATGGAAGCCATGAGCTATGTTTACACGACCGGATATAAGAAAGAAAGGAGAAACGGGGTTCTTGGCACATCTGTCCTTTTTTTTTTTAACACAGGATCTCACTAGGTAGCCCAAGCTGGACTTGAATTTACAGAAATCTTCCTGCCTCAGCCTTCTGAGTACTGGGATTACAGGCATGTGCCGCCATGCCCATTTTACATGGTCATGGATAATAGATCTCAGGGTGTTGCATTTGCTGGGCAAGCGCTCTGAGTCTTCTGATATTCCTCCTGCCCCATCTGTCAATTCTTAGCTTTAAGACTCTTCTCCAATGAATAGGATTTTATTTTTCATGACAAAGATTAAAATCTCTTTCAGGGATGACATTGGTTTGTTTCAGTTTTGAAGGACTACCATTGTGAATTCAACTCCCTCTTAATGATGTTTTTAGATTGAATAAAAACAAAATAAAACAAAACCAAACTCTATGCTCTTCAGAACCTGGAACTTCATTTCTATCTGTCTCTTCATTTTCATCATCTATGTACTCAGCATAACGGTAGTGATTGGAATAATATTGTGTCTATATCATGCGTGATTGTTGGCAAGTGCATTCATTTACATTATGTCTTCATTTTTCATAATAGCTTTATATAGAGGGTTTCTGTAGTGTCATCCTTTAATTGAGTTAAGTTCAGGGGGTTGAGATTTTCTAAAGTTATTTCTCTAATCAATGAAAAAATATTAAAACACCAAAGTTTTAGTCACAGTTGAATATGTTAAAATGCATTCCGTGAATACACAATAAAGCTATTTTTGTATTACTAAATCTTAGCAAGTTAGGATTTTCACTTTACTGTTTATCCTTTGGGAAATTCAGGCATGTGTTCTCTCTGACTGCCCTTCTGTCTCTCCCTCTCTCTCGCTCTCTCTCTCTCTCTCTTCACTCTAATTACATAGTGGATAACTTTAGCGTTGGAAGTTGCATGAGTTACATATGACTATAACATCTCTAATATTATTAGTATGACAACTCCTGAAATGGTTTACTTATTTAATTTCCATGGAGATATTTTGATACTTACTTAACTTCCATTTCAATAGCAAGAATATATGCAGCAACCTCTTAAGATATGCATAAGCCAAGCCTGCTATGAAATACCTTTAATGACTGCAATGATTTAACTAACTTTTCTCTCTCCCTTTGTTACTTCCCATAAAAGATTCCAAGACATTTCTTCTTTCAAGTTTTTTAACCACTAAACCTAAACATCACCTTTACCCTCAAAGCATAAGGATATGAAAAATATTCTATGCTGCCAAAGAATCAGTGATGCCCTATGCATCCTTCAGTCCAATCACTTTAAACTTAATCGGGTTCACGCATGAGCAATGCAGCATTCAAGAGAGAACAGGTGGGACCACAGATTAGAAGATTTGCCCATGAGTTGCTCATAGCTGGGAGTTATTTTTGCGGCCTGCTGTCTGTTGATTGAGAGACCCTGCCCCAAACTCAGAGTTGACTACATCCTCACCTTACAAGGGTGGCAGCAAACATTCCATTCCACATGACAATGCAGCGGCTGGAAAAGAGCTGAAGGCTGATCCTAAAATCTGCTTTTCTGGTTAAGAAAATGTGTGCATATGAAAGGAGCCTCACAAGAGATAAATCCTGGCATTTGATTTTTAATTCTCAGTATCTAATTCAGAACCACTTAATCTAAATTTCTGTGGTTCATGTCTCAGGATGTGAGTTTTCAAGAAACTCCGCAGTTAATTCTGATCCATACTGAAGCTTGAGAGTCAATAGGCTAGATCATTTTTTATTGTACCCTTGAACAAATCAGAAAATTGAGGTACTGAGAAAAGTTTCCTGCCTAAAAGTTTATATATAGAATTTGAGGTGATTCTAAATCCCAGATGTATTGATGCCTACTTCATCTACTTTTATTCAAATCAGTAAATATTGGTTTCTCTTTTTTGTACTTTTATTACAGTGAATAAAAAATTAATCAGAAGTTAAATGCCACAATTTAAAGAGGTAGATTTTAATTTTCATTCATATTCATGTTTTCATAGAATTATGGAATCTTGTAAAGCAACGAATTCTTAAACAGCTTCAGCAAAGCCCCATAACTTTTTGTGAGTGCCATTCTGAAAACTAGAACCCCTGTTTCTTGAGAATTGTTATGTGTAACAGTTGGTCTGTATGTACAAAGGTAGAAGGCAGCAGACTACAAGTCAAACATAGGATACACAGAAATGACTTCTACAGATTGGTTTCTTTTTTCCTCCAATAATTGTGTCATTTCACCGGAATTAAAACGATTATCTTACTTAGAAGAAACTGAGATGAAGGAATCATTCCAAAAATTTTGGTTGTTTTTCTGAACCTAACCTTTCATTACCAGAGCCATCAACATAATCATTTCTATCAATATATCTTATCATAAAACATTAGGCCCCATCCCAAGCTGAAATTTACTTAAATATTTCCTACTGACTTGGAGAAGAATATTATTTGCAAGTAGAAAGGTCATCAAAATGACATTGTAGAGACCCATAATTTATTGTACCCAGAATCAACCATGGTAGTTGCTTGAATGATCAGTCTCAAGATTGCCTACAATCATCAGTTATCAAGGTGATGTCCCTACACACACACACACACACACACACACACACACACACACACACACACGTTGCATTTGCTACAATTGGCAAGAAAGAACAAAACAGAACAAAAATGAACAAAATTTCACAAGGAAGATTGTTATGGGGAACGAAATCTTTTTCGGTTGTGACTTGTGATTTAATGTGATGTTATAAAATGCCAGAACTCATCTTCATGCGAGAGTGTGGCTGGAATAGCTCTAGCCTGCAGAGTCAGAGCCAAATGCACGTGAACTGCTTTCAAAGATTTTCTTTTTTAAACACAATTTGTTTATAATGATGTATTAACAGACATTAAAGACTAAAAGAGCAGTCATTGAGAAGCTATAGTGGCATTATCTAACTTGATAAAGATGTGCTCAAAATACATAGTAACAATTAAAAGTTCTGTTCAGCTTTTTACCTTTTTCCCCAAAATATTGATATGTATAAGTGTCATACATAAAGTTTACATTGATCTTGAGTATTTTGTGCACATACACATCCTGGCAAAATTTTAAAAAAACCTTTCTCTTCCCTCTTTTGACCCTCCACTTGATCCCCCTCTCCTCCAGTTCCTATTATTCCCCACACTAAGTTCTATGAAGTAATTGTGGTCCGGGTTTCTCATATCAGAGAAACCATTTGGTATTTCACCTTCTGCTTCTGACTCACTTCACTGAGCATAATGGTCTCAAATTGCCTCCATTTACCTACAAAAGCCTCCGACCTGTGTGTCTTTATAGATGAGTAGTATTCCATTGTTTATAAATACCACAATATAAGGATCCAGTTGTCTGTTGATGGGTATTTTGGTGACTTCCACATTTTAGCTATTGTTAGTTGTGCTGCTAAGAACATGGGTATAGATGCCTTTGTTTTTTCTATTTGCTTCTAAGACTTTTTACATTGAATTTTATACACTAATGATAAAAGTTTTCTTGTCTGAATTTACCCTTTTAATCGTCTTGACTCTTAGGAACTTTTTCTCATTTTAGGGACACATAACTTTAAAAGAATGAGAAACAAGATACCAAAATTAAATTCTTCTGATCTTCTGTGAAGAACAGGAACCAACCCTCAGGAAATAAGTTTCAAACTCTATGGTGAAAAGTTTTTCTTTTATCTTTCTACTCTTGGCATATGGCCAGGACCAAAAACAGCCTCATCAAAAGGGTGTGTTAAAGTTTATTTCTGTAGTATTACTGGACCAATTGAAAGCAGAAAATATGAAGACATTTAGAAGATTTTGTCCAGATGAAATTTCAATGCAATTTTACGGTCCTGAGAGATTGAACTAACTGATAGCGATTAATTTTCCCTACCTGGAGTAGGACTATAAATTATTTACATGATGTGTTTTGTTTGTCACTAGGGTAGGTCCTTTAATTGTGTTGCTTAGTGGTTTGATCTTCACTGAAGAACTACACACTTTTTAATTTTCTGCTGATCTGGGCCTTGTTTCTCTAATGATTTATAGAAGATGTCGCCAAAGCTATCACAAGCAATCTTTTCCCAGTCACTGGATGAAACGGTGTTTATTGAGATGCACATTTAAAGCCCAAATATAGGGCCAGAAGGAATTATCCCTTAACTCAGGACAATATTCAGAACAGTCAATGCCTGACAGTCCTCGCTGTGTTGTAAACTAGTGCTCATTGGTTGACAGGACTCACTGGCTGGCTATGTATTAACAATTAACAGTGTAAGCAAGGCTTTTTGCTGGACTTGAAACGTATTTCTACTAATCTCTCTAATCTGATTTTCTCTATTTAATTTTTTGTTAGATCTCTATTGCTGTATGACAACTTTCCTCAAAACTGCACACTTCAAAGCAATTGCTTATCATCTCACAGAGTTTTGCCCAGGATTAAGAATTCAGGACCATCTGAGAAAGGAAGGTGGCTCAGCATCTCGCATGAGGTTCTTTTCAAATTGTTGGGTTGGACCACTGTCATCTCACACTTTGCCCAAAGCTGGAGAGTCTGGTTTGAAGCTCACTGTGGCTAACGGCAGGTGACCCCAGTCCTTTGCCACATGGTTTCTCCTCCCAGTATGACATCTACTGGCAACTTCCCTCAGAGAAAACGATCCGTGGGGCAAGAACACATTGTCTCACATGACCCATCACCTGAGTTGCCAATGTCACCTTCACCTTATTACGAGCAAGCCGCTAAGTCAGTTTCTACTCAGCCAGAGAGTGTGGGGAGTGCCAGCTTAGGTGACATATATCACAGCATTCTTTCTGGCCCCAGTGATTCACTTCTGTCCTATTTTTAAAATAGTCATATCCCCTGGAAATATTTCATGTCTTCCCATTACAGCACCAGCTCTAAGTCCATGACTTTGATATTTATATCAGGTTCAAGTAGGAAAGAGGCTTCTCTGTGAACTGTAGAATCATTAGAAAGACATAGAGTGACCACTGTTGGTTCTTCATGAAGGACAAGGACAAAACAGATGATGTGAAGCAGTTTTTTTTTGCCCTGGGTTATAACTGTTTATTTTCACCAATATTTATTGGTATATATATATATATATATATATATATATATATATATATATATATTATACAGTGATTATATTGAGCTTGAGTATTTTTGCACGTATGTATCAATCCCTTCCCTACCCTGTTGTCCCTCCTGCTCCCTCCCACATCCCCCCTGACTCCCACTATCACACTCATTTGATTCTATAAAATGCCTGTGGATTTCCCATATTAGAGAAATCATACTATATATTTTACCCTTTGGGTTTGACTCACTTGCTAAGCATGATGGTCTCAAGTTGTGTGTGTTTTCCAAAAAGAGTACTATTCTTCTATAGAAACAGATATGTAGCATTTTTAACCATAGCAGATGTTCTATTCATTACTAGCTCTGCTGCAGAGTTTTTCTCCACTGTTCCTTAATCTTGGCTGTTAGCTTATTTCCACCCACAGAATAAACTTTTATTTTGTTTCCTCATGAAAGGTGCTATGTGCTTGAAGCTGAAGAGTCTGTTTACTTTCTGCTGATGTTGAAAGTTTCTTTATATTCATACTGTCTTTCTGAGTCTAGACCAGCAGAGTTTCAGTTGATGTGATCCTCTTAAAATTGAGAATATTCTTTAAATTTTTGGGTGGAATACATCAGACAGAGACCATATCCACAATCTCTTACAAATAAACTCTCCCATCCATGCTCTAGGCTTATGCTGAGAGACGATGTCTTTAAAGTTGTTAGAAATTTTATTGAATGACAGTATCTGCTCATTAAAACCTTAAAATGTTTCAGACGACTTTAGCTTAATAGAGTCTACGATAACTACCTTTGAGCTTTTTAATGTATAAAGTAGGATTTTATGTCATAAACTTAGCATCGTCTTTGGATCACAATTTCCTAAGATTTCCATAGTTTTCACATTTCCACAGAAAATACTTCTTAATTTTAGTATTGTTTGACATATGTAGAAACTGATATTTCATCTTTTTGTTTAATAGTCTTTAGTTTATGTCTTGTTTCTTACATTTTACTCGAAGCAGCAAGAAAAAAACAGATGGTATCTTCAACACTATCTGGTTGGAAGTCTCCTTAGCTAAATATCATATCTTCAGCTGCTCAATGTTCAAAATTTATGAGCAGTTGGATTTGGGTCCATGGCAGTTCAAGCCTTCACTAGCCTTCCAAAATCTTTCCAGTTTCTAACCACTGCTTTGGTACTACAGTCACTCCTTCCTATTTTTTTTTCTAGCATGGATACTAGCATGCTACTAGCACGGATACCAAAATCTGCATTAATTATCGATATCTGTGCAAGACTTATCTTGCCATTTATCAGCTTTAAAATGCATAGGTATGTTACACAATGCATTTTATGATATTCAGGGATGCTTAACTGAGTGGTTCTGCTGAAAGGCCTCCTGGGAAGTTAGACTCAGGGTAGTGGTTGGGCATGCAGTCACTTGAAATTTTCTTGGGGCTGAATTCCAAACTTTCTCAAGTGACCGTTGGCTAAAGATCCCAGCTCCTTGCTGCATTGAGCCCTCACATAGACTCGTACCTTACATGACAGCTAGTGTATCTCAGAACATATGATCAAAGTAGACAGAGTTATACCACAGTGTCCATGTGACCACAGCCTAGAGATTCTGCCAGCAAGAAGCCTTCACTGGGTCCAACTCCTCAATCTCGGGTCACACCTGTGAGCCAAAGTATGCTTTTCTTTACATGGGGTGGGCGTGGGGCGATCAGAAAGGCAGAGGGAAAGAATTTGTAATTTTACCGATCTGTGTATATGTGCACAAAATACTCAAGTTGATTGTAAACATGATGTGTCACATATATACATACCAATAAAATGGGAAAAATAAGTATAAATATGTGAAGGAAAAACTGTATTCAATCCCCAGGGAGTATTATTATATCTTTTGTTTCGCTTTTGGTTTTGTTGACTGGATAGTTCTGTTAGCGTAAATGCACGCACATTGGATATAAATGCTTCGTGTCATGACTGCGGTGTTGATCACAAACTATCAGTTGTTCAATTCAAGGAAAAAGTTATTTCCAGGTTTTCTTACTATGTGTCTGTGTCTATGCAAACGTGACAATTCAGTGGGATATTGCCCTGTTCATATACTCTGCAGTAAAAACTACAGGCTGTGAAATTACAAGAAGTTACCATTGACTTTGTATACACTCCTCAAGGAACAGCGTGTGACGTATATGACACATTTTTGGCAGAAAAACAATAATTGTGGAAGGATTCAGGGAGAGAGAAAGAGAAGAGAGAGAAGAAGAAGAAGAAGAAGAAGAAGAAGAAGAAGAAGAAGAGAGAGAGAGAGAGAGAAAGAGAGAGAGAAAGAGAGAGAGAGAGAGAGAGAGAGAGAGAGAGAGAGAGAGAATGGGAGGAAAGGTCTAGAGACTCTAAACATGACCAGAACCACAGAAGCTGTTTTATTTTTTTCTGAAGCCAATATGTCAGATGGCATATATTGTCATGCATATGTGTGCATACACACATACACATGTATATAAATCAGTGTTGTAAATTGAAATGTTGACAAAACAATACACTATATAACTTAAATAAATCCACATGGATTTCATGTTATATAACACCATTTTCAGGCTTCAACTATTTAAACAAGTTTCCTTCTCAAATTTCAGTAACAAACTATTTTCCCACAAGTATCACTTCTCTCATTGAGTTATTTATTTTGATTTCTTTTGATGAAAAGACTATGTTCTGGTATTTCATATAGTTTTGTGGAAAATGCAGCTTGTCTAAAATTTATATATATTTCTTTAAAGAGAAATTACATTTAAATATATATTAAAATACTGGGTTAAATTAGCTATCTTGGCTTCCTTATTTCAGTATTTCTCTGAGATGTTGATGACCACTGTATATTACACATTATACAAGGACTATCATTTAAAAATGTACAAACATATATATATATATTATATATATTATATTATATATATAATATATATATATATATATATATATATATAATATATATTTGGAGACAGGGCCTCACTCTGTGGTGCACGACATTTCTGAGCTCATTTCATAGCCGAGACTAGCATTGAACTCACCGAATCCTCCTGCCTTAGCCTTCCAAGTGCTGGGATTACATGTGTGTCTTACCGCATCTGGCTTATGTGGTGCCGAGACACTGAGCCTGGGGCTTTGCACTTGCTAAGACAAGACCTCTAACGGCTGTGCTATTACTCCACCCCATCAAGTATTCTTTGTTATTATTATTCTTCCATGGAAAACACTATTCTTCTTTCAAAATTTGATTATCTATGGCATTCTGAGTTTCCAACATTAAAAATTTCATTATAGATTAAGCATATTTCAGAATAATTTTACAAATGGCTGCAGCAAATCTATCTATATCTCCACCAACTCTTATTATACTCTAAGGCATACAAAGGGCAGTATAATATATCTATAGTCCTAGCAATATTTCGTGTTGTATTGTTTCCAAAATGGTTTTATGTAAATTTTCTTTGTGTATAATTAATGTCATCACCTCTATTATATCCATGTGAGACAGCAAGGTGATTTGTCCAAAGTTACTGTTAGTAAGTAATAGACTTGAGACATGAACAGACATTTACTGTTTCTATATCAGTATTTCATCCATAATATCAAATATACTTAAATATGTTATTTAAAGCCTGCATGTACTTTGTCATATCCACCAGTGGTGCCTGTTATTTTCAGGGGTTAAGAAGTCTAAACCATTTTTAATATAATTTGTATGACAATAGGATGGAGCTTAGTTTAGTGAGGTTCAGAAACTGAACTGTTCTTCAGTAATTTACCTTGTTTTTATGTACCAGATTTCTGGGATAATACTCATGCCCTACTCAATTGCTCTTTCTCTGATTTTATGTATTAATAGATAACAAGAAAACAGCGCCTGTAGTGGAGTAGTATGATCATTGAGAAGGTGCGAGAAGAGTAACCTTGCTTAAAGTAGTTAGAAAAATTCTACAAACGCTCATCAGATTTAGAAACAGCGCAGGTAAAACACAATGTTATAGATCTTCAAGCATTACCAGACTCCAAATTTTTCATCCAAAATCTGGCATAGTCTTCTCAACACCCATGATCCAATCACCCAATAAACACAGAAGACTTTTGCGGAACTTTCAAATGTATGAGTCAACATGTATTGTATAGCTCAAAAAACCAAAAGAAGAGATTTTGAAAAAAAAATCACCATATGAAAATAAATGCTTGAGGAGATAAATACTTAAACATTATGCATGTACACCTTTATAAAATTATTATGAAATATCCACTAGGAATATGGTCAATTTATATGTTTTCACATATCAGTTAAGGTTTTAAAAGCTAAATTTAATATCATTGTACATACTATTAGTTAACATGTAGAAGCAGAAGTCAAAAAATACAATAGCTTTGATATTTGCTTTACAGAAAGTGACATATTTCAAATAAATCTTAGAAAAATACCTAGAGTTTCTAAGCTTAAAACACAAAAGGTTAATGAAGGAAATCAAAGATTAAAGTAGACATAATATATGTATCAATCGAAATACTCAATATTAATGAAGTTCTCAATACTTCATCAAAATTTGCATGATTTAATGTGACGTCTGTCAGAATCCCAGAGAAACTTTTTCTTCTCTTTTTTAAAAATAAATATATTTACTCTAGGACTGGAGTTTAAAGTGCTTGCCTACCAAGCACAAGGCCTTGAGTTCGATTCCCCAGTACCACATAGAGCTGAGCATGATGGTGCATGCACATAATCTCAGCACTAAGAAGGCGGAGGCAGAAGGAAGACTGCTGTGAGTCCAAGGCTAGCCTGGGCTACACAGAGTTCAGGATCAGCCTGGGCTACAGAGCCTGCCTCTCTATATCTATCTATCTATCTATCTATCTATCTATCGATATATATATATATATATATCCTCAAACTAGATATATATTTATAGTTCTAGAGTATATACTCTAAAACGTAAGTGAAAAATCAAAACCTTTAGAATAACTTAAAAATATTTTTAAAAAGCTATTGCTGTAACTGTAGCTGATCACATGGTTTAAAGATGAGATGTTGAGATGTTTAGGAAAGCTGGGAGAAGATGGCTAGAGAAGTCTTGCAGAAAAGACTATGTGGAATTTTATTGGTGATTCTGTCCAGAGTTCACAAGACCGGAATGCCAATAGAAAGGCCAAGCTCAGGACATTTCAGCTTGGAATAAAGACTGCACTGACAATTGGACAGGAGACTTCATGTGTTACACTGTAACAAAGCATTTGTCCCCATTTTGTCAATGTTCTGAGACTTTGCAGGATATTGAGATCAAGGGCAGTGCTATGATTTGAATCTGCAGTGTTCCCCAAAGTCCTCATGTATTTGAACGCAGTATCTGGAGTGTTCCCAAAAAGCCTCACGTTTACGAATCTAGTAATGTAATTGCGGAACGGTGTATTATTGAGAAGTAGGGCCTGGCTGGAAGGCAGATATTATTTGTGGTTTGACTTGGAGGAATTATGCCAATTTGTTGAGATTGGTGGAGGGGTTTCCCAGGGCATAAATTTCAGGTGTCTTCTGTTAATTTTTGGGCTGGGAAAGGAGTGAGGGTCACCTATTTTGGGTGTAGAGGCCCAACTAGCAGCTTGAATTAAGTAAAGGAAGAAAGAAGAAACATTGTTGTAGCTACTTCCTGGGAAGGCTCTGGCTTTTTCTGAGTCTCCAGGCATTGGCTTGCTCCCAATTCACGTGGTTTCTGTCTGTCTTATGCACTCATCATTGCCAGCTCCCAATGAAAGATCTGTGTGAGACCTTCTGAAACTGGGAGCTAAAAATAAATCCTTCTTTCCTTACGTTGTGTACATGAGGTATTTTGACCCAGCAATGAATAAGTAATGAAGACAGATAGTGAACTGGTGGATTTGGCACAGTAAATTTTATGGCATCCCAGCACTCAGGCTGAGGAAATACTGCTGGCTCCTTTTAACTAAAGGTATAGTGAGAATATGGTGAAAAAAGGAAAGTAGCAACACATAAAAATAATCTTTGACCTTAAAGGAACCACATGTAAAATTGGAGGAACAGGAGGTATGACTGCTGGAAAAGTTACAACTGTTAAAAAGAAACCAAGCATTTTATTTTATTTTATTTTTTTGTTTGTTTTTGAGATAGGGTCTCACTCTGTAGTCCAGGCTGGTCTTGAACTCACTATGAAGCCCAGGCTGGCCTTGGACTCAGGGCAATCCTCCTGCCTCAGTATCCCGAGTGCTAGGACGACAGGCGTGTACCACCATGCCCAGCTTATGTGTTGCTGGAGAATTGAACGCAGGCACTTAGCACTTGACTTAGTGCTTGCTAAGCAAGCCTTTTAACCGCTGAGCCATTCCTCCAGCCCCTAGAAAGCAAGCATTTTGAATGTAGATAAGAAGAAATCTGTCTTAGGAGTAGTAAAATTCCATCTATCCCGTGCTCAAATGAGCAGAATTGCCAACAGTGCATTTGAGAAGACAGCTGATGGGACCTCCCAGGGGATTGGTTCCTTAGGATTTATTTCACTATTGGCAGCTACCCAGACACTTGGAGCATGCTTGAACACAGGTGTAGACCCTCTGGGAGAAAGCCCAGCAATAGGATCCAAGCAATAGGATCAGTAGAATCCAAGAGTAGGGTGAACAGCATTTTGTAAGATAGAATAAAAGTCTATTGCTCTCAAAATGTGTTGAGCATTTTAAAGGAGACTTTATGTAGGGGGATAATATGATGGAGTTTATGTCAGCCAAAGATCACTAGATGTTGTGTGGGAGAAGAAAACTAATCAGGAATACCTGAATGGAAGATGACCTTGTGGTCTGAGGATAGTTGTTAGAAACATGAATAATAAAGCTGGAAAGATAGAGACAAAATTTACATGTTTGGAAGGAGTTAGAAATTGGAGAACTCTTTTTCTTTTTATTCCTATATAGAAAAGTAAGATGCCTGCTTTATTTTCATGTGTGGCTGCTGAAACCAGAGGGAACAGAGGTTAGAGAAACTCTTGTGTATAGTACAAGACATTATGACAAGTGAGAAACACCAAGCACCATCTTTCTGTGTTGGGTGAGTTATAAAATGTTGCAGTTGCACAGTGAGATTCCAGAAACACTGGGTTTGCTTTTTCTCTCCGTGGATAAGCATCAAACTTCCTATGTTCCATACTTCACTTTATTATACACCCTAATTATTGAGTTTGTCTTCTCTTAATACAAGCCTTTGTTATCCTTGTTGCCTGCCTGAAATATGGTGTAAGGGGTAGAAAATATTTTTTGCATAAATAAATAAATTTATATTCTAATAATTAATCGTTTGTCTGAAATATTACTGAAGATCTTTTCCCACTCTGTGGGTTGTCTCTTTGTTGATTGTTTCTTTTGCTGTGTGAAAGCTTTTTAACTTAATGTAGTTCCATTTGTTGATTCTTGCTGAGATTTCTTGTGCAGTTGGCGATCTGTTCAGAGAATCCTTTCCTGTCCTTATGTCATCTAAGGTTTTACCTATTTTTTTCTTTCAACAGGTTCAGTGTTTTTACTTTGACTTCCGGTTCTTTGATTCATTTTGAACTGATTTTAGTGTGTGGTGACAGATATAGGTCCAATTTATTCTCCTGAATGTGGAAATCCAGTTTCCCCAGAATCATTTGTTGAAGATGTTGTCTTTTCTCCATTTGATTTTTTGGCCCCTTTGTAAAAAAAAAAAAAAAAAAAAAAAACGGGTGACTGACTAAGGATATTTGAATTCCTTTCAGTGTCTTCAGTTTTGTTCCACTGGTCCTTCTATCTGTTGTTAAACAAGTACCATGTGATCTAGCTCTACTGGGCATGTTCCCAAAAGAAATAAAGTCAACATACCAAACACATGCATATCTATGTTTATTGCAGCACAATTCATCATGGCCAAATCCTGGAAATAACCTACCTGCCCATTCATAGAGGAATATTTGAAGAAGATATAGTACCTACACACAATGGATACTATGCATAAAGAAAGACAGATATGAAGGTTTTGAACAAAAATGGGGTCACCTTGAGTCAATAATGCTTAGTGAACTGGACCAAAAAAAAAAGACTATAGACCACCGTTCTTCCTATGAAATCCACAAAATAATGTCATAAAAGGCCCCAACATGAGTGACAGGGTAGAAAGAGAAGCAATGGCAAGCTAGGAAAGGGGTGAACCACTGAAAAACACATGGACATAGATGCTCATTGATTCCCCAAACTCCATGTCTCCAATGTGTTATAGAATTTGGAATTTATATATAAAATTTTTGAAAAACATTCCAACTCAAAATAAATAAATAAATATATATGACTTCTGGTAAGATAGAAGCTACAGATACGCTGGTCTACAAAAGAGACATGTTATGGTGATAAGCAAAGAGCTGGACTGAAAGAAGCTGTCTTAAATCAACAGGTGTATGAAGTCAATAGATGTATACTATATTTTAGCCCAGAATGTCTCGCAAACCTTCATGTTTTAAAAGCTTGGGCCCCTAGACTGATATTGCTTGAAGGCACAGTGTGTGTTTAGAAGTTAGATCTTGTAAGAGGCCTTTAGGTCATTAGAGGCATGCCTTTGAAGGAAATTTCAGGAACTTGGTTCCCTTTTCACTCTCTCTTGCTCCCTGACTTGTAATGTGACTGATCTTTCTCTACCACATACTCTTACCATGAGATACTTTGGCCTTGCCACAGAAAACTATAAATACACTGATAAAACATTTGCAAAAAGATTTGTTGTGTGATCTAAATGTAAGATGTTGGATTGCCTGTTCACTCATGTCTGCTTAGAATCACCCCAACACTGAAACTCGATGATCTTTTGAGGTCTTTTGGTCATTGTCTCAAATTCTACATTCTGAGACCCTAGGGAGAGTGCATCTGTGGCGACAGAGTTTACAATGATATTGACATATCTAATATGTCTTATCTGTAGCTTTTTGTGTGTAAAATGTGGCAAATAATATTTTAACTGTCATCAGGGAATGTAATATATAAAATATCATACCATGATCATGGCACGTAGCTAATAATCAATGAATATTGGCTACTGATATTTACTAGTAGGTTTGAGAAAACCTAAAAGATGAGAGAAAACACAACCCAGAAATACATAGTTGGCTGCAGCTGTATAGAATACTTAGAATTTAGTTACAGGGGAATAGTAATGGAGGGCCAGAAGCAATGTAATAGACAGAGAAAAAGAAAAAAGATGGCTCATATATCAGGTATAATTTTTAAAGCTTTTTTTATATCTGAGCTATACCTTGACAAAGGATCGCGGTCTGGTTAGTTTGGAGATTGTCTGAGAAACATAGCTGGCATTACCTGTGCCAAAAATACTGTGACAACATATCCTAAAGTTTGGTTTACTGTTTTGTTTTGAATCCCACATTCTTCCTTAGCAAATACTGAAAATTTGAATGTGCTGGTTGTTGAACATTGCTTCTGAATCAAACATGACCGCATCAACATTCCCAGGCGGGAGAAAGACAGAGTGGGAAACAAGTCTGTGTAGTGGCTGAGAAGTTCTAGGTCTGAATAAGTTCCTATCCTAAATCTTTCAATTTCAGAGTGTGACGGTCTTCTGAGTAGGAAAATAATAGAAAATGAGCTCCCGCTGGGTCCCCTTGCTCTCTTTCCCCAATTTTTCCTATGGAAAGTCAGATTTGCAGTTTGCTAAGGCTTTTGGAGAATCAGGATCAGAACAGGATTCCCTGTTTGGATGTGGAATTTGTCACTTTCTGTCAGAGCTTCGAAAGAAGAATTAGAGATTGTCACAAGAGCTTGCTCTCTGTTCCATCTTACTTATTTCTGCACAGATCATATAGGAGGAAGTGAGCTACTTTGACTTGGAGGCTAAGTGTCAGAGTATAAGTTGATTCAGTCTTCCCATAGCCTTTCTGGAAGTCTTGTTCAGGTAGAACTCTTCAAGGGAATAATCGCAACCCCCATGCCATCTTTCTCAAATTAATTTTAGCATGGCTAAAGTAATTGCATTTGCCTTCATCTTCACCACCTTTTTCAGCCAAACAAAAAGACCAGATGTTACTAAATTGTGATCTTCTTAATAGCGCTAGGCTGCCGTCTCTAGGGCTTTGGGCTCATATGCACAGCCTCTCTGTAGTCCCATACCTAGGGAATGCAACGGTGTTTGGGGTTAGTAAATCTGAAGACATTAATTTTATTTAGCATTTCCTCAGCAATAACACTGCATTCACTAATGGCACCTTAGGTCCCTTGGGATGGTCACACATTAAACCAGAAATGCACAAATTTTCACTAAGGCAAAAGGAAGAGGAGATTTTTAACTCTCTAGTAACCAGCACAATTTTATGGGATGAAATGATCAGGCGTACAACCCAAAATTGTCATTCATGAATCTGGGACCCAAGATTATTTCAACTTCTTCAGAAACACTCCAAGACTTTTAGCAAAATGTGTTTCAATGTACTTTTGTTGTTTCTCAGGAGATCCTGAGATCAAAATAATTAGAAAAATGTGAAATCACTAGATATTTATCTCCAAGGAAATGTTAGGGATTATCACGTATGGTAAATCCATGATTTGCTTTAGTGAACATTAGAATTATAACAGAAAATGGTAAGATTCTTTAGAATAGAAAAAATACATTTGACGACATCTAATTCTGTATGTCTTACAGAAAAACATGAATGCGAGAGAAGGTAAATGTTAAGAGAGTTAGGAAGGAGGAAGAAGAAAGTTTTGTAGAATTACTTTGGAAACCATATAACTCTAAGGCTGCTTATTGCAGTTAAAAAATGTAGAAGCGACATTTATTGTGCTCATGTAGTATTTCAAGCACTTATGTAATGTTTGATTACCTGGATCTGTACCATACTTTGTGAGCATTGTATTACCTTTTTTGTTCTTTAAAGTGAGAAAACTATGAAATAGAACTATGAATGTGTGGCCCAAAGTCACAGTGACCGAGCTGTAGCAAAATGCAACCTCAATCTTCATTTCATCCTTCCTCTCTTTTCTGATTACCTTAAGACGGTGGTTACCCTAATCTAAACACACCCCTTGGCTGTTTTAATCTATTAGATGAAAATATCTGTTTCAAAATAGTAGAATGAAATTGATAAAAATGAGACATTGCTTATTTAACCTGTTTTTATCACTTAGAAAATAAATACAATATTTTTTTTCTTGTGAACCTTCTACCATAGGAGAAAACAATGGAGGTCACGTGACTAGTTTTCCCTCATGCCAAGCAAAAATGGTAGGACTGTAATTAACTGGAATTAAATTATCAGCAAGAATTCCTTTCATCGCTATTAATTTCAAACAAACAGATATTCTTTTCTGGAGAGTCTTTGTGAACCATGCTGATTGTGTAAGTGGCATTTGTACACACAAATGTTTCATGGTCTTAGTTCTGCAATTATGATGTGTGTGTGTGTGTGTGTGTGTGTGTGTGCATGTGTGTGACATATATGTGCATATGTAGATCTCAGTGTCCTCAAGCAGGGGCACACTATTGTTCCCTTAGTGTCCTAGTCCTCTACACCCAGAAAACAATTTGACAATTTTGTTACAAATTAGAGATAGGAATGTTTCTAGCATCTAGTTGGTAAGGCCAGCGATAATGCTAGATATATTTGAACGCATAAAACTGCCTCTATAATACGAAGTTATGTTGCAAAGTGTCAATTAAAATAATATTTTTCATTAAAATTTCATCATTTTGAAAACACTTTCATGTGCAGCCTTTTTATCCTCACCAAACCCCTGTGAGGCAGAAAGTTTCTTTCTAATCATTTGGTAAGAAAATTAAGCCTGTAATACCAGCACTAGGGAACCTGAGGCAGGAGGATTGCCATGAGTTAAAGCCAAGCCTGTACTACAGAGCAAGGCCTTATCTCAAAAAAAGATGTTTGAAAGTGAAAAATGACTTTACCAAGGCCACATGACTGGTCAGAAAGGGTTATGGAGTATGAAAATTCTATTTGAATTTTTACCTTCTTCATTTTTTACTTCCCATACTTTTTATTGAAATTTCCTTGGAGGCAAAATGAATTCTTCAGTCCTTCCTTAAGCCAGCATGGTTCCATTCACCTAGTAGAGGTTTGAAAGTATTTGTGCATTAATGATGAATCATAGAGTACTTCAAGAGCAGTCATCCATACCCCCTCTCATTCTCTGTCTCTCTCTCTCTCTCTCTCTCTCTCTCTCTCTCTCTCTCTCTCTCTCTCTCTCTCTGTATGTGTTACAAAATTCTCAAGTCAGACTCTTAGGCAAATTTTCTGTGAAGTTTCTATATGCATTTTATTTCCTATAAATAAGTGATAGGTTATTATACTGTTTTTATCATTTTGCTCCATTGTAAAGTCTTAACACATGTCTAAGTGTAAAGAGCCTCACACTCCAGACAGCACCAGTATCCCACCTCCTTGTTGCTACTCTCCTTGTGGAAATCTTCATCGTACGTGGATATGTGCTGGAGCCAAGAAGAGGAACTGGCTTTCTGAGTGACAACACATTGCAAAGGGACACACTGGAAACAACTGGAGGTCAATATATTAGAAAAAAAGCAGACAAAAAATGAAACTAAACAAAACAAAAACAGTAACATACAGGGCTCTCTGCCCAGACTTCTCTCCCAAAACTAATTTTTGAAGGTGTATTAGTTTGAGTTCATTCAAATGACAGAATTTACAGGTTTTACCACAAAAAGATCTATTAGGAAGGCTTACAAGTCCAAGGATGCAGGTGGTCCAAGATGGCTGCTCAGCCTTGAAGTCGATCTCCAGTCTGGGACTGCCAAACAGCTGGTGAGGTGAGAGTCTGCTGAAGATCTCGGGCGAAGACTGAAGCCTGAAGATCGACAACTGAAGAGCAGTGATGGGCAGACAGGCACAAGTTGAGATTGGAGTGAATCTGTGCTGAGGATCTGCAGCTTGTAGCAAGGCAATGTCTGTAGACAATTGGGAAGGCGAGAGCTTTCCCAGAGGAGGAAGCTGTAACAACTTGCCCTCTTCCTTCCTTTTATACTGTTGGAGTTCCAGTTGGCCATCCCACATTTGGGTGGGTGCTCTTCTCTCATTGGCCAGCCCGCAAATCACTCACACTCTAATCCTGGCCTGTTCTTGTTCTCCAATCTAGGGTGGTTGACAAATCCTAATTCTAAAGTAGGTGTGGTTTCTAACTCCCTCAAATTGACATAGTCCCTTCAATGGACACAATCCATGCCTTGTCAACTTGACAATCAGACAAATCTCCTCGAACCATACTTCATTCCCAAGTATAATAGTCAATGTAGTAATTACATCTAACACAGCACAACTGCACTGCGTACAAATAAAAATGCCATCAATTCCTCCCCACAATAGAGAACAAAGTTTCTCTTTGGAGAACACCTATTCTCTTGTCATTCAATTGCTTAACATTCGAGTGTAACCTAACAAATTTCAATAGTAAGGTAATTTACACACACACACACGCACACACACACACACACACACACACACATAAGCATAATGAAAGAAAATCTGATTACAGTCCTCATTTCAGCAACTGGTCACATGGTTGTAGTTGGTATTTATAACTACCTTTATCTACTACCCATTCTGTATTTTCTCGACTCTCAGCAAGTACCTCAGCAGGTCTTGGTTCTTTCCCTGATGGGGTGACCCATACCTTTATTCCTGAAGGTTCTGAGCTATTTGTCATCTTGTCTAGATTGGGTTGTGTCAGTTTCCCTTTGAGTTTAATAAGAAGGCATGGAAAGTCTAGGATATGCCCTAAAGGATCTCCTGCAGTCCAAACATAGTCTTCCTTGCCTCCATAATGGACTATCAATCCAACTTCCCCTTGGTAGTCCTGATCAATCACCCCTGCTAACATGGTCACTCCCTTTTTTGCTTGCTGGTTCCATGGTACAAGGAGGCCAAAATGACCGGGGGTCGGGGTTGGGGGTGGGGGGCAGTCTCAACTTCCAGTTTAGTGGAATTGTTGCTGTGCCTCCTGGTACAACCCTTTGCCCTATTGGACCTTAGACTTCTAGACAAGCAGAGCATGAGGTTGCAGAGACAGGAAGCAGAAATTTTGTTAATGGGTTCCTGGGGATGATGGTGAGTGGTACCATCCCTGTCTACACCCCTTGATTTCTGGACCTGTGAATCCTGGCTATGGGAGAAACAGTATCGCATGTATCAGTCTCTGATTCAACGCATACACAGTCTTCTGAAGAACCTTGCCCCAACCCTGCAAGGTATGTCCACCTAGCTGACGCCGTAATTGTGTCTTCAGAAGGCCATTCCATCATTCTATCAGTCCAGCTGCTTCTGGATGATTGGGAACATGGTAAGACAAGTGAATTCCATTGGCTTGAGCCCACTGCCGCACTTCTTTAGCCCTAAAATATGGTCAGATGCAATGCTGCGCGAGATACCATGGCAACGGATGAGGCGTTCTGTAAGGCCACGAATGGTAGCTCTGGCAGAAGCATTACATTCAGGAAAGGCAAATCCATAGCCTGAGTAAGCATCTATCCTAGTAAGGACAAAACACTGTCCTTTCCATGATGGAAGTGGCCCAATATAAAAGGGACACACTGGGAACAACTGGGGGTCAATATATCAAAAAAAGGGCAAAAAATGAAAGTAAACAAAACAAAAACAGTAACATCCATGGCTCTCTGCCCAGACTTCTATCCCAAAACTAATTTATGAAGGTGACACATTGAAACGGCATGACACTACCAATAGCAAAGGCTCGTTTAGCTTTATATTTAGCTTAAGAAGCAATTAAAGACAAACAGCAAAAGAACACTCAGATTGTACATGATGAACAAATTACAAGATGTTCAACACATTTGTTTAGCAGACAGTAGAATAATCCACCTGCAAATTTTGGAATGTTCCTCAAACTTGGGTTGAAATTTTGTAAAGCTGAAGCAATCAGTTAATTTGGTCAATTCAGCAGGGGGAAAAAACACAGTTATTTGGCAATATGTCAAAATGTGTTCTGAGGGGGAAAAGAATACATACTCTCAAACTGATGATTTGGCTGAAATTTTCACTTTTAATTGGCGCTTCTGTTCTGAAACAGGCTATTTATTTTTTATTTTTAGCATTCCTTACCTTCTCTCATGTTTATAGCCCCATCTTCTGCATCGCAAAGATTTTAACTACTAGAAACTAACTGTATTTTTATCAGCACGCTTATGTATTTTTTACCTTATGTGTAAGTGTGCAATGAACAGTCCTTTAATTGAGGACAAAATTAACTGTGAATATTTGCTGTGTTTGATATTTACTGAAATGGAAAAGGAGAAAAGTTGTGGAATCAACATAAAATTTTTTGAGTCTAGTTTTTGTTTCATCTCAACTTTCATACTACTTTCTCAACATTTGTAGAAAAGTATAGGAGGCAATATTTTGAGGGAACTTTCTGTGTCAAAAACTGTATCACATAATTATAGAATTATAAATATGATCATAAATATATATTTGAGTGCTTTCTGATGCAGGGTGAATGAAAACCTTCTCCTCTACTCCTCAGTCTTGTCTTATATGATGTAATGACCTAAAACTATGTAATACCTTGGGCTTATCCGTGGCATTTGCTGAAAGGTACTTGGTACAATGAAGTGATGTTGTCAAGAAAATAAAAGTAAACAAGCTCTGTTGTTTTCACTCTCCTTTTTTTTTTTATTTTCCTAGTTGGAATTCAAACTTGAGACCTGGAACATTTTAGGGAAGTGTTCCACCTCCAGGCTACATCCCCAACTTGCCTTCAATATTACTTTAGTCCTGATAGTATGAATTATCCTACAGACAACCTATCTTTCCCTTTTATCTATTCAACGTTTCTTTTCTATCACACACTTCAATGAAAATTCCTAGAACATGGAAATCTTAACCCGCTTCAAGGATACAGCCTCTGGATTTGACCTCACATCTGGATCCTTGCAACTTTATCCATAAGAGGCACCTTTATGTTGAAGTTATTTTACAGGTTAAGAAAACTCTGTTACTATGCTTTACTAAATTCTCCCTACAAAAAGTAGAAAGTTACGACAATGTTGTAGAGGGAACAAGCATGAGGACAGTATCCCCAATCAGCTGACCTTGAAGGACCGAACTGATTACTCTCATCCTGCCGTGCTGGGAGTTTGTTAGATCAGTGTTGACATGACATTGTCTTAATACACAGTAGTGAGATAAAACCATTCGGTTGTGTCTCATAGCTTTTTTTTTTTCACACTCCATTCGACTCTGTCTGCCTCACAGCAGCTGACACAACGTCCGCTCTATTCCACACAGGTCAGGCTAGCAGATGTGGGGTGCCTCAGAGCTGATGGAATGGTAGCAACACCTTCTGGGCAATGACCTTGTCATGTGACATACAGAAAGGCACTGTGATGCCGGGAAGCAGCATCAGCTGGCCGACTGAGCTCACAGCCACACAGAGTGGCTCCATTCATTTTGACAAAAGAATTGAGATGACTTGCAGACGAAGAGAAACCTAGCTCTAATCCAAAGGACAGTCTCTGTACACATTCTATAAAAGGACATATTCTGCACTTGTTTATGCACTCACAAAAAATACAGCTGTTTGCTCACTTTTGTATTTGAATGTAAAAGATCATATGTGACTGCTTGTGCTTTTTAATATTCTCATTTTTGAAGCACTAGAATATAGGTTATATAAGGTTTAAGATTTTGTGACTTATGAACTATACATTCAAAATTTTAAATCACTATAATGTATAATAAATCAAATTAGAAAAAATTACTTTTTTGGATCTTTAAAAGGAGGACAGAGAGAGGTTGGTCAACAAGTACGATCTTATTTGATAAGGGAAAGAAGGTCTGGCATTCTATGATACAACAGGGTGAATACAATTAACAACAGTGCATTGTGTATCTCAAGGTGACTAGAAGAGAGAAATTTAAACAAACTCCCCATAAAAAATTAAGCCGATGGGTATGCTAATCACCTTGAGTTGATCACTACCCATAAATCAAAACATCATCTTGTACCCCGTAAACATGCACAAATGCTGTGTGTCAAGAAAACAGATAAAACAAAAATAAATGGTTAAAAAGAGATACAAAGAATGCTTCAAATTTACTCTTTGCTCTAGCTCTGAATCTTTGGGGGCCCTGAAATACAGATGTTCGAACATGGATCTGGAGTTAGGCTATGAAGTCATGAGCACTCCTCATCATAATTAGGACTAGGGTCTTCATTGGGGAATCTCCAGAGAGCTGTGACTCCTCCTTTTCCTAAACAAGAACACAGCTATAAACAAGAAATCAGGCCCCCACTAGAAACTAAATTTGCCAGTTGCCTCTACCTTGGAATTCTCAGCCTCCCGAATTGTGAGAAGAAAAAACAAAATCTACCACTTACTGACTACTTAGGTTATGGTATTTTGTGGTAGCAATCTGACCAGACAAAGTCACAACCATACTTCTTCATTAGGGAATTTCAAGAAATAATTACAATAAAATAAGAGGCAAATAATTGTTTCTTATACATAAGACTAGATATGAACTGAATGATGTAAAGATCACAAGAACCCTGTGCAGTGGCTCTTCTTTTCCATGTTTTTCTTTGCAATGGTGTGCAATTTTCTTCATTGTATAGAATGTAACAGTTTTTTTTTTCTGTGAAAGGATTTCCTATCTTTCTTCCCTCCCCATTTTTCTTCCTTTTCCTTTATTTGCTATTCTTTATTTTATAATATTTTTGATGACCTTACATATTATTTCAGATTAAGAATAAAGTGGCTTAATTTTTATTGCCTGGAAGAAGTATCAAACAAAGAAAAAAAGCTGTTCTGTACATCCTGCGTTTAAACACTTAGACTTAAGCTAAAACGCTAGCTTCCATGATAAGAACTACCGAATCTAAAGTAATAAATCATATTTTTTTAGTTAAAAAAGTGTTTGCCCAGTTAAATGGTAAGTTAATGCCCCATCTGGACTTTAACTCATTATCCTGTACACTGCCTTTCTAACTGACATTTTCTCACTGATAATTGTTGTTAAATTTTATTATGGTAAAAAATAATTCACATGACACAAAATTTAACATTTTCTGTAGATGTATGAATGCCAAACTTTGCAACACATTAGAACCATCGGGTCTGGGGAATCCGTAAGCATCTATGCCCACCCCTATTTCAGAGGTTCACTCCTTTTCTCTCTGACTACTGGCTCTCTTTCTACCCGGTCATTGTGGTTCTGGCCATTTTATCTCACTGATAATTGTTTACATGCCTCAGCTTAGCCATCTTTCACATACAAAGTACATTCTTTTAAACAAATACTTTTCTCCTATCTCTTAAACACCATCATTTGGGCAGTGTATTATCTAAGTTGCCAATATGTGTTAATTTCAAAATTTTTCTAACTTTTATTTAAAGTACATGCATTTAGAACTTTGATGTTGAATATTCCACGGATCCACAGAAAGTGGAAAAAGTGAAACAGATGAATAAGGCCGGGTGCACAGTACTGTGGGTAAAAGGCCTTAATTTGGCAAAGCAACTGTAAATGAGGCCCTGAATTCAGCTGGTTCCCCATTATTTCATTCCATTAACATGGCTTTAGAGCAAACCTTCAAATCCCAATGCTTGTAAAACCTTCCACAGCCATCAGTTTTTGTCTTTAACAGAAAGTAAGTGAAGGAAAAAGTCAAAAAGAGCAAGGGATTCCTTAATCTTGCACTGCACTGATCAGAACCCTGCTCAGGGTCAATGGCTGTACAACTTAGGGCGTACCACAGTGACTCTGGGGTGCCGGTATGCTGGTCTTTGGCATCAGGGGCAACTTCAGCGAGAGGATGAAGCACACGTCCATTCGTAATGACCCCCGCACTAATGCTGGCGGCCTTCCACTGATGTAGCCTGAGAAAACACGCGATTGCTTCAGAAGTTACTGGAATATCAGAAATTATGAGGAAATATTCAGTTGCAAATTTTCTCCTCCTTTACTCCATCTGCTTCCACTTTTCCATTCTATCAGTTTAATAAAGAGCTCTGTTCACCACAGTGTCTTGGACCACTGTACTTTTCTTTATGAGAATAAGTATTTTAATTGTCTGAATGGCTAGTTTGAATCAATTTACATTACTCAGCACGTGACTTTTCTTTTCCCATATTAATCCTGCAGAAATTATGTTGAGAGTGAAAGGATTCATTCTAGAAAAAGCATCGGCTGTCAATACGTATGAGCTTACCTAAGAGAGGGAAAGAATCCCATGTTTAGCATGGATATGGTTTGAAGAATTGACTATTTTTTATCATCAGTTACCTGAATAGTTAATTCATTTGCAGGGGAGAGTTAGGACACAACATGATTAATTAGCTTAATGTATGTGTGCTAAATGCAAATACAGAGACAGCAGTGCCAAATTATGCATGCTTCACGTTCACTGGGGGTGAGCTTGAAAATACAGTCTGGAAGCACACAGATTTCTACAGAGTCCTCCCTTTATTCTCCTATCGACCACACGACATTTTATTTTTATCATTGAAACAGAAAAAGAAGCTGGAATTTTTTTTTCTGAATCTTAATGAAGCCTTCAAAAGACATTTTCTCACGGCCCACATTATAAGCATTAATATTAGAGCAACATTTACATAAAATGTATGGCACACTTAAACAAAATTAGAGAGGTGGTGTTGTAATAAGTACTCTTTTCTTATATGAAAAATACTCAAAACAACGCCAATGCTACATGCATTTAAGGGAAGAATCCACTTCTTGCAACTGAGGTGAATCCAAAGAAAAACAGCGACAGCATTGAAGCAAATAACATTCCACAGATTCTACATTTGAAATAACATAATTAAAGTAATTGGAAAGAAGTGTCCAAGTTGGAAGCATGGCAGGGACACAACACAGTGTTTTTCTAGGAACTAAGGTACATTTGGGTTGAAGGTTGATATACTTACAAAAGTATAGCCTATTAATTCTAACTCTAATGTGTTTTAAGGCCTGACTCTACTCTGGTGTGTTACACTGCAATTCTGGATTTATTACTACTACATCATTGTAATTATAGTCATTTTGTACTATTACCTTTGCTTTCAGTCGCCCCTTTTCTCTCTTCGTCTCTCGAAATCTCCCTCAGAGGCATTAAAGCAAGAGAACTAATAAAAAAATGACTGGATACTCTAACACAGATGGCCCCTGACAGGCCTGAAAGCCTGAGTCACACGTAGACCAATGAGATGTGCAGCGTTCCTGATATGAAGTGGCTATGACAATTCGTCCCGAGTTACCTTGAACTAGAAAAATTTAAATACATAGTAGTTTGTGGATGGACCTAGGGATGGGAAGCACAGCTCATTGTTTCGTGATTATTGGATGTGTGAGTCTCACTAAGAAGCAAAAAAATTCTTTCCTGATATCTAAGATACTTATCTACAGATAATTTATAAATATATATCAGTCGAGAGGTGTAGAGTCAATTGAAAAAGCTTGTGATGGCCTCTGCCAAAGATTCTTCAAGCGAAGCACAGGATCTTCCTGTAATGTCATAATTATCAGCTGGAAGCCCTCCATACAAAATGTAAAAATAACCATGTGCCATCTGGTAATTGGTTTTCCCAGCAAATACATATGCAAAAGGGAATCAAGAGCAACAACAAAATTGAAAATCCAGTGCGCAGGAATGCTGTGTGACGGCCGGAGTTTTAATAAGCCACTTGCTGTGAAATCAGTTTTACAATCCCGAAGCATGATCGTATAAAGCATTATAAGGTACATACATAACCATGAAAATGCCATTATATTTAGGAATATGAGGAAAGTGATTGAACTTAACATTTGGGTTTGTAGTACTGATAAGCAACATTTTTAGGAGATTTTTACCTGTGGTTAAATAATAGCTAGTGAAAATGGGCTCGAATCAGCATGACATTTAGCCACAGTGGAAGTGAGAATCCTCAGTTCATGGTGGGATGCTTTTCACTCATCTAGAAGGGGAAGTCCCTTCTTAATGTCACATAGGTTTTCATCACGCTACTAATGGTAATTCCAGCTTCAAAATTTACTGCTATATCACCTTGGAAGAATTATTCAATGTCTTTCTGCTTTGGTTTCTTCATCTACAATATGGAGATGTTAGGAGTGAAAACCTTTGTGTTTGTCAGCTTCCTGTCACCGTGACAACATACCATAGAAAATAACCTTAATTAGAAGAAAGATTTATTTTGGTTCCTTGTTTCAGAAGTTTCTGTCTATGTTCACTTGGCTGTTGTTTTGGGGTTTCTGATGAGGCAAAACATCCTGATTATGACCATATGTCAGGACAAAGTATTTACTTGATGGTAGAATGGTATAATCAAAGGAGAGAGAGAGAGAGAGAGAGAGAGAGAGAGAGAGAGAGAGAGAGAGAGAGAGAGAGAGAGAGAAAGCTTGAGGTCCTATACTCCCCTCCAAGAACACCTGCCCAATGGCCCTATGCCTTAACTTCCTTCCAGCAAGCCACAACTTCTAAGGTTCTTTCACGTCCCATAATGCCACAGGCTGGTGACTAAGTCTTTAGTATATGCCCTTTGGGTCTTTTAGAAATTAAACCATAAAACTCTTAATGAACTACTTGGACTTATGCATAGACTGCTAAGGAATGATGTCTAACTCATCAGGTGAACTCAAGACAAGCTCCTGCTGTCATTATCATGATCTTATAATGATGAGCTAATGGATTGCAATGGTTAAAGTACAAACAGAATGGAGTGAAAGTTACTTTTTAAAATGCTTTAGTTATTCATACTGCATTGTGCACACGCAAATCTGCACAAGAATAAGTATCTATAAACATATAAAGTTTGATTCATGAAAGGTCTACGTGCGAAGTGTCAACGTAGCATAGTTTAAATTTTATAAAAAAGCCAGAAAAAATGAGAATCATATAGCTTGCATGTAGAGCTGATACAGGTTAAGTGAGTCAATGATGTTGATTCACTGTTTTTACTACAGAGTTAATTTGAAAATTTAAAAATTACATATGTATATAATATCAAAATTATATATACATATATCTTTCTCAGTTTCTGTTATGTTGAAAAGGTTACCAAAATTATAATCATTATTCACACCACCCTAATTGCTACTTAATTGTGCTACAATGTACTTAAGCAAATTATCAATCACAATTTGGATGCCACTACTGAAGACCACTTCAGGAAAGTCAGTGGAAATGCATGCGGTATTTTCATATAGACCAGGGAAAGTGACTCACCTAGTTCTTCAGATATGTTACTGTTGCACCCATGAATCTCTATATTCTTTTGATAATTATTGTAAGATGCATGAGAAACTACACTATGACTAAATTTTTAGTAGAGTTTATTATACCTTCTACAGTTACAACATTTTTCAACTTTCCAATTTTTTTTTATTCAATAAAAACTGTTCTGAATTTGGTATTGGTTTCTTGAGAGTGGCAAAACAATTTCTGTGTGAAGGAGACTCACCCTCACCGGGACCTGTGCATTTCTCCCACTTCTCAGAGCACATTGTGTGCTGTAATGTAAGTGGAAGTGTAGAGCTATGACTATGGAGACGACTGCAGATAAAAGGAAGGGACCTGTGTCAGGGTGGGAAAGAGTCCTGCAATTATTTTATGAACCTCGCACCGCTAATCTGTCTGGCAGGAAATGATTCTGGATCATTTGTTTGGCAATAACTAAAAGCCCAATTATTGGAGAAAAAAAGGATATGATTTGCATTGTTTAGCCTTCTAAGTCTATGGGAATCTCTCACAATACAAACTCTACTCATACTCATGAATGTCTAGAATTTTTAATTCCATTTTCAACATTTTAAATTTAATTAGAAGAGAAAACAGAACAAATATGTTCAAGAGTTAAAATGCTCTCTTTCCCTTTAGAAGACAAAAAGTGTTAGCATTTTATGCTGTAACAATACAAAGATTCTAACACAGTGTGTACAACTTTATGCTATAAAAAATAATGAACCAAAAGAGAAGGTCCTCAAGAATTGTGACAATTACATAAAAATGCATTCTATATGAGATTTGAGGATGATGCAAGGATGATGCAGGATCATGTAGTGTTGATCAACAGTGATTTTATTGAAGAACTTCCCTTGAGAGCTTTCAAATATGATTGGGACATTGAAGGAACAAGGGACAGGGCAAGTGGCCAGGGTCTGAGCAGTGGCTGGCGACACACTTTCATACCCAGTAAACTTATTTTCTCAGAAGAAGAGGTCTTCTGTTGAAGAGTGTAAGAATTTGTCTTCCTAAAATTAATATTTTTCAAAAGCTGTGTCTAAACTCTAACCTGCTATTTTTGGTGTGAGCAAACCATTCAGGCAGCACAATGATTTCAGCAGGAAAGTTGTATTTCCTTCTATGCGTGTTCTCTTGGCATATCTTCTCTCAACATGGAAATTATTACACAAACCATGATATTTAAAACAGAAGAATAATGTATATGTATTGAATGATTGCTCTATTCGTCATATTATGGCTAGGTTACCACAATCTCTTATTCTTATTGCTTAAAGTGAAAGAGGAAATGCCTTTTATGTAACTGTTCTGTAAATCGTCACTCTGCTGAGGTATTGTATATACCTACTGAGGTGAACAAAATATCAATTTTTAAAAATAATTTTAAGCAAATACACTGCTCTATAATAAAGAAAACAGATTTCCATGCATCTTCAACCTACTTATTATTTACTACATACTGGTAAATGGGTTGGAATACTAAACTATGTAAATTGAATACAAGAACGGAATAGAAAACTCAAAAGCATACATAATTATGATTTTAAATTAATCAGAAGCAGGATACATGAGAAAGGGAGTTTGTGGGTTTGTTTAAAAACTGGTATTTCCATTTCAACTGACCTAAATAAAGCTGTAGATAAGAGTATTGAGTAGAATTGTACGCAACATGATTATTGCTTCTCATTTCACGAAGAACAAAACACAAAGAAATGAACAGGAAGAGTTGTTGTATGAAAATAAAAGAATTTTGTAACCCTTTTAAGTATACCATAAATAAGGCTGCGCATAGATACAAATTTTCTTGAAAAGGCTATTTAGAGACTCTGACTGGTGTGTATAGTCAAGTGAATTTTACTCTTTAGGAGATTCAATGGGAAAGGGCACCATTTCTTAATATTTCTCTCAGATTCTAATCCAACTAAGCATCAGAAGATGTTGCCTTTACATTTCCTGAAATGTGCCACAGATTGATGTACCAATGACCATTTCTTTCTATTTAAACAACAGATGGAATGTTGGGATTGAAACCAGACTATGGCATTCTGTTTTGATATGACAGCGCCTAGTATTTATTTATAAAATATAAAAACAAACCACTCTGATAAGCTACTTGCAGGCACTGTCAGTATTCAATTGAATCACACCATGACGTGCTGTGGGGTGCGAGAGAGGAGCAATGCGCAGGCACAGTATTTAAGCAATCAAAATAAGGCAAAATTACTGTTGCTCAGTCTACCAATTTAAACACATAAGGAAGCATATATTTGGCTGAATACATTATTTTTCTAGTAGTAGCATCATGTAACTAGAAAATATTCTTTTGTTAAAAAAGTCAGCAAAAGTGCATTTCTGATTCAATAAGTTGTAGAATTTCAACAAGATTTATTTTTTTATTAATATGCAAAACTGATCATAGTACCTAGGCATGCAATTAAACACTTTGAGAAATACACTAATGAAAACCTGCATTTCATTTTCTATCAGATTCAAGAACTTAGAAATACAAGAGTAACTCTTAACTTTAGACTTTATTAAAAGTTTCCTAATATTTCTTTTATAATGATCATGTGTCTTCATAAATTATGACATGACTTTAGGGAGTTTAAAAAGTTAACATAGATGCGAAAGAATATACAAGTGTAAAGTTCTCAGAAGATAACATGTAAGAAAAAGTTAAGTCAAAATAAGTGTCTATTCAACATGTCATGGGAGGAAAGTTGTGTATTTGCCTAGCTTATTTTCAAACCAACTTTAAGGACATAGGTTTATTTTTAGGCATTTTAATCCTAGACTGTGGGTTTACTTGTCTTTCAATTGCTCTACATACACAACTAAGTAATCTAAGAATTTCCTTTGGTTTATAACACAATTAATACTCTTTAAATCCAGACTTCATTTCCAGATAGAAATATAAATATCCTAATCTCTTTTTTTCACTCGGTCTCTCAAAACTAAGGCCATCCAACAACATAAGGAACAGCTACAGAACAAAATGGGGCGATAGAGGGAGTGGAGGGGGAGAGGAAGTTGTGGGAGAACCCAGCAAGGGGAGCAGAAGGGACTAGAATTGTGTTGCCATACATATGTGCACAAAATACTCAGGTTCAATGTAACTATTACATGTCCTATATATATTTATATAACTAAAATGGGAAGAATGAATAAGTAAACAATGATTGTAAGCATAATGTATAATAACTGACACCAAATCAGTTTGTTAGGGGATAAAAAAGAATAGCTCAGTTACAAAAATATGTTAACATGTATTTACCATGTATTAGCCACAGCTGATATTAAGACTAATTTGTCATATTTATTTCTCTATCAAAACTTCAATAAGGAAAATTGTGAGCCCATCCAAGTTGGAGTTCCTAAGAAAACTGTCCACAATCACATAGCTAAGAAGTGAGCCACAACTTAATTCCAATTTATTTTTAGACTTCAGATACTGTGCTCTTAATTATTTCAAAATATTTATAATCTCTCTTCCATTTACACAGAAACATTCAGGCATATACATACCAATATCATTCAATTTATGTATGTGAACAAAAATATATGAAAGACAGACTTTGCCTTATATATAAATTGTATCCTAGGAGTTCATCATAAAATTAAATGATTTGATATTTTGGATCTAATCTTTTCATTGTGACAAGTGGAATGGATTTCCATGCAAATAACAAATGCTTATTTAATATGAGTCCTATCTAGAAAAGGATATCTTCATATTATGCTGTTGGCATTACAGATCTCACTTACCGTGCACTCTCACGTTACTGAGAATAAGAGCTTAAGAATGCAAATGTCCCCAGTCAACTTTAATAAAACTGACAATCCCCCTTATCTTTTATTACATTTTTATTTTCTTCACTGAGCGGAAAACCTTGGTAGAGATTCCTTCAGCGGTTGCCACGGATGATGGTTTAGGGGAAAGGCTATGTTGGGGTCTGACTCAAAGAAATATCAGAAAGGAAGAGAGGATTAGAAATCAGTTAGTCATCTATATCTCTGAATCAGCCAGACAAATGTGAGATTTTTGGCAAGTATGTTTTTTTATTTATAAATTTACTTACACTTTTGAATTGTTAAAAACTGTGCATATTTTGGGGTATAGAAAACAGTACTGCCCGTGTAAGATGTAGTAACTATCAAGTCAGAGTAATTGGCTTTATTTCTTTGTGTTGGAATTCATAAAATTCCTTTTAGTTCTTTGTAAAATATTTAATAATTTATTATAGACCATGTTTTACATAAATGTAGTTTACAGATGAGTAAACACTTATTTAGCTGCCATGTGACATGCTAGTTAATATTCAGATAATTTGAGGTAATGTTTGATGAATTCAATATTCAATATTCTTTGAGTATTTTGCAATGTTTAAACTGTAAAGCTAAAAACCTTCAACTAGCCTGTAAGAGAGGTACGCTGAAGAGGACACATGAAAAGACTACTTGCCTTCCTGTCAAAATGGAATTGTATATCAGGTCGGCAGGGATCTAGATAAAAACAATATTTTCATAATTATGTCCCAAATAGTGCTGCTAAATATTACAATATTATTAATTTTATATAAGGAATAAAATAAGGTAATGAAAGAATAAGAGGCTTAGAAAGTAAGAAAACCAATATTTAAGAGCAAGTTTGCACAAATGTCGAAGGAGACCTACCACATTAAAACATACTCATAGTCCATCAAAGACGCAAATTTGATGTGTATTCTGCATTTCTATATCCTATATCTAGAATTATCAGTTGTCTTTGAAAGTGATGAAAATATGGCTAATATTATTTTATGCTTTTTATAAAATGTATCCAGAACAATACATAGTGATGCCGTTAAATGTTCTAGATAGTCCTTTTAGGTGAGTCTCACATTTTTTTCTAAAGATGGAGGAAAATGGCTAGTAGTGATAATCTGATTTTTGTAATTAGCTACTGAATATTGCCATTAATATTTTTGATTTTCTTAACAAATAACTGTTTTATTTCCTTTTCTTTAGACGTTCACATTGATTTTCATTTTTGAGATATAAAAAAAAGTCTGACTTTTTTCCAACTTACTTGCATGCAGGAGGGTACGATTTTTTAAATTTTTAAAAGAAAATTCATGTAGGTTTATTCAGATATTGAAAGCACCAACCCTCCCTCAGAACTTAATCTGCATTTAAACTGAGAACAAGTAAATTTTTTTTTTTTTTTTGTATCACCCAATAATGGGAACAAGTGGAACCTTTGCTTACTAAGATTTGTTCCTTTTGGGTCTCAAGGAAGACACTTTTTCTTGATCTGTAGTAGGAACATATGGTGAACCTTCTGGTTTATTTTTGTTATCCCCTGGACAGCTTTTCACTCTCATGTTCACATAACAGATGACATATAGAATTTGTCCATCTGGGGGCAGAATCCTGCCTTCTGCCCCAAACCACTCATTGCATCCAGTCTCCCAACTTAACCCCAACACTTCCAGAAATCAAGGCCAATTCTGCCAAGAGGATCATCTTAAATATGCAACTTATGGCATGAAATTTTTAATTAATTCAGAAAGCTCGATATATTATTACAGTTTCCTCAGGGATACTATAACAAAATATCACAAACGGATGGCTTAACAACAAGAATTCACTTTCTTAATGTTCTGGAAGCTGGAAGTTTGAGACCAAGATGTCAACAGGGTTGATTTTATGTGCGGATCATGAGGATCTATTCTGTCTCTCTTGCATATTCATAGATGGCCATCATCTTCCTGTGTCTTCATGCCTTCCCTAGTACATAGCTGTGCCCAACTTACTCTTTTTGTGCGAACACTGATAACATTTGACTGCAGCCCATCCCAATATATTCATTTAACTTCAGTTACCTTTCTAAAGACTCTTAAATCTAAATATGGTCACATCCTGAGATCCTGAGGATTAGAATTTCAGCATACAAATTTTTATGTCATTCCTATATACCTGATAATATCTAAACACTTATAAAATTGATCTACAAAAATACATAAATTTGCTTCAGAGCAAGAGAAAGAGAAGGTATGAAGTCATACACTATATAATTAAAGTAAAAGACCGAATAGCCCAAATAAACTAGGCTGTGGAGAGAACCACCCTGCTGTGTTGGTGACAGAAATGTCAAAAATGTAATTACTGATTTACGTCTTTTGTGGACAATTCTTCCTGTGAAAACTGATCTGTCTCAGATATTTGTGCTATGAGCAATCGTTGCTCTTTTCTCCTATTTATACTGTAGAGCTGCTTCTGTCTCCTCCTAAATTTTGAGAATTTAGGAATACTGAATTGCTACAAGTTAAGTTTATTAGAAATACTTCAGCATTTATGAAATAACTCAAGTTCTGTACTAAGAATCAAGAGGACACTCAATGTATATTGATTAATGTTAATACGTATTCAATATTGTCATTCTTGAGCCAGCTAAAATGAAACTTAATTTACTGAATAAATCATAGTATGTAGTACCACATTTAACGATGTGTAAAATCTAGCTGCTCCTCCCACTTTGGTCAGTGTATTAATTTCTATGAGAATGATCTTTGACCTTTATCTAATAGTTCTTTCATTACAAAATTTACAGTTTACCTTTATTGGCTCTGAAAGAGAAAACCAAGTATTCAACTAAAACTGTAAGGGCCTTATTTTTAGGGGCTGGAGACTCTTTCCTGTTGTTTCTGCATCTGTAACAACCCGAAGGGAAGTCGACGTTAGAGTAGGTGCAGACAAGGATAAAGGAACACACTAGAAGAAAGTTTCCTGCAATTTACATTTTTTCCAGGTATACCACATGTAGGTACACATATGCAATGATGCACAAATAGGTTAGAAAACCGCTTTTGCTGAAAGGGTACTGGAAAACATGAAAAGATTTTTAATTAAGGCTTTGTGAACTACAAAATACCGAATTAAGAAATGTATACAAAGCAGCCTGCTATAGAAACAAACAAATAAATATGTACTGTGACTCTGAGTCTTTAAAACAAAATGTGGGAGCATTACTATATGTATGGTCTAGGAAACATAGTTTTATTTATTTAAAACTTCACTCAAAATATAAAGTCAATGTTGATAGTTTTAGACTTACATGAAAACTTGCATCATCTTTCTTAAAATATACCCTTTATTTCCGATGGCACCTGAGTTTTCAAATGTATAATTAAAAAGATTAATTTTAACAATGCAGAATAGTGATTTACAGTAGCATCTCACACAACCTCACTAGCATTTATTTCTACTCTAATTCTAGCTGCCATCCTCACTGGGGTAAGATGGTATCTTAGTGATGTTTTGATTTGCATTTCTCTAGTGGCTAAGGATGTTGAACATCTTTTCATGTATTTATTGGCAATTTGAACTTCTTCATCTGAGAACTGTCTATTCAATTCAGTTGCCCATGTTGTAAATGGGTCTTTGATTTTGAAGACTTTATTTTTCTCTTATATTGTAGCTATTAGCCTTCTGTCTGAGGTATAGGAGGCGATACATTTTTCCTCATTCTGTGGATTCTCTCTTCACTCTGTTAATAGTTGTGTGTGTGTGTGTGTGTGTGTGTGTGTGTGTGTAGAATCGTTTTAGTTTGACATAATCCCCCCCCCCCCCTTTTTTTTTGTTCTGGGTACTATTTCTTTTATTTCTGGCACTTACTAAGAAATCCCTTGCCCGTGTCTATGTCTTCTAGATTTTTTGCTTATTTTGTCCCTAGAAGGTTCTGGGTTTCTGTTTTACTATCTAGGTCTTTGATTCACTTTGATTTTATTTTGGTACAAACATTAAGGAAAGAAGTGTGGAGGTACCTTAAAGGCTGAAAATAAATATTTCACTTGGTCCAGCAATACCTCCTCTGTATATCTTTCCAAAAGAGCTAAAAATGACAGATGACAGATATACACGTATACCCATGTTTATAGCAGTATATTAACAACAGTTAAATTGTAGAAGATGTTGGCATATACATCCACAGACCAATGGATAGAACAATTGCAGTATGTGGATGAAAACAGATGAATCTGAGGCTTTTGTAGGTAAATAAATGCATCTTGAGACCACCATCCTTACTGAAGTGAGTCAAACTCAGAAGGTTAAGTATCGCATGGTTGCTTTAATATGAGAAATCCCCAATACAGGCATTTTATAGAACCAAATGGGTGTGATAGTGGGAATCAAGGGGGGCAGAGGGAGTGTGTAGAACAAAGGGGGAAGGGAAGGGATTGTAATGTTGACACGATAAATATGTGTACAAAATACTCAGGCTCAATGTAACCATTATGTATTACACACACACACACACACACACACACACACACACACACACAAACACACACACACAAACACACATGCACACACACAATATTTGTATATAGTGGTAAAAAGAATAAAACAGTGGTTGTAAGCTTTTGATTTTTTAATAGATTAGGACTATTTTAGGGTTTTATGAAGTTAAAATAGCTTTTACTCTCTATATATATGCATATAGGAAGCATATAAAAAGAGAGAAAATATAAATACATTTCATTAGTCAAAGATAACAATTTTGACATATTTTTTCACTTCTGAATACTATAATTTTAGTGATAATATTACCTAAATATTTGGTGCATCTGTTGCTATTCGTAGCAAATGGAAAAATAAAAGGAGCTGGAACTATAAATACACAGCTGCTATTAGCAAATTAATTAATGTCTAGTGTCCTATTTGTTGTTTCATCTTGAAGAGTAATTATTGGGTTAGCTAAGAATCTGGCCTTTGATGAGAAATTTATTAGATAAAATATTGAGAGCGTTGCTATGTTTACTTGCAGAATTACACTGGCTCGCAGAATTTAAATGGAGAATCGTTATCAGTAGGTAGAAGTAATTAGAAGGCCCAGAGAAAGCTGTAGTTTAAGTAACAATAATCAATGCAGAGGTAATCACTACACTATTAATTTTAAGAGACAGACTTATGTTCTTCTTTCTAAGTTAAAATAGGTGAACTGGGAGTGAGATACTGGTTAAGGAAAATGAAAAATACAGGAAAAAGGAAACGTGATAACGTGGCATCCAATTATCAAGTGTTCAGAGTAAGGGCAGCATCAACAAATGGAGATGAAGTTCAAGACCACGGCAGATCAGCGTCCTCATCTGAAACCACCACAGTGATTTAGGTCATTGTACTAGTCAAGCTTCTCCAGCAAAACAAAACCAATAGAATGTATATACGATTATAAGAGACTTATTAGATTGGCTTATACAGTCAAATACTGGATATTCTCAAAATAGTCATCCATGGGCTGGAAAACTGGAGTGAATGGTAGCTGTTTAGTATAATAAACTCTGGAAGTCTCACAACAAGGACTGATGGTGCAACCCTTATGTGGCTGAGCTCTTGGAACCGCCCTGGTAAAACACTGGAGCAAGTCCATGGTCAAAGGCTGAAGAGTCTACAGTAAAGTGTCCATAGCAGATGTTACCAGCAGAAAACACGGTGCTTTACCAATTTTCAAGGGTTCTCAGTTCAGTCAAGATGACAGCTGAGACTGACTCTCACACACCATAATAGGGCTTGGAGGGCCTTGTAGACAGGGTTACTCCTTGTACCTTGCCCCACTCCATGGGACTAGCTCACGCTTCTGCAGAGCGCTTAGGCAACGCATGTCTTAGGAAGCTCTTAGTTTTATAATAGCTTTACGCTAAGCAGAAGAGACTGTTGGATGCATTTCAGGGACCTGCCTCCGTGTGAATTTCAACATAGCAAATAGACCTATTTTCAGAGTATAGTTTCCTTGTTCCCTTTTCATCTTCTTTTAATCCTACCCTTCTTCACTGATCGCTGCATAGCAAAAGCTAATATAAATACTTTCAGGCTAATTTTAATAAAATATATTACTATATTACCATGAAGTAGAGATGACACAAGTTTGAGTTAAAAGTATGTAAGATACAACAAACTAAAAAAATAAAAATTAGAAATAAGCGTCCAGGGAGGACACAATGGAACTTGATTCTGATTTGAAGAGAATATCTGCGTGTCAGGGGTGTTACAAGAAGTTTAGGTTACTTCATTTTAAGTTCTTTTCCTTGAAATCCTATTTATTTTTAAAAGATTCAATTCTAAGGATAAGTTTGGAGATAGAAAGTAGAACAGTTTATAGTCTTTCTCTAAACATGCAGGATATTATGCAAGTAAATAAACTGGGAACGCATCTCTTTGTCAGGATCTGCGCTTTAACCACATGTGTCTAGGATGATATTTTAAATTTAGCTCAATTTAAGAAAACTAAAATTAAACCTTAATATACTGTACTGACTAGTGGCTAGCATTGCATTGCCTAGTTCAAGGGTTAGTAGGTCATTTATAGTAATATTACAAAGAAATTGATATTGCTACAAAATTAAATGGATTCTTTGGATATTTATGTGATCAGATTATTATAATAGTTTTATTATTTTTTCTCCATTTTGATAATCATAAACTTCAGTATAAGCCTAATTTTCCCCAATATGTTAGCCTTTAGTTTAGCTGATCTACAGTTCATAGGTATTTATGAGAAAGAAGCTTAGGTAAAACTTGTCTATGCTTATGTTTATTAATTTTGAGTTGATTTTTTCTACTCTAAGCATTTGAATATATGTTAGGAAACCCTAATTTCCCCATAATCTTCTATTAAATCTTATCATAAAAGAGTTGACTTAATATTTTTATATTTGTTCGGTTTTTTAAATTTGCAGTTTTTATTGTTTTCCTTTGACCTTGATTTGTATTTTATAAATACATAAATGGATTGTATATTCTAAGCTCTTTAATTTTTTACAAATTTCACTACCTGACTAATATCTGCCCTCCGAAATTTTTCAAGAAAAGCTTTGAGCCCTGGCATTGGCTCATTTTAGATGCATTTGAATAAAATATTTATTAATGAGTGCAATAATCATATATTAAAATATGCTGTACAATTTGTACCTGAAATAATATAATCTGTTTTTGTGTTTCCTGATCTGTGGTTTATTGAAGTATTTAAAGTTTTCACGAGGATCACAATTTTGTCCAAGTGACTTTTAGTATTGATAAATTTTTATTATATATTTTGAAGCTGTGTTATTAGATAATTCCAAGTTCACAACTGCCATAATATGTTGATGGATTTTCACCTTTATCTTTATTCAGTTTTTCTTTTTATCTCTTTTGTTGTTGGTTTTGTCATCAGCTGTGTCCAATCTGCCTCATATTTTTTCTTTGCCCTCGTGTTTTTGAGTGAAGGGGACTTGTCTTGGGCCATGTGCAAAGTGAACTATATATCAGTGATATTCTTAATGAATAGAAGTACTAAAACTTTGTTTGAGATTTTTTTATTGAAAGATTAAAAATTAAGGTCAAAAAATGGTTGGATATGCCTGCATTGTATTTCTAATTATATTAATGTGACTATAGTAGTTCTCAATGGATTGTGTTTCCTGTATCCTCCATAGTTTGAATTTAATTATTTCTTTCTTTTTCATAAGATCCGTTGCTAACAATTAAACAGAGCACCTTTTAGGTCTCAGTCTGAAATCTGTTCTTCCTCCCTCCCACCAGAGTTTCATCTTTTTGCATTTCTTGTGGATTGAGCCCGTATTATTTTATTCTTTCAACTAATCAGATTTGTGTGCTTTGTCATTTCACTTTCTTCCTTGACTTCATTTTTACATTTTTCTCATTCTATTTCTTGCTACTAGCTTGAAGATAGATATTTACATTTTCTCATTTCTCTTTTACATTTAAAATTAGCAGAATCTAAAATTAAGCAATATCTTTTCTCTTGAATTCAACAATCTTAGAATACTTGAATGCCATCATCTCATCTCAGCCTATTATTATTACGTGACATTATTCTAGTATATTTAAAGTAAATGATAATTCTAAACTTAATACCTAACGTATGTCAAATGTAGTTATTGTTTTCATTACAGTCAAATTTTGCTTAGATTTGACACATATCAAATACTTTTCTATTGATTTTCTGTCAGGTATAGTATGAGAGGATGAAGTATATTCTTTTAGACTTTATTCATTCATTATTATAAGATATTTTTATAGTATAGAATTCTATTTCCTCTCAGAACATTGAGCTATTCCTACTTCTGTTGATTACAACTGTTATTACTGAGCTATCTCTCATCTGTAAAATTGTTATTATTCATAGTTGATTAACCATTTTTCCTTGGATGGTGTGAAGAAATTTTTGATTTTGTGACATCTACTATGTACCTTACTATAAAATCTTAGATTTATATCTAGAGATAGGTTTCTTTGAGTAATTCTGAAAATATTCTTAGACACACTTTTCTCTTCTAATAAGGCTCTTCCTCACTCTTCTCTCTTTGTCCCTCCACGTGGAAATTCACTTTGGTGTAGAGTATTTCTCCTTTCATCCTCATCTCCCAACCTTGCTATTCTATTTCTCTGTGGCTTTTCATGTTATATGTAAAGTAGTTTAACTCATTCTTCCAGTTAACTAATTCTTTCTTCAGCTGTGTCCAATCTATTGAATGCAGAAGTCAATAATATTTCTTTAAAAGTCAATGTTATAAATGTTTCAGACCTCGGGGGTTCATTAGCTCTGTCACAACCACTCCATTGTTACTGTAGGAAAGTAGTATTAGATGGTACTTAAGAAAAAGGGCTGGGCTGTGTTCAATAACATTGATCTGCAAAAATAGACAGCTGGACCGTGATTCAAGATTTGCTGACCTCTACATTAATATATCAATTGAGATTTTAGAAATTGTTTTGGGGGAGTGTCATTAGCTCCATTTTAAAGCACAATTTTATATTGACAATAGTATTTTGTGCCTTATCTGTGTTTTCAGCTCTCTCTTTTATATTTTAAACATATTGAATATAATTATTTCGCATTCTGTTTTTCATCATCTCTAATACCTGAATACTTTTTTTCCAGGATGATTTTCTAGTACTTACTATTTCTTATGGCTTATGGTTGTATACTTTTTATTCCTTTATAGTGTCCTCAATTTTCTTGAACCGAGATTTAATGGGACCTGATTATAAGGTGATAGTACTTCAGAGAAGATTTATCTTTTCTTTCACAAATTTCTTGAAAGACTAACAGTCAGAAAACATTTAAAATTTTTCCTTAAGGGTTCATTTTACCACACAAACATAGTGCTATTTCAAATTTGATAATATATTATTTATGGTTTCCAACAGTAAGAAATACATCTTTCCTACCTTTACAACAAGCCTTCTGTGGTGGCACTACACGTGTTCCATGTGTAGTTCCTCATGCAGGAAATAAGATTGACTAAAGGCCTCCATGCTACCTTGAATTCATAACTGCACTTATGTCCTGGACATGTGTCACACAGGTTTCTCCCCGTAAGTTTTTGAGCTCCGTGGGAATAATGATGGCAACCTATTTAGGCAAGCTATGAAACGCCCTTAATTAGAAACCTTAGCTCAAGGATTCTCCATTGACTTTGATGAAGCTTTCCTAAACATTGCTTCAGTGTAAAAGTCTTCCCGCCTTCCTCTCACTCCTTGTTTCTCATTTGAATGTTAGAGCTGCGGTGTTTTGAAGTTTCTTCTTGCAGCCCTTGGCTCTGGCTACTTTAAGGAGTGTTTCATCTGTTACACTTCATGCCACTATGATCTTGTGATAGCTGCTTCTCAGAGAATTCAAAGCAGGGTGCATCCATGTTTTTTTTTTTCCTTAAATAACTCATAACAATTTGGAGGTAAGAGAAAGTTCACATTCTTTGCAGTTACTCATTTGCCTAGGGACAAGACTTTGACAAAGTCTACTAATTTCCAAGAAGGTTGTTAATCTACTTCCAATTGACCAGTTTATAAGATTTATGGTTTTATACAGAACTGAGAATTTGTACTATATCTCAGACATTTGTCAATAAATAGGAATAATTGATATTTTAATATCTGCAAAGCCTATTTGATTGCCCAATAAAACATAAATTCTAACAGTTCTTTTAAGCATTACAAAGTGACATATTAATACCTATTGTCATCAGTTGTATATGTGTATCTCTTTTTGTCTTTTTATTTCAACTCACTGAATACTACTATACCCTTGTCTTTCTACTTAATTTTTCTGTTTTATGATTTTCTTTTGGTACAAATTGGGAAATTTTTACAAAAACTGTCATGCAAAATATATGTTTTTATCTAGGAATATATACTGTTGAGGCTGTTTTTTGGTTGGAGACATAGTGCTAACACATGTGTAAAAGAACTCCTCTCTCATTTTTGGGTGTGTTTCTCTTAAGCAATATTTTTTATATCTTATAATTGCTTTACATTATGAATGAGATCATATTTTAAGTTTTCTATTGACTCCTGAAAGAGAATTTACTTATAATTTTGACTTACTATAATTTTGTATATTTTTCTTGGTTTTGGATTCCTTTTACTTTGTTAGTTTTTAATTTTCCCACAATTACCCTATTTCTCTTTCCATTCTTGAATATCGTTACAGTTCATAAATATCCTGGCTAAGGCATGACTTGTGTATTTATGTATTTTAGTGAACATTTTGTAACTTAATATTGTGTATATTTATTTTACAGATTCTGTTGGCAAGCTTTCTGCTTGAAATTGCCTTTATTCTAATTAACTTACCATAAGTCTATTATAAACACTTATTTATAAAATTAAATAGTACTCATATTAGATTATGTAGTTAGACTATTTGTTCAAATAGGTATAGCTTGGTTTACTTTTACTGTTGGTATTGATGGGATGTAGCAAAAGATATTAAATGTAAGAATCCTACCACTTTCCCCTGCTCTACTTTCTGTAGATCATTTCATTCGACAGTGTCTGATCTTTTGCTTTGTTAATCCTACTACACCAAGGAGAAGTAGCTGAGAGGATTAAAACAAGTTATAGTGTGAGAAAAGAAAATCAAAGGTTACTCAAATGTAGATTTTTATAAATGGACTGAGATAGAAACTAAAAAGAGTACAGAGAAATAAAATATTGAGGAAATTTTCTGTTGTTTCAAAGCTAGTGTCTTCATTGCGATCTCTTGAGGAGATACCCATTAGTAGCACATCTGTGTGATACAACAAACTTCAAGAAATTAAAAAAAAGTGCTCTGTGGGAAAAAAGATATATTTGGCTTACATTTAGTACTAACCATTATTTAGCTATTTAAGCAAAGCATTAGTAAAACTATAAAAAATATCTTAATCTTTTATTTATATGTTAGAAAATCAAATAGAATAAAGCACTGTCCATCTCGTTTCAGGGAATAGGTTAGAATAAAAATTTCAGGAGAAATATTCTTGTGATTGGTAGAAATGAAACCAATCAAAACATTTATGCACATTACTTCTCCAGCATTCTCAAAAAAGAATTAGGTACTTACATATTTCCCTGCCACTTCTGTTGGGTGAAATCACTCAGGAATACGGAAATGTATTCCATATTTTGGGAATGTAATCCATATTCCCAAATATTGGAATTTTATACCCTTTTCATTCAAATTTCCAGTTAGATCAGTTATAAACACATCTGATTTGATCTTTTTTCACCAATCCTTGATTATCAGAAAGTTGATAAGCCTTGAACTATGTGACGGTGACCTACAAACTCCAATGAGAGGTGTAGGAGAGAACACAATTGTACTTACTCATTTATTTTTATAATAATATTTTTATGAGAAATAGATAGTGCTGTATATCTACAATTTTAAAAGTATGTGTTTCATAATATTCAGTGGTGGCAGTTTTTTTCCTTATTCTTGTTTTCATTTCTTATAGCTACCTGACTCGACATGTAATATTCCTTGCCGACACTGAATATTTCTAACTCTACCAAAAAGAACCCAGTTATCTGGACAAACGTAAAAAGGTTACTTATACATTAGAGGTGTTTCTAAAATGTTTGATAACTAAAATTAATTTTCTTAAATCAATCCTTAGCAAGTAAGAATAAGCATCAACACACCCAACACAAAGGTAGCTTCAAGGGCTGACAGACAAAAATCAATTATATTTACTTCCATTTTTATGATCCCATCTAAATTACAACGCTCCGTTTCTTTTTGAACTTCGACACTAAGAAGTCAGGATCATACATTTTCATATTCCATTTGAAGGGCTCACAACTTTTAAGCAATTGAGATACCTAGATTAACAAGGTATAAATGAAGATTTTCAGATTAATCCCAGGTTTGAAAAGCCAAACTAAGCATGGATCAGTGTTTTTCACAAACCAGTGACACCTTTTTGTGATTCACTTTTCCAAACTGAGAGGGAGCAGCTATTGCAGATAATGTTTGCGCATTTAAACCCATAAGAATTATTGTGAAAGCAAGTGGAACTCATGAGAGACCAGGGGGTTGGCGTGAAAGAACCCTTGCCGAGAGAGGAATCGAGGACTGTCTTTAGGACCCATGCTACCTGAGCAAGCAGGTCACGAAAGCTTCCTCTAATGAAGATCCATCCGTTACCATGACACGCGGGCTCCAGCTGTAGATCACTTTCACGGTCTCCCAAGAAGCTGAACAGTTATCAGTAACATTCAAAAATCCACTGGAAAGTCATTCATTTCACTTTATGGTCCTAATTAGCCATTTGTATAGTTCTATAATTAAATATGTTCCTTTCTCATCAAGTTTTTCACTTTAGTAATGATACCACTGTGCCACAAACAGGCCCCATGCTGCTGGGTTTGGGACTTATTCATAGCATTTAATTGGTCACCCAGTGGTTAGCCAATAACCCCTTCTATGGGAAGTAACACTCTGAATGCTGCTAATGGGCTGGAGGCACAGTGATTGCCTCCTGGTACCCAGCAGTACTGGGAATAAAGCAATTTCCTCCACTGTGTTGTGTGCCCAATAGCTAATCCTCTCTACTCCTGCAATGCACACTATTTGGTTATAAGTATTTGTGCTGGCTTACTTACCGCTGGGTTGTTAATAGGCAGTGATTCTTCAATGCTCCTTCAGTGAAGTTACAGTCTGCTTGCTGACTGCTAATTAAAACAAGTTTGCTCTCTAAGACTGCGACTAAAAAGTGGCAAGGTCATCTTATTTAATGCAGTAACCTTTTATTTAACAGTGTTGATACACTACTCATTCGTGCACGTGTTGTAAACTGGCAAGTCTATTATTGATTGCTTCAAAAGAACCAAATTGAGCCACAGACTATTGTGCTTTCCTTTGAAGGGAAATTGTTAAAAAAAAAAAAAAATCCCCGGTTCAGGCCCCTGTTCCACAGTTAAAACACAAGGCTTCCTGCAGGTTTCTATTTGGGCTTCTGAAAAATGAAAAGAGAAAAGGGCAGCTGTAATAACCAAAACGGAGGAAGCTATTGAAGCAATACTTGGGTCCTTTCCCCATGTGTTTCATTTTAATTATAGTTTGATGTATGAAAGAACATTACTCAGGCTCCAACTTAGAAAATGACATGATCAGTAGATGGCACTTCCTAACCGCCTGCTCGGAGCCTTACAAATGGACACCTAACAAAATGTAATAACTATGGTGACCAGCCACAGGACAGGCAATCATATTTTTGCCTATGTAGTGCCCAGGTACTTTTATGTCACACCTCACAGAGATTTGGGAAGATCATCAAATTTGCTAAATTTTTGAAGTGTGCTTCTTTCTCGGTAGTCGTGGGCTTCACCTGCAGAGAAGACAGAGTAAACAGTGGAAGGAGCTCTTTAAGACCTCAGGGTACTCCTAGTGCTCCAGGAAGTTTTCAGAGAGCCAGAGAGACGAAGTGAATTATCAAGGCTGTCAAAAGTTTTCTTTTCTACCACAAAGACAAATATTACCACTTTTAAAGACTTATTCTATCTCTTGATCATAAAATATTGGACACGATTTTGAAGTTATCTGCTCTCAACCTAAAATAGAAGAGGCATTTTAAAGACAAAATATTATGACTGGAAAAAGCAACAGTGTCTCCTGGGGCAAGGTGGTGTCACAAGCTATTCATCTCCAGTGCATACAGAAAAACTGCATTTAAGAGTGTTTTGATATCAAGAATTCAAATGTCATCAGCAGTTAGTATGTCCTACATTCTGCATGTTCTAAATTGTGTTCTTATGTAGCTACAATAACATTAGATATGTGTGCATTTGTTCAACAAAGAAAAAAATTGTCTTAAACTTTGTAGTGGTAATTTAATATTATTTCCTTGTTACTCCCACAATTATAGAAAAACATCTTGTTATTCATTGAAGCACATACTAATTTTATTTTTTGAGGCAGATTCTCACACAGGGTGGTCCTGAACTTATTATGTAGCCCAGGTTAGCCCTGAGTTTAAGGTGATCTTCTTATCTCAGCTTTCTGAGTACTAGAATTACAGGCCTGTACCACCACACCCTGTTTATGTGATGCTGAGGAATCAAACCCAGGGCCTTATGTTTGCTAGGCAAGACCTTTAAATCTTATGCTATCCCTCAACCAGATAAACAGAACGACATCAATACCATTCTATGTTCACGAATTGGAAAATTTAATATGGTTAAAATGTCCATATTGCCCAAAGTGATTTACAGATTCAATGCAAACACTGTCAAAATCTTACTTCAATGTTTTTTTTTTCCTGAAGCATAAAATGCAATCCAAAAGTTTATGAAACCACGAAAGTTTTGGTTAATCAAAAAATCTTGACTGATAAAAACAAATTTAGAGTTATTACACTTCCCAACTTTGTAATGTATTACAAAGTTATAGCAATTGAAACAATATCCTATTTTTATAGACTAAATGTTTGCACCATTTCTTTTAGATCTATATGCTTGAATCCTAACTTGCAATATGACAGTATTAAAAGGTGAAGTTACTAAGAGGTTCTTAAGCCATAAAGGTAGAATTCTTTTAAATGGACTTAACAGAAATATACAATGACATCAGAAAACTCTCCAGCCATTTTTTGTCATGTGAGGACTCAACAGAAGGACAACTATCTATGATCTCAGAAAATTCCTTTACTAGGCACTGAGTCTAATGGCACCTAGATCTCGAATAGCATATTGGAGATGTTTTAGCTTCCAGAACCATGAGAACTATTTTTTTTTTCTTACAACATGTAGCCTATGGTACTTTGAATACACAAGCTGTAGTGAGTAGACTAGGAGATATTGAAAGAAAGACAGGCACCTAGACAAATAGAGCAGAGCGGCAAGTCTAGAAATAAACCCATGCACGTATTGTCAACAGTCTTCTGTTGGAGAATCAGGACTACACAGTGAGGAAAGGATAATCTCTTCAACAACTAGTATTGGAATAAATAATATCCACATGCAAAAAGAATAAAATTAGAGCCTTATTGTATACTATATGTCAGTTAACTTAAAATAGACTAAAAACTTAAATGTAATATTTGAAAGTGCAAAAATTCTACCAGAAAACATTGAAAGAAGACTTCATAACTTTGATCTTGGAAGTTATTTCTTGATATGACCCTAAAAACGTGCAGTAAAGAAAAACTAAGCGATCAGGACTATATTAAACCAAAAATCTCCTGCTCTGCAAAGTCAGTCGACAAAGTGAAAAGTCAACCTACAAAGTGAGACAAAATATTTCCTGTGAAGTTAATATAAAAAAATACACCAGGATCTTCTAAAACTCAGTAGTAAAAATGAAACACACTATGATCATAAACAGGCAAAGGACATGAATAGATATATTTCCAAAGAATACATACAAAAGCAAATCAAAATATGAAAAATGCTCAATATTACTTACCATCACAGAAATGAAAACATGAAGCATAGTGAGGTATTTCATTAAATTAAAAAATTAAAATTATGTGGTCCAACAACCTCGCTTCCAGTTACACATTTCAAAGAAATGAAATAAGGGCCTTGGAGAAGTACATGATATTTTTATGCTCATTGGAGAAATATTTATGATATCCAAAATGTAGAAATGCTTGTTGAAAGATGAGTGAATAAACATAGGGTATTACGTACAATGGAACAGAATTCAGCCATAACAAAGAAAAAGTCTATATATGTATATGACATGAATAAATCTGTGGAACCTAATTACAGATGAAGTAAACAGTGGCAGGATAAACATTGTAGATTTGACTTGTATGAGGAATCTAAGCTCATTAAAACTCTTATAAGAGGTTACCAAAATATATGGTGAATTCTTACATTATTGAAAGTTCATTTTTATAATGACACATTTGCCATTATTCTCCCTCAAGACAATACTCCTCCTGTGGAACATAGATTTAGATTTCTCATTAGTTTTGTCATTTTTTCATATTAGAGAAACCACGTGATATTTAACCTTCTGAGTCTGACTCCTTTCACGTGATGGTCTCAAGTTGTCTCTGCTTACCTACAAAAGCCTCCAATCTATCTTTTTTTATGGAAAAGTGACACTCCATTGTGTACATATGCCACATTGTTTGTATCCATTGGTCTGTGGATGGATATTTCAGCACCTTCAATAATTTACCTTTGTTAGTTGCACTGCTATAAACACGAGTGTTCATCTATTTGTTGCTTTTAACTGTTTTGATAAGATACCCATTTTAAAAACTCCTGCTAATTCTGTGATACTAGATTTTAAAAATTACCTCTGAAGTAAGTAATTTAGAAGCCATGAGTATAAATAAATCTGTGTTTGGACTGAAACAAATGAAGTCTATAGAGGAGATCACAACACAGGGAAGACTGTTTCTTTCCAAAATGTCATACGGTGAAGGATGGTGGATAATTGACAATGACGTGACTGGAGGTCTTGAGAGAAGTGAACAAGAAGGCTCAAATACCAAATAAAAATGTTTTGCATGCAAAACGATTGAGTGTTCAGCTAAGGTAAAAGTGAAATGATATAAAAATGAATATACAAAGGTGAAATGAGATGAAACTGTAGAAAATTTAATAATTTCAATTAGAAAGTATAGATATGATAAAGAGAGAAAGATGTCAGTAATAAATCCAAATATCGATAACTTCGCTGATGGTGCCTCTAGAACAACAGTAGGTAACAGATATTGATTGAAAAGGTATACACAGAGTTTTAAGAAATTTGGGTGGCTGGAGGTGTAGTGCAGTGAGTAGAGTGCTTGCCTTGGATGTGTGATGTCCGATTTAGCTTCTGTGATCTCCCAACATACTCTTTGGGCATGGGGTGCATGCCTATAATCCAGGACTCGGGGAAAGAAGGATTGCTTTGGGTTTGAGGCTAGCATGGGCTGCAGTGGTCAACCTTGTCTCAAAAACAATTAAAAAATCTTTGGAAGGACAGACTATAGGTAATAAATAATGTCAAGTAGAATGATATTAGCAATAATATATACATATATACCTACATATATGCTTATACACAATTTTACATGTCTTGAACATTTTATTTACATATATCAGTTTCTTGGATAAGTTTCCAATAAATATAAAAATAACCTATGAACTGTTTGATTTGTTATTGCTAGAAGGACAGTGTTTGGAGGAGGATACTGAACTACCACACATTCAAAGACTTCTAGGATCCCACCTGTTCTGTCTGACTTTTTTTCCTAAACCACGGGCAAGAAAGGTGAACTGATAAGTAGCATGAAACAGAGAGGGCTTGCAGTAAAGCCAGTAGGAAGGTCATTAGACATTAGAGGCTGCTGACATCATCAAACATTAGTTACATTTTTTTAAAATGTGGAATTTTGTTGCTGGAACAAATGTCCCACTGGAGGTGTAAGACGGATAGACAATAGCTGCCTTAGTTTTGGCACACCTTAGAGAAAGCACATACCACACCAAGGAAAGAGAAACGAAAAACTTTTGTACAAGTTGTTTATGATTTTTCACAAGTTGTTGGTTTCCTTGAAAAGTCCAGATATAAAGGAGAACAAAATAGCCGCATCTCCATTCTTTCTCCAGTGGTGGCAAGGGAATTAACCCTCAAAGAGTTGTAGAACTTGGCACTAGATGAATGGAACTTACATACTTTAAAAGAAATTGTTACCATATTTCACCAAGAGAACAATTCTCCCGTAAGCAATACACGATTTCACTTCAGACTCTTATGCGAACCTTAACTATGTGTAAATATTACCTTAAGTATCTGAAATAGTCTCCAAAACTAGACAAAAACAAAACAAAAGGAGATACAGATATCTAAAAGAGAAAAATAGTGAACACCTGTGAAAATATTTTGTGAAGGAAAAGTCTCCTAAATAAAATTAGAATGAAAAAGTCAATGAAAGTGAACTTATCTGGGTTTTTTGGAAAATTAGAACCACGGTCTAAGTCTCATCAAATAAATTTTTGCAGATAATAAATTCACTGATCTTAATGAACCTGATTATCTTAGAAGATAGCCCATATATTAAGCATTAGTAAGGAATATTTTGTGACTGTTCATGTACTTAATCTTTAAGATTTTTATATTAACAATGCAATGGAATGTAATGAAATCTCATATATTAACTAAAGACCGGGGTAAGTAATCCACTGAGCAGTTGATGACTGCCTATTTCTGTGCATTAGTTACTCTGTCGGATAAGGGATTTACACTGGTGAACTGAGTACACAGGACTTTTTTTACGTGGTAAGAATTTGCATCTAATTTGTTTACTGCTGTTTCTTCAATAGAACAAGATCTGATAGCTAGTAAATATTTGAAGAAATAGGTGGATAGAGCTAATAGTTTTTAAAATGGACCATTAAATAAATGTGCTAGCAAGTGTCACAGCATGGAACAAGGAATGTCTAACCCATTAGGCACCCTTGAAAATATTCAGGAACCAAAGAAACTTCCCAGACACTGGAGTTACATGTCTATGTGTGTGTGGGGAAGGTTGGGGTTGGTGGGGGAGGGGTGATGCGCGTGAGGAGAATTAGTTAGAAGAGGTGTGCAGAACATCCTGAAGAACAATTAAAATCTTTCAGGACCTGCAAGAAATGCCATATGTTTGCAAGGAGTGTGAAGGGGACAACAGCAAAAGGCTAGATTTAAATGGCAAAAGTTTCCACTATGTCATGTTAGGGAGACTTGATTTTATGCTAATAGAAGCATAAAGCCATTGAAAACTTTTAAACAGAAGAGTGACACACACATTTGTGTTTTTAAAAATACTCTCAACAGCTCATTAGAAGGACATGTTCGGATAAATATTCTGATGTATTTGGACTACAAATATCTAAACATTATGAATACATAATAATAATAATAAGGACAATAACAACAAAAACATCAACAAGGATTTAAACCATGGCCTCAAGCATGCTAGGCAAGCAATCTGTCCCTGAGCAACATGTCTGGCCCTAAAAATATTCTTTGTGATATCGATATTATTTTTTGCAGAAAAAAGTAAAGCTAAACAAAGATTAAACTTTAAAGACATAAACACATGAACTGGCAGACATCCTAAGAACAGAGGGACAGAGTTTTCCTGATATTACAAGAACTCTGCTTAATAATTGGGTAGGTAATAGGTACTTGGACTTATTGAAAAGTGGAGTCTTAGAAGTGAAATATAAAACACCAAGCCAGGGCGTTTAAATAAGTCATACCCAAAAAATACAGATTGGACAACATAAATGTCTCTTGCCAGCTTAGTGAGAGGGCAAGGAAGATTTGTCTCTGCCTGACTTGAAGTAAAAGTATATTAAGATGATCTCTAAAAGTGTCAATCTCCAGTGGTGCTCTTGGGAAAATGTATTCTGCCAGTAAGGCACAGAAAATACCAAACTGAAAGGTAACATAAAACTTGGCGTTGTGTTAGCTGAGACATCACCTCTTTTTGGAAAAGTTATTTTCACAATTGCTGTGACAGAATACCCAACATCCACAATTTAAGGCAGTAAGATTTACTTGGCTCACAATTCCAGAAAGTCTCTCTAGGTCCATTCACAGGAGGCCAGCAATGGTGGAAGCGCAGGGCAGAACGGGTCTACAGAAGACTGGTGCTCACAGCATGGTAAGCAGAAAGCTTAGTGACTAAGGAACAAGTCTTGTTTACAGAGTAAGGAGCAGGGCCAGAGCTTTTCCAGGATGAAGCTGTAACAGTGTTTCTTCCTTCCCTAGTTCAAGCTGTCAGTTAGACCACTCACAAGTCAACCGCTGATGCCCGAAAGCTTTGCTCTGGGTGTTTCCTAATCTCAATAAATTGACATAATCCCTCTAGATCGAGTCCCAAGCATCTACCCCTTCCATATAGAATCCACCTTCCAGAATCATATGGGTCCATGGGTAACACACTACGTCCAAATACATGATGCTTTCTAGATCCGAACCATAACAAAAGGCATTCCTGTAAGCTGTGGTGCCCTCAGTTTATATGTGTGTGTGAATATACATACATACATGCATACACATATACCTATAAAATCAGGCTCTGAATTAAAAGCAAATAAATTAGAGAGTACAATAATCCAGACACAGTAAGTAAAAAGAGACAATCAGAATGTGAAGATTTTAACATAATAAGACAATATGACATATGTTTAAAATACAATTATAATTTCAGCAGATAAACTCCAAAGATAAAAGATAAACTGCCAAAGACAAACTGCCAAAATCCAACTTGAAAAGTGAGCGGCATGTATGGGTAATTCAGATATAACATTTAGGATTGAAAAATATGACAGTTAAAATTAAGGAGATAATCATTGCATCACAGGGAATCTTCCATGTAGATCAAGAGAGAATGAGTGCACAGAGATATTCAGATGTGAGAAAATGACCAAGAAAGCAGCACAAAGGTAGAAAAAGTCGAAAATGGTGGAGATAAGAAATTCTCAGTTACGAAGGTCCAGTTTACATGTCATAGAAGCAGTGACTGAAAAGACAGAGAAATTTTATTTAGGGACACCGGTTAAAAATTTATCAGATATTTCTTGTTTCTCTAGGTCCCTAAGGAGCATCATTAGTGAATTGATTTGTGACTGTGCTGTTCTTTTGATGTGTGCATTTATGGCTATGAATTTTCCTCTAAGGACTGCTTTCATTGTGTCCCACAGATTTTGATACGATGTACCTGATATGAGAAACCCAGATCACAACTCTTAAGGAACTTAAAACGTGAAAGCAAGTGAAACAGGGGGGTAGGGAGGGGAGAGAGGGAGGGGTGTGTAGGGGTGGGACGAAAGGAGAGAGGGAAAGTCCTTGTCACCTTGACAAGATACATAGGTGCACAAAATTCTCCACTTCATTGTAAACCTTAAATTTTGCACTTATACATATCAATAAAATGGGGAAAAATTTTTATCAGAACCCACGAAAGGCTGAAAACTCTCTTCAAGACACACAACTAGTGCAGTGCTGATAGAAAAGGCAACAAATCGCAGATCTTTAACGACAGAAGTGAGCTCCTGATAGCTGCTCAAGGGCAAAGGCAGATTCTTAGGGCGGAAGAACAGCTGAAAATAGACCGGAAGAGGAGAAGGTGATAAAGGAGCACCTTAGTAATGCTGAGGGAAATACTAGCAAACCCAAACCGGGAGCTGGTGGGGAAGTAAGCCACCCAGAAAAGGCAAAGTGACTGTATTTCCAGCAAAGACTGAAAAAACTGTCAGAGAAGTCTTTAGGGAAACAAAAAATAAAAAACTTGCATTTTAGAAAGATGGCAGTTAAACTAAAAGTAGTTGTTATACAAGATGAAATAGGAAACTTGTGGACAAATGACACAATGTAATTATGATGCAAAAATACTATTTATTTATTTTTAAAACAGGGTCTCTCTCTGTAGTCCGGGCTGGTCCTGAACTCACTATGGAGCCCAGGCTGGCCTTGGACCCAGGGCATTCCTCCTACCTCAGCCTCCCGAGTGCTGGGGTTACAGGCGTGTGCCACCATGCTCAGCTAATGTGGTGCTGGGGAATCCAACTCGGGTACTTAGCATTTGACTTAGTGCTTGCTAAGCAAGCACTTTAACCGCTGAGCTGTTCCTCCAGCCCCTCAAAATACTATTTAATAATAATCACTTCAAAGTAGAAAAAAAGAGGAAATTTAGACAACAGTGATATGTACATTAAAGGTACCAGGAAGAAAAGAACTAAAAAAAGACCTAATGAGAAAATGTAAAATAAGATAAAATAGCAATAATTACATAATATAAAAAAACTTAAAATAACTAGGCAAAGGAAGCTTCTTCTAATTATTAAAAAATAATAAAGCAGTAACATCTAAGTAGATGATCTTATTAAGTACATATGAAAGTCAACAATGTAGATTTAAAAAGAGTGGTAAAAGAATAGTTTTTAGATGGGGGTACTTTATCTGTGATTCTTTCTTTTCTATTATTCTCATCAATTTCTAGATGAGTCCTTTTTTTTAAAATCTGGAACCACTGAGTTTTTCATTTTCTCCCAATTGTGTAGGTTTGGGAGGACCATTTACAGGCACAGCAAGTAGCAAATCTTTTCTTTTTATTTTCCTCAGGATCTTGACCCTGTACGACACCTCCAGCCCTTATTTCATCTTTTATTTTGTGACAGTGTTTGCTAAGTTGGCCAGACTAAGCTTAAACTTGGAATCCTCTTGCCTCAGCCTCCCAGAACTTTAGGATTACAAGCATTCATCAACATATCCAACTGCATGTTGCAAATTCTACCTGTTCTGTCCTTCAAGGGTATTGCTTTAAATTCTGATGTATACCAGTTAAATGCTGGTGAGAATGGAATTTATAGCCACACTTAGACAAATAAAGTGTTTTCTCAGAGAAAACAAACATATTTTAGTTTTTATCCAATGTACTAGAAATCTCTTAAGAACAAACTCTACACCAGTTTCTGTCTACTTTTAGTGTTTTCCATGGTCTTCAGGTAGTTGCTTTCAGTATTTTTGTTCAGGCTTATAATTGTTTTCCACAGGAGGAATCGCAGCCCGACTTTGTTTCTACATTTCTGAAATTTTAAGGATACAATTAATGCATACTAATTTTGTGGTAACATGAAAGGTGGTCTCAAATTTTTAATATATTTCATATGTATGTATATACATATAATATTGACACAAACAGTTTATGAGTTCTTAGCAAACAAAATTTTCATATAAAGCTACGAATAATTTATAATTTGATTATGTAGTATAAGTACATGTAGACGACTCATATTTCTTGTGAAGTTTATAGTTATTGTCTGTAATAATACCAAATGAAAAAATAGCCACAAAAATTTATGCAAAATTATAAATTTTGCTATTATAGTTGTACTTTTTAAAAACTGGATCTAAAGTGTGTATTAAGTATAGATATTAATTATAAAAAATGTGCCAATCTGTCTTGATGGGAAAAAGTACCTTACAATTCATTTTATTTTTTCTGCATTTCAATAAATAATAAAGCAATAACTATACAGACAGTGTCTAACTTATGTTGGTTCCACTTATGTTGGCTCCGCCTATGATTTTTTTAACTTCATAATATTGTAGAAGTGATACATCTTCTAGGGTAGAAAACCCTAGTTTCAATTCTGATGTACTCCTGTGCTGTCCACACTGTGTGAAACACTCTCTCCTGAAATGACAGGCAGTGGTAAAGCAGAGGTTGAGACAGACTTGGTGGACACATGCATGCAGAACAATTCTATTATTCTGTCTGTCATGTATATTTTTGTATCTCAAATAGTGCACTTGGTGTACTTCTATGGAATAAGATATGTACCTGTACAGAATGGGCACAAAAATTCGATCACAAATTTCAATTTCTATTTTTTTTATATGCCTTCTCCATTTTAACTACATACTAACCCACTGGGAATGTTACATGTAAATTTCTATCTACTTCCTTTTCAAATAATGTTAATTTAAGCATCATAGTAATTGTATTAATAGTAAGACTGCTACTTTTTGTGTGGCTATAATCTAAGTTGTTATATTGTATCTATTATATTTTTAAAAAATGAATTATAGTAGAAACAAAGTAATTCTGTGTTCAGTGTTCACTTTTAGTGAAAGGAATCTGTCATGACAGACATCATTGTGCAACACATATTAAAATCTACATTTTAATATTTGCATATTTTTTGCCTTCAGTGAATATCCAAATAAATATCTTTAAACTTCCTGAAAATAGTGACTTTTCTTTTCTATCTCTGGTGCTTATTGGACGATTAGAGAGTATTTATAAATTTTCTGTGTCTAAGGAGCTTACAGGCAATTGAGGACTCATTTTTTCCTCTCTTAAAATCATCTTTGCTTCTTACCATAGCCACATAAAATTTTCACATGTTCTGATCAAATATTAATGCAAAATTATTACTCAGAAATGAATGATTAGCTAGATAGCAGTGAAGCTAAGCGAAAAGCAGTGAAGAGGGTAAGAACACCAAGGTTGATGGGAGGTCTAAGGAACTGGTGATAACAGTGAATGCTTTCTTTCTCACTCATAGCTTAACGAAAATTTCAGACAAAAACAAAATTAAAATTGACTGTCAAAACCAAATGTATTTAACCTGATTATTTGATTCAAATTATTTTGAACTTTGTAGCAGACTCTTCTAGTCTGTAATTCCAGGTTTTCTAACACTTTTCATGCATTTTTAATTTCATTGTTGAAATACGAAGAATCATTTTAAACAGAGCTTGCTTATAGAATGGGTGTATCAGCGCCACCATGACTCCAGGTTGTTGTAATGCACTTAAACGCTGCTTCTTCTTTATGTTTTGGTTCCGATGCTCTTACAAGGAGGTGAGGGGCACATTTTCAGTAAACCACACAGTCGAAGGCAATGAGGTAGGAAAAACAAGAGGAAAACGAAGAGTTATAAAGGAGGGCAGGCTACAATGCACGGACTCAAAAAATAGATGAGAAGGAAAAAAAGTAACATTAATGAAGAAGTAAAAAAGGAAACAAGAAAAGCAAACAGAAAGATAAATGAAAGGAAGTGGAAAAATACGTAAAATGTAGTCATCACACAGGGTTGAGTGAAAGATTTTTCTCAAATACTTGACAAACTTACCTACACTGAAAAAATTCTACTTCAGATTCATGAAGTGAGATATATTATCTAGAATCTAAAAGAAAATGTTCCCTTGGCCTTTTGTCAGGATCCACATAGATCTACACTCAATGCTAAAAAATAAAATAACATAAAATAAAAAACAAAAGAAAATCTGCTATGGAATTTTGTAGGTTTCCTGTGTATGGAAGCATTATTTTCTGGAGACATTGATGTAGAAACAGTGTGAACAGAGTGTTACTCCTATAAAAATTAATTCAACTGGCTTAAAATTGAAAAGCAAACAATTAATAAAATCTTTTATTCTAGAATAGTAGGGTAACAACTTAGGTTAAAAGCAAAATCTGCAGTATTTATTTTTTACAAGTGCTTGACTTTCTGAAAATTTATATCCATAAATATCCCTAAAGTATTATTAAGTGCAAATAGATTTTTAGATTTGGTCATTTTTAAAAATTTTGAGCTATTCACACTTCTCCAAGAGATGATTCAAAAAACTGCCTTGGTGTGTATGTTCCTTCTTAAATATGTACTGGTATAGTCACTAATTTTTAAAAAGTCTCAAAATTAAATAGTTCGAGATAAGTAAGGGATAACTGATTAACTTGGGTAAAATTTTTATGAAGTAGGCAGAAAGAGTTATAGTCTATGTTAATAATTTTGATATGTAATTTAAATGTGCATACAATTTATTTTGTATCACTCATTATGCAATTTATGTCCCCTGATATAAAATATTCCAGTATCATATAATGGGATAGTAGTATCCATAAGTTCTTCAGCCACGAAATTAGTTGGCCCAGAAATACTGTGAGTTCTGCATGACTGAGTCTTCTGTCTTCCACCTGGAATGGTCACTTGCAAACTAACACCAATACGTGTTACCGCAAAGATCTACCTCAGATAAAGGGTTTTACTTGTGTCTGTTTAGCTTCTGTTTTTTTCTGGCTGAATGTACTACCCTTAAAATTCAATCAGTGCATTTTCCCCTGCCCTATTTTAAGATCTGGTGGATGTATGTGAGCACTTCCAGGTCCTTCCTACGAATCTGGTCTTGGCTGAGTGATGCATGCACAGAGAGATAGAAAGATAGAGAGATAGAAAAGCCCAGAGGGATCAGAGCCAATGCAAGAGGTACCAAGAGGAAGAGGTGGCTGGCGCTGTTAAATATTTCACTAGTGGAACCGCATGCCTTCTGAAATATAAATTTACACCTTTGATATGTTTTATATAGATTGTTTTTAGAGATAAAATAATCATGATTCTGCTTAGAAAGAGAAACCAAAAGAAAAAAAAATAAACATGATGGGTCAGGATTATTTTTCCTCTTTTCTCTTCTCAGAGATTCTCGGATCACCTCTGCCAATAATGTAACTAAATAATACATACGGGCATCAAAACCTTAGCTGGTATAATGTCTTTTCAGAAATAAGAGCAAAAAAACACCTTGGTAAGAAATACGCTTTCTTAATCAGGCATGAAAAACTTCAGGTGGAGTGAAAAAAAGTGAAATGAAGTACTGTAAGAAAACAAACACAGCTATTTAGTGTGCACTCACCATGTTGAGTGTGCCCCTGGAAGCACAGAACTTCAGAACCTCAGCTGTTTCAAGGGAAAATGAGAAGACAGGGACCTTATTTCATTACTTTTAAGTTAATTTTTTGAATTCATTTTGGGTTGCATTGGGCATAAATATTTGGATGGGAGTTGACCTCCTCGGAGATGAATTATTAGCTCTCAATTAAAACAGACAAATTACACCATGCACTTTTAGTAAGATTAGTAGCAACAAAAACGACAATATAAGAAAACCATCTCTGCTCGCTCTCCTACAAAGCAACATCTGGAAGAGAGATGCCCTTGTTAACTTGAACGAAGGTCAATTTCCACAAAGTCCATTGTTGCCTAATGTATTAAGAGCAAGTGCTTTAGTCCTAGTAGTGTAAGCTCAATAGTTTCAGAATAGATTTTTACAGCGACCAACACAAAACTCTAAAGGAGCAAATATAGCCCAGTCCTGTTATTACACCCGTAAGCCAGAAACTGCTCTACATAGAAAAATGAAGGAGAATAATGATGAAAGAGATAACATGAACACTCTAGTAATAAATACAAAGATTGAAGAAATAATCCAAAACCTCCCAATATTTTACCCAAAAAGGCAAACTAGAACAACAATATTATCTAGCAAGCCCACTACCAAAGGAGATGAGGTTAATACATTGATGAAACATTTGCACTTCCATGTTTACTGAAGGACCATTCACAGTGTTCATACATGGAATCACCTTAACTGTCCATGATGAATGAATGGCTATAAGAATATATATATATATATATATATATATATATATATATATATATATGGATGTATTTGGAAGACACGGTGCTAAATGAAATAAACCAGGCACAGTGAGACACACAGCAGACGGCCTCATTTAGATGTGGAAGCCAAAAATGTTGTTCTCTTGGACGTAGCATGTAGAAAGAGTGGGATAGTAATAATCGGAAATGTGGAAGGAAAGAAATAGAGTTTGAAGAATGACTGCCAGATTGCAGTTTAGATAAGAAGGGCATTAAGGTAACTACGCACAAAATATATTATATATCTTAGAATAACAAGGGGAGAGTTGATAGCTTCAACCACAAAGGAATGATAAGTATTTGAGGAGATAGAAATGCTAAGTACCCTGACGTAGTCATACTACACTGCACACATGCATTTTATTATCACACTCTATTTCATAAATATGACCAATGATTATGTATTCATTAAAAAATTTTAAAACTTTCACAGAAAGAAAACTCAGCAGGAGAGGTCTTCCTTATTGAATTCTGTCACGCATTTAAGAGGAGCTAATATTCATTGGAAGAATAGTTCATTGGATAGATCCGTCACTTGCTAAGCAAATGGTGGAATGAGCTGGATAAGCTGGCAGTCCCCAGCACTTCAGGAGGCTGAAACAGTAGAATTTCCATGAGTTCAAGAACAGCTTGGACTATACATTAAATTTAGAACCAGCCTAGACTACTTAGTGAGAGGACAGGACACTTTCAAAGTCCTTTAATGACTCAGCTTTGTTCTCATACCAATGCTAGCTATAAATCCAACAAGAAAAGAATGTCACAGGCTAAAAATAAACCTTAAGGTATACCTACACACCAAATTCAACGGTACATTAAAAAGACCATGCAACCACTCAATTGAGAATTATCACTGGGAAGCAAAATTGATTCAATACATGAAAATCAATCAAGTAGATGCAAAGTAGATGAAGAATAAAACACTTAATTTTGTTAAGATGTGGAAAAACGTTTTACAAATGTGAATGTCCTAATGAAATAAAAGTGCTCAACAAATTAAGTATAAGGTCATAGGCATAAAGAGCCATATACAATAAGCTTATAGTTGGTGCAACACTTAATAGTGTAAGGCTGAAAACTTTCTTCCAACATGCAGAACTAGACAAAAGTACTCACTACTGCTGTATCTGTTTCAACATAGTATTGAAAGACTTAAACTGAGTCAGACAAGCAAAAGAAATAATATTAGATTTCAGAAACAGAAGAAAAGTTGTGTTGCCTCTTTTTGCAAAAGACATGAATTTGTAAACAAAACCCCTAACAACTGCACCAAAAATTTTGAAGAACTAGCAAACTCATTCAGTAAACTTGCAAAAAAATCAGCATATAAAAATCTATGCATTTCTACACACTAAGTAATCTTATTTAAAATGTCATCAATAAACAAAGCATGAAAAATCTAATCAAGGAGGTGAAACGAGTGTACCTCAAAAAACACTGATGAGAAAAATTAAAGAAGGCATTAGTACCTGGATAAACATCAGCTTCTCCTTAATTGGAACACTGTGTTAAAATGTCCATGTTGCCCAGAGTGTCTAGAGAGTCAATGCAAGTCCTCTCAAATTGCTAATGATATTTTTACAAGAAAAAAACTGACGTTTACTTGGAACCAAAGAGATCCCAAACAGACCAAATTGTCTTGAGAACAGGAGCTGTACTGATTTGAAGCTTGCTATAAAGCTATCATAATCGACATATTAACAGACACATAGAGCAATGGAACAGAATAGGAAGCCCCAAAATAAACTCACACATTTATAATCAAGTAATATTTTATAAAGGCACCAAGAATACACATTGGGGAAAAGATAATAACTTCCATAACTTCAATCAGTAGCATTGGGAAAACTGCCTATCCATATGCACAAGAATGAATATGGACCCTTATCCTAAATCATAAACACACACAAACATACAGAGAGAGAGAGAGAGAGAGAGAGAGAGAGAGAGAGAAAGAGAGAGAGAAAGAGAGAGAGAAAGCGAGCTTAAAGTGAAGCCACGTCTTTAATGAAAAACCTGAAATGACAGTTTTACGTCATTGGTCTGATCAAGGATTTTTGGACTATAACTTAAAAAAGATAAAAAAATAGTATTACATCAAATTAGAAAATTGTCTTAGCTCCTTTCTCACTGCAGGACAAAACGCCTGAAACCTCCAACTTAGGGGAGAAAAGATTCATTTTAGCTTATGGTTTCAGAAAGTCACAGCTATGCATGGCTAGTAATGGTGGAAACAAAGGCAGATGGTTATAGCTGGAGAGAGCTTCTCACAAGACGGTAGACAGTAAGTCAAGTGAGCAAGGGCGGGTGGAAACAGCACTCAGCTCTCCAGGTCGAGCCTCAATCATCTACTGGCCTCACCTTCGAATAGCACACAGTATCCATCGGTAATCTGCAACATTCAAGTACATGAGGCTTTTGGGGGACACTGCAGATCCAAACTACGTTAGGGATGAAGACACAACCTAAAGAATGTGAGAGTTTACTTACAATCCTTACACCTGAAAAAGGAATAATATCCAAATATATAAGGAACTCGTACAATGCAATCACATATAAACAAATAACCCAATTAAAAATGGAGAAAACATCTTAAATGGACACTTTCTCAAAGAAAACTCACAAATTTCTAGGAGATATATTAAACAGTGTTCAGTGTTATTTTATATATTTTAAATTATTATTTTTTAAATTAGATATGCGAAGATTTTAACAGTTGGCTTGTCATGTTAAGAAAATACTCATAAAATAATCAGGTTCTGTTATTGTAACCTGTGCTGACATCATAAGGATCATGACAGTCTTTATTCAAGAATAAAGAACTGGCAGGCGCTTGGCGCTTCTACAGAGGACACGTCTGAGAACATCTCACAACAACGCTTTCCTGGCTACTGACCATGTGATCATCGTCCTCTTCTTCCTCCCGATTCCTTCTATGTTTTGGCGATTCTCCGTGCTCCTCCTTCTCGTCTGTTAGTCCATACTTCTGGCCCCAAAATGAGAAACTCATGCTATTGGCTAACAGAGGTTCTTGATGATTTGTATGCTGAGTGCATTGTTCTTTTCCAGCTCTTCCGGATTAAAGCTTCTCTTCATGTCTGTCGCAAGGTTCTCATTAAATGACGAAGAAGGAGCCTGGGGTGCAGGAGGATGGCAGCAGCAAAACAGTGAACAACTGCCCACCGAGACCACAGCCCTTCGGCAGCACATCCAACACTCACGCTTCTGTCTTTTGCTGTAGTCTTCTTCTGTGACTCAACAATGTTTCAAGTCCTATTTTAGCAACAGTTCAGAGAGAAATTAATTTTTCTATACTGACAACACACACTATTGTAAATAAGACTTGTAAACTATTTTAATAAAGAAGATAAATAGTAAGAGAACCAATTACAAAATAGAATAAATTTATCCTAGTATTCTTAAATTTAATTCCATGAGAGTATTATTTGACTTTCACTTTGCTTTTTTAAAAGCATTTGTTTTGCTGCATGGCTAATCAGTACTTATCTAACTAATATAACCTCATAATTCTGATGGAGACTTCTGTGCCAAAATAAAAAGTATGTAGCGTGTTTGCAGTCTGGCCTAGACCCTGGCAATTCCTTAGCAAGAGTATTAACAGGAGAGCAGAGGGTGATAATATTAAAGTGCCAGATATACAGCAGTGCTAATTTCATCTCAATCATCCTCTGAGAGTAGGGGATGCTAAAACAATTTCTAAGTCAGAATACATGTGGTGCTGGCCTTCGAAGAGTGGAGGTTACAGGATTGATTTAAATTGCATGCACTTGTTAGTTCAAAATAAATAATTAAGCAAATAGACAAAACATAAAACCAAGCTGAGAGGAGCTCTGTCATCTGTGCGAGGTCACCAGAAGTCTTTAAAATATTTGTTCTGAAATTCACTCTGGTAGCCTGTCAGGTAGATTTCACCCATGGTCGAGGTGGAATGGATTCTTATTTTATGAAATGGTGGCATCTTCATTATTTCAAGAGTCATGATGATAAGGGATTTCCTTATGGGTTTTTAGATTCTAATGAATATTGCTCCTAAAAAGATAAAAGAAGATAATTGTTGGTGCCATCTCATCCTATGATTGCGAGTGAGCAGTGTTTAGATCTGCAGTAGCTCTGACACCCACAATTACGGGTCTTAGTGTACTCACTGTGTCCACAGAAAAATATTGGATAGGATGAAATAGAAAAAAAAAAAGAAAACTAGAATGCTGTCATTTAAGAAACAAAGCTCCAGGCAGTAAGAAGTTAGATAGATGTTCTCTAGAAAGAAATTTCCTGCCAGGCCCTTTATTTTGCAGAAAACCAGTGCTGACATCTCTTGCCCGTGAATGTGGTCCATTAAAACACAAATGGGAACATAATGGCATTATAAACACAACACCTTAAAGCAAAGTGTTTCGCCTAAAGAAGTTTACAAGTAGGGGAAGTATTCATTAGTAAGAACACAGGGAAATGTAGCAATCAGCCTCTAGGGAGACCTTTTCACCCCATGCACCAAAAAATGCATCTTTTTGTTCCTTTCATTTCAGAAAAGATGAGTACACTGTTATTGCTAGGAGGACAGTCATGCTAAAGGGTTCTTGTTGAAGTGGCATACACGAAGTACTTCTGAGCGGAGATCTTAAATTACAAAAAATGATATTGCTGACTACATACACAAACACAACTATACAAACATTCTCCTCAGCTGTTGATAGGTATATAGATAGATAGAATTAATTTTGTACAACACTAGTGTATTCGAGGCTGGCATTTTAACAATTGATTTTATTTTTTTTCTTCCTTTTTTGCTGAATGGAGGGATCGTTGAGACAGGCGTCCATCATTTGGTGGATATGAGATGTAATCATAGTCGGTCAGGACTTTAAGCTTGCTAGCTCGCAAGCACCATGTAGCTCGGTTACATTCATGACTTCCTTGGTTTGACTTTGTAAGGCAACCTATTGTAAATCTCTATTTATGTGCAGAATTAAACAATGTTTTTTAACACAGCTTTTAAGGTTTATAATAGTGTCACTCCTTTCCTACGATGCATATTTCATCAAGCACCATGAGGTTTTTGTTCCTAACTTTCTGTCAGATACAATTATCCACCTATCTTTTCCACCCTTTCTGTGAGAAATACTACTAAATAACTCCAGTTATAGATGAATTTTCTTGATTTTCCTGGGTCAACAATTTGTGTGTAGCCTCATGAGGCAAAATATGCTGGTGTTTGAAAGTCAAAGGCCAAAGGTCAAAGGGTAAGCTCTACCACCATTTAATCTCTGGGACGAGAGCTGATGTGTGCATAACTATGCATAACTGGATTTCTTGAATGTAATCTTGCCCCTTCCAACAATCCATTTTTACTCCCCATGGAGCTCAGCAGTATTGCTACAGAATAATTGGAACTGCCCATATCTTAGTGCCATTATTTTAATGATAGTGTGAATTTGATTTTAACTAGAGATTTATAAATATGCTGCTAAAATAGTTTAACAGGTTGTTAAGTAGGGGAGATCACACACACACACACACACACACACACACACACATGCAGAAACACAACCATGGGTAAAATGTGCTCTGACTCATAATATAATGTGCAATTTATAACTAGAGAAACATCTACTGTGTATTAAAATGTGTAAACAGTCTGCCTTTGTTGAGGAGAGCAAAGTAATTCAGTGACAGAAATTGAAGGGCAGCCAACGAATCAAGTGTCATCTGTGGATGGCTTCGAGACATTCTAAGTCATTGTTATAGTACTGCTACGTCAATATTGTAATTGTTACTGAATTTCTTCTTTTGATAGCTATACTTAGCACTGTTTTCATGTGCACTTCTAACATTTCTGACATACACCCGCAATCCCTCATCTGCAATTCTGAAATCAAAATGTTCTTACAACCGAATATTTCATCTTAATTCATTTAGTGACAAATATGATCTGAACTGATTAGCCCCATTTAATGTGAAAATTTATACATTTCAATGGAGATGATTTCATGTATTTGATTGTGGAATATTATTACTTACCCCTCTGGGGTTGTTATACAATATTCAAAGCAACTGCCTATTGCTTCTTCAAAAATCTAGCACAGTCTGAATTCTATGTAAGATCTATTTCCAAGAGTTCTGAATAAGAAATTGTATAAATATACCACAAAATGTATGTGAAATAGCTAATAATCAGTGAGGTTTTCAAAAATGCAAAACTGACACTTTACTTTAAAAACAAAACCTCCTAATATTACTTCCTTGTCCTCAAGATCAAAGCGCCTCAATTCAGCACACCTGACCCTTGGTGTCTTCAACCCCCACCAGCATCTCCATCTTCCATAGTTGTGTCCAACATAAGCCTTGTTCATTCTCTTTTGTAATAAAGAGTTGTTTCTTAGCCTGGAATACTTTCACGTTTTAGAAAGCCTATTAACTTCTACTAGGCTTTGCGTACTTTCCTATCCCATGATGCTTGGCTTGTGGTTGCTCTCACCATCTTCCGAGGCATTTTCTCCACCCACAGCATTTATTTTATTCTGTAAGTCTAATTTCCTATCATTGTGGTTCTTCTTATATCTGCTGTGTTCTATCTTTAAGGGACGAGAATCTGCTTGACCTCCTTATATTCCAAGTGTTTAGCATCGTGGACACAACAAATATTTTAATAAATGTACTCAAGAATGGACAAAATCTACTAGTCAATTGGGTGTAACTCTGATAGGAAATACAATTTGTTGATTTTTTATATTATAGAATGGAATATGTGTAGAATTTTTATAATTTGACATAATGAGTAGGCAGTTTAAAAAAAATAGATTTTTTGGAGTAGTTTTAAGCTCAAAAAATTGAGCAGGAATTGTAATGATTTCTTATATACTCCTTGTCACTCACATGTACTTTTCACATCATCAACATTTCTCACCGTGTTGTACACTTGTTAAAACTGATGACTCTATACCCGTGTATAGATGACATTAATTTGATGCTTAGCGTTGTATATTGTAGGGATTGAACAAACCTTTAATAACATACGTTCGTATCCATTTTCAGAAAAGCTGGTCAACCATCTCACTGTTGTTTGGTAATTTTTCTTGAAGATATTAGTCCTCAGTTCCTTTGAGTAAGTACCAAGGTATACAACTCATCAATCATAAGGTATGCATTTAGTTTTATTAAAAAAATCATCAAACTTTTCCAAAGTGGCTACAACATCCTGTATTTCTACCAGCAAAACTGAGAAACTGAGACTTCCTGCGACTTCACATCTGGATTAGCATTATCTGTACTGTTGATTTTGGTCATTCTCTTACGTGCCCAGAGTGGGATTTGTTTTTAGCTATTATTCTCAAATTTCAAGTAAACCTGTCTAGATTTTCATGAATTACATTCCAACACTCCTACAATACATGGTTGAGCAACTGGAAAATATAGTATATAGTGTTAATGAAGGTATTTTGTGACCTTTATTTATCAGAAATACGAATTTTATTGGGAAAACCAATACCTGCCAAATTTTTATACTCATAATAAAACATTTCATATTTTAGTTAAAGTGGATTTTTAAAATTAGCTTACTCCTTATTAGTCATAGTTCATTATAAGTTTTCAAGTGAATGTGGTATACAGAAACAAAAAGAACAGTGAAACTACAAGGCAGCTGGGTAGAATTAGGAAGTATCTGATCATTGCTTAGAAGTAGTTAGCAGTAGGACAGCCCTGATCTAAAGCTGACTGAAGGACACAGTGTGAGGAAGGAGACAGGAGACACCTTTTAGAAACACTGATTATGTTTGGGTAACATTCAATTTGATATAATTTTAAATTTATAGACTATTTGTAAGAACAGCGCCCTATCTTCTTTCTTATTGAGACATATTATACGATGTCCACACCTTAAGGGATGAAAGGTTTACTTTGGTTCACAGTTTCAGAATGTCTCAGGCAGGCAAGTCACAATGGTGGAAGGGCTCAGTGGAAGCAAGGCAGGAGTTACCGTGTTCCTTTATTGCCACAGAATTTCATGTGAAGTTTAAAAAATGGCCATTCTCTTACAGCACCAAAGTTGAGCGAGCAGAAAAGGGAATACGATATTAGTTGTGACCATTGAAGAGATTATGTCAACTTGAGGAAATCGGGAACCACACCTGGATTAGGGTTTGGGAACCATGTCTGGACTGGGAGTTGAGAACCATCCTGGATTAGAATGTGAGTGATTTGTGGGCTGGCCAATAAGAGGAGTACCCACCCAGATGTGGGAGGTCTAATTGGAACTCCAGTACAAAAGGAAGGCACAAGGAAGAGCATTACAGCTTCTCCCTCTGGGTAAGCTCTGGCCTTTGCAGTTGTCTAGGGATGCCCGCAGTTAGGGATTTTCAGGTTCCAGTCTTTGGCATTGTTTTGCAAACAACCAAGATCTGCAGCAACTCACTGGCTGTCCTGCAGCCCTGGCTGGAGATCTACTTCACGGCTGAGCAGCCATCTTGGATTACGTCTATCCTCAGATTTGTAAGCCTTCCTCATAGATCATTTTTGTTATAAAATCTGTAAATTCTTCCTTCTGAATGAATCCAAACAAATACATTAGTATAGCATAATTAGCTAATCCACAGTTTATATTTAATATAAATATTAAGCTAATAATCTTATCTAGCTCTTTTCCCCAAATCCAGGGTTAACTGGAACATGACATTGTCATTATCCTTTATTGTAATTTTAGTTTTGGTCTCTTTTCATGTGCATCAGGTTCTTGTATTTCTTCATTTTTGGACCTTGGCACTCTGAAAAGGAAAAACCATTTATTTTATTAAACATGCCTCAGTTTGAGCATATCTGATGCTTGCTTTGGATTATATGTATGTTATATAATTTTTACAGGAACATAACAGAAGCAACGTTGTGTTCTCAGCTCATCGTGCCTCTTAACACACAACTCAGGGTTGTTCTCAAGTCCTAAGGCCTTTCTTTTCTATTAAGAGATGTCTTTATCAGGGAAACATTTTTATATTCCTACCAAGTTCCAGAAACACACACTTCTGTATTAAATATAGTCACCATTTGGTCAAATTAAATTTCAATAACGATTGCGAAAAGTTGAGAATAAGGGAGAATGTGGACTTTGAAGGAGTTTCATATATCAATACATAGATACAATACATGAAAGTAAACATTGAATGTGACATAACCAATTTATTTCTATCTTTTAAATATTTCTCTAAGGGTTATCTTAAAAGCATTTTCCCCCTGCTTTGCCTATTCACAGTAGAAAGTCATGATTTAGTATGTGAAGGCTTGAGTTGTAATCTGTACATCCTAACTTGTTAAAAACAAGAAATGAAGTGGTATACACATCTGTATTAAATGAATATAGCCACAGGGTCCTTACTAAGTAGGTGTTTGCTGTTAGATTAAATCAAAACATGTGAAACATTTGGTAATCTGCAATTTGCCCCCAAAGATTCAATAGAATTTTTATTTGGATAAATATAATAGGAAACCACATGATGCTTAGTTAATAATTAACTGGAAAGATCCCATTCTTCACGGGTCAATATAACAAGGATCAAATGGCCTAATTTTGTGAAAGTATATTTGAACTGCTACCTACATTCACATACACAAACCTGCTTACACTAATTCTGTGATGTGTCAGCAGAAAGGCTTCACTTAACCTACTTTTTGAAGTCTCTACCTCTTTCTGTTGTAAAGAGACACTGTCATATTTCTTTGTCTGTCCTTTGTGCACTTTTCTTCGTGTTGTTCTGAGTAACTTTGATGTGGCTGGCTGAATGTTAGAAACATAATGAGCTCTGGTTGGCAACTTAATGGCAGACATCAAATCTCACACTAACAAAATCTTCAATGCTCTCATTCATGTGTTGGGCATAAATTGGCTGGGTGCACGGGAGGAGAGGGTCAGTGAATGAGGAGAGGAGCTGGCTCCGTCCTCAGTGACTATGCAGTTTCTTGTCCTGTTCAGGGCAAAGTTTACTTTTCTTTACATTGGACTCTACCTTTCCACAGAAAAAGTTTTCAAATGTTCCTGCTTGTCTCAAATTTGTCTGTATCTAAAGCCAATTTAAAAATAGGATAGCATAAAAACATTTAGGTTAACTTGAAATATTAGAAGTAAACAAAGTAAGCAGATAAAAATGCATGTGATTTCAGTCAATTCATAAATTCATCAGCAATAATAAAAATGAAAATGTTGCATTTCCTAACCTTTGGCATTGACCATCTTTTCTCACTCCTTTTTGGCTTCTCAAATAGCAGTGGGCTATGGAAAGATCAGAAATGTTCGTAAATGTCTGTAAATAGTTTTTGCTAACTGTGACCACATCCAATTTAGCTTTGAGTAGAAATGTTTTAACCTTGGCACCCATTGAACATCATTTCCTGTCAGCTTCAAAGAGCACACTTAAACCCAATTCCTTCAGATAGTTTCCTCAGCTTTTTTGGCTTCTGAAGAGAGTACAGTTTATTGATGTCTCTGCCCATGACTAGACATCCAGTGGCCGTGTTCTCAAAGACAACAATTTAGCTGCCTGAGTGTTTGGTAATAACACTTAATAATCTTGTTTCAGTAATTTCTCAATGGCGTTAAATCACAGTCTATCTGATCTATAGCAGTTGTTATGGCTAATTTCTCAAGTCATACCCCTCTAGGCCAATAGGGCATGGTGAGTGCTATTAAACCACCATTAATATGACCATGGGATAAAAAGCCAAATAATCTCATATGCAGCTGACAGTGAAAGGTTGGTATGTAGTATTTAAAACAGCAATTTATCTGGAAGGGGTATCTTATATAGACATAAAGGAATAAATGGTTTGAAATGAATACACAAATCCACATTTATCATTGAAGAACATACTATCAAATTAAACTTACCCACACACATGTACAGAAAAGAAGATACACAAACAACATGAGACTAAAAAGCATTCATCGAATCAGTTAGAAATATCAAACTGCATGAGCTGATATATCTAGGATAACTTAAAAATATACTTTTCCTTGGATTTTTAAATTTCTTTCTCTTTGTTTGTTTGTTTGTTTGTTTCTTTCTTTCTTCTTCTTCTTCTTTTTTTTTTTGAGTCAGGGTTTAACTCTAGTCCAGGCTACTTCTGAGATAAATATGTAGCCCAGCATAGCCTTGAACTCAAGGCCATCATCCTGCCTCAGGCTCCCAAGTGCTGGGATTATAGGCTTGTGCTAACATGCTTGGTTTATGTGGTGAAGGAAACTTGAACAAGGGGTCTTGTGCTTGCCAGACAAGCACCCTGACCGTTAGGCATTCCTCCTGCCTCTTTTCCTGAAATTCAGTGATATAGTACAAAAAAGTACTATTTAGTAGAAAAACACTTGACTTTTCAGGAAAAAATAACTCTCTGTTGTTGGTCTATAAGAACTTTTACTTATTAGAATCTTAATAATATCTGTCAAGTGGAAAATAATACTCATTAAGAAGAAGTGTTTGGAAAACTAAGTGAAAAGACATATGAAACTTCCAAGCCCATGCTAGGCATGGGCCTTCAGAAACACTAGTTACTGTCTATGTATCAAATTCTTCATAGGAAGAATCACTTAATGCCTTATGCAGTTACTGGTAAAATAATTACTGTAGTGAAACAAAAATTGCTTTATTTGTGTCTTAGTTACTTATTCATTGCTGAGACAGAAACATGTGACACCCACAGTGTAAAGGAGGAACGATCTATTTTAGCTCGCAGTTTCGGAAGGTCTCCCACAGTCCATGGCTGGCAATGGAGGGAGCACATGGCAAAAGTGTAGTCAGGGCAAAGTTCTTCACCTCTTGGCAGACAGAAAACCAGGTGAGCTGGGAAGGAGTGAATGTGTGGAGACTAAGGGGAGGCCAGGACTTTCCCAGGAAAAGCTGTAACCATGTTTCTTCTTCCTTCCTTTACTTAATTCAGGCTGCCAGTTGGGCTTCCAGCACCAAGCACAGGTATTCTTCTCTCATTTCCTGGCCCCCTGATCACACACATGAAAACTCTGCCTTGGAACTACCCTATCCCCCTTTACTTGTCAACATATTGACACAATCACATCAGGTCAAGCCCCAAGCATCTGTCCCCACCTAATCTACCAGGCCCTACCTCCCAATAACAAACCATTCTACTACATATCAATGCAGGAGGCTTTTAGGGAGATTCTAGACCCTAACCATAACATTTTGTTTCCGTTAATTTTTTAAAAATACAATGAGTAGTTATCAGAGTCATAAGATGGCATGCAAATAAATTCCAAAAACTTTTATTATCTACCATCTATTGTGTTAGTAGCCTAATGATAATTCTTTTTGTGGTACCAAATACGAAACCCAGGACCTTCACAGTGAGCTACATCTCAGCCCATTTTTTTTAAAAAAAATTCTTCATTTTGGGACAGGGTTTTACTAAATTGCTAAGTTGCCCAGACTGGGCTCGAAGTCATGATCTTGTTGTCTCTGCCTCCCAGAGAGTTGGGACTACAGACTTACACCATAGACCTGGCTCAGAATTTGTTCTTGAGTAGCTTCAAACTAAAATTTAAAGTAAGATTTTAAAAACTGTGTCTCTTTCCCACTTTTTTTGGGTGTTACAGATCATCTTTAGTACGGCTTTGTTTACCTTGTTTCATGAAATAGATGGCTAATGGTGACTGGTAGTTCTGGGGAATAATCAATGAAAGTAAGCAAATTAAAAATTCCAAGCACACAAAAAACTGACTCTTTGAAGTGTACATCAATGTAAAGTACATCAAAACAAAAATAATATTAAGTAAATTAATAAATGAATCACGTAACTTAAAAAGGCCAAATATAATTTGATAATTCACCTCTCAGAAGTGGCATATCCTTAATTCCAATATAAATGTCATTTCCTTTCATAGTGTGACAGGTAACGTCTCCATCATTCCTGTTGGGATACGGAATGTTCCCAAAGGCCATGTGTTAAAGGGGAGGTCTTTAGTTGTTGGTGCTATTGGCAGTTGATGGAAACTGTAGGCAGGCAAGGCCTAATGGAAAAAGTAGGACACTGAAGACACACCATTGACATTATATACTGGGGTATGGGGGTTCTGTCTCTGTCACTTTTTTCTTTCTGTTTCTCTCTCCCCCCTACACATACTTCCCTTTCTCTCCTTCCCGCTTCTCTCTCTCTCTCTCTCCCTCTCTCTCTCTGTGCAGCTTCTGGCCACCATAGGCGAGTAACTTTTGCCATTGTGTGATCTTACCATGGTGATCAATGTTGTCTTAGGACTTTCCCAGTCATTTTGTCACAGTAATGGAAAGGAAACTAACAGTGCAGAAAACTATGCGGGGGCTACAGTGTTCCAGGTAACAAGAACAAAACAAAACAAAACAAAACTACAAAACCTAAGAGCTACTAATCCTCTGTCTGGGGCCACATTTTGTTTTGCCATATGGAGTGGCTGCTTTATACGGTTACCTCTAGGAGAAGATCAAAGAAAAGTGTATTGACTTTTGAGGCCCAACACAACGAAAAGAAACACAAATCAAATAAAATTTTTATGTGTTCACATTCTTAACTCTTGAAAGAAGTGACCCTCATTTTATTTGAGTGATTTTCTCAAGATGAGGCAAGAAATATGTTTATAAATATATCACCACCGACACCCTTTTTTCCAGTTCCGAGATGAAAGAATCCTATTCCTACCTAGTGTAACTATCTCAACTGGGAGATTCCCAACTGGGGAAAAGGAATGGCTAGCCGTAGAATGAACATTGCCATATTCTCTGGATGCATAAGTGGTAGAGGAAAGAGTTAATGATATTTTGGATTAATTTCTCATTGAGACAGCCTAAAATTAGCTGGAAATGTGGCTACAAGACTGGAAAATTCCAGAGAAAAGAACTATCTCCAATTTCTCTGTTCTAAAGCAAAGAACTTGCCTGGTCATATAACATTAATTCAATGACTGAAGTTTAAATAATAATGGGGAACATTGTAAAATGCACTAAGAAAACATATACTACTTATTTGTCATTAATGTAATAATTCACACTGAAACAGTTGGACACCTAGGAATCCAGTATAAGAAATCATTTCCATATTAAGAAAACAATAAAATAAACAATTAAGAAAAATATAGACTGGGGTTATAGCTTACTGGTAGAGTCTTGACCTACCATGGATGAGACTCTGGTTTAGAACCCCGAATTGGAAAATACTCTGTCCCTTTAGTTTAAAATGAAGAGACTTTATTCCCTCCCTTGCCCACCTAAATAAGAATGATGTTTAGTTTTCATAAATAATTGTGAGGGCAAAATCAAAAGAAAAGACAACATTTATTTATTTCTCTCAGTATGCATGTAACTCCAGTGATGTCACTTAGGTAAGTTGAGATTTGTTCACGGAGAGTGGAGACTGCTTCTGTTCACTTGCACGGGGCAGAGAATACATAGCATTCTCTGTGCACAGTATTAGCACTAAAAGGAGTGGAATGATAATGTGATATTCCTTCCTTTATATGATAATTGAAGAAATTTCTGACATTGAGCCTTCCCAGACTTAACTGGATTACCCTAGGGCACTTATGGAAAGAAGTCTCTCATGCAGCAGGAGATCCGAAAAGTAGAACAAAAATTTTATAGTCTTTTATATCAAGAGGGACCTCTGTTTTGTGCCTGAGGTCCATTCAAATCTAAATCCATGCAACTCTATATTTCACACTTTTAAAAGCCAGACCTTTTGAACATGCTTTCCTTCTCATATTTGCCTCTGAGGAAGTATCACAGAATGAACCAAATGTTTAACATGGCAAATTATGTCACTTATGTAAGAGGATTTCTGAAAATCTGCAGCACTGGGTATTGAAGAAAATCACAAAGAGGGAGAAATTATGGTGAAATGCAACATGTAAGGTTTTCTAACCACAGCTTTGGGGAAGCCAGAACAGTGGCATACCTAGTCCTGACTGCTTTGTAGCAAAGCTAAGTTAACTCAGTCAGGAAAAGGAGTCAAGCTTTCTCTGTTGCTAACAGACAAAGTTAACAGCAACAAAGCCCTTGCAAGTGGTGGTCCCAAGTACTAACCAAAGAACAAGTCCTGTGTACTCTGTGGAGAGGTCTGAGGTCACCAACTCACTCTTTTAGCGACCTCTTGCATGAAGGAAAGAGCACGGCCGCAGACTTCGTCTTCAAATGCAGGGCTGATGACATGCGATGCTAGGGTCCTGCTCCTCACGTCTGTACAGGCGACAGGATTTACATTCTTCTGTTCACCAAGTTGTTGATCTCTGATGACTAGCACAGTTAGAGGCATCTGCTTATTCTATACTGGAAAAAACACCCCACTACATCTGAGCTTAGAGCATTCTAAAGATGAAAGTGCATCCCAAAGCTAAATCTCAACTTACTTTGTGTCTGGAATCCAGGTGTTTAAATAACACAAATACATGCTTATGCGATGATTCATTTTACTAATATTCAATGAGACTCTAATGACAACAGTTTTATATCTTAATAGCCACAGTTGTACAACAAAGAAGCTTAGTATTTCATTTTCTCTCAATTAGCCTTCCTAAATGATGCTGTATATTCAGCATAATTATTTTAGGGCCAAAAAATTTTGTTCAATTTTAGCAGTAATGTTATCGTGTGATTAATCACATAGAGTGGTAAGTCCTGATAGAGTTTGGGGTGTATGTGTTTCTTTTCTTCATTTACTGTACACTTTAAAAGCTAGAGCTAATAAAGTACATCATGTGTCATGTGGTTAGGTGAATGCATCTGACATTCAAAGAATAAGTTTGCATATTTTTATTTAAAAGTATGATTATTTCAGTAAGGTAATGGTTTCTTTTTGCTATATTCTTTAACCATTGCTTCCATATCACCGACAGTGGGCAAGGTTGATCAGACAGAGGTTTGTAGTTTATGTTAAGAAAGTTTCCTGTTACTTGAAGATACTAGTAACACATTTCCTGGTACAGAGTCAGCTAAAAAAAAAAAAAAACACCTGGAATGTCATAAAACTTAGTGAATCAATGATGAATAAATAAATATCAAAAATAAGCTTATAAGCTTATATGTATAAGAGGTTAAGTAAATCATTGTCCAGTAATGGCTTCAATAAACAATACACACTCTATAGGTGCTGGAGGAGAGACAGCATGATTCCAAACAGGTAATGCCTCTGAAGACCTCAGTAGCTAAAAATTGCATTGATATATATATATATATATATATATATATATATATATATATATATCTCGCAATTGTAAAATCTTTACTTCAGAAGAAACTTAGTCTCAAATGATTGGCAAGAATTGTCCAAGAATGACGTAAGTATGCATTTCTTTGGCTCAAGGTGTGTGAGGAGACACCCAAAGACTGAAGTGTCTAAATTTATATATTGAGTATAGAATTCAAAGTAAAAACAAAATGAGGTAGAGTTAGAGGAGACAAAAATGGAGCATTTAGTCTTACAGATTGAGTGAGAGTTTTCAAGTTGGCAAGCAGCATGGTGACTACCGTGTTCTCACAGTGCAATCTCAACAGTGGCAAGGAGACAGAGGTGGCAATTGCTAGTGCCAAGTCTGGGAGGCACCTACCAAGCTATTAGTCCATCTCACATGATACGTGCTTTGGATCAGTGACATAGACATGAGCCATAAACAAGTGAGCACTGTTGCGCATCCATCCATCTATTGTTATGGCTGTAATAGGCAAAGGTAGAATTTCACCCCAATCAATATTTAACACCAAAAACGTTTTCTTTTGGGGAACAAAAATTATTTTTAAGACTGAATTCCACTTATCTTCAGGTAGTCAGTCCAGGTGATTTTCATTCTTTTGCCATAAAACTGATTTAAATAATCATATTATTTCAACATTAAAAACACCTTAAGTATTATCAATTACTTAAGAGATGTTTAATATTGATTGGCATGACTTAACAGAACCATAATAAGTAGCACACGGAGGCATTTATAAAATAATTTAGACATACTCTAAAAAAGTTTTAAATAAAGGTAAAATATGAAAAAGAAAATCAATATGTAGTGTTTCCCAGCATGCACATTTTACTAGATGATACATGAAACATCTGAAATTAACAAGAGAAAGTAATTTTTTATAACAACCTAAATTTTTCTTTCTATTTTTTATTCAGGAAGATTAATCACCTGCAAATTCAATTATCAACACTTTTTTGCAAGGGAAAAAAAAAACCTTGAAAATGTGACCTCCACCAGATCACTGTTGTCTTAGTTGCTTTTTCGTTGCTGTGATTCAAAACTTAACACCCAAAAGTTTAGGAGAGGAAAGTTTTTGCTCACAGTTTCAGGTGACAGTCCACTCAGGGGTGCCAGGAGCAGTAGAAGTACATGGTAGAGGCAGAGGGGATTCCTCATGAAACCACAAACAGGAAGCCCAGTCACAACAATTGTAATCTTTCCGAATAGGAAAAAGCTGTAACAATCTTTTTTTTTTTTTCTTTCCCTACACACAGTGTGAGTTTCCAGTTAGGCCTCCCACATCTGGGTGCACGTTCCTCCCGCATTTTCTGGTCCAAAAATCACTCCAGGCTGGTTCCTTACTGCCTACCCCAGGTTGGTTAATAATTGCCTAATCTAGGCATGGTTCTTAAACCCTAATCCAGGTTGGTTCCTAATTGCCTACTCTAGGTGTGGTTCCTAAACTCTAATCCAGGATTGGTTCCTAATGGCCTCAAGTTGACATACTTTCTTCCAAGGTCACAACTGTCATATTTTTGCTTCTGAGAACTTACAAGAATACTGCAGAATGATATATGGAAATTTTGTCAAGCAATCTAACTAGAAATGATGATAGAAAATCACATGATTTGAAATATAATTAGCATCTTAGAGAAATATGTCATAGGCTTTCTAGAGATGAAGGGAAGGTGACATTTCTTAAAAAGAAGTAAACTCCAAAGTGAATCTGTAAATCATACAATAGAAATATGATTTTAGAGAGCCCTAAAATAACAGATATATTATTGGATAACAGTGAAATTATAGTATGGGTAAATATTAATATGAGTTAGGTGTGAGTTTTCTCTAACCCTAATTATACAATGGGGCACGTATAATTACTAATTCACCAAACTTATGAGGCAAGGCGGTAAAAACTGTAATTCTAGCACTCTGGGAGGCAGAGGCAGGAAGAATGGAAGATTAAGCCGATCTTAGGAAATTTAGCAACTTGTTAAGAAAGTGTTAAAAAATTACATTAAAAAGACTGAGAGACCCAGATTACAACACCTATGGAACTTAGTATTATTTACATACGTGTGTATGTGAATATATCAATAAAATGATTTTGTCTGTAAAAAATAAAACAAAATAACTATTTCTTCAGTGGAAAAAAAGACGAAAGACGAAGTGAAAGAGGGGAGTAGGGTGGGGGAGGAGGGAGGGCGGGGAAGGTAGGGGGAGGGACAAAAGGAGAGTGGGAAAGCCCTTGTTACCTTGACAAGATACGTATATGCACAAAATGCTCACCTCCATTGTAAACCTTGAATTTCGCACGTATACATATCAATAAAATGTGAGGCAAAAATAATAAAAAAAAGACTGAAAATGCAGCTTAGGCTCCAGAACCAAAACAAGTAAACAAACATATAAAAGTTATAAGAGTAAGAGGAACAATGAACTTCAAAGATAGACATATGATGTTTCCTTTTGCTAGAAAATGGTTGACATTCACCAAAATAAATTGTGTTTGCCAGTTTTTCATTTCTCTTCCAAAGATTTTGGTTAACAAGTGAGGAGTACCTAGCTTTATTGTGTCAAGGGGTAAGTTTTTGTGGATATGTATAAATGTTAAAAATATTAAAAGAATTTTACAAGTACTTTTAAGAACTTGATGAGCCAAGGAAAGAGATAGTCATGTAGATATAATCAGCCTCTTCTTACTAGAAAGTGCTTTGTGTGCTGCAATGAATCTCCACTTGGCTAGGTGGGTAGATGCTGAGAAATTGTACTTATTTTGGTCCACCTTGTGGGCTGTGACAGAATACTTGATGCTGAACAATGTGTAGAAAAATGAGTTTTCCTTGGCTCACAGTTCTGGTGGCTGAAAAAATCCATGCAGCTTGGTGCTGGCATATGGTGAAGGCCCCCTGGCTTCACTACCAAGGCAGATGGCACCATGACAAAATAGTCACTGGCAAATTGGCCTACATAGAACAGGGTTTCAGGGGAGGTGCCAGGATCCCTCGTACTACTCTAGAGCATTAATCTAGTCCTCTGAGAGAAAGAACGCAGCCCAACAACAACAAGAAAAAGCACAAATCCCTGTTCGAAGTTCTCATCATCTTTATTAAAGTCCCATCACCGGACTACCGTTCCCTTGAGATAGTAAGAGCGAACATGGCGTACATAACATTTAAACCACAGAAGTATCTTATATTTGAAAAATTGAAGTAATAGAATTCTTATTGTGTCATTTTTGTACTTACCTCCTTGAGTAGAGTTCATACACTTTAGTGTTTCTTTTTTTAAAATTTCTAGATTTTTTTGTTTGTTTGGTACTAGCCAGCCACGACACACAGGAAGGCTCCCCTGAGGCCAGACTCAGTTACTTCAAAATGTTCTCAGTTAGCTGTTGCTATTCGAGATCAACCAGAAGTGGCAACGATGAACCGTGCTAGATCCAACTTGGACTAACTTCCTTTGTCTCTTCTCTTGTGCTCCCTCCACTGGTGAGGGTGATCAGATATCCTTCCAAGCAGCAAGCCTCACAGGCATCTTTGGATCTTATGTTTTGATCGTGGTTCCCAGAAGATAGTCTTGCAAGAGGATCACTTCCCCTGTCACAACGTAGCATAAGAGCCAATTTGTTGTATTCAAATGTTTCTAGAAGCAGAGTCCTAAACAAAATACTTCCTTAGCCCCAAGTTACCTGGCCGCCTTAAATTATTCACAGATAGAATTTTAAAGTCTTAGAATTTAAAAATGATTTGGAATAATTATATTTTTATTACATCCCTCTATAAATTTCAAAGCTCAACGGAGCCCAATACCTTTGGAGGCTGAGGTGTGAGGATTGCATGCTGATGCCTTGCCTGGTTGATGTAGTGAAATCCTGTCTGTATTAGTTTGGGTTCTTTCAGAAAGCAGAATTTACAGATTTTATAACAAAAAGGATCTATTAGAAAGGTTTACAAACCCAAGGATAGAGTTAGTTCAAGATGGCTGCTCAGCATTGAAGTAGATCTACTGCTGGGGAATGCAGGACAGCTGGTGAGGTGAGAGTCTGCTGCAGATTTCCGTTGTTTGAAAAACAATGGCAAAGACTGGAGCCTGAAGATCGGTGACTGAAGAGCAGCAATGGGCAGACAGGAGCAAGTCGAGACTAGAACGAATCTGTGATGAAGATCTTAGGAATGTAGCAAATCCGTGTTGGTAGACAATTGTGAAAGTGAGAGCTTTCCTAGAGGAAGAAACTCTAACAATCCGCCCTCTTCCTTCCTTTTATACCATTGGAGTTTCAGTAGGTCCTCTCACATCTGGGTGGGTGCTCTTCCCTCATTGGCCGGCCCACAAATCACTCACACTCTAATCCAGGCTGGTTCTCAAATCCCAATCTACGTGTGGTTCCCAAACCCTAACCCAGGTGTGGTTTCTGATTCCTTCAAATTGACATCGTCTCTTCAATGGTCACAGTGCCTCAAAATCAAAAACAAAAAAATAGCTGGGATATAACTCAGTATGAAGATCCTGGGTTCAATCCTCAGCATCTCAAAATAAATAAGTAAGTAAATAAATAAACGAAATTCAGAACTTGAGTGTTTATCATTAGACATGTAGTAGTTTCCTGAGAAAAACCGTCTAAAAAGTGAAGTGGTTATTAAATAATCACGTTAATTTCTCGGAAAAGTCACATTCCTTTAAGTAAAGTGTCTTGCTACATAAAAAAACTGAAAACTCACCATTTTACCTATTTTTTTTTTCTCACAGCTCATTGTAAACTGGAAATTTTTTTCATGGCCTGATAGAACTTCTCTTGGGAATACCCAAGAAAAATGTCCAGAAGAAAATATTCTACATCCTCTGAAGGGAGGAAGTACAGGGCTGCATTCTGTGTAGGAACAGCCTGTACAAGCCTCAGCTTTGAAACTGCGGTAGCGTTTGCACCTTTTACTCCGTGTCAGGCAGGCGGCCATCAGGTACCCTCCAGGATCGTCTTACGCCCTTTCTCTATATAATTTCCCCTAAAAACAAGCAAGGCGCATTCCCAGTTCTACAGATCATAATAGTAGAAATAAAGCTCTATTAATTGTGAGAGTCTGAGGGCACCGAGGGTATATGCCATAGCACAGCTATGCTGGGACCGTAGGGTAGGAACTGATATAATACGGAGAAATTTCTCTGCTTAATATTGCACTGAAAATGGTTACATTTTGAAAAGCAATCAATGACTAGCAATACGGCTGCACATGTATTGCTGCTACATGATAAATTTAACATTTTTAAGAAGATACCTAGAAGAGATACAGCTGGCTCAAATAGAATATCTATTTTCAATTTTTTGAGGAAACTTCATATTTCTTTCCATAGTAGTTGTACCAGTTTACCGTCCTACCAAAAAATGTACAAAACCTTTGAGACCATTATGCTTACTGAAATAAAAAATAATAATTTTGAAAAAAAATAATTGTACATATTTATGGAATACAAAATAATGTTTGATATATATTGTGGAAAGAATAATTCAATTAATGTATCACTTCTCATGTTAATCTTTTTCTGTGATGGAGAATGTTTAAAATCTACTTTTTCATCAATTTTGAAATAAACCTGTTATTACATAAAAATAAATCTATACTAGCTTATTATTATAATTAATTTAATAATAAAATACAAGGGAGACTTTATTCACAAAGTTTTATGTGCGATATAAATGTATTAAAATTGCAAATACTACTAAATTGCAGATCATAAAATTACCTATCATAATATGATGGCAACCAGTGGATTATTTTAAAACAAATTCAACTTTTCTGTTTTTCCTGAGAACCTCAGTTATTCAAAGTTTTTTGAGTTTGAATATTGTAAAAGAAAAAAATTACTTACTACTAGGCATACAAAACTGATTGAAATAAATAGATGTTCACAATCGATCTACCAATGCTACTAATAAAAGAAAGATTGCATGTGAAATTGATGAATATATAAATCTCTATTATCTGTTGGTAAGTTGACAAGAGAAAGAAAGGTCTTTTATTTGAACTGAAAAACACTATGGATTCAATAACATCTTAATTACATACAACTTGGCAAATTTGTGCTCATCTATGTCACTTCTGATCACTTTCTCCTTCCTTTTTCCTTTTTCTTCCCCTCCCCCTCGCACTCTAAGTGTCTCTTTCCTTTAGGAAGTTTTCTACCCCACTTTCCACCCTCTTTCTTATATTAAGATCCCTTTACACATGTACATAAGGTAATTTTCTATGACAGACACCAAGCAACTCTCAATCTTTTTTCTGTTTGGTTTATTTCATTGAGCACTATTGACTCAAGGTGATCCCTTTTCTTGGAACTATTTCATGTCTAACTTTATTTTTTGGCTAAGTAATATATTCTATTGGATATATGCCTTATTTGCTTTATTCATTCCTCGTTGCATAGAGGCTGTTTCCAGGACTCAGTTGTCATAAATTGTGCTACTATAAACATGAGTAGGTTCAGTAGAGCTGTAGCAAATGGGATTTCTATTCGGTTTTTTAAGGAAACTGCAAACTGGTTTCCATAGTGGTTGAACCGGATTGAGATCCTTGTTCCTTTTACCTCACAGCTTCACCAGTGCTTGTTTTTCGAGTTCTTTATGTAAGTTATTCCCATTGGAGTGAAATGAAATCTCCATATTGTTTTGATTTGCATTACCCTCATGGCCAGAGATGTTGAACACTGTTTCATGTGGTTGTTGGCCTTTCGTACTCCCTCTCCTGAGGGGGGAAACTTTTTTTTTTTTCATTTTAGTTGCTCACTTATTAATGGAGTCATTCATTTTGGGGATTTTTTTGTTTTTTGTTTTTAGTTCTTTATAGATTGTAGATGTTAATCCTCTACCAGAGACATAGGCATAGTTGGCAAAATTTTTCTCCCATTCTGTGAGCTGTCCTTTTACTCTGTTGACTGTTTCCATATATATATATATATATATATATATATATGGTTTGATATAGTCCCGTTTGTTGCTTCTTGCTGCTGTATCTTATGTGGTTGGTGTTCTGTTCACGCAACCTTTTCCTGTGTCTATTTCTTCCAGCATGTTGTTTACTTCATCTTCCAGCAGATTCGGTGTTTCTTTTTTGATATCTAGTTCTTTGATCCATTTTGACATTATTTTAGTGTACAGTGAATCATATGGGTCTCGTTTTCATTCTTTACTATGCATATATCCATTTTCCCAGTAGCTTTTGTTGAAGATGCTGTCTTTTCTCCAGCTAATATTTTGTCCCCTTTCTCAAATATCAGCCAGCTGAGACTGCATAGGTTTGTTTTTCTACCCTCAATTCTCTTTCACTGATCTGCTTTGATGACAACATCACGTAGATCTATTCTCTGCTTCTTTCTAGTATATAATGAAGTATGGAATTGTGATTCCTCCATCTTTGCCCTTGGTATTTAAGATTTCTTTAGAAATTCTGGATCTTTTCTTGTTTTAGAGTTAGAGTTATTTTGTCTACGTCTGTGAAGAAAGTTGCTGGTATTTTGGTTGGTATTGCATTGAATATGTATAGCAATTTTGGAAGTATGATCATTTTAACAATACTAATTCTTATCCAGGAACATGAAATATCTTTCCATTTTCTAAAGTTCTCTTTAATCTTTCTCTTATTTTTCTCTGTATAGATCTTTCACTTCGCCACTAAGGTTTATTCCTATATAGTTAATTATTCTTTGTTGCTATTGTGAATAGAGTTGCTTTTCTGTTTTCCTTCTCTGTGAATTTGTTATTAGGTGTAGGAGGGCTATTGCTTTGTGATTGATGGTATTATAATTTGCTTTTTTGCTGAATTTGCTTATTAACTCTAAGAGACTTCTGATGGAATTTTTTGGGTGTATGATTTAGAGTAACATGCCAACTTGAAAATAATGATACCTTAACTTCTTCTCTGCCAATCTATATTCTTTTTATTTATCTCTTGCGATTACTCTGGCCAAAGTTTCAAGTAATATGTTGAAAGGAGGGGTGATAGTGGACATCCTTGTCTTGTTTCTAGTTTTTACATAAGTGCTTTCAGTCTTTCCCTGTTTAAAATGGTTTGAAGTTTGAATTTGGATATAAGTTATGTGCTGTTTTGCTCTGCAAGTTTTAGGATGTTCTCTTTGTACTGGATATTTATAAGTTTTATTATGATGTGTGTTAGAGAGTTTCTCTTTGGGTTATATCTGGTTGGTGTACAATGTGCCTCTGACACTTACATATCTGTTTCTTTTCCTGTACGACGGAAGTTTTCTTGTATGATTCCACTGAATACATTTCTTATACATTTAGCTTGAATTCAGATTTTTCCCCATAATCACATAATTCTGAGGTTAAGCTTCTGTGAGTCATCTAGCATCTGTCAGTAACCATTTCTGTATTGAGGTGTCCAAAATACATTATTTGAACATACTTCAGAATTCGGCCTGTGGTTTCCATCTTGTCTTCTAGATTCAAAGTTCTTTCCTCTTTTTACAACATTTTATATCCCAAATTGGCTGACAAGGATTCCATCCTCTGCCAGTATCTTTTATATTTTTTGAATTCTTTAGAGAATTTATTATTCATTTCTTGAATGTACTTCTGTAGTTCGGCCAGCCTCACATTTGTTTTTCTCATTATTTTAGCTGGGTATTTTATCATTTCTATCCTTGACTCATTAGTTATTTATTTTTAAAACCCATTAAACACCCTGAGGACATTGTAGCTTCACTTTGCCCTATATTCTTCCTGTGATTTGAGCATATTTTCACTTGATTCTGTTTTTAACTCTTCCTCTAGTTTGCGGAGGTTATCATTTGATTCTAACTTAGAGCCTTCTGGAAGATTGATTATTCTGCTTTCAAAGTTTTGGAGGCATGCCACCTCTTCTCCTCACATTTGGGCCTCCTCTGGTGGCCTAAGGGCTTTGTGGGACATCTTATTGCCATGTTTTCTGGTTCCACTGTTGTTTTTATTGGGAGATTTAATAGCTGACTGTGGGGGAACTCTTCAGTTGGCCTCTGGGGAGAGCAGGCCCGTCTCCTCCGTAGCTGAGTGTCTGAGCCCTGCTAGGTTATGTTCAAAACTATTTCTGCCTCCTGCTGGTAGGGCTATTTGGGTTAGTTATTTCTGGGTTTTGGCCTTTTAGCTATGCACCCGGCTGTTTGGGTGCAAATACGCTGTGTTCGGCTTATTATAACAGCATTTTCCAGGGACTTCTGCTGTGCCGTTCCTCCTGGGTCACAGCTTAGGTCCCTTTCATGTCCCCCGGATCTCCAATTGCAGTTCCCCCTTTGTTTCTTTTCAGATGAATCAGATCTGTCTGGGCAAGACTATGGTACCCGAGTTTTCCTGGAAAGTAACCGCTCATTTTCCAGCCTCTTCAGCAGGAGGAAGTAGCTGCATCAGGTTGGGAGAGCCAGGGGGAGGAGCTGGGACTGAGCTGCCTGCTGTGTGGATATGAACTCCACATATCACAGCCTTATTATTGATGAACTGCTCTCTGATTTTGTTTGCCTGCCTCCACCAGTGGAATCTACCTTGCGATGATGGGCTTAGTACTTAGCCTCCAGCAGGCAGGCATTATACAGGGCAGAGGGCCTAGCCGTATAGGTCTCCGTGAACGATCAGTTAAGCGCTGGCAGAAGGCAGTGCTCTTTGTCCACTATAGGTCCACTTTGGAACTCCAGCGCCAGCAGGGAGCTCACCGATGGAGAGGGCTGCTACAGGCCCAGTTCTAGGGCTCTAGTGCCCCAAGCAGTTAGCCGCGGGGATGCCGAGGAGTTCTCTACCTTAGCGATGCAGGCCCAGCTAAGAGGCCAGTGCAAGCAAACTGGCAGCTAGTGGAGCGGCAGCACTCCCGGTCACCCCACTCTACACCCTGCACCATAGGGCCCAGTTCAGGTTAGCTGGTGGGGGAGGGCAGGGTAAGGCACCCGACTCTTGGTCTGTTTGCAGCATGCACTGCAACATTATCTGGCAATTACAGCCTGGAGAGTCCACTTCTGGCCTTACCTCGTGTCCTGAGATTCTGTGACAGCCGTCAACCAAACTGCTGAGGAGACTTATTTACTGCGGTTATAGAGGTCTGAGTTCATTCAGAGCTGCTTTCCCAGAGCTGCGACTCCGCCACTGGCCTGTGTCTTAAATACGGATAGTAGAGAGCTCTAGAAACTGCAAAACATGGCCAACAATGTATATTGGATAACACATAAATCTGTATAGGTGCCACTCCCATATTTTATATAATAAGGAGTTTAAAAGAAACTATTTCTTAGGCCTTTTTCAGATATATTATTTTGTGCAAAAATGTAATATTGTGTGTCATTCCATCAGATTAGATTGGATGGTAAAAGACCAATAATTCAGAAAAAAATAGGTTTAGGAAGGAAAAATACCTGAAAAATACTTGATACTAATGTATCAAGTCAGTAACACTTTTTCATTGCACTTAAACTAAATTTGCAATTAAGAAGAATATACTTCTTCAAAATGTCTAAATAAAACAATTTTGAGATATAAGCACTTTGAGGATGCTTTAAAATTTTTGGTTAAAATATCCCATTGCATATTACAGAAATATATATGTATATATTTATTATAGACATATATGTATATCCTATCCAGTTTCTTAAAATTCAGAATTATTTCCAAATTCATTTGCTGTTGCCTTACAACTGCAAAAAATAATACAAATAGAGAGGGAAACGCATAAGTTCAATAAAGCATTAGTTTTAAAGAAACCAATATACCCAAAATAACTTATTAAGTTATAGAAATAAAAATGTGTGGGGAGAATATGTAATCGTTAAGTGAAAAAGAAATCAATGCATAGAATACTTAACTCCACTGATACTGGATCAACAGGAACTAAATTAGAGATAATGTAATTTAAACTTCTTTTGGATGTTTTCCAAATTGCACAAGTGTGATCTTTTGGACTCAGAATGATACTATTTTGGCAATGCAGAGAAACAGGTGGAAAAAATAACCTATCTTATGTTCGTGTGTAAAGACTAGAAAATATTGGTGGCACCTTGGCATGATTAATAAGATGTAGAATTATTAGAAGCAGGACTAGCTGAAAGACTGATAGAGGGAGTACATACCAACAAAAGAGACGAGACACTGACCAGAACCTGGGCTGGAAACGTCTTGTAGGAAATTAGGACTAGTAGAGCTTCTATGGCTTCTAACCAAAGAATAAATATTTACAGAAGTCGGTCAACAAATTTTACTTCCAAGAACATGTTTACTATTTGTATTTATTTAATTTAAAAATGTTACTGCTATTTCTGTGTTCAAGTTGAGGAAGGAACATATAAAACAGCTAACTACTTTCCAATTGTTATGAAGCCCAGACGAGAGAATTGGCATTCCTCTCCCAGTCTGTCTCACCGTACAGAGAACAGAGAAGGCAACTTTGCATGAGGATGCAAAATGAATTTGGAAATTCTAAGCAAAAGTTATTGTTTAATATCTTCATGTAGAGAATTGTCGTAAGGGAATATATTTTAGAAAAGTAGAATAGACCCAAGAGAAGAATATGAAGGAGAGGAAAGTTGATGAGTATTTAAAATCAGAAGAAATCTGTACTGTAAAATACTGAGTTTGGTGTAGAGAACATGATAAGAGGAATTAGATTATCAGAGGCACACTGAATGTTTTAAAATTCCTACAAGTCCTGCATGTGGTTTATAGACTCTGTCATACCTTGGTCCATTCTACCAACTTTCTTTTACTGACTTCATAAAATTGAACTGATTTCTCCTCTATTCCAAAATTTTGAGAAACTTAAGTGCCTCAGCACAAATTCTCATCAGGAACCGATCCCATTCATTATTTCTAATACTGCACTTTGCATACACTCTCCTAGAAATAATTTCTTCATTTACTGATCTTCTGGAACACTTGTGTCTTTGACAGGCTACCGTGTTCAATATAGAAAAATCTAGTTTGTGAATGATTTTATGTTACTTTTCTGACCAGTGAGAGACTTAATTTTTTTAAGTTCTAGGTTTAGCATCTTTACACAGCATTGAGGCAGCATTGTGTCATAATTTGTCCTGAATGTGTATTGTGGAGTGAACAAAAAAGTCCTGATCCTCGACAAAACTTCATCACTTCATGTGCTACAGTATATCTGATGTGTGAAGCACCTGACCTTGATCCTAGTTCCCCCACACCTCCACACAAGAATTTTTGTATGTTGATGCCGTGTTTGATTTCTAGAAGGGAGAAAGAATGAGTTGATAGAAAGGGCACCAAGTGGGAGAAGAAAAGTTGATAACGGACATGAATGACTTGCCTGTCTTCTCTGGCTTTATCTGAGCAACAGAACAGTATACGAATGAGTGTCATATTGACAGCTCCTTCTGCAACAGGGATACAAAAGAGGTAGAAGACAAAGGACATCAAATCTCTGTCATTCTGCCTGGGCCTTGAAATTGCTTAGGAAATTCAAAAAATATCTTAATTTGTTTGTACTTAAAGTATAAGAACTTTGCTAAAAAGTACTTTTGGTATCTTTCTTCTGAAACTTTGAACTTTCCACTCTGGCTTATAAAAAGAATTGTTAATTTTGCAAGGCCTACTAAAAGAAAGGGATTTCCCACTCCAGTTGGGGCTTGAAATTCGATTTAAGACAGATTAATTTGTATTTAGCTTGTTAGTATTAAGGGTGTTTCCAGGTACAAAATAAATGCTTAGCAAATTATAGGTATCAGTATATTTAGGAATTTTTTTTCTGTCCAGAAACATGCCTTTTTCATTGGATGCTCTTACCTTAACGACAAACACTAGTATGTGTTATTTCCTAACCTGGAAGCCTCACATTACTTCATCATCTCCTGTCACTATCCTCTTCCCACCAAAGTTCTGCTGATTCTACTACCTGGTTGACCCTCTGCGTCTCCTTCTCTATTCTTTTTACCGTAGCTGCTTTAAACGGACAACTCATTATTTTCCTTCTTGATATAGCAATTGGTGCACCTTCTATTCTTTGTACTGCTAACAAAAGAAACTTTAAAGATCATTAAAACCAGATAAAATGACAGTCCTTCAACACCTTTTTTCCAGATTGTGGTCTTCATTGGATCTTAAAAGCTCACAAAAATACATTATCTTGTCTCCAAATTAATTCCCCAAATTTAACATGCTTAACTACCACTCATCTCAGAGGACTCACTAGGTCACAAATTTGGCTATTTATAAGTCTCCAAGTACATCATTGCAGGCCGCATGTTTCCTCACCTGTTAACAACAACAAAACTTAGTTGATTGTCCTACTTACTGCTAGGTAATACGAATTTACTCAAAGTTAAGTAAGCATCTTTTGCTTTGAAAGGGGAGATAGGAGATTGTCTTATAGTCATTTACTTTTGGCTGTGACAAAATAACCAACATCCACAATTGAAGAGAGGAAACATTTACTTAGCTCACAGTCTCAGAAAGTCTGTCACACACAAACGGTCCGTTCATGGGGCAGCCAGCAAATGTGGACGCACATGGCAGAGGCAGACGCTGGAGGGCTGCTCATCCTGTCTCGGACACAAGCCACATGAAACAGAAGCAAAGTGAAGACTGTAGACGAAGGCAAGGCCTGAGCCTTCCCAGGAAGAAGTAGGAATGCTACTTCTCCCCTTCTGGTCAAGCTTCTAGGTAGCCCCCCACTCCCTATTCTGCGAGTGTCCCTCCCGCACTTTCTAGCCCAAAAGTCAACAACACACACCTGAAAGCTCTGACCTGGGCAACCCCCAATCTCAGGGACTCTCAAGACCCAAGCTAAAGCAGAGATTTTACTCTTTATCCTCACAGTGTTCTTTCATATTGACAAGGTAAAAAGACTTGAAGTAGTAATTTAGCTTAAACTAGTGTTTCAAATGTGTGTTCCAGATGTTATGATGTGAAAATGTTCCATGATTTGTAAAGTACTAAACCACAAGAAGTTCTGTGAGTGCAATACCATTATTACTATATCTCTGCAGCAGTAGCTCTACATCCTGACAGCATCAAGCACTGTCAGGTGTGTAGGGCTCTAAGAGCTCATAATCCTATTTCTTTTCAGTATTTCCAGCCCCTAATCATCATGAAACAGGTAGAAAGCACTCATACATCTGCTTTTGTCTCTGTGGAGAAGGAGATTTTTTTTACTAAAGCCAGAAGTGTCATTTTTGATGGGTGAGAAATATTAAAATTGAAATTTCCAGATATGAAAGTCTTGTAAGCTCCATCTGATGTCACTGAACAGAAGAGAAAATTTACCATGATAAACAAGACTATCTCCATCAGAGATGATGGCCTCAAGAGCTTTCTGAAAGAATCAAAGTCAAAAGAGGCACCAGGAACAAAAGTTTATTTTGTAATATTAAAGAAAAAAAGTAGTCAATTTTGTCATTTTAGAGAACTCTCAACGTGTGTATACCCCATAAATTCATATTTATTTCAATGATTTGATATATATTTGTATATTTCTCTAAAGTCTATCTGCTGTTTAATAACACTACTTAGGATGTCTTCTAAATAATTAACAAAAACTCTTGGTATTATTACCTGAAATAAATCTTGAAAGAAGAGGATGGTAACTCTGCACTGAAATTGCAAACATCAATTTGCTTTGCTAGGTAATAGGCTACAAGACATTAAAGTCAGCATGTAGTGAAATAGTTTGACCAAACCAGGTCAACAATGGAAGTGAATGAATCAGTAGTACCCAAAAGATTTTGTGTGTCAAGTTCAAAAAAGTATATCTATATTCACCACCACATTGTCAAAAATTCAAGCCAGAGGTTTAGCAGTGGGAGAAAGGAAATAAAACTTTTTGTATAGGAAGGGATGACTAGCAAAGCAAACAGCTGAGAACCTGACCTTGGATGTTGGCTTAGGAGAAAGAAGGAATGTTAACACTGCCTCTGATAAAAGAAAATATGTGAGCAGCTGCAGACAGATTATTTGGAAGAGTAGATTTCTGTGTTTGTCTAACAGAACTTGTTGTGCATTTAAGACTTAAAATTGTAATACTTCAGCTAGTGAAAGATTTCAAAAAATGTGGAAGCCAAAGGTAATATAAGGAATATTTCAAATCTTTGTGTACTGGGTGGTAAGAGGAATTACGAGAATAGCTAGTTTTGTGTTAGTAGAAGTACATAAGGGTTATATATGCACAGATTTTTTTTTGAGAAACGAGAGAATCACATGTAGCCTATATGCATAAGGAAAAGACCCAGAAGTCTTTAGCTGAAATGTGGAATTGTTCATACTAAATGTCAATTCACTTGCAATAGGAATTTGCAGACCCTGAAGAGTTAACACTTTTCCCAAAGCATCTTACAGCCAGAGAGCCTGATACAGGGGGGAATAGAGCTCAATTTCTAATATGATTCAGTCTAAAGATAATTAGAAGGCTTAGTTCAGTCCCTAAAAGCCTTCCAGAATTCATGTGAATTTGCTGGAGTGCTAATGGACTTTTCCTCATCATAAATTCTAGCTTGAACTTGCTTATTCTGAGTTATTTCTGTATTCACCAAAGATAAGTTCGTGTGAGTTTTCACCACTTGCTTTTCTTCTGTCTCAGGCACATCAAGAGCCTGGTAATCTAGTCAGCGATTTCTCCCCCAAGTTAGCCACACTAGGGTCCGTCCCCACAGACTCCTCTGGAAAGCAGAATAACACTAATGAAAACAAGGATAGGAAATAGGATGAGAAAACATGAAAAGAAACTCATTCAAATATTGATGGATTAATAACTTTTTCATAGGAAGCTCATAGATAAATAATCACATAAAATCTCATCCTCTCCCTAACTTTGTAAAAATTGATTATGAGAGACTTCTAGTTTAGTTGATATCCCTTCCTTTCTCCACTGTGACATGAAAGAGAAGGTTCTGAGAGGCTAAATACAATGCCAAGCGGCAGATAGATTTAAAATATTGTAAGTTAGATTTCTTGACTCCTTTTTCTTTTTCTTTTGCCAGGTCAGCTTGTTGAGCAGTGTTCACTCACAATGTTTGACGTCATTTGGCCTTCTCCATGACATGCCTTTGAACAGTGCATGTGGGAAAGCTGTTTTCTTTGTAAAATGACTTAGAGTGTTATTTTAATGGGCATAAAATGTAGGCTTTGTTACTTACAGACAAAACTCTTAGGACATTTAAACAAAAGATGATGCATGGAACCCACTATAGTTCTACATTAGTTGTTTTTGTTATAATTTACAAGCGCTCATAAATAAATGTTTAAATTTTAAGGGGAGATTTAAAAAAAAAAACTTGATCTCCAGAGTTAAATTGATCACTTTCATCTGTTTGCAATGAAGAGAAACGGAAATCAAGTAGGTTACACACTTCTGTCTAAAAACTGGGGCTGATGTGAGAATAGCATTGATTTTGGACAGAATTTCTCAAACTGTATAGCCCTACTTACCAAGATAAGACACTGTTTCTTTTTTCATCTGTTGCTCTCATGACCATATATTGCTAGTTTGGTTTTCTAGAAACTTCATGGCATGTGACATAATAAAAGATCGAATGTGGAAGCATATTTGCAAATCCATCTTTACTTATGAACTGAGGCATTAAATAGCTTCTCTAAACATGTATAAGAATGTCATTTTCCTCAAAATGTTCTAATGCATACTTCAAACAAATATGTTGAGTTAGCTCATCAGAATTATTTTTTATTTTAAATTAAGATAAAATAATTTTTAAATTAAAGTTTTAATTAATTTGCATGTGTTACAGTGTCGATCTATAATGTTTCCCAAAAGTTTCATGCGTTCCAAAGCTGAGTCTTCTGGAAATTGATTGGATCATGAAGTGATACACTCAGGAGCAGATTCACTCATTGATGAGTTCAGAACTGATTGTGTCAATAGGAGGAGAGCCAAGTGGAGGGGGTACATTGTTGAGGGTATACCGCTTGAGAGTAGGTCAGTCTCTCTGGCTTTTCCCTCTGTTGTTTGCTTCAGTGTTGCCAGGAGTTGAACAACTTTTCTCTGCCTTATGCTTTTGCCAGGCTGACTCTCTCTTGGAGTGAATACGCCATGTACTGAATCTCTTGTGACCATGAACATAATATTCCTTTAGTTGAAGGTGGTTGTGGGGTACTTTTTCTTAGTGGAGGGAACATAATTAATATAACACATAACCCATGCACATCTTTCCATATGCTCTAAATCATTTCTAGATTACCTCTAATACAAAATACTATCTGAGTGCGATATTAATAGTAGTTATAGTCTTCAAGGAATAACAATAAATGTTTAATTTTCGAATGCAGAGCTCATAGATATGGAAAGACAACTGTATATGATCAACACAATTAAGTTATTAGGGGTTGATACTAATTCTCAGAATATTAAAGATTCTTGAGGTTAAAGAAATTTGAGAATCACTGACAGAGGTTCTCAGAGGACCCAGAAAAATTAAAAGACAATGAAGAATAATCTAGTAGGAATATTAGTAAACAACATGGTCATAACATTTTAGAGTTCAGAAAGTAAATTTTAATTTCTTTTATTGACTTGGATACTTGGTTGTTTCAGTTATTAGATAGCAGTATTTTCCATAATTTCTCTAATATTCCCATGGCCTTCGATTCTGCTATGAGTATGCTAAGCCTCTGTTTGGCCTGGCCCATTTTCTTGCTGAGTTCTTAATACCAGAATGATGAGTCCTAATGTCAAATATTAAAAGTTATAATCAAGATAACTACAAAGAATGGGCTTTTAACACAGGCTCAATTGCTGTTTCTGACCCCAATGGAGCCTCCGTCAAGTAGAAATCTGGACTACTCCTTTTTTCCAGGTTCCCTCCCCACGTGTCCCCACCTCGATCAGTACTATAGCTCCTGTACTTTCCGAAAGCCACAGGTTCCTCCTGACAGGCTTTCCAAGACCCAAATCTTCCTGAGGAGTACCCAGCTTTCCCTCAGTCTATCCTTTCCAAACCCTTCCATTGTTTTTGTTGTGAGCTGCATCCCAGGCCTACTTGTTGCCTGTCTTGTCCTTATGACTTGAAAATATTACTGCCCCATACCCTACATTATGATTCACTTCTAAGTTTTCTTTCACTGGTTAAAGATGCAGAATGTTTTACATTTATTTAAAGGAAGGAAAGGGTAGAACAGGGGGAAAAATGTTTTACCATGCTTTGCCATGGCATGTCATCAGATCCCAACGAACAGAAAGGAGCAGGGGCCAAACAACGGAGAAGGACACAAGTGCCCCTCCGAAGAACAATGCTCAGCCATGGAAGATCTGGAAGAAGCTGAGACATGCTTTTTCTGTTCAGTACTCAGCCCAACTTGAACTCATTTCACCTGAAAAGCTCTATCGAATCACATTTTTGTAGAGCTAGAAAAGTCTACCAAGACCATCCATGATGATTAGAACTCATTTTTCAATAAAAGAATTTCTGCTCCCAAATTTAGGAAAAAACAATAACTTATTTAAATCTCAGTACATTCATGGTGATGGTAAATGGAGAGTAACACGGAAGCTTGAAAATCTTAAGAAAGAAATTAAAGACAGTAGAAATAGAGAGAGAGGAAGAGGATGAAGAGGATTAGGAGGAGGAGGAGGAGGAGGAGGACCAGGTGAGGCATTGTGAAAACGATCACGTCGTAGCTGTACAAGGAGCAGAGGCTAGAAACAAATATGCAACAAAATAAGAATTTTCCCAGTCATCTGGTGGGATACTGGTTTACTCTTTCAACAGTTCCATTGATTTTCATTTGCAGTATCGCCTTTTAAAGAGCATTTGAAAATGTGGTCCTTGAGAATCAGTGATTAAATAAATGATTAATTTGCCAGTCTCTGAAAGAAGAGCTTAAAAGTACTAACAACCTTGAGGAAGAAAATAGCTGGCAGTTAAATAAACAATTAGGCTGCGAATTGAAGTGTCAGCACAGGCACTAATTAGTCGGCTGAGGTCACTTTTCATGGACTTTTGAAATAGATGTCATTCAGTGTGTTCATTTTCATTCTACAGGAAAAAGGTATTTCTTGTTCTGTAGTTAAAAAACATTTCCCCTGGGAACTGTCCATTCCAGCCAAATCATTCCCTTCTCATTTGCTTGGAAATCTTCACAATTACTTTCACCCTTGTGGTTAAATGTAACAAAGCAAAACAAATACAGAATATGCAACTTACCTAAAGAACTCACTTTGAAACGACTTCAGTTCCAGTGAAGACAAACGGTTGCCAATTTTGGAAGTTACCTTGTTATTTTAATGATAAACAAATTATAAATACAAGAAAAATATAATGGGTTTGGGCAAGAAAAGGCAACTTTTTCTATTGAGAAAGGAGGTAATATAGTATAGCTGGGCATTTCTGGAAAAGCAGAGATGGTAAATCTTTAAAATGAATTACCCAGAAAAAAATACCTGGAAATAACAAGGATTAGAAAACCTACAATTGGAAAACTCTGAATAAATCAAGCTTGTTTCTAGTTGGGTACCCTCTTTTGCCAAAATCTTCTTGCACTCACGAAACAATGACAGGTTTTTAAATTTTGAAGAAATAGTCAGATTAGGTCACAATGTGACTAAATATGAAGAAACTTCCTGAACTTCTAATGTCCCATGGCTGCATTTGTTTTATGACATTGAGCCATGGTCTACAGTCTCACAATTTATATGCATGTCTCGTCTTTATCAGCACTTAATGAATTATTCAAGGTCAATATTTGACATCTTCTCATCTGTATGTTCTATAGTAATTTACACCTATTTTTATTTGTGTTGTGTTTCCGTTCTGATGGGTGAAGAATATAATAGAAACAGGTACTAGATTCAGTGCTCTTTGTTATACACCTATTATATGCTAAATAAAGCATGGTTTTAGGTACCGGGGCTAGAAATACCACCAAGAGATAATAGAGGCAGTTTCCATGTGAATAAAGTCATGCTTTCATTGCAAAATTCTATATTGAAAGACCTGCATCTCCCCAGCTAGTTGATAATCATATAGCTGTGAGAGTTGAGCAGTCATGAAGACATTCAAATAAAACCCAGAATTCCCATTTTATTAAGTTAATGTGTAGTGACATCTTTTATTGAAGAGAGGATGAAAAAAATAGAATGATTTCAAGGCAAAGTCTTTCTATTCTATGTTAATCAATTTTTAGATAGTGCCAGTATTAGTCAGTATTTCTAATGCTGGTCAAATATTCAACATCAACGTCATAAAAATCAAGTGATTGAAATGAGCTCATGGTTATCGACAATTCAGTCCAGGGCAATCTGGTCCACAGCCAGGGACTCATGGTGGTGGTGGTCGGTGGGGGAGGAGGAGAACAGCATTGTGCCCAAAATAAAGACGCAAAAGACGCAGGAGATTATGCAGAGTACCCAACATAAAGGCTCTTTGACTTAGCCAGAAGCTCCTATAAGCATGTTCCAAAACTCCTCTGGGCAGGTCCAGAGTCAATCAAATTGGCACGATCAAGCTTAATTGTCACAACGTCTCACCCAGTAGCTGCCACCTGATAGGAACTCAAGAAAAGAATTGACCTGAACTTGAGTAAATGATGAACTAACTGGTGAGTAACAGTTTAGTTTTAAAAGAAAATTTAGGCCACTTTATCCTTGGCTTAGAAAAAGAAAAGGAAGAAGGAAAAAAATGAAACCCAGAGAGTTAAACACTTCTGTCATCGCAGATAACTAATTCATGGTAAAATGGAATCTGCAGTTTGACCACATTGACTTCCAGTCAAATTTCAGTCAATGCCGCTACTTAGATTATCTTCAGAGTAAACTAAAAGTTAAAAAAAGATAACGGTACAATTTTATTTTTGAAGTGAGCTTCGATGCATCTCTTAAAATGTAAGCTATAAATTAGTTAAGACTTTTTATAGACCCTATAAAATTATTATCCTATTGTCCTATAAAATTATTATCACCTTCACAAAATTAAATTGTTTAGCTAAATCAAAGCCAGCCAAACTATAGTTGTTTACTTAGTCACTTGCTTTGATGCTAAATACTTCTATGGTGGTTTTAAACTATAATCTGAGGTCATAGTTTTTCTGTAAAGAGAACATATGCTAAGATCTAACACTTCCTATTTATAATTCTATTTCTATTTTGTTTATTAATATAAAACACTTTGTTCCTGTTTTGAAGTGAATGTAATTTCTCCTATGAATTCTTAATATAATTATAATAATCAAGATCTATCAATTATTTGTGGCTACACAGGAGACAAGGTTTTATTAGGCATTATTCAATGGTAGGAACATTATTATATGACTTTAATTTAGTTTTCCTTAACTAGTATCCATTAATAATTTGTACTTAAATGGGTTACAAACTTTTTTATGAAAGCATCGCTGGTAATTGTCTTCTGTAGGTAGGGTGGGCAAAATAATGATTGATAAATTGTAAAAAAAAGGATATTTATATTGAGGTAATTTATCATCACAGAATTACTTTAGGATTGTCATCTGGTTTCTCAGAACCAGAGGCTTTTGAAAATTCTTTTCAAAACTTGTGAACAGATTTGTTATGAGATCAAATTTTGTTCCTGTTGAGAATTCATGTCCCTAATAAGATAAAATTGCAAGTTTAAGGACACTCACTATGGCAATTGTTACAACAGAGAAAAACTGAAAATAGCTTATCTGTGGCAACAGAAAAATAAGAAAAATACAACGATTATTTAAAAATTCCTAAAATAAAACAAGTGCATATTGATATCTCTAAGAGAAAATGATGAGAAAAATATCAAGTTACCAAATAGTTAAAACATATGAGTCATATAAGAATATATATAGGAATAGTAAATATTTATATTGCATTCTTATGCATATAAGTGAACAGAAAAAACAACAAAGGGGTACATGTCAAATTGATTATAGTAGTAACTTTTGAGAGAAAATCATAAATGTTTGACAGTGAGATTATATTGTTATTTGTAATATTTATTTACTTTTAAAATTTATGCAATAGGTATGTGATTTCAAATTATTTTAAAAATAAATGGAGAGGGGGGTGGGGGTGAAAAAAATAAAGGGAGAGAAGTCTTCTTACTTCTGCTTTGATATGTAAAAATGTTGGAAATCACCAGTCTTATTTTTACAATAAGAAAAAGAAGCCTGCATAAGTTAACATTGGAAACTCTGAAAATAGATATTCTATTTGACTCAGTGATACATGCTCTGGGTACATTGTTTCAATTTTAGTAAGTAGGTCTTTGATCCACTGTGATTTGCTTTGGTACACGGTCATAGGTAGGTATCTAGATTCATTATTTGGCTTGTGGATAACCAGTTGTCCCAGCACCATTTATTGAAAAGGCTAGTCCTTTTCCAGTATATTATTGATTCCTTTGTCAAAGACCATGTAGCTGAGGGTACTTGAGGTTGTCTCTGCATCCTCAATTCTGCTCCATTGGTCATCTGTCTGTTTTTGTGCCAGTATCATGAAGTTTTGTTTTTTTTAAATATCTGTTGCTTTATAATATAACTTGATGTCTGGAATCATAGTACAACCTGCTTTGGTCTTGTTACTCAGGATTGCTTTGGTTGTTCTAGGTCTCTTTTGGTACCAATGAATTTAACAATAGATTTTTTCAAATTCAGTTAAAAATTATTGGTATTTTAATAGAAATTGCTTCCCCCTCCAGTTTTATTGACATGCATAAGTGTAAAATTTAAGATTTACAATAAAGTTGAGCATTTTGTGCACATACATATCTTGTCAAGGTGACAAGGACTTTCCCACACTCCCTTTGTCCCTCCCCCCACTCACCCCTCGCTTCCTACCCACCATACCCTCCTGGTTCACTTTGTATTTCTGTTTTAAGTTCTATCAGATAGTTGTGATCTGGGTCTCTCATATCAGAGAGACCATTCGATGTTTCACTTTCTGCTTCTGACTCACTTCACTAAGCATGATGTTCTCAAGTTTCTTCCATTTGCCTATCAAAACTTCCACGCTGTTGGACTTTATTGATGAATAGTATTCCATTGTGTATAAATACCACAGTTTGTGTATCCATCGGTCTGTTGATGGGTATTTTGGTGACTTCCATATTTTAGCTATTGTTAGTTGTGCTGTTATGAATATGGGTATACATATATCTCTGTTATGTGTTGTTTTGGCTTCTTTTGGATGTATTCCCAGAAGGGGTGTCGCTGGATCAAAGGGGATATTTATTTCCAATCTTTTGAGAGATCTCCATACTGCTTTTCAAACCACTTTAGAAATTGCTTTGAATCTGTTTATCCGTTTAGGTAGGCTAGCCATTTTGACTATATTAATTTTGCCTATCCAGGAACAGGGGATGTCTTCCATACAATAGACTACCACTCTTCCATAAAGAGAGAGAGAGAGACCTAAGGCCTTTGTAGGTAAATAAGTAAAACTCGAGACCATCCTGGTCAGTGATGTGAGTCCAACTCAGAAGGTTAAATATTGAATGGTTTCTCTCATATGAGGAATCCAGAAGAGAAGCATTTTATAGAACCCAATGGGTGTCCTAGAGGGAACCACGAGGGTGTGGTAGGGTGCAGGAGGGCCAACGAGTGCAGGTGGAAGGGATTGTAGAGTTGATGCCATATATATGAGAACAAAATCCTCAAGCTCAATAAAATCATTGTGTGTCACATATATATATATATGCTAAAAATGGTAAAAATTTACAAGGAACATATACAAAAGACTCATGTATATCCATGTTTATAGCAGTGTAACAAACAATAGCCATCCATCAAGAGAACAATGGTTATAGAGATGGTGATATATAGACACAGTGGAGTACTACTCTGCCATACAGGCAGATAGATTTGAATCATTTGTAGGTAAGTGGATACAGCTTGAGAAAATTATGCGGAGTGAAATTAATCAGACTTAGAAAGTGAAATATCACATGATTTCTCTAATATGAGAAACCCAGAGTATAAATAAATAAATAAAATAATCTAATAGGTGAGATGTTTGGGATGGATTGAGGGAAAGAGTGAGAGAAGGAAGAGAGTGGAGGAACGGGAATGTGACGTTCATGTGATAGGTATGTGCACAAAATCCTCAAATTCAATGTAACCGTTTTGTAACCCTTCCTGGCTCCGTCATAGAAATGAGACCACAGGACACAGCACAATGCTAAAAAATGAAACAATATGTGTGGGCGTAGGATTTTGTAGTGGCTTGGATCTAGAATGTCCGTCCAGTGTGTCAGGTATTTGGATATTATGGATTGTCTATGGAATTACAGTCTGAAGAAATTGAGCTAGCATGTAGCAGAATCAATCTTAACTATGACTCAAGTATTTTTATCATACTAGTAATTTAAAATAATAGATAAAGTAGCAGACTGATGGAAATTCGAAGAATTAAAAGAAAATGAGAGAAATCAAAGACCTGCAGCAGGAATAGTATCGTAGATGGCTCATCAATGACTCGAGAAGAAGAGGAAAAGAAATAATGAACTTGAAGAGACAACCATTGGAAAAAAAGAGAAAAGCAAAAGATAGGAAGGGGAATGTGGGGTCAAGTTTACATAGGTATAAAGGAAATATCAGAAATGCAAAGGCGTGACTTCCACAGCACTCTGTCAGTAGTCCAAATATTATGCAGATGGAGCCCAATTCATTTAAATGGCCTATACAACTCAGTGAATCCACTTTATCCGATTTATATTCATGGGATACTACATCCAATCGCAGCAGAATATACGTTCTTTTCAATCTCACAGGTAACATTCACCCAGAAAAAAAAAAGTACTGAAGTCATGAAACACATCTTAATAATTTTATTTACTTACTTACTTTTCTTATTTATCTTGAGACAGGGTCTCATTCTATAATTCAGGCTGGTCCTGAACTCACTAGGTAACCCAGACTGGCCTTGAACTCAGGGAAATCCTCCTGACTCGGCCTTCTAAATGCTGTGATTAAAGGTGTGTGTCACCAAATCTGGCTATGCCTTAACATTAAAAAAAATAAAAATTATATAAATTATGGTCCCAAGTCACAATGAAATTGTATTAGCAATGAGAAGCAAAAAGGGATGGAAGATGAAAAATACTGCAAAATTAAAGTTCTGCTGAGTAAAATAATGGTCAGAAAAATAATCTCAACAAATATTTAACATAATTTGAACTAAATAAATAAAAATGAAAATAAAACTAAGTTTTGACAGTTGTACTGAAAGCGCTGAGTAAAAGAAAGTATTTAGAAAAACCCTAAATATTTATTTTAGAAAGTTAGATCGAGAAAAGAATTTAAGTCAAATATGAGAGCAAAAATAATAAAATATTCAAGCATAAATTAATAAAATTGTAAAATCTACAGAACATCAACAAGAACAAAATTTAGTTATGTGAGATCAGTGACAAACATTTATTAAGTTTAAACACAGTGAAGAAATAAGTTATCATTATAGTAAATGAAGATGAACCGTTGGGTTTATGAAGTAGCTTAATGTTACAGTGCAGCACTAGCATGTGCTGGGTACGATCCCCAGTGCAACATCAGAAGAAGTCACCCCATTTGTCTCTTTGTCATTAAAAAGGCCTTAAAGGGATACTTCAAACAACTCTGAAGTTTAGTTACTTGGATTAAATGAGACAATTCCTTAGAAAGCCAAATTTAAAAGATTTACACAAGGGGAAATAATAACTTGAATAGTTCTATGATGATTAAGAATTTGAAATAATAACAAACTACTCTTCAGGATGATAAGAAAATGGCAACATGCCCATGTGTACTTACTTGTGGATTTTGGAAGCATTTAATACTAATAAAAATGTTTCTACAAAATATGTTACAGTACAAATTAAAGAAAAATATCCTAATCACTTATATAAAGTCAACATCATTCTAACAATAAAACTAGATTAAGATTCTACAAGGTAGAAAATTTCAGATCAATGTCACTAATGATTACAAAGGCGAAGGCTATCAACAGGATATCGGCAAATCAAATTTAACAATGTAAAATTATGAATTATACTTAATTAAGATGTTTTACAGTATGGTAAGTGGTTTAACATTCAAAAGTAGATTAGTTTAACTACATCATCAACAAGGTGATCATGAGAATAATATGACCATATAAATGCCAAAAGAAAAGAGGAAAGAGATAAACTCGGTAGAAATAAGTTGACCTTATTTCTTTCCTGGTGAAGGAGATATAAATGGCTGCTTTTTTTTCTGATTAGTTGTTCTTTAATAACTTTAACAGCAATGAACATTATTTGCTGTTCTGAAAAAGAACTGAAGGCAAATTTGATTTTATTTGTTGCTACTGAAAGCTTTTGTTATTCATTCTGTTCAATAATAATAGTGTTCATGCAATTAGATAAAAGCATACATTTTAATTGTATGATTAAACACTTGAAGACAACCTAATTTCAGCAGTGCTAGCCATATATATTATATTTAAAATACATTCACAGAGTCTAAATTATCATAAAATAATGATTTTACTAATTTTCATGTACAAGCTGGAATGATTATTTCACAATAATTGGTCTTTTTTCTACATGTTTTACGGTTGTGGGATTATGGACAGAAAGAATAATCATTAAGAGCTAGCTTGATGTCCACTAACACTCAAACTTGCCCAAAAAGCTGCTCTGTGGAATATGGATTTACTGTTTGGCTCTAATCAATCATTCAATAAATAAATCAATTATCTAATTTATAAAATTTTCTTGCCTGTGTTATGTGAAACAATTAAAATATAATATAACCTGTCATCTTTTTATGTATAAGAAGGCTTGAAGACAAATCGATTATTTCCTTTTTATGTTTTTGAAGTGGTTTCTGATTTTATCTGCAAGCGCTTATTTCATATTATATTTAATTCAGCGATGTATTCCACATTGGGCTTAACTAAAATATTAAATAAATGTGAAGATCTATAAGCAGGTCAGTGCTCAAAATTGTGCATTCTCTTACAATTCTTATTTATTACAATAGCTTTTAAGTTTATTATGTGAAATGAGAATTATAATTCCTTACTTTTGGATGAATCTGTCAGTTATTGTCCTGTCCTATTTAGATCTCAGTGTAGAAGCATTAGCTGGGTAAGCTCATTCCTGTGTGAAAATCTCATCTTGTCTACATTATGATAATCACTGAAAAATATGCCTGAAAAATCCAAGTTGGAAAGTAACTAATGTGTATAAAATAGCTGATAGAAAATAAAAGATTTTTTTTCCAAACTGCAAAAGAAAAAATAAATAAATTAACTTAGGTAAATGCACACACAAATTCAAGTGTTAAGAATTTTAATGACACATAATTGCATGGAGAGTAAGCAAAAATGAATATATTGGAATGACATGATATCATGACATTTATTTGGAATTTAAGAGTGAGGAGACGAGCAGCTCACTCGATACTCTTTTTAGTCAGCCTATTTATCATGTCTATGAGCATGTATCATGTATATAATTTTGTTAATTCTTGTTCTCTTCCCCCCTTTCAGTGACTGTTTTCCAAGAGTGTCGCTTTTCTTTCTTTAGCTTGCAAACATTTTGTGTATTGTTTTTTGTTTTTATTATAACACCTATAACCTATAATTGAGTATTAAATTTATTTTATTTCAGATTTTATATCTATAACTTTTTAATGAGTCCACTTAATGTGTCTACGTTTAATGTCGTCTCTCTTCTCACTCTGTGTCTTCAAACACCTCCATAGCTTTCACATACCTTTTCTTTCTTCCCTTCTGTCTTGGACTAGTGAAGTTTTCATTTGATGCTTTGTTTTTATTTTTCACATTCACCTTCTTTATAAAATCAGAATTTATGTTTTCTGTTTGTTTCAATCAATGCCATTTTAGCAAAAAAATTATTATGCTATACTTATATTTGGTACAGTGATTATAAAACTCATTCATTTGAATTTTGGATAAATTAACTTCCCTTTTTCTGACTGATTTTTAAGATTTTTTCCCTGTTTTGTAGGATATGTAGCAGAGAAATACTACAATGTATTTACTTTGTTAATTTTATTTATTCATGCTAATAAGGGTGTGTTTTTGCATAAAGTATTTAGACTTTTATTAATTTTGGTTTTCAGTTTCCTCTTAATTTCTGACACTTGGGAATTTTGATGTACCCTCAACCATGTACATAAAAGAGACTTGTATATTTTATTTCATTTCTAGATGTTTACAGATACTGCTATGATTATCATTATCAGGGTCTTCTGCACTGTGAAATGTAATGAGCAGGGAGACTGTGTAACTAAACTTGGCCTCACTTTGTGTGTGTGTGAGTAAGCCCACTTTCTACTCACCTAGTCCTCACAGAAAGGTCAAGGAGTTCCGTGTGGCCTGGGGAGCTGTTTTGTGCAGCTGCCCTGGTTACCAGGAGAAGTACTCATTCTATATAATGGCTAATCTCTGGGAAACCTCAGAATTCAATACATTTGCCTTCGCTGCCAGGCTTGATCACGCCACCCCGGGCTCGGTGCCCCAGTTTCATTTGTCCTTAACTCTCGCCCTTTGTTACCTTAATCGTGCAGCTTCCTAGGTTTGTCTTGACCTCAAAATGGGCCCCTGGATTTTGTGCGCATCTTTCTGAGGCATGTTATAGCAAGAACAGAATCCAGAAACATTATGCTAAGTGAACTAAGACAAAAGCAATAGAAGACGTATGAAATTCTCTTCATTTCAAATGTCTAGATGAGGCAAATGTACAGATAAAATATCGTATTAACAATGGCCTGGGGCCGTGGTCGTAGAGGGGAGTAGACGGAAGAAACCATGAAACATCTCTCCAGGCTGAAGCAAGTCTTTTAAAAATAATTGTAGTAATGGGTGCCCACTCTTCCTGACCAATTCAGTAGGACTGCTGAGTTATTGGATTAAAACAGATGGATTTCGTGGCATAAAAATTGTACCTCAAAAAGATGCACACACACACACACACACACACACACACACACACACACACACACACACACACACAATGTAAAACTTTTTTAACACTGCCTTTCCTCTACATAGTACTTCCCTCTGGTGCACCCAGAAAGAGAAACGGTCCAGGCTGTGACGTGTGCTGAAGAAAGAAAAGAAGTTATTTTATTTAATTATTTTATTGGTACTGAAGATTGAACAGAGTCATTTGCACTGAGCTACATTTCTATCTCTTCTTTATTTTTATTTATTTATTTTTATTTTTAAAAGGTGTCTCGCTAACTCTCTTGTCGGGCTGGAACTTGTGATCCTATTTCATCAGTCTCTGAGAGTACTAGGATTATAGGTGCACACTATCTCAATGGCTTATTTTCTTCTTTCCTTCTTTCTTTCCTTCCTTCCTTCCTTCCTTCCTTCCTTCCTTCCTTCCTTCCTGTTTTTCTCTTTCCTTTCTCTTTCTCTCTTTCTCTCTCTCTCTCTCTTTCTTTCTTTCTTTCTCTTTTTTTTCTTTGTATTGAACACATGGCCTAGTACTAAATCACACTCATTGCTTTAAATTAATTAATTTATTATTTATTTCAAATTTTTATTTTGAGAGGAGACATGCCCACGTTTGCATTGAGCTTGAGATCCTCCTGCTTCAGAATCCCAGGCGAGCATCCCCTCCCTCAGCTAGAGGAAGGACCCTGACGACAGATGACAAATGCTGACATATCCTTATTTCTTTCTACTTGGACTTCTTTTATGTGAGAGAACAAGCAATTTTCTTTTAATATTATTTTAAAATGTGCACTATGTATATTGATAGCTGTTTAAATGAAAAAAGAACAGCATATCACATACTGAACACACCAATTTATTTATTCATTGACTTTTCTATTTAATAATAATTAATAATATTATAAATATTTATTTTCTTTTTTGTCTGAATATAAACATTAGACATGGGGTGCATTCCTGGGTTGTTGGTAAGTGTGTGTTTAATTTTGTTGGAAACTGTTAAGCTGTTTCCTAAAATGCTCTATTTTCTGTTCCTTTAGCAGTGTATGAAGGTTCCAGTTAGATTTTTTTTTAACTTGGTTACAATATTTAAAAAGTCATTCTTTTAGATATGTAGTGATGCTACATATGTGTAAAGCTTTAATTTCGAATTTTCTGATGCCGAATAATTTTGAGTGTCATTTCCATTCCTTAGCTGATATAAATAATATCTGAGTAATAAATAAAATAGTTAACAAAGGCCAGTGTGGCCTGGGCCGCCACCAGGGAGGGCGGACCCAGAGCTCACCATATGGTAACAGGTGTTAGCTATCTATGAAGCAGAGTGTGGTCATCAGTGCATTTACCGGTCACTAATTGCTCAGCAGGCAGCATTTCACGTGGATGTGAACTTGATTATGGTATCATTTACAGTATCATTTCTAGTGATAGATGTAGACTTGGGGAGGATGACGTAAGCATTTATAATTTGGATGTTTTCTGCTAAATATCTCTTTAAAGTAAATATATCCGGTAACATACCTATTCCAGGAAAGACCATCTGATTCCCTGACTACCTCCTGACCATGAACTCAAATCCTTTATTCTTTGATATTTAAGTGAAACATGGTCAGAGCAGTTTAATTTGTGTCTATTTTACTATAAGTAAGTCTATATTTCCAATGTGTACAGCCACTAGTTTGTATCGTCTTTTCTCTGAATTATCAATTTATATTCTTTGTGTTTTTCTCCAAGATAATGAATAATATTTTTTCTCATGGGATTTTTAAGAGAACTGTTGATAAAATTAGCTTATTATGTTGTGATTTGTAAATAATTATTTATTGTTTCCCATTTTATTTTGGCTTTGCTTCAATTTTTTTCAATTAGAACTTAAAAACATAGCAAATTACTCAGTCTTTTATGATTTATGCATTTATATTAAATTTAGGAAGGTTTTCTACATACCAGGATTAATTTTCAAATTTCTCTTAACATTTTTAAGTGTTACTATGGTTTCCTTAATTCTCTATTTGACATTTAGGTAATAGTTCCATGTAAATTTATCCTGATAGCATGGGGTCTTAAACGTTTTTCCATAGAGTGAGTTATTTTTCCAAGTACCATTTGTTGAAAAACTTCTTCCTAATGCTTTGAAATATCTCTTTAATCATAAACATATTGAAAAGTATTTAAGTAAATTGAATTTTTGATTCAGTTCCTTTTTCTATCAATTATATCTTTCAGTAATGAACATGTTAATTGTTACTTAAAAATGTTTGTTGTAAGATGATAGTTTTGAGGCTTTTGTAGATAAATAGATGCAACTTGAGACCATCATGCTCAGTGAAGTGAATCAGAGCCAGAAGGTTAAATTCTGAATGGTTTCTCTAACATGAGAAATTCAGAATACAGTCATTTCATAGAATTAAATAGAGGTGGGGTAGTAGGAACCAGTGGGAAGGGAGAGGGTGGGAGGGCCAAAAGGGTAGAAGGGAAAAGTTTGCAATTTTGACACAGTCTATACGCGCACAAAATACTCAAGTTCAATGTAGACATTATGTATCACATATATACATATCAATAAATTTGGGAAAAAGTATGTTGGTCTATGAAGGAAATTCTCTCAGTTTTTTTTTATTCTTCTCATTCTCTTCTTTTGCAATCAACTGCCCAATTTGTAGTTCTAAAAATTCTTTATTAAGCTCAAATTAAATGTATCGGTTTGAATATGGAAAAATGCGATGTTTTGGCTTTCTATCCAGGAACCACTTATGACTTCCAGTTTGCCCCAGATTTCTTTTATCTTTTAGACTCCTTCCTTTCTTCCCTTTCTTCCTTCTTTCGCTCCTTTCGTTCCTTTTTTCTTTCTGTTTTTCCTCTTTTTCTCTCTATTGATATATAGTTTTGCATTTTTATCTTTCAAACATTTTATAAGGGTTTTTTTTTTCTGCTGTAAGTAGGCCATTCCTTTTATGGTCATTTCTGTCTGGTGATTGTGCACATAGGCAATTGTTATTTTTATATATCGGTAGTATATCCCAACTCTTCACTGAACTAGATTTTTGTGCATGGCAATACTTGGCTGGTTTTCGTAAATTTTCTATATATCTGGAATGTTATCTGTAGTTGTTTATTGATTTCTTTTCAAGAGAAGTAAGCCGTTTTAAATATTTCAAGTATTTAAGTATTTTTATCATTTCTGTTCTTTCTCTAATTCTGTTTATAAGGACATATGAAGAAATATTGAGAATTAATGACACTAGTGAAAATTTCTTTGCTCTTCAGTAAATGTGCATAAACATAATTCTGTTTTGTTTGTTTGTTTGTTTGTTTCATTTTAGAATGATGCTAGCAGAGCCCCATAGGGCAGACATATAACGTAGCACTCTGGGCAGCTGAGTCAGAAGAGTAGCCCATTTGTTCCAACCTGGGCAACGTGGCCTCTTGGAGAAACTCTACTTCAAAATCTAAAAATAAAAAGAATTGCTGGGAATGTAGCTGAATTTGAAGGCCCTGGGCTTGATCCCCAGCAGTGGGCTAGATCTTCAGGGCTATTCACCTACCTGACATACATGCAAAAGAATGATGCTGATATTGGAAATATGGTAGATGTTAAAACTATTCACCTGTTCCTTCGTTTTCTCTTTTATTAAGAATTTACTGTTTAGTAAAACAAGTATAAATATGGACTTCTAGTCAAATGACTAGTTAGTGGAAATGTCTCGTAAGTTATTTTTCCCTTTAGATCAATTTACATTTTAATCTATATTAATAAAATTTTACATTTGTATTATATTACATTGGTGAAATTTGTTCCATTAACTACAGAAGATTATGTGCATTAATAGGTGTTCTAGAATCTCCTTAGCAATATTCTTTTTAAACATTATTCTTGTATTTTAATTTTTATGGTTTCTCATGAGTATTATCAGCAAGTGGTTTTAATTTTCAGAGTTTTTCTGGTCTCTTGCAACAGTATTACATTTAATTTATAATAGAAAACTGGGAGAAACTATTTTTCTAAGTCCTAAATCTATATGAAACCATTGCAATTATTTTTTATGATTTATTAACACATTATGAAAATGATTGAATCTCATATCTTTTGCGATTTGTTATTGAAAAACTTTATTTACTCTCCAATACCACCACCCCTAACATTTACTGTTTTTTTAATATTCTATGAGAGTCAGTTTTGATCCACTTTGAAAAACTTATCTTACAAAGTTCAACTGTGTTTCCAATGAGCCAACAATTTGTCTTACAGCTCAGTTTTTACAACTGCATTTTCTTTAATATCCCTTATTTCTTTTCCTTCTTTCTATTTCTTGGTTATGGACTTAGTAAAGTTACATAACTGCAGTTGTAAATAATTTTTAAGAACCAGGTTTTAATATTTCAGGTCAATTTTTGTGCAACTAGATGATTTCTATGATTACATTTATCTCTGTATTTGCATCTCCCAGTTTTTCTTTTCTTTTCTTTTCTTTTTCTTCTTTTCTTTTCTTTCTTTTCTTTCTTTCTTTCTTTCTTTCTTTCTTTCTTTCTTTCTTTCTTTCTTCCTTCCTTCCTTTCTTCCTTTCTTTGAAACAGGGTCTCACTTCTTAGTCCCAGCTGGTCCTGACCTCACTATGGGGCCCAGGCTGGTCTCAAACTACCGGTGATCATCCTGTCTCAGGTTCCCGCGTACTGTGGTTACAGGTATGTGACACCATGCTCAGCTAATGTGGTACTGGAGAATTGAGCTCAGGGCCTTGAACTTGCAAGTCACCCCAGTGTTAAGTTAGAAATTCTGTCACTTATTTTACTTTTTCACATTTTTATTTAACATAGATATTGGCATAATTATTTAACAATGTAAATTTTTCTTTGAGCTTCCCTTTATGCCTAGTCAATAAATATTAATCACAGTTATTTTTATAATTTAAGATTCCGAAATAAATTCCTAGAATTAGTCTCTTAAAGAAGAGTGCTTTTATCTTTCTGTTATATTTGCATTATGTTCATACAGCCCTGTTTATATTCTTTCATTTTTGTTTTATGGGTTAATGCAAGGCTAGTTAATCCACATCAGGAGCGTATTTTACCAACTCTCAAAGAACAAGCAATGAATGCAAGAATGACCGTTTGTCGCTTCTGTTCACTTGGTATATCGTGTATCGGGGGAGTTAGCAGTCTGTGTCCACTGACACGTGTCTGTCATTCTGCTTGCCTCTTCTGGACTTGCTGCTGTGTGAAGATTGATGTGACACTAACTGCTATCGAAGTCTCATCAACTGCTACATCATCATAATTAAATGCACCATGTAGCATTATTAAATTTTTTCACGTAATGTTTTATTTACATGATCTTAAACTTAATTAAGACAATACTAAATGCTTTATATTTTATTTTCTATGTTAGTAATTCTTTAACTTTTTTATAGTCTAAACATTTCTGGGACATGATATTTTAAGTAAGTTTCTTTGATAAACATGGAGTTTGGGAGGTATTTATGACACTTTATTTTTAAATGTCCTAAAGAACCATGGTTGTTCTTTTATCGGTTTTAGATTTTAAGACCTAGGTTTTAAAAATAGAATTATATATTCTTCAATGTGTAGTCACTTTGCTTGAATTTGCTATTGTTTCCCCTGATACTTACAAAAATTTTTATTTTCCTCCAATAGCCAATTGTTCATTATATCTCTATATACTCAAGAACATACACATACATTATATGTGTATGTGTGTGTGTGTGTGTGTATAGTTTTTATAGTTTCCATTATAATTTTTTGAATTAAAATAAATGATGAAATATAAACATTTCTATATTCTCATCTTATTTTTTCTCTCCAACTATTTTGGTTTTGGTTGTATTTTTCACAACAGTTTTGTGTTTAATTTTGCACCACATCAAATTATAATTCTATTAATTATTTTGTAGGTTTGTGAATTCTATTTTGACATTTATAAGCATGTTCTCACTGCTTCTGTAGTTTTGTTCTTTTATCTGCCAAATTTTCTAAGTTATTTTATTCCTACCACAATTGTCTTTTATTAGTATCACCCTTATGATCATTAACATTTATTTGCAAATGTTTTGAGTTACTTTGTGGTTGACTCGATTTTTTCCCTTAAGAATTATCCATGGGAACATTAGTCCTCAGTTCTTTTTCAAGACAATTTGTTATTTTCACATTCAAATAAGAATTTGGCCAAGTAGATGATTTTTTTTTAGTTATAAAATTGCTTCTTCCGATATGTTCCTTTTGAGAGCTTGTTTGGAGGTTCTAGCAGAGGAGCTCAGCTATTCTTACACCCCTGACTGCGGAACAGTCCTATTCTAGCAGGGAAAGTAGCGCACAGCTTTGGGAGGGATGCACATGGAGTCATAAAGGAGGAAGGACACCCGCCTAGCCAGCCAGATCAGCGGAATCAACCCTAGAGATCAATGGGGTGACAGGTGTTGCAGCCAGATTGCCCTCACGTCCGACATGTTGCTCTTGATACTGTTGGAGAAATGTAATAGGTTAGCTACAATTTCTCTTACAAAAACTTCTATTTTTATTGTATTTAGAATCTGAAAATATAACGAATTAAACTTTCAGGGTGGTAAATCAATGAAGCTACACACGAGTTTTTCTCCAGATTAATGATGAACACTTTCACTTATGTTGCCAAATCTTCTTTGAAACAGTATTTTCTTAAAATGCCTTTCAACTTTTTATTTCCTGTTATTTCCATATTTTCAGCATCAATTCTTCTTACAGATTTTGAGACTTTTCTTCGGTACAGGTAACCATCAAGACTCCTCCATCCTTACCTCTTTCTTTGATTTCTGATCTCTTGATTTTCATTTTCTTTTCGAATTCAGATTTCTCCGTTGGCCTTCTGTGTCCACGACGCAATTCTTAACACTGTCCTTTTGATTTCATCAATTTAATCTTCATATCCAAAAATTTTGTTCTTTTTATTATTTTTCCCAGGTATCCTAAAAATCATTGTGCCTGTTTACTGCCTCTCCACTGAGCCATGATGACCTTGACGTATGTTCTGCTTTCTGCTTTTGCTCCATAGAGGGTATTGCAATTATCAGCCAATTCATAATATGTTTGCTCCACTGTGTGAAGACATCCATCTGTGAAAACTTTTTTTCTCCTTCGTTGTGTGGACACATCCCTTCAAGATTCGGCTGCTCTACAACCCCAAGAATCAGTCTCTTGTCTGACAGCTTTGGTACCTGCATTATTCTTTCCACTCAGGCTTTTTCACAGAGAAATTTTTCTGCTTATTATTTTATGTAGTATGCCATTCAGAGATGAATCATCTACCCATTGCCTTTATAATATGCAGCAGAATTTACTTAAGTGAATAATTAAATAGATACCTGTTTTCCTCACTTTCCTCTAAGCTTTGTGAGTAAAGGAACTTTATTTTGCCATTATATTATAGAGACTGGAGCAGTGACAATTACTGTAGAACGTATGTAGAAATGTTAATGGAATAGCAGTTAAGTAAGTGGATATGAAAGAGAAGAAAGAAAGAGGGAGAAAGAGAAAAAGAGAGGGAGGAATGAGAAATGTTGACTGTGTCTTATGGAAGGGAGCACAGAGGTGCTGACATATGATTCTGACCTCTTGGAAAAGGGTGGACATTTCAGTTCATTTTCTCATTCTGACTTTGCTCCGGATGTCAGCTACCACCAGCATGAAAACACCTGTACCTGTAAAGTTAATTACCACGTAGGCCCAACTGTGTGCATTACACGGCTAACTCTGGCTTGCTTTTTCTGGTCTCTGAGAGATTACATGAAGCAAATAAATCATGTGTTTAAGATGAAGTACAAAGCAGGGATACAGTGTCCTGAAACTCTTTTCTTCCTTTCGCGTCTGATGTGCACTCTTATTTCCACACATCAAGCCGGCCTCCCTGTGGCAGTCTAAGGCTCATATCAGCCTCCTCCTCACATACAGCGGCCCACAACAGAGCGGGGAAGGTTCAGCATCGTGTCTGTATGTTTCCCTTCCTCTCCTTTCATATTTTTTCCCATGTATCACATAATCTACCCCAGTGCTCCCCAGCCTTTTGGACACCAGGGACTGGTTTAGCTAAAGACCATTCTCCCAAGGACTTGGGGGTCGTACTTGTTAAATGTAAGTTTTGGGGCTTGGAAGGGCTAGCAGCAGTATGAGGGGGCAAGAGAGTGAAACTCTGCCTGTTACTCTCCCTACAGTGGCATTTAACCTGATAGGAGCTTTGCTCTGTGCCCAACTTCTGCCCTCTGCTGGTCTTATTGGTAGACCAGCCTCTCCAAAGCCACTGACCAGTACGGATCTCAGGCTCAGGGCTTGCATAATACAGGGTGAATCTGCTCTCCAGCCCGTCTGCATGGTGAGATTAGTTAGACCAAAATTTACTTAGCAATTAGTCCAATGATGAAAATCATCCCAAAAGTTACTTGTACTTTTGAGAGTGTAGGTATAAGTGTTCCTCCAGAGGCCAGAGAAGAAGAAAAATCTCAAGTAATTTTTCTGCTCCAATGAAGCCAAGAAGTTTCTAGCAACTGTTTGATGTTGAGGGAGAAAAAAAAAGGCTCAATACCTTCTCCTGCTTCAAAGAAAGAGTGAAGAAAGCATTAATTTTGTAAGCTTAACTGGCTTAGATATATATTTTTTTCATAGTTAACTTGACAAAGTAGAGTTTTAGACAGATGAGAGTTTTTGAGTAAAATTGTGATGTTCTCTAAGAACTAACTTGGCATCAGCATAAACAAGTCATGTCTAACCCTTTTTTAGGAAAACATACTTGAAGTTCAAGACAATACAATAGACGATGTGCATGTTCTTCTTGTGCATACATTGCAATACTAAGCCAGAGAGAACAGCTCATAATTTGAATTATGAAAATAAGATTGAAAGTCATCTCAAAAACTCTAAGCTGCTCTAATTCTCTCACCAGATAAGTTGGTAAAGCCTTGGAATGATGTTTATTCTTTTCCTAATATCCTTCAGTGAGTAGGAGTTTGAGTGAATAAGCCCATGCATAACTTCTCATCTACCACTGTAGCTGTTTTGTTCAAGAGTTCCTCTGGTGATAACCGAGGCAACTGGGGAAAATAAAACTACTCAATATTCAAACAAGTCAAGAAGTCTACTTGACCTAACAGGAAGATGAGAATTTTCCTTTCCTAATAAGCATTCACAAAACATACACACACACACACACACACACACACACACACACACACACACACGTGTGTGTGTGTGTATTTGCACATTTTATAGTCTTTTCAAGTACATCTATTATAATTTTTTGTCACTGTGTTTCTTCTATGGCCCTGGTCACCCAACAGAGTTATTGGCTATAAGGTGTCTTATGGATGTATATGTGTGTTTACACACATGGGGACACACACACACACACACGTATACAAATATGCATGTCTGGCTATTCTTTCTTCTAATAATTGTATTGCCTGTTATTTCTTTAAGCACTAAGGTTTATTTAGCTTGCATCTCTGAAGGTCAGAGGAAATTATGCCAGCCCTTGTGCTTCACTGAGGGACTCATGGTGGTTGGCACTCCGACGATACCACAAGCAGAAAACATCACAAAAGGAAAATAAGTAGAAATCAAGGAGCTTGGGAGAGGTCAGGCTTGCTCTTTTTTATTAAAAATAAAAACATTATGAAAGAAATTAATAAATTTCTACCATGCAACCTACTCCATAAGACTGGCATTATTTCCTTGATTAGAGCAATGCCAATGGGTCTCTTGACCTTCTTATAGGCCCACTTTTTAAAGCTTCCACACACTTATCATTGCTACCTTGGAAATCAAGATTCCAGGACATGAATCTTTGAGGGCATGCTCAAACCATATCCAAACTAGAGTAAGAAATGTTCCCTGTTGTATGCCATCCACAGGAGTAGCTTTGAGGGTCGTTTGGAAGTTTGGTGCTGTAATTTATCCTATAAAGGGATATTTGACCCCAAAGTAAAAATATCCTGCCAGGCACCGTGTCTCTTTTTGTGTTGTGATTTTTAGTAGAGAGGGTCACATGCAATCGCTTACCCTCAAGTTAAGAGATACCTTCACATAACCCACATTTATTTCCTAGAAATTTTCCTGAAGTAAAAGAAACTTAACTTGAGTTTGATTTATTTTCCATTATTTGACATGCAAAAGCCATAACAGTAAATCTACAATAGCAACTACTTCTCATTCACCGGGTCCAGTGAGCATGAAGTTATGCGTATAATGGGTGAGTATGTTGTCTTATAGGAGGGGAAGGTGATTAAGATGGCTGAGTAATAAATATGAAATCAGGATGGGAAGTTTGTATGCCTCTATGTAGGAGAGTGGGAGTGTGCTACTGGCTTTGCCAGTTGAGGGCAAAATACCTCTTACAGATCTTATGGACAAGGATGGAGAAAAGGCATTTGTCAGATCAAGTATTACAACCCAAGTACCAGGAAATGTGTTAATTTGCTATAGCAATAAAATCCCATCTGGTAGAGCAGTTGCAATTGGAATCACCACCTGGTTAAGCTTACTATAATTCACTGTCATTCTCTAAGATCCATCTGTCTTCTGCACAGACCAAATAGGAGGGCTGAATGGAATGTGGTAGAAATCTCCACCACTGCCTCTTTCAGTCTTTGATGAAAACACTAATCTCTGTAATCCTCTGTAAAAGTGGAATTGCTTGTGATTTACTATTTTCCTAGGAACAAGATGCATTGTTTCTACTTGGCTTTTACCACTCCCCAAATTTTTACTCCACACGTCTGAAAATTAATGTAGAAATTTTGCTTGACACTAGATATGTGTATTCCAATTATGCATTCTAGAAGTAGTGAAATCACTACAATCTTAGCTTAAGAATCCACTGGACTTACTGTGAGTTGAACTTGAACTAAACTTCTTTTGATCATCTGATCTTTAAAACTTACAAGTGTTTCAAGGCTCTTACCCTAGTTACTGAAGCAGTAAATAACTGCTAGAAAAAAGTCTCTCCTATTAGTTGAGTGGCCTGCAAGTTGCATGATGGGCTCCAGGATTATAGCTTCTGTGAGTAGTCATCTGTGCTGGGGTGGACTTTTCTGGAAATGTAGCTACCTTTGAGTAACCCAACGCCCATAAGTAAACTAAAGAAACTCGCTGGCTCAGACAAGTATATTTCGTTATAGTACTTACTATGGTCTCTTGTCTGTTCCCTATGTATCCTAGGACCAATCTTTGGTAGTATTCTAGGGTTCTTCCATGAGTGGGCTCAGCCTTCGTTCATGCAAATAGGCTCTTGGTAGATAAGCTGGCTCAATCACTTGTGAGTTCATGAAAGTCCAGCTTGTTCAGTTGATTCAGAACATTTCTGCTTATGCACAGCAAGTATTCTATATTTTGTATCTCTAATATCTCCGAAAGATTTATGTAATAAAAGTGTGGTCCCTAAGTTGCTCCATTGAGAAGTGGTGGAGACTTTAAAACACAGGGCTGGGTAAGAGGACCTTAGGTCACTGCAGCTGTGACCTGTAAGGGATTATGGGATTTTGGAATCCTGGTTTCTAATTTGTTTGTTTGTCTTTGCTTTCCAATCATGAGGTAAGCTGTTTTCCTTTACCATTCGCTTTTGTCATCATACTGTCTTACCACAGGTCCAAAGCAACAGGGACAGTGAATAACGGGTGAACCTCTAAAACTATAGCCAAACTAACTCTTATTATTAATATATGTTTCTATTAATGTATTGCAGTTCTTAATATTTTTATGAGTATACGTTGTCACACAGAATACATACATTTGGGAGTTTATACACACACACACACACACACACACACACACACACATATACATGTATCAACATCGATCTCAATATCTATCTACCTATTTGCCTATCTATATATCAGTTTTACTTCTCCCCTTCCCTTGTCACTCTTTCTCTCCACCCCTTATACCCCTTAGCATCTCCACAAAGGCTATGTCCCTGTTTCCTTTCATTTCTCTATTATTTTTCTCTTTAAGTTACCTTTGTTTTGAGTTTATCCAATAAAAGAAACTATAGAAGATTTAACCTTCTCTGTTTTTTTTTTTTTATTTTTTCACTAGCTTTTTTCACTTAGCTGTCGAGTTCCTGATCTAGAGAGGAGTTCCTTCTCTGGAGATGAGTTTATGGTCTCAAGGTGTATCCATTTGTCTACAAATGACTCCTATTTGTTCTTATCTCGAGTACAATGTAATAGTGACAGAAAGCTTCCTCACAATAGAATTCTCATCTATTTTAGTTCTAAGAACACTCTAATGTATTTGCCAATGCTCTTAATCTGTATAACTCAGAATATTCTGATTTCTGCAGTGAGAATTCTGACCATTAAGGACTCCATGCTCACCACACTTTTGGTATTGGAGTCCTGCCACTTGGTCCTGGCAACTCTTGCTGCTTCCATTGCACTAAGATGTCCTGTTCGGTGACTGCAGGTATCCTTGGAGGTCTGGTCTATAGAGAACAGTCATTTGTCTTCAGAGATGATGAACCTCTCTTCTCAAATTGATTTTTCACGTAATTACTGAAATATATTTGGTTTTAGCATGGTGTAAAAGTGATATGTATATGTGGGACCCTGTCTCAAAAAAAGTGATATTTATATGGTACAATCCATGTTTCGTTTCTTGCAGTTTGACTATTTCTTAGGCTAATAAAACCTGGCTCAACAGTCAGCCACATCTCCCAGTCAGTTACACGTTCCTGACGTAAGCAATCAACTACAGTGAGTGGCATGCTAAGTGCTGATGACTTATCTGTGAGTATGACATGTGCTCATACATAGCTGTACCATTTTGTAAATAAATTATTGAGGTAGGATTAACATAACATAATAATATATAGTAAGCAAGTCAGCAGCATTAGGTACATTAATGTGTTGTTCAACTACCGCCATGATCTAGTCCCAAAACACTTAAATCATGTCAAAGTAAAACCTCGTAAGCCATTTCACCCCATTGTCTCTTCCCTGAAGCTCCTGACCACCACCAATCTGTGTTGGGTCTCTGCGCACTTATAAGATCATGGGTATATTATTTAACACTTCCATGTAGCATGAATGAGAAAGATCTCTACTTCCCTATTGCCCTTAGTTAGGATTTTGCTAGGTTAGTGGTATTATAATCCTTACAAATGTAGTTCATCTGTTTGATTTTTTGGTTAGAACCACTTCTTATATTTGTTTCTTTCCAACAATAGCTATGGACATTACAATAAGACTTTCCTGCTTAAGTAAACACCGATGTCTGAAGGACTCACATTGATAGCTTTCCCTAAACAAGCTACTATGGTTGTCTGCTTCCTTTTGTGGTAATGCTATATGCTTTCTTTCAATGGCTTTTTGCATTTGTTTTCTTGTTAATCATTTGACATGTTAGTTAATGTGTACTCTCATTAGAAATAGTTTCTCAGTATTGTAATTCCTGTTGTAATAGGCTCAGAAATAGAAGATAAAATGGGAGACTAGGATGGAATCATTCATCTTTAAAATTTCTCATCCTGTAATTTTGAATTAAATGTAATATTTTAACATTTTACTTTGTTAGGATACATTTTTATTACATACCTGATTTATTTTGTGAAATAAAAAATATAAAAGTAAATAAATAACAAGCCATTGTTTAAACATTTTCAAATGATTCCATTCATTTTAAAAACTACACCCTTTAGTTGTACCTCAAACAATCCTTCAGAAAGTGAGGCTCAGTCACACCCCTGAAGTGTAGAACACAGCCAAATAGGGGAAATGCAATATTACAAAACCTGTGTATCTTTTCTCTTTATTTTCAAGTTTACTAATGAAGAATTAAGCTTATTTAAAGGAATTTGTAAACTCTAGAGTAAGTAGTTATCTTTAAATAATGAAAATAAATCATATTTAGTATTGTTTTCTTTAAATATTCAGAGGCTACATTTTTGACCCTACATCCTCCATGTGTGGGAAAAATTAATTTGAAACTTTAAAAACATAGAGGCACAAGCACTGAGTTCCATTTTGAGGGCAAATTTATTTGTAGAGATTTAGCATTTTATAATATTGGCATTAATTAATCTTTTTATATTTGACAAACATTGAATCATTTTTATAACTTATGTCTCATCTAAACCATGTGGACCACCCAGCCAATAACTTTAAATTAGCTTTATTTTAGGTTATATCTGCCAGCTCTGCAAATAATTTATAAAACTTAAAATGGCTTCTATAATTTAATTACACATATAACACTTGTATTTAAACCTCTCTACAGTCATTAATATAATATTGAGAAACCACTAAAATGTTCAGCTCTTACATGCTTCAAGTTTCCAGGCCACTGGGAATTTTGAAAACTTAATTAGATGAAAAATATAAAATTATATTTTTGGCAATATTGAGAATTATAGCCACTGCTTTTGCACTGAGAACCTCTATCCTCAGTTCTATTATTTTCATTTTGAGATAGGGTCTCAGTAAGACTCAAAATTACCCAGTATGAGCTCAAACTCACGACCCTCTCATTCAATATTCCATTGTGCTAGAATTACAAAGCTGCCATTATTCTTGACTGAAAACTAGTATTTTTAGATTTCTTACATATGTCAATTTTTTATTTTCTAGCACATTTTCTTCCTGCAATAATTATGTAAAGTAAGGATTATATTTCTATTTTTTCAAGTGAGAAAAAAATGGTTCGGGGTAGTATGAGTAAATCTCACTGAGGCAAGTAGGTGGTCATAACAATCAATGTACTGCATTCTAACCACAGCTGCAAGATAGACTTCAAATCTCTTAACTAACTAAAAACATCACACAAAAGCATCCTGGTATGTGAGCTATGGCATTCTGTGTTTACTGATGAGTAGCAGGTACAATACGGTCTTTGGACCAAAGTAAATGTTGTTGAAAAACTGGATCTGCTATGAAGAAGTTGTATGACCTCTGGAAAATTATGTCATTCAAAAAAATAGTAATTACTTAGAAGTATTTTTATGATTTTCATCAATACACTGAGAGCATGTAAAACTGTTCGTTTCACTCCTGTGGCTTCTATAAATATTATTTTAGTCCAATAGAAAAAATTACACCATTTTAATTAGACAACTTGTTGATCTTGCACTGGTAATTTAATTTGTTCCTGCTAAAATACAAAATATTTGTGAAAATATACAATAAGTTAAGTCTGTAGCTCGACAGGTACCCAGAAGATATTTTAAGGGGCTATGATCTATAAACAGCTCAGCTTTTTTCGTTCCCTGCCTATTGATTTGACATCATGTGGGGAGTGACTTGGTGCTAGGTGCCCCTCACTTTAGCATTATAAATTTCTTCTTTGAATGTTTTGTTTCATTAAATTTCATGTGTTCTAATTGGCTGCAGAGAATTAGCAAAATGCTTTCCTAGAAAGAGGGTTAGGTAGTTTCCTGGGCCTCACCTCCAGAGAGTTTGAATCTGTAGATCTGAAATGGTTAATGGGATTTGCACATTTTAACAATCTCCTTTTCCTAAGAGATACCAGATGCTGTGAACGACCTTGCTTTGGTGTCAGTGAACTACAACACAGGCAGGGGAGGTACCTGAGGAGTTTACATGAGGGACCTGGACATGAGGGACCAGAGGAGTATATTTCTCTTTGCTTACTCACTTGTTTTTTGAGACAAGGCCTTGTTTTTCAGTCCAGGCTGCTCCTGAACTCACTATGTAGCCCAGGTTAGCCTTGAATATATAGCAATCCTACCTTAGCCTCCAAGTGCTGGATCACAGATAGGTGCCACCATGCCTGATTTATGTGGTGCTGGGGAACTGATCCTAGGGCCTTGAGCTACCTAGGAAAGCACCCTAACTGCTCTGCTATTCCTTTAGGCCTACTAGGGGAGTATAAAAAACACCCCAAACCACTTGCTTGACAATTATAACTTAACTGGGCATCATGGAAAATGATAAGAAATACTTCTTAAATGTGACCTCTGAGGAATACCACACACATCAAGTTCAAAAACTGCTGAAAAGATTATTAGAGAAGGGCAGAATGGCCAAAATAAATAAGGGAAGTTAAGTATGTTAGAGCAAGAGAACTGTGAGCTGCTGGTGAGTGACTGCTACCTCTTTTCAACTAATTGTCCAGGGGATAGATGAACTCGGTTCAGATCTTTGCTTTGTTTGAAAGAAGATAGGATAGAAAGTTAATTTCTAAATATTAAAATTCACATAAATTCCAAAACACTATGTGGAAAAAAAGTTAAAGAGTTTAAGGCCAAATATAGCCCACAGAACACCATTTGCACATTTGGGTTTCAGAGAATTTCTGAGCAAATGGTCAATTAGTTCTAATTAGTACCCAAAGATGGTATGCATATTTTGTGCATTTGGCATTGAACGCTGAAGAACCAAATTTGAGATACAACTGAGTTGAAAGAGTGACCTTTCCTTTACTTGTGATGGAAGGCAGTAACCTAGAAGAAAGCCATTTGGAAACCTTAAATAGCTACCTAAATGAGAGGGTCTATTATTACTTTGAAACAGTAACCTCCAAAATTGGGTAAGAATCTTTAAAAGAAAATGTATGATCCTAACGACTCGAGTTCTAAGCATTTAAACGTTTTGCCTCACCAGTAGAGATACAGCTTCATTAAATCATATCAGTTAATATCTAATTTGCCTTTTCATCTATCGAGAGTTTTAGATTGTGTTCTAACTGTAGGAAATTTTCTGTCTCACAGCTAATCAATTCATGGATAAATATGCCCTAAAACACTATACATTTTATAACTATAAAAATTTCATGCTGCGTGTGTTTAAAACTAAAATTGCAGTGCTATAAATGATGATAACTCAACTAAAATATTATTAAAATTAAATATGTAAAGTTAAACAGAACTCCAAACAAAACATTTTGTTTACACTGTTAGAGCATCTGCTAGTCTAACAGACCCTTCTGTGTAATTATTGATGAGGTCTCTATAACAGCTCTCTTACCAGGAAATTAACTGCATTTAGAAAATACAGAAAATCTGTAATTGAAATATGCTTCAGAACTTCCACACACACATGTGATGCAAAATGTACATATCATTCAAATGGGAAGTAGAAAGATGAAGATGATCACCTGAGTCACTCTATACCGTACGAAATGTATTGAATATAGATTTCTTTTCACCCATGTGCACCACACTGTGATTCTAGTACTGGAGGTGACAGGAAGACTCAAATGTTCCCATGATGGAAGAGTTATGATATGATTTTACATAATATTAACTTGCATCTCATGCTACATGCCTCCCTGCAAGTCTCTTGCATTTAATAGGCATACTCTAATGGGACTTGTTTCTTCAGCTAACAGTCCCTTGATCCTCCTGGCTTGTCCCTCATGTATTCCTATATTCTCAAAATGCCATTCAGAAAAAAAGAAATAGATAGCTACAATTGCCAAAAATGACTTAGAGCAAAGGTCAGGAAATCAATCGCCTACAGGGGACCAGCAGGCACCAGGCATGAAGGAAGCAAGTCAGAAACATGTGTCTAGTCCACTGGGAGAGCATGTGGCTGCTGGCTGTCAAGGATGATTGTAGGCCCTGAGCATGGCGTGACCTTGTTTCAAGGAAGCCAGAAAACTGGCTTATCACCCAAAAATATTCTCTTTTAAAAATGTTTGCGTTCTACTAAAGTGCTTATATGCCACTGCAGAAGCCAAGCAAAATATGTGTGCGCAATATCAACCTCTGACGTCAAAAGCCAGAGATGACAATTGAGGAAGCTGAGACAAAATTCTTATAGTGGTCATCTTATAGAAAATGCATTTATAAAAGTATCAAAGAAAAAACTTATATGCACAAGTGTCAGCGATTTGTCTAAACACATGTTGGATGTTTGGGAACTAAGAAGAGGAAATTTTCATTCATTCTCTCCTTTACTAAGAAAATATTTATAAAGCCCTTTTCTAGTAGCTGGGCTAGGATTTTTTTTTTTTCTCATGGACTTCTACACCAGTGAGGATAATTAGAAACACATTATACACCTTAAAAATCTAAATATAGACGTGTACTAGATATAAAACTCATTAAATTATATAAGTTGCAGGATTATCACAAACACAAGTTAATGCGTTCTTCTCTCAGTTATCGTGTAAATAAATGAAAGATGAAGGAAGTTTTCATTGCTGGGAGTGATGGCTCATGCTTGCAGTACCAGCTCCTCAGAAGGCTGAGGAAGGAGGGTTACAAGTTCAAGACCAGACTGAGCCACTCTATATCCTAAACAATAATATATATATATATATATATATATATATATATATATATATATATATATCCAAAACAAAACAAAACAGCAGGTGGTGTAGCTCACCACAAGGTCCTAGATTAAATCCCTAGTACAAAAACAACCAAACAAATAAAAACCATATATTTTATTTTACTTCATTTATTTTGTGAGTAAGAAAAAAATCTAATCATTAAGTCACTGGGACAGGGCCAGAACTTGCTGGTGGCTAGTTAAATGCATAATTATACAGTTTATTTGATTCTAATCTGAAATTGATTTTAGCAGTGTTACAATTATGAACTGTAGATAATTGTCAACAATGAGAAATATTTATTTTTTTAAGCAAAGAGGTGAAAATTAAGTTGATTTTCTTCTCTCTAAGGTCTAAGTCACTCTGGGGACCATTTTTGTATCATTTGACTATTCCTTTCCATTGTGTACAATTGCATAGTTTTTTAAACTTTTTCTTTGATCTATTTACAGCACCATAACTCTGACCCTACTTCATTAACTAAATACAATCTGTTTTCTAGGGTTCTAGCCCTGTGATAGTTGTAATTTTATTTTTGGGGGAGCTATTATTTACTAAGAACTTCAAAATTTGGATGTTCCTTTCATTAAGTTGAAAAAAGTTGCATTGTTAAAAAATATCATATGGCTCCCTACTAGATATTTTTCAGAGCTTATTTGTTTAAATTGGCTATTAGAGGCAAAAATTAAAAGCTTCTGTTTTCACTTTTCCCAACAACACTCTAAATATTACAAAGAAAATATGTGCAATATATAGGAAGGAAAATCGACTAAAAGTCTATCCATCCCTTGTCTCCCACAGAAGATAGAAATGTCATCTTGACTTCTTAACACATAGGATCCAATTCACCTTACACCCGGATTTACATTATTTGTGGAATTTCTGACTCCTAGAACATCATGTGTTGAGAAGTTCTATGAGGAAACAAAGACATGAGTGGTGCACGTGTGGGATAATCCAGTCACCCACGGCGTTTGATTGCAGACGTTCATGGCTGCCACTAGGAGAGATCCACTTAGGTTTCCACCCACTGTTAATTTTGTTCTTTATTAAATGTAAAAAATGAAGGAGAAGATGACCAGGACAAGTGGGGAAGAGATTTTTAAAGTCACATGGCAATACAGGGTAGGTGGTTGTTCAAGCACAGCTATCTAGTCTCACGTTTATGTCACTGTCGGTTCAACTTACATAGAACAGAAATTCAAAGGAATTTATTAAATAGGAATGAACCATTTTCAGACTGCTTCAGGGGTATAGTCGGTGGAGACACGCGCAGTGGGCTGAACGGAGAGGTTGGTTTTTCAGTAACACATCCAGTTAGGGCTCAAAAGGGAAGTGATGTGGTGATGCTCTTGCCACTGTTAAGGAGTCCCTGCCCACCAGGAAACTTCCCATAAGTCTGCTAGCTCCAGGCCAGTGGGTAACTGCCAGATCCCACTCAGCAAAGCAGGGGGCTGTAAGCCCTACTTCTCCTTCCACTTAATTCAGTTACTATGAAAATTTCTGGAAAGTTTGCCTTTCAATTCTCCATCTCTGGAACAGAAAATTACTAGAATGAGTTTAGAATATGCATTTGAGTGAGTTAATCTGTAAGACCCCCATGGGACTTTCCCTTTGAATTACTGATTCCAAATGGTGCACAACCCACTTCCCACATGCAAATTTGTTCTGGAAAGTAAAATGAACTCCTATGCTTGAGGGTAATAACAATCGGAGGATGACCATGCGCAGGACCCACTGTCTTCCACTTCTTTTTAAGATTACAAGGCATTGTTTGTGGTTTACTCATCAAAACATTATCATAAATAAAGCTTATATAAATACATATAGGATACCATGAGGTAAGATGGGTATCCTGCATCCATTGAGTTGATTTGTCCTTTTGTCAAGATCATTTAATTGTTTTTATGTGTGTCTCATGTAATTCTCTCTTTTTATTAATCTGATGATTTCTACTTTCTCATAATAGCATAAACATTGTGCTATCTATTAATAACTATTAGAGATTTGGAGTAAGTCTTGAAGTCGGCTAGTTTTAGTTCTCTGATTTCCTTTTTCTTCATTGGCTGCTCTGGGATTTTAACTCTGCCATTTCAGCTTATGTAAATTGGCTCATAGCTTCAAAACAACTTATATTTGATGAATTTAAAAAAATCTATATAACACTGTGTGTTCCACAGACACATTAATATTCTCTTTCTATCCGTGAACATGAATATCTCTCTGTGTAGTTTATCTTTGGTCTTTTTTACCAGAGTTTTGTAATTTTAGTCATAAACACATTGTATATATCTTATTAAAATAATGACTATTACATTTTTATGAAATTTTTATTTTTTATTTAAGTTATCAACATTTCTGTGTGTACAGTTACTTATAGTAGCCCATAACGTTCATTGCCTTAGAAGCAGGAATTACTCTTTCATTTCTGATGTTAATAATGTGTATTCTATTTTATTGTTCTTTGGCCCTACTAAAAATTTCTCACTTTCAATGGCTTTTTCAAAGCAGAAGCCCTTTTGAACTGATTTCTAAATTGCTTTTCTGATTTCAATATTACATATTTATATGCTAAAATTATCACTTATATTATTCTATCATCTAATTTAGCCTCAAACTTCTCCTTTGTCCAAAAGTTTTAATTAGTGATTTTAAGGTGTTTTTCCTTTTCCGGAAATTCACTAAGCATTGCACACCTTCTATCAAGCACTACCTGTTCTGTATGTTATGTTTTCATTACATTTTGTTCAAATTTTAGTTAAACTACTCTCAAGACATCTTTTTTTGACTCACGTGATATTTAGGAGTGTGTTGTTTAACATATAAGGTTTTATCATTTCTGAACCATACTTCTGTTTCTGATTTTTAATTTAATTTCTCCTGGTCAGATAATATGCTTCGTGTGGTTTTTCTTGTCTTACATTTATAAAGAATGTATTTTAAGGTATAGGATGTAGTTTGCCTTGGAAAATTCCACAAAATGGTGAGAAGAAGATCTATTGTGAAGCTGCTGTATGAAATATTCTACAAATGGAGATTAAAGTCATGTGTGATGATCATTTCAGACCTACGGTGTCTTCTGGGGTGTTCTGCCCATTGGATCTGCCATTTACTGATGGGAGAATGCTTGAACCGTCAAGTACAATGATAAATGCATCTAGTTGTCTTTGTAATTTTCTATTAAATTTTGCCTCATTTACTTGAAGTCATTTGCTGAATATATATATATATATATATATATATATATATATATATATATATATATTACATCTTTGTGTTTAGTTACTTTCCTGATGAAATGGTCTTTTTAGTCTAGATAATTTTCTTTGCTCTGAAGTCTTGTTTATGCGAAATTCATGTATCTATGCTGGTATGGTTTGGATTCGGTGTATTTCTCCAAAGCCTCATGTATTTGAATATTGTGAATTATGTATGGGTTTCAAAAGTTTTTAGGAGGAGAACCCAGGATGAAGGGCACATCCCTGGTACACGACCTGGAAAGGTGTGTGCTTGCTCTGCCCTTCCTCTTGCACTAGGCTTCCTGCCCTAGTGTGTCTTGAACCACTTTTCTCTTGCTAGAACTCTACCAAGCCCTTATACCATGGCCAGCAACCTATGAATGTATTGAGACCTTCTGAAGCTGTGAACTAAAATGATCCTTTCCTTTTTAAGTTGTGGGTTTTGAGTACTGCATCCCAGCAACAAAACAGTGACATAGACCAGGTTTCTTTGAATAAGCATTAGCGGGGTCTTTCTGTTTCTGTTCCCTCGCTCTTGGTGTGTATATATAGCTGTGTATGTATCTATAAGGTGTCTTTCTGAAATGTGTGAAATAACAGGCTCTCCAATCTTCCTCTTTTTAAAAATTCTCTGACAGTCTCTCTTTTTTAATGGATGCATACAAACCATTTTAAGATAATTATTGATTCTGTTGGATTAAAAACAACCATGCTTGTGTTTTCTGTTTATTGTACTTGCTCTTTGTTTCTTCTTCCTGTGATGTATAAGCTAAATGCATGTTAAATCGTCATTTTGTTTATAAAAATATTATTTGATCACACAGTTAATGATGAAATGCCATCTTCAGTGATTTATAAGCAAATCAGAGTCACAAGGCACCTATCTAATAATATGTAAATGTGATTTATTTTAGAAACTCATAAATTATTGAATAATTTTAATAAGAAAAATTCTCAATGTTGAGCATTATTATTAAAAATGCTACATAATTCTGTAGCACAAAATTTTTTGATTGTAGTAAAAATTTATTAATACTTTTAGAAAAATATCTCATCATTCAAAAGCACTAGATTTATATTATATAGTATTATTATCTTCTGTAATACAATGTAAATAACATGGGTTATCATATTACTTAGGTTATTCAAATTTAGGATTATGCTTCCTTCAATTTAAAAAATCAAGCTAATGTACTACCTACTTATAAGTTATTTAGTGCATTCATTATAGACATTCATTAAGTGTTCCACACTTTTGCCTTAAATAAATTAAGAATTTTGTGAATAAATATTATTTATGGATGTACCCTCTTAAATTTGACTCAGGTCCGTAGAACTTTAAAAATCATACAGCACAAAAGTCATTTGATTGATTTCCCCAAGCTTCTCACTGTAATATTTCTTATTCTCAAACATATCTATATTCTGTCAGCTTCTCTCATGTTTGAGGAAAAAGTGACTAACCAAGTTTCACATTTAAAAGCTGTGTTTTCTACCCTACATGGAAAGATTTACACCTTTTGACAGAGAAAGTTTTTAAGACAAGTTTGTTACTTAGGTCCTAAAATGGATTTGATGATTCTGAGCCTGTGGTTTGTTATTTATACTTAGAATTGGGAAGATACAATATACATACACACACACTCCAATGCACAAACCTGTCTATGTATCATCTAATCTATCTATCTATCTATCTATCTATCTATCTATCTATCTATCTATCTGTAGCACAACTAGGAAGACATTTAAATATATAACAAATTATCCTGCTAGAGAAAGATTAATATATTTATTTTAAAAAGTTGTTAAGATGATATTTATATCCATAAAGAAATTTTGTTATTACTTGAAATCATTTTATTGATGCATAATGGATACACGTTAGCCTGCACATATTTACTGTGCACAGTTTGAGGAGGTTGGGCACAGTAGTGCATTTATGACATCTTTACTTCAAACAAAATAATAGGAAAATATGTATGTATGTTCCTTGTGCATTCTAAGATTACCATTCTCTGAAAATTTAAGGATGTGTTTTATACCTCTGATAAGTGGACAAAGGGAATACAGATATTAGAAATCATTGCTTTAAATGAAAGTGTAAAAATCATATATATATATATATATTTAATTCATCAATTAAAACATACCTCAATTAATTTAAAAATATCAAAGCTATGTTTTCAGGATTATTCTTTTTATTGGTGTGCATGTGTGATGCATAGTAATTATATTCGATTTGAGAAGTTCATTTGTATACATGTTACACTTCCATTGTTTTTATTTTCCATGCCTCTGCCCAGTCTCTTACCTCACCATTCCCCCGAATACTCTTCACTTCTCTACAAAACCCGACTCCTTAGGAAGTGCCTGTCAAACATCTCTCTCTTTCTTTCTGTATCACAAAGTATATTACATATATACTAACAGATATATTGGCATACTTAGTTACTTCAATATTTTTAAGTGTTCTTTCCCAATGAGAAGGAAAAAATGAGCAAGATCACTGCTATACACTTAGATACAGGGTGTGAAATTGAAAAGTAGAATTCAAGAGTCACAGGTTGACTAGTAGCTGACTTGTTAACCAATGAACTGAGGCTACATCATATTTTATTTTTACCGCTCAATGACAGCTTCATGGAAAAGACCCCCTAGCCCACTTAGGGACCAACTCTTACTGTTTTTAAAGCTAAAAATACCCCAAATCAAATCCATTGCCTCTGCTACTCCAACCCAGCTAAATACCTATAAGCATCAAAAAAGTTTCACAGCTTTCCCACTCTCCCTTTGTACCTCTCCCTACCCTCCTGCCAGCCCTCCTTCCCTACCAGACCCCCAAGATACATATGTGCATAAAAGGCTCAACTCCATTGTAAACCTTAACTCTTGCACGTGTACATATCAATAAAATGGGGGAAATAGATCTGACAATGTAAAATAGGTCAGGGCTTCCTGTGTAGCAAACAAATGTGTTTAAAATGTTTAAATTCTCAAGTAAATGATTTGGAAATTCTCAAACAAAAGTTTCAGAGATTTTACACCAATTCCTCATGTTGAATATAATTGTTATGTTTTGCAAACTAATATACTAGTAAAAGTAATTATGGGGGGAAGTTCCACAATTTTTTTAGAAAGTTGGTACTGTTTTTAATGTGCTACATCTCAAATGATTGATGTCAATTTTTTTGTTACATGTTTTTTAGATGTTTTCTTTCCTGTGTATTCTTTGATGGTGCTTCTCTCTCCATCCCTTTTAATAATTCCTTCAAGTATTTTCTGTAATGCTGGGTTGGTGGTCACAAGTTTCTTTAGAAATTCTTGGTCATAAAAACATTTTACTTCCTTTTAAATTTGCAGGGACAATTTGGCTGGATACAAGCACCTGAATTGACACTTGCTGTCTTTTAAATCATGAAAGACTTTGTTCCATGCTTTCCTGGCCTTTAAAGTTTGCCTTGAGGAACCTGTGGTAATTCAAATGGGTTTGCATTGGTAGGATAAAGTCTGTTTTTCTCTTACTGTTTTTAATATTCTCTCTTGATGGTGTAGTTCTGAGGTTTTCATTATGATATGTCATGGTGAGTCTCATTGCTGGCTGAGGTTATTTGGTGTTCTATAAGCTTCTTGTATCTGAAAATTATTTTTTCCTAGGATTGGGAAATTTTCTTGCATGGTTTCAGTGAATACATTTTATGTATCTCTGGTGCTGTCTTCTGCTCCTGACCACACCCATAATACTGAGGTTGATTCTCTTTGAGTCATTCATCAGCTGTTGTATCCAGCTACTTTGTTCAATTCTAATTTTGTAATCATGCTTAATTATAGCATTTGTTTCCTCAGCCTTGTTTTCAAGGTCTAAAATTCTGTCCTCAAAATATTTGAGTTGACTTCCCTTGCTTTCAAATGTATTTTTCATATCCTCAATTTCAGCTAGATTTCCTTTCAAAATTTCCACTTCTCTGCCACAATATGCCTGCTGATCATTCCCTGCCTTTCTCTGAGAATATCGTCTTTGAAATGGCTGTTTGGCACTTTTATTTGCTTTTTGATTTCCTTCCCCATGAGTTCCACTATTTCAGAGCCTGTGACATTAGTTTCTGGGGACTCAGGTGTTTCTGTATATGTCCTGTTGCCTTGTCTTCTTTGCGTGTTTCTGTTGTTGAGGGATGTAAAGGCCTAGCTGAGAGGCGTTTTTGAAAGGGAATGAGCACGTGTGAATGGAGGTAAAATTCCTCTGATTTCTGTGTTTGGAATAGGCAGTGAGGGGGGAACCCAACAATCCCATAGCCTCTGCGGTGTCAGGAATGCCCCCCCACCCCAGTCCCACTCAGCGAAGCTCTCCTGCCTGTTCCGCCTTCCCTCCCCTGTTGGTGGGGCTCTCCCCCCTTGGAGGTGCTCCCACTACACCTGAGCCATTCAGGAGGTCTGGACCTTTCTCTCTTCTCTGCTACTTTTTTCTCTGCCAATTACTTTCCATGTGCTGTTTACTAGTGTTCCCAAAAACACCCTTGTATTTTACTTTACCTCGAGTGCCTGTCTGAGCTGCCTTTAACTCTAAAGTGTTCAGGATTGGGCTCTTTTTAAAAAATGGCACCTGCCTATGTCACTGCAAGCCTTGGCTGAGGACCATTACTTCTTGTTTACACTCCAGGAGGCCTTTTCTAGGGAAAGCTTGCAGTGTGTTCCCAGTTTGCACTACATATTTGGAGGCTGGGCTACCAGTTGCTGTCAGTACTCAGTTCTCCCAGATCTGCACTTGGTTCTGGACCCTGGGCTTTACTCTGTTTGTGGATGTTGGTGGTTCCTTTCTGCCTGGATGGTAAGGCTGCTGCTGTCCTCTGCTTCCAATGTGTCTTCGGGATTTCAGACCTGCCACGGCCTCCTTTCCGTTGTTGAGGGCAAACCTTTGTTTCTCAGCTAAATGGAATGAACAGTTTTTAATTATATTCTCCATTTTTTAAGTGAGTTAGTGAGGAAACCTTGCACAACTTTGTTGCTCTGCCATCCTCTTGCCAGGAAGTTTTGAACACATCTCTCAATGGCTAAGTTTTATAGGTACATTCAATCGGTGCTATGAGTTTAGGATATTTTAAATTTATATTTTTTTTTACTTTTAATTTTTATATGTATCCACATCAATTCTGTAACTGTATAGAGTTTCTTTTATCTTTTGCCTGTAGGCTAATTAGAGGTTAAATTAGAATTTTTATTTTTTATTCTATTTATTAATTTATTGAAACAGGGCCTTGCTCTGCAGTCCAGACTGGTCCTGAATTCACTATGGAACACAGGCGGATCTTAACTCATTGAAATCCCTATGCTTCAGTCTCCCCAGTGCTGGGATTACAAGTTTGTTTCACAAGCCCAATTTATGTGGTTCTCGGGGAACTGAACTCAGGGCCTTGAATTTTCTAGGAAAGTGCCTTAACTCCTGAGCTATTTATCCAGGCCTAAATTAGATTTTTAAAATTATAACATTTAAAAATTATATCATAAATTAATTTTTAAGTTATTCCTACTTCTAAGGATATTTATATTTTTTGGCTATGCCTAAATCAGATACTAGATATAGAATTTACATACAATCATTTTGTATTAGTTTCCTCATTTTATAAAGTGGTATTCAATCATATCTAAAATATTTTTATTTTATCTGAGCTACATAAATATATTTTTAACTTTCAATGTTAATTAAGCATTACTGGGTATGACTGCATCTATGTTTAAAATTTCAATAATCACTTCTGATGTTTATGAATCAGGAAGAATTTATAATATTGTAAAAAAGAAAATATCAATAGTGGAATCATTAATATAGATGTAAATTCTTATTTATAGTCACATCCTATCAACCCAACATCTTTTCTTGTAAGCCCTGTATATACAACAGTTCAATGAATTGCAGCTATAGTGGATAGCGACTGAGAACTCGAGCCCTCAAGGGTATAATTGACAATGTCTGGAGACAGGGCAGAGAGAAGTTTTCAATGTTATCTGGTGTGTAGAGGATAATGACATTGCTGAACCTCTTGGAAAATATAAGACATGTCCCATAACCAGCATAGAAGTACTCTGTCCAGTATATGGCTACTGCTGAATCTGAGAAATAGTGCTTCACTGTCTATTGTGCAAGTGATGTAGGTGCACAAGTGACAATAGGAATTGGCCAATACAACTGGTTCCAGGTCTCCTGAATAGCCTATCCAGGCATTTGTATTTATCTGGCTTTATTCAATCTTTACATAACTCAAAGTACTATTATTATCATATGAAAATCACGTAAAAAAGTCAAGTATGCCATATAGAAAAAATTCATAATTACCGGTCACTTCATTCAAAACCAATACTGCTTTATACAACAAAACTACTAGAATTTCAGCCACATGCTGTAAGTGATGGTAGTGCCATCCTTAGATTCCCTTGCAACCAGAAATAAATTTTTTAAAAGGCAGAAATAGTTTACCAACCGGTTATGTTTCTGTATAGGAAAGACTGGTGCAATGGGTCCTTGAGGGTCATTTTCAGACCAGAAAACAATTAACATCTTGAACATTGACTTTGTTTTGAATACTTTATTATGTATACTATGCATTTGAATACATTATTTCACGTATTTCTACTTTCTACTCTGAAATCAAAACACATTACCTGCATTTGACATGGAGTGAATTAATTATAAGTAATACAGGAAAATGACACAATATTATTTATAATACCATATAATCTATTTCTCTTAAGGTTCAGATGGCTTATCATAAGGACTTGTAGATAACTGAGAGTGATGATACTTACGATCTTAAAACAATGTGTATAGGGCTAGGGTCATTGCTCAGCAGTTAAAACACTTGCCCAGTATGTGGAAAGCCCTCAGTTCAATTCCCCACCAACACATAAACTGGGCATTGTGGTCATGCCCGTAATCCCAGAACTCTGGAGGCTGAGTTTTAGGGTTTGAATTTGGAATGTGTCCCAAAAGCCTTCTGCATTTGGATATTATGAATTATTTATGAAACCATGTGTTATGAGGAGATGGGGGCCTGGTCTGCAGGGAAGAATTTTAGGTGTGTGGTATAATATAAGCGTGGAGTGGAAGGTAGGCATGTGGCAGGTTATAGATTGCAAGCATGTGTGGATTGGATTACAGGCATTTGGTGGAGGCTTTAACCTGGAAGGGGTGGAACACTGAGGCTGAACCCAGCAGTGGCAGATTACTGGGACTGGCTCGGGAAGGGTATACACCGCTTCCTCCCTTTCTCCTTTCAGAGACTTGACTTGGCTTCTTATTTGCCGTGTTGTGAGAACGACCTCCATTTCTGCCTCTGCCAAGTGCTTCTACTTTTACTGGCCACCCATGAATGGACTGTAATCTTCTGAAACCGGGAGCTACAATAAGCTTTTCTTCCACTAATTTGTGGTTGTTGGGTATTTAGTCACAGTGATGAAAAGTAACTAAGAACACTGAAGCAGGAAGATTGCCCTGAATTCAAAGCTAGCTCGGGCTACGTCGTGATTTCAGAACCAGCCTGGACTACAGACTCAGATTCTGTTTAAGCAGAAATAACAACAACAACAAGAATACTCTGTGTAAGTAAGTCCCAAGGTATATTATAGAAATTATAAACTATAAAGGCAAGATGGCATCATAATTGAAATGTCATACCAGCTAGGTAGGAATGGCTGTGGCTACATTTCATAGAAAACTGTATTCATAGCGTCATAACAGGTAGGGGTTTCTCCAGTAACTAAGATCAAAAGAGGACCATGGGATATGAGACAACAGGTAGATTTTCTGAAGAGTGTAGGAGTTCTTTAGTGAAGTGTAGGTTTTTGGTTGACATATTATTTGGAAAAACTTAATGTCTACACTATGCATTGTCATGCTACAGAAAGGAAAAGAGAAACAGAAAAGTCTATTTTCATGACTTTTGAGGGAAAATGTAAAAGAAAAACTTTCTTGGGAGTGTTAAATTTTGTTTTTTATCTGGGCTATTATAAAAATGCTGAAACAAATATAATCCTATAGGTATTTCAATGATGTATTAATTTAAATTTCTATGGCTGTATATCCACAAGTTGGATTGCTGCATTATATAGCAATTTTATTTTTAGATTTTTCAAAAAAGCCTTCCATATTGTTTTATACAAAGCAGTGCTAGCTCACACTTCTAGTCATAGCACACACATGTTCTCTTTTCTCTGTAAACTTGCCAGCGCTTACTCTTGTGGTCCTTTCATTAATAGCTATTCTAATGGGGGTAAGATGATATTTCATTATAGCTTTAATTTGTGGTCCTGTGATTCTTATCGATAGTACATATTGTACACATTTTGTTATCTATCATCTATATTTAGAAATATGTCTGTTTAATTTTGCTCATTTTTAAAGTAAGGATTTTGTTTTGTTTTTGCTATTGAGTTCTTTGAGATTCATATATTTTGGATATTTGCACTTAGTTGAATGGCTGGTGAATCACTTTTTTTCCTTTGTGGATTATCACTTCACTTTGTTGTCTTTGCTAGACAGAAGATTTTCATTTGGTGAAATCATACTGTCTACTTTTCTTTTGGTACTGAATGTATATACATAAAATTATTGCTCTGATCAGATGTCATGGAATTTTTCCCTTCTACCTTGCAGTAATTGCATACAATTCTCAGTCTCACGTTTATATACCATTTTCAGTTACTTTTTTCATACAGTTTGAGGTAAGGTTTTATTCTACTGTATATAGATATCCAGTTTACTCTGCTCCATTTATTGTAAAGATTCTCCTTTCTTCCTTGGGAATCCTTGATAGCCATGACAAAAATCAATTGAATGTACATCATTTGGGCTTATGTTTGAGCTTTTTTACGTGGCCGGTGTGATTGTTTCTATGTCATAGAATGCTGTTTTTATTACTGTAACTCTAAAATGTATTTGGAAACTGTGATGCCACCAACATTTTTATTTTTACTTATAATTTCTTAGATATTTAGGGATTTATGTTCTATCCATAAAAATTCAAGAATTATTTTCTTTTTCTGTGAAAAACGGACTTTTCAACTTGGGTAGCGATTATTCTGAATCTCATATCATTTAGGCAATACCAATATTTTCACATCATTAATACTGTCAATCCATAAATATAAAATATCTTTTCATCTATTCAGATCGTCTCAAATTCCTTCACAGATTTTAGTATGCCTTTTACAGGTAGAGAAATTCAGAAAAATTAGGTATACTAAGGTTATTGACTAAAAAGAGTTGGAATAGAATGTAAAGCCATATCTAACCTATCTGAAGCTAATAATGTAGTATATTATAAAAGGAATTACCCACGTTGCTTTTTGTTTTCCACTTCTTATGTCCTACACACCTGAACTAATATTAACATGCCTGTTTCCCTTAATAGCATTCACATGTTACCCACCACTAACGTCATAATAATCGTCAGTAGCAGCGACATCCTCACAGTAAAAGACTCATACTGACATAGCATCCAGAGTCAGAGATTTTGACTTGGCTCGTAGGATTCAGGCTACTTTGCCCAAGTTTCTCCCACATGAGTGCTCTTGTGTCTCATCAGCTCCACCAACTACTCCAGTTTTCCCTTCTCTCCACCTGTTTCTCATCCCTGTTTCAAGTCCATCACATCAACGCATTTTCTTACAGAATTCCTAAACTTTTTTTTTTTTTTTGCCTGCCCTTAGAGTCTAAAGGTAAATTAAGGCGCTTTGGAAGGAGAGACTATTAGCTTCTCGCTACAACTGCAGATTGCCTACCACGTCCAGGGTGAACAGATGTTGCCGAGACTGACGTCATGACCCACCGCATTGCTGAGAAGAGCAAAAGGGGCCATCGTGCGTGAGCATTCACCTCTGGAGCCTGGAGGGCTTTAAGGCCTTTAGTTATTACTCAACACAGAAACTGAAAAAAATAAAAAAATAAAAAAGTAAAACCAAGAAAATAAAAATACATCAAATGTAACTTCAAGTATTTACATTTTCAACTATTTAAATATCAAGATAATGAGCTAATATATCCCAAAAAGCTTTCCTGCTAAGAAAATAAGAAATGACTATAATTTAATACATGAATATTAAAACAATGAGTTGTTACATACTGGACAGACTTGCTTATAGGAAACTGAAAAAGTGATTTTCAGTGAGAAGATTAAAAGTACCATTACTTCCCAGGCCTTTCCTAGAGATTCCCTGAAATATCCACCTCATTAACCTGAAAGGAAAAGATGTTTGCTTATCAGATAGATGAAGCTGATGAGTCCACATTGGCTAGCGAGCTAGAACACAGTACAAATTAGTTTAGAACGGAGAAGGAAAACAATTCATAATTTTTTAAAAAATAAAAACCTGCAAGGAAATTGTACCTAAGATTAAAGGACTGTGACAACTGAGGCAAAGATATTTGTTGATTAGGACAGAGAATATACAATCAGAACTAAAAGCTTTAAAAGAAATTTGCAGAGATGTCGGTACAATCGTGTTTTGCCTTGGTTCATAATTTACAGGCACTCATATAAACTACCTCAATGAAAATTTCATTTTTCAAAACCATCTTAGCCATTTTTAGCATGTAGGTAAACACATACTAGAAAATCTTCCATGACTGTATTTTTAAGAGTTGGAGGTATTTGGACATGGAGCAGACAGAGGGCTCTAACATCCATGCCCTGTGACCTCTCTTGTTGGTAGCGAAGCCAGGGATCATGTTAACGGAGGCAAACACCAATGAGCGCTCCCCACACCGAATGCAGTCTGATGCTTAACGACATACGAGAAGACATTTTTGAATGGACGATCGAGTTGATCTGAGTCACTTTTCTGTATGAGGTATTCATTGATGTTACTATTTACCCTGTTAAGCAGCAAATCAACAGAACAAGATGTGCTTTCACCATCCACTTTAAGAAAACAAGACTAATATACCCCCAAACATTAGGAAAAAGGTAGAGTGGTGGAGACAGGAAAACAATGTAAAAACCCAGAATAATAGCCAAAAAGTTGCCTCGTGTGCTATATTAAAAATATGGGGTTTTTTATTAGTTAAAATAGGAGATGATTCCAGAACACTAGAAATTTACTCTTTAGAAAGGCTTCCCTGACCTTAGTAGACCTGGGCAGGGAAGAGACCAGAAGAACTATGTTTCTATGTGTGAGTGCACCTTTATTTTTATTCATTTTTTATTTTTCACATCTGCGGTTATCAAGCATCGCTTTGATTCTATCTTGTTCTCTTGTTCATTTTGAAACAGCTCTAAGCACCAAACCCATTCTCCAGTGATCAGGACAAAAGTAGGTTACTGGAGTGGGTTGCTAGGAGACCAATGTCAGCGTCATCTATGACCTTGCAGGATGTAAAAAATAAGTATAGATTTATTGAGCTCCTGGCACATTGTCTAAGTCCTGTGCTCTGGCTGTCTTATTTTATTTCTGTTTATCTCAGTGTTTTCATCTCTCTCTTATCTCTCCTTTTCTCTCCCACAAATGTGAATACATGGGGTCACGCAACTCCCTTTCTGGAAACCTCCTAATTCCTCAAAGTTTTCATTTTGCTGCACTTAACCGTACTATTGTCTCTCGGCTAACAAGGAGCACTAACAGCAGTGTCAGCAAATCCCGATCCTTTTAAAAGGCTGATTCTTCATACCATTGCTGTAAGAAATAGAGGAATCTTTTCTACTGGGAGCAACATTATGAAAAATGTATATACATCACAAAGTAATTCTGCTGTCACATTCAAAACGTTTCCTCGAAGTTGCGTTCACAGTTTTCACAGTTGAGGTGGCTGAGGTCAAACAACTTCATGCAGGAGAGAACTCTAGCATTCTTTTCATCTTCTTGCGGATATTGTTTCGAAATTGTTTACAGTGTGGATTCCACGAAGTAAAAAGAATCGACAGAGAAAGTTAAGTTACAAAACACAATCCCTATATCCCGAAACATTTTGTTTTCATTATGATAGATTTACTTCACTTTGAACAGATTATAAATGGCACTGCTAATAAATGAGTGATATGTGCTGGGGGTGGGATTTGGGTGTGTTCTTTTTCCCACAGGCTGCAATTTTTCTCAGAAAAAAATATGGAAATACAGCCTGCAGTTCACCTTCAAGGAAAGTTTTATATGGTATGTTAGCTCTATTTTCTTTATGTACTTTAATTGTTAAAAAGGAAACTGAAATAGATACTGATATGCAAAGATATCTCACCAGGATAAACAGCTGAACTTCTATCGAGTATCAAATAAGAGAAATACATTTCAATTAAGTTAAATTGTAATTTATTTCCAAGTCCAGTTGAACACTATTATCAAAATAATGCCAGATTATTTCAATAGCCCGCTAATCTTTTTTTCAAAGTGAGGAACTTGCTGTGATCGTGCAAAGGGGATTTTATGAAAAAGATAAAATTTATCATGAGATGCATAATAGAATTAACATAGTCGTATTTCTTATTTTTAATATATCTTAAAATTATAAATGTTCAGAAAAATAGAAAGTAGAATCTGAAGGTTGTTGTATGGGAGCTTATTAAACTCTAGGAAAACATATATAATCTACAGACCTTCTAAAACTTAAAAGGAAAAGTAATAATAAGAAATAATTTAACTTTTATTCAATCAGTACATAAGCTAATCTTGTAAATGTGTCAGTCTCATATCTCAATGTTTAAGTCGTCAATTACCCTTCATAATTTCTGGTATATAATTTTAGGCAGCAAAGCTGGAGTGTTTTATATAACTTTTCATGTGTTGTGTGCATTTAGCAAGAATATTTGGAGATCTATGGAAGAAATATGAATTTTAACTGAACATGGCAAGTCCTAAGAAATGAAACCAAGCTTTATGCGGCATAAATTAAAGTGATGGAAGCCAGGAAGAATTTGCTGATGGAGTATAACGAGCCACTGCTCCATTTGTTAAGATAGAGTCATTTAGGTGTGGCTTGTGAAAAACATGAATCAGAAAAATGGTTCAAAGTCCACGCTACGCACCTGGTCTTGTGGGACACGACTGTCATCATGACTGTAATCCCAGTATTGTGGGGGGCCGAGGCAGGAAGATTGCAAATTTGAGCTCAGCCTAGATGATAGAGCAACTATACCAGGCATTTGACACATACACACCATCACAAGATAGTGGCCCAAAATAAAAATTCAAAGAAGGGCTAGATAGGTAGCTCAATGAGAAGGTCTTGGATTCAACCCTTAGTATTGGAAAAAAAATTGCAGAAGTAGGCACTAGGACAAAACACATATGTGATCTGAACCCAAGCTCAGAACAAATGTAAATGGCTGATAAATTAGGGGAAGTGTGAGGAGTGAAGGGTTAAGTCAGACATCTGTGGAAAGCTGTCAGCCGAATGACCTTATCTTTTTATAGATGTGTGTGCTTTTCTTACTTTCATGGGCTACTGGTGGAGAAAATACAAATTATATTTTGAGTAAAAATAAACACAATGTGGAAACAATTATCATGAGTAAAACATAGTAATATTATAGCAGTATGAAAAATTGTATGTGCATTTTATATTTCATTTAATCTTTAACAAAGACACAATTGAATGACTGTTATACTCTCATTGGTTTACATTTGTTCTGAGTTTGGTGAGGGAGACAGGATGTTAAAACGGTCATTCTAACACAAAGGTAGAAGAACGCAGGCTGATGTGGGAGATTGCCACCATGGTGGACTGCATTTGCTCCTAACTGGAGTGTTATGGTAGTTTCAGAACTTGTTCCAGATGTTCCATAGAAAGGAATATGGTACTTGAGATCTTATACATTGTAAAAGCTTACAGGGGTGACTTGGCTCTAGTGACTGGTTTATTTTATAAAAAGAAACATGAGAATATTCTTAGAAGGCTGATGTTTACATTAAAGATTTTATCAGCTCTAAACATTTTGGTGTTTTTTAAATTCTTTCCTCCATTATTCATCTATAGAATTGTCAACATGATTAAAATTACTTTCAAGTCCCGTAGCTTGGTATATTTTAGGCCAGGCAATTGAAACACACATCCACAATCAGAAGTAATACTGAAAAAAAGTGTCATTGATACAATTTCATGTCAATCAGAAGCATCCAATAATTAGAATAAAAAAAGAATCACTCTAAGGTTACCCTGAATGTCTTCACGTAATTTATAGGTTGACTCAATGAGTCTGGAATGTATGTAAAACAGAAAAATATGGTAGTTTACTCTCAGGGATGTTATCTCTCTAAACTAATGTGCAAGCTAAACTTTAGTTATGTAAGCGACTTATAATGGCCTTTGGGTTTTTTTGAAGTGTAGATAGAAGTCTTATGAACAGTAATAATTTGCCATGTGTAAATGGGCTAAATGGAGAAAATTTCCCTCCAAGATATTTTTCTCTAGCAAGTAGTAATTCATAAATATTTTTCTAAATAGATACGAGTACAAAGTATCATAAACATTTCTCTTGTGAGAGTAAATTTTATAAAACTATTTATAAAAGCAAATTCTGAGAGTAATAACCCTGTCCTTCATTTCTTCTAACTCACAGATGCATTGAATTTTACAGTAAGACCTGCAAAAGGATGCCAAGAAAAACAAAATGTGTGCTCAGTGCATTCTCCTGTCATTCTTTGACTCAGGTCTTCCTCAACACTTCGCAATTACTATATCTTAAATACTCCCCTGGAAAGCCATTAAAATTACAGGATCAGTATAATAGATATTTGAAATACAGCTTCAGAATTTTTGTGAAAATGTCGAAAAATATTTCTGTAGAACTATAAGGTTTCATATTGTTTTGTGGTTAATAGGATTCACTAAATCAGAAGTTAATGCTTAGAAAATTGAAGTAGGACACTATGCAAATTGCTTTTATATTAGTAAAAGGGACATTCAAGGCAGTAAATGGAGTTGACCAGCTTGTAAAGGAAAAGTCTCCTGCTTTTGCACAGTTGCTTTTTGCTGAATTAACAGATCCATGACAGTTTTCTCCAGTGCCTTTTTGATTGGTCTCTAGGTATGTCACCTCTTGGAGAGGCTGATAGTCCTGCATTCTTAGAGCTAAATTGGGTCTTGTATGTAATTGAAACATTTAAGGGTGTCTTAAATAGCTGCCTTTGAGCCTACAGGGAAAGTTCACCAAATATAGGCATGATGTGTGATAGCCCTAGTGGTCTGGTTAATAAAACAAAGGACAATGCACAAAGTTAGCTATCAGAGACCTTAAAAGCATTGTACAACATTCCATTACATATAACACCCATTTTAGCTTCAAAATTGCAAGATTAAGCAACCTTAGAATGTCTATGAAATTAAATACCCCAAGGTAATGAGTGGAAATTCACATGGGCCTCTTTGGGTGCCCTACTGATTCTGCTAATCCGATGAGGGATAATTGCAGAAGTCACTGGACACATTTAAAACTCTCGAAAGCACAAGGTTTCTATCAAATATTGGCCCGTGGGCAGAGGGTCTATGAAAGCCTCTTTAAGCTTGCACAGCAAAAAGAGTATTGAGCTCGCCTAGTGCTTCCATGAAGCATGTTTGATTTCCAAAGGAGGAAAATAATTACACTTCTTAGCCAAGTAGGATTTTTGTCTATAACAAATCTACAAAGAGATATTTTTGTTTCTCTTGTACTAACTCAAATAAGATGATTGTACCATGCTACAATGCTTTGAAACTGCTGACTTTGAAGTCAAAATACAGAAGCGTGTAGTTAGAATCTATTTTCTAGGGTGTAGAAGAAAGGCCTCTATTCCTTTTAGAGATTTGCAAAGTGTCTTTACTAAGGCTGATTATTAAAATGTTTTCTTTTAATTTTGTCTATTGATTATTAAAACTTGGTAAGTGCTAGTATTTCTCTGTAGTGCAGTTTTCTGGACCCTATCCAAATTTAGAATGATGACAAAAACTGGCATACAAATGAAAATATAATACTTTTGTAATATGTGTTAAAATGAGGCGAGTGGAGAAACTTAAGAGCATAAGAACAAAGTGGTACTTCTTGTTTTATTCTGTGTCTTAGTCTGAGACTAAGAATATAATAACTAGGGACTTAGTTAAATCACAGATCCAGAGGCTGACAATGGTAGAGCTTGGTGCTGTCATCAGGTGATAGCTTTCTTGCTGCGTTGTAACATAGTGCATGGCATCACATGGCGACACAGAGAGAGCGTGTGACAGCTGGAATCTCTCTTCCTATAATGCCACTAGTCCTATCATCGGGTCCCTTCCCTGGTAAACTTAAATCATCCTAACTGTCTGATAGGCTCTGTCTCTAAATGTCACTGTGCGAATTGGAGTCTTAAGTTTCAAACTGAGATTGGAGGGAAGATTCAAATCTGGGTATTCTCTTTTGCCAATTAATTGTTGGTAGTGTTGAATATGAACAGAGATTTGCTTAGCCGACCCCATGAAAATAATGACCATTTATATGCCCCAGAACACAGCAAACCAGCTCTGTGGGAGCTGACTTTATCCTAAAATATGTGGGTTTTATGCTTGAGAACAGGGAAAGTAAACACTTGAAAACAGAGAAAGGTAAGGCCACCAATGTGGATCACCTAGGAACTGTAACTTTTGCCTCAATGTACCAATTAGAAATTGAATTTCTCGGGGGATGGAGGGAGTCTGAAAGAAGAGAAGGAAGAAACCTTCTCAGTACTTTCCTGATATTATAGAAGATTTGACATAAGTTCTTAGTTTATAGAAAAATAAACGTGGAAGAAGAAATTTTGATGCATAAATTTAATCTCACCTGCAACTAATTAGCTCTTCACATAAGAGTGAAATACTGAGCAATGTGCCTGTGGCATACAGCGAACGAATTAGGGGCCAGTTCACATACACATTAATGAATAAATAATTTAAAAAGAAATAACTTTGAAAAAATAAACACTATGCTCTGGATAGACTCCTGTTTACATAATGAAGTACTGCTGACTTGGCCACACCAAAACTTTTTGAATTTTAAAAAATTTCCTTATGTATATTTTTAGTATAGAAATTTGCTTAGTCTTACCTACATCTTATAGCAAAGTTATTAACAAAATCTAATTTACAATATATAACAACATATGTGAATTTGAAAAGATCCTTAAGATGGGCACTGGTTACAAAGGTTAGAGCTGAATTTACACAAGCACGTACAAATATATCCATTTTTTTTTTGAGAAAAGGTCTCTCTCTGCAGCCCAAGCTGGTCCTGAATGCACTATGGAGCCCAGGTTGGCCTTAGACTGAAGGCAATCCTTCTGTCTCAGCCTCCTGAGTGCTGGGACTACAGGTGTGAGCCACCGCAGCCGGTTTATGTGGTGCAGGGTAATTGAACTCAGGTACTTAGCACTTAGCGCTTGCTAGGCAAACTCTTTAACCATTGAACTATTCTTTCAGCTCCCAAATATATCCATTTTTAAGTCACCAGAGTAGGCTGCTAAGAAAATCCAAGCAGTCATCTCTCAATCTTAGTGGGTGTAGCTTAGACAGGGCTATTAATAGAAGTCTTCAAGTTTAAACATCTCAATATTTTCTCTGCATCTTCAAAATATATGATCTGAGATATTATGTAGCTTTCTAAAAGAATCTGTAATTTCTAGTTAAGGCAATAATGGCATTGTCTCAATTCAGTTTCTCTCTTCTGGCAACAAGCATGTTAAATAGCTTTTGTGACTAATTCGTAATGTGCATAGCAGCTAGTGACATTGAAAAATTGATGAAAATATGTATGCAGTATCATCCAGGTCAGTATCTGCTTCTAATGCTCTTTGCTTTTCTCATAAAATGAATCTTTCATGCAGAGCTCTTTACAACGGCATGTTGGGCTGAAGTTTTTACACAGTGATAGGCTAACTAGCTCTTTATTTTCTACCATGCATTATATTTCTTACCATAAAGAGCTTGAAATATTTTCTATGAAGAAAAACAGAGTATATTTAAGTATTTCTTGATATGTTTTATGATGGAACATTATAGATATAGAATATGACTCTTCTACAGTTTGGCTTTGTTCTCTCTTTTCCAGCCATTCTAATTTTCCTCAATTTTTTAGGATTAGGCATGCCGTATTTCAAAAAATACTACTTTCGTGGTATTTTCTACTTTGTATATTTTGCCACTGCTTTGATCATAATACCTTGATACACTGCCTCCTTTGGGTAAAAAAAAATATGTAAAGTAAGGTTCTGTGCCTCACTAAGATTGATACTTCTGTTTCTGGTAAAATCATTGTTTATCAGAATAATATTAAGTTTTTCAGTTCAATATTTCTGTTATTTAAATTAATTCACATGTTCTGTAATATTCATATGCATATGTTTTGTGTGTATATATATGTGTATGTATACGTATGTAAATAAGCGGGAAGTATTGAGAGTTTATACCAAATACCAAAAATGTCATTACTATATGGATTTGCTGATTTGCTTTTCAAGAAATTATTTGTGTCATACTGAAGAATCAACCACCCTGGGACCAGCAATTCATGATACATCTTGGATGATTTCTGAAAGGCAGACCAGAAGAGAGCAAAGATTGTCTGAGGGTATAGGACAGGGGAAACCACAGATTAAACATCCAGGGGAGAAAGCTAAGTGGAGGCTTAAAAATATATTCCAAATATACAGAGTTCAGAGTGAACTTGAAAAGAGTGGCTTGACCTTGAAAAAGACAGCAGGCAGCTGCTTTGTAAAGAAAGTAGCAGACTGGTCATGCAGAAGGAGGGTTTGAAAAGGGAAGAGTAGCATAACTCAAGATTGGAAAAAAATCGAATCAGTGTAAGTAGCTCACCAACTCCACTGAGGGGTAAAACAGAGCAAAGCTAGTCCATGGGCCAACCTCTGTCTTCACTGCGAGAGTCATGGGGACTCCCCTCTACTGACCGCTCCCAAGTCAAGTAGCAGTCACTCACTCTTAAATGATGTCTTTCCTCACAGCTCTTGTTTGATAGAAACTAATGTGGTTTAAAGAATTGGTATAAAGAGATCTAAGGAAATAAGGAAAATGAGTGACCAGAGGAAATACATAAAATTCGCAAACCTAAAATAACGTATTACCAGTTAAAATCAATATTTAAAAAAACATTGAGAGAATATTATATCGATATTAATTAATTAACTAAAATTCTATGAAATAAAGAGCAAATGTGGCAGAACAAGAAAAAAATCTTGTTAATTAAAGGGTGACTGTTCAGACAAATGAGAACATGGAAGTCTTGCTGATAGAAATTACAGAATAAATACCAGAAAAAAATCTATATAAAAAATCCACATAGCATATACAAATAAATTATTCTGAAATTTCAGACAATTGAGTACAAAAGGAAAATTCAAAATCTTTTAGAAAAAAATCAAGATACTTGGAAAATAAAAATTTTGCCACTATCATCAGACTTTTACAAATGTCCGTAAATGCTAGACACCAAGCAGTCGAGGATAATTTTCTTAATTAGGCTACACAAGCAATAAATCCTACATGAGGTGGAAGTAAATACAGTTTCAGATGTGCAGAAAAGGAATACTTTAATCTTCAGCCACTACTGGTTGCTATGGTCCAGTAAAATGAAATAAAACAGAAACTCAATAAAAGGTTATCATCACATCTAATAGAAATAACCCACAGCTTTATTTAAAAATGAATTAGAGAAATATTTAACTAACTTAAAATTTTATCTGTTCAAATTACATCATGAAATAAAAACAGCTTTATAAAAGATACCATTTTGGACCTATGGGAGGAAATCAAAAGATGTGAAAACTACGCTATGCTGCAGCTCTTTTTTATCTGGAAAGATAGGAAAAAGTAATTTTGGATCCTCCAAGAGAAGAAAAACAAGACTGCCACAATCCAAATATGAAGCAAACTGAAGTGAAACATGTGACAAGATGCAAAGTAAAGGAGTCTACTTATCTTGTCAAGATGACAAGGGCTTTCCCAATCTCCTTTTGTCGCTCACCCTACTCACACCTCTCTCCCTCCCCGCCCTACCCCCCCTGTTTCACTTTGTTTTTTGTTTTAAGTTCCATGATATAGTTGTGATCTGGGTCTCTCATACCAGAGAGACCATTCGATGTTTCACCTTCTGCTTCTGACTCACTTCACTAAGCATGATGTTCTCAAGTTCCTTCCATTTGCCCACAAAGGCCTCCACACTGTTGGACTTTATAGATGCACAGTATTCCATTGCGTACAAATACCACAGTTTGTGTATCCATTGGTCTGTTGATGGGTATTTTGGTGACTTCCATATTTTAGCTATTGTTAGTTGTGCTGCTCTGAACATGGGTATACATGTATCTCTATTATGTGTTGTTTTGACCTCTTTTGAAAATATTCCCAAGAGGGGTGTCGCTGGATCCAAGGGGATATTTATTTCTAGTCTTTTGAGAGATCTCCATACTGCTTTCCAAAGTGGTTGTACAAATTTACATTCCCACCAGCAGTGCAGGAGGGTTCCTTTCTCCCTGCAACCTCCCGGGCACTGGTTACTATTTGACTTGCTGATAGGGGCCATTCTCTGTGGAGTGAGATGGTATCTTAGCGTTGTTTTGATTTGCATTTCTCTTATGGAGAGATGTTGAACACCTTTTCATGTACCTATTAGTCCTTTGTACTTCTTCGTGAGTGAAGTGCCTCTTCATTTCATTTGCCCACTTTTCAATAGGATCTTTTATTTTGGTAGGCTTACTTTTCTTCAGCTCCCTGTATATTCTAGTTATGAGCTTCCTATCTGAGATGTTGGTGGTGAATATTTTTTCCCAGTCTGTTGGTTCTCTAACATGGATTTCTGAAGTCTAGAATAACGCTTCAGTTTCTGACTGCAAGCAATCTAATCAATTCCTTATAGACAACATTTATATTGTCAGAATGTAAATAACTAATGATTGTTAATGTTAATGTTTTCAAGTTACTTGAGAAAAATTGCAACCTATTTAATGTATTTGTTTTCAACTTTGACAAGATAAAAGAAGTCTTAGCTAAAGAGTAATGAAAGAAGGGATAGCATGAAAGTATTGTCATTTCTTCATCTAATGTACCACTATATCAATAGGCACTATTTAAATTATTAGATAAAATTAGAGTATACTTATTTGTAGATAATAAAATAAAATAAATTGATAACATAACTAAAGTAATAATATAATAAATAGAAATCTGAGAGGAGGTGAGTGAAGGGAAGCTGAAGATATGTAAGTGGAATAGGTGGGCATAAAGTATAATTTAAAAATATATCAATCAAAAATATTAGAAATGGAATCTCTAATTATGATAAAGCTCACCAAAAATCAAGTGGAAGAGATTGAAAAGTATAAGAATAAGAGAATAAGAATAAGAGTAAGAATAAGAACAAGAATAAGAGAATTATTAAAATGAAGTGAGAACTACTTTAACTTTTAAAAAAATTGAATGCATTTATTTCTGTTAAAATTTGTAATTATGACTTGAAAATAAATGTTCAGAAGCTCCAGTAATAGAGAAAGTCAAGGATAAAATTCCCATCTTGTGGATGTTTTCAATTCTAACCAGAAGAAACATTGACTCATAAGTTTAAACCATAGAAATATTTAGTATGTTAGACAGCTCAAGGTCCTTTGGGAGGAAGGAAAAAGTCAGCTGTATCGTTGGTCGATTCTTTTAGGTTGTTTTAGCCCCAGTTATATCATGGTGTCATCATTTCTTCACATTTAGATATTCCTTTGTCTGGAGTTCAGATTTGTCCTCAGGTATCAACCAGCTTCAAAATGGCTGCAGGAATCCCAGATATCCTATGTGAAAAGGGCAATGTCTTAGGATGAATTTCTTCATTGTCTCATTACTCCTTATAGGAGTGAATACGTATTTGCTAGAAGTAACCCTTTTATCTCACCTGTCAGAATTTCATCACACATCCTATCCTGTTTCTGTTAAAACCAGTGAAGATGTTGTTAATCTGACATTTGTGGAGAAATGTTGACCTACCTCGGGATCTAACATGAATGCCATGCTTCTCGCAACCATATAAACACAGGGAGAACATGTATGGGAGCCATTACTCTGATAGTAATAAAAACCAGTGGATGCTAGGAAAACTACCATGAGGCTGGAATGAGGAGCTAGGACAATGGTTTTCAGCCTCTAGCCTGAGTCAGAGTCATGTGGAAGCTTCTGTCTAATGGAGATTCATGACTAGCATTTTTGGAGTGTCTGGTTCAATAAATATGTTTGTTGTTTGAAGCATTTCATAGTTGAAAATTTTCCTGATGATGCTCCCACTGACAGCACGGGGTGTTTGCCAGGAAAATCATTCCTTCTCTTTTGGAAACCTCACCTTGGAAGGTGGGTATCTGGCATAGTGACCAAACAATAACAGATCCACAATATTATCTTTTAAGAAAATAAATGCAAATATTTTATCTGTAATAATTAATATTTTCTCCATTCTTAGATTTATTACAAAGAGAAATTCTGCTTTTCATAATAATTACTTTTATCTACATGCCCCGAATACTCTCATATTTTAAAAAGGATCTTAATTAATTCCTTGATTTGATATCTTTATTCATCTGCCTGTGTGCACCATACAAGTACATCGCAACCGTATGTCTGATGTGGCTTGAACACTTTGGGAATCGAGCGCTTGACACTATCAAAATTCCTTGAGTTACTCCACCGATGTTCTGTAGTGACCAGTGTGAAGGCAGAAGTGCGAAACTCTGCCTCAGGCTTCAAGCTGTGGGGATTCATTTTCCAAGCTGATTTGTCTTCAGAACTCATTTAAACTTTGGCAGAATATCAGGCAAAGCTCTTGAGAGATAATGTCCATTTGGATTAAAATGGACAACATAAATGATCCCACAGATGAATTCTTTGCTGAAAGGAAGGGCTGAACACTCATTTACATGCTTTTTGAGAAACATTACAAAAAACTTCAAATTGGAACAATTAAGTAATATTCACTCTCAACAGAGGAACAAAATAGAGGAAAATATTTCGCTTTATAATTCGAGAAGAAACATAATAGAAAGAGCATTTTAATGAGACTTGTGTACCTCCCTTTTGTATTTAATAGTCTGAGTGATTTCACTGGGCCCACCGTTGTGCCTTTTGGCATGATTTCTTTTCCATTTCAGTGAAATATGACATTTTTGTTTGCAGGATTTGTTGCATCATCAGAGTTCCACGGTTGAGGTATTGTATTATGGTATTGTCATATAAAGATGTTTTGTTGATTATTGTTAGGCCATTTGTTTTCTGATATTTTAGAAATGAAAGTTTTATTATTAGTTATTTAGTGATTAGTCTTCCTTCACTGTCTTAGTTCCTTATTTGTTGCTGGGACAAAATACCCAACACGCATGACTTAAAGAAGGAAAGATTTATTTTAGCTCACTGTTTCAGAAGGTCTAACATAGTTTGTATGTGAACATCCAGCAGTGGTGGAAGTACATGGCAGAGGCTGGGAAGTTCCTCATGGCATTGTAGACAGAAGCCAAGTGAAGCAAGGGCCAAGTGAGAGGAGGGTGTTGATATCTGGAGACTCAGGCAAGGCCAGAGCTTTCCAAGGAAGAAGCCATAGCAATGTTTTTTTTTTTTGTTTGTTTATTTGTTTGTTTTCTTCCTTTCTTTAAACTGTAGTTGCCCCCTCTCCCCTCAGGGTGAATATCCCCCCTTTACATCCTGGTCCAAAAGCCAATAACACACACCTGATAAGTTTACCCTGGGCACCCCCAATTATCAACCAGTTAACACAATCCCTCCAGATCAGATCCCAAGGATCTGTCTCTTCCAGCCAGGCCCCACTTCCCAATGGCACATGATTCCACATTTATATCACTATAACCAAATTCATGAAGCTTTTGAAGGACTTTCCTAATCCAAATTTTATCATCATTTTATGCAATTCAAACTCAAGTTGATTTTTGTATTTAAAACTTTATCTTCTTAAAAATACCGATCTACATATCATAAATATTAGTTTTTGAGTAGTTTTGAATAACAAATATATAGAATTTTCAAACCCACCTTATTGAAACAGTAAGTAGCATTTGTCATAATTGGTTACTGTCTTTTTGACCCTTACATCTTGGCTTCTACGTCACCTCCTGTGTTCTCATCCCAATCCATTGACTCCAGACAACTTGACTGCCTCAGCCTTGGTCTATTTTCTATCCCCCATATTTCTTCCTTTTGGAGTGGAATGTTTATCCTGTGGCTCAGATATGTAAATTCTTTTATTTTTACAGACATTTACAGCTAAGAATTTGTCTTGAGTCTCAGAAAAGACTTAGGTTTGGACTTTTGAAAAATGATGGAACTGTGGAGACATTCAAGAAGAGAATATCATGTTTATTATTGTCTATGGATTAACTTTATGATGCTAGGCAGAATTATGTACTTGCTGTGTTTTTATTTGGAAATACAGTATGGCATAATGGTACATGTTTGGGTATGAAGTTCACAAGGAGTGAATTTTGAGCATCAATCCTGATATTACAATTTTATTGGATTAAAAAGTTTCTAACAATTATATAGAATTAAAAAGTTTCTACATGGAAAAGGAAATTAGCAACAATTTGATGACAGAAACAAATAGAAATGGAAAATTTTACTGCTTAGGTCTCGGACAAGAGGCTAATAACTGAATATACCAGGTGCTGAAGAAAAATAAATGCCTCAAAATAAAAGATCAGAGTAAAAACTGGGCAACTAAAGTGAATAGGCATTTCTCAGATGCAGAAGTTCAAATGGTCAGCAAGTACATTAATACATGTTCAATCTCCTTATCCATTAAAGAAATGTCAATCAAAGCATCACTAACATATCATCTTACCCTAGTGAGACTGATGCAAATCAAGAAATAGAAGAGCAATAGATGTTTGCAGGGGGAAAAGGAACTCTTTTACTTTACTAGTGAAACTATAACTTGATACAACCACTATGGAAAACAGTATGGAGATTCCTCAAAATGCTGAAAACAAAATATTCCATTCCATCCAGAGATACCTCTTTTAGGTATCTTCCCCAAAGAGTTAAAAGCAATGTATAATAGAGGTACACATATACCACTGTTTATAGCAGCACAACTAACAATAGCTAAATTGTGGATATTACAGCAATATCCATAACCATATCAATGGACAGAAACAATGTGGTATACTTAAGCAATGGAGTATTTTCTATAAACACAGATCATCTTGAGGCTTTTTTGGTAAACACCGGCAACTTGAGACCATGTTGCTCAGTGGAGTGGGTCAAACTCAGAAGGTTAAATATCACCTATTTTCTCTAATATGAGAAACCCAGGATACAGGCATTCTCTGGAAGGAAATGGTTGTGATAGCGAGAGTTGAGGGGATAAAGAGAGTGGAAGGGGTGAAAAGAGGGACAGGAAGGGATTGTGGTGTTGAAACGATGCATGTGTGCACAAAATATTCCAACTCAATGTAACTGTTATGTATAGCATATAAGTAAGTACCAATAAAAAATGAGAAAAAGTGCCTAAGAGAAGTAGAGAAAGCTTTTGGGGATCTGGGTGAACTGTGAATGTGTGTTCTCATGTACCACACGTGGCCCTTCACCCATTCTCTGTGGGATTATTCGCGCTTTGCTTCCCAGTGACCATAAACAAAATAGTTTGCTCTGCCAAATTCTTCTGCCTTAATGTCTTGGTCTATGAGGCAACAGCCAATTGCAACTGAAACCATGAGTGAATTAACCTTTCCCTTTCCAAATTGTGGTTCTTAGATATTTTGTCCAGTAATAGGAAAGCTGACTAATAAATATAAATCTGAAATACTCAAGAACTCTAAAATATTGTATTCATATATAAATCAAGGACCTGATTTGAGGCTTCCTAGAATTTGACTTCTACTTCAACATTCTGAAGTAGAAAATGAAAGTCTAACATACATCTCAGGAGTTTATTCGTTATATTCAAGAACACTACTCTTGTTAATTTTGTGTATCTTTCTGGGCCTCTTAGCCATTGATGTCCTCATAGTATGGCAATCAATAGCAATTGAGATACCATGGCAAACACACACACGCGCGTGCACTCACACACACACACACACACACACACACACACACACACCAAAACAAAATGGTATTCATTGATATAAGAGCTAAGCAAATTCCTCAAGACTATAATCATTATTTTGGATTGTGTTTAAAGCAACTGATGCTCTTGAACACGGAATACCAGTTTCTGGTAACTCAGGTAAAGATAGAGTGAGAGATATAATCCATGCCTTGAAAGTCCTCCACCATGGGCTCATCTGTCAGTATTTGCTTATAAGGTAGGTTCGAGACATATGTGTATGTAGATAGATATAGACATATAGATGTATGTGTATTATACATGTATACAAATACATATATATGTCCATAAAATAGATAAAAATGGAAAATATGTAAAGCATACAGTTTCATTAAAAGATCATCAAAACCAGTTCTATGTTCCTTGTGCTCTAGTTAAGATGACCCATGACAGTATTTTCTCTACAGTCATAGAATTTAGAAATTTATTTATCACATCATAATTAATACTTGGGATCCCATAATTTATTATGTTATTATATTATAATATTTCTCCCAGACTTTAATAATTAAAACTACATGCTAAATATACACCTTGGAAGTTTTTCATGAAGAACTTAGAGAATCTTTTTAAAAAAGCAAACATTGCACATAGGAAAGTCACACAGAAAAAATACATAGACAAAACTAAAGAATGGATATTTTTCAAGTACAAAAATCTGATTACATGTTTTTAAAGAGATTATAAATTGCTTATATAATTTGAGCAGTTCTGTCAGGCTTTAACCACATGACATTTTAACCAGAATAATTAAGAAACATAGAATTGCTTTTGGCGGTCCCTTAATAAAGATGTCTTATTTATGCATAATCTTTCTTTCTATGCTAAATAATTCAAGTTAGAATATATACTTGTCTAATTGTTCCGTATGACATCAAATTAAGTTAATCTTCTATTACCTTAACAAGATTAGCGGTATTTTATTGATTTTAGAAATTTATTTGCGTCATATGTACCCCTGTTATTATTGGGCATTGACTTACTCTTCCAGTGTGACAGTAGTATGCTAAATTTCCTAAAAGTGAAAGATCAAGCTCAGCTATGTTTATGTGTTCTATGATACTAAGGAAATAACAAACATCAGTAACATTCGTGACCTTGGGATCACTTTTGGTCCTTTAGACATCAAAAAGGAAACAAAGCTGATTTAGGTGAGTTGCATGTATTTTGGAAAAATAGAGAATTCACATCACTATGAAATATGGTAACTATTTACTGAGTGTACCAGAGTGTTTTGTTTGTAAACCTCATTTCATGAAAAATAATTCATTTTAATTTGGGAACCAACATTAACAATACCAAAGTTTCTAAGTGCAAGTCCCACAGGGTAACTGTATCCGCCCTGATGACAGATATTCAAAATGACAAACTGAGGTGAAAAAGTGACATGTTCAACTCTAGTATGATTCACTGTTTTGCTAAGACATTTTCTATAAAGATGAAACCATATTTACAATTCAAGTAGGTAACTGTGCAAAGCACTGGAAAACTCTGTAAAGATCAAGCTCCTACCTGCGTTCTCACGGTTCAAGACACACAGGTGTGAAAAAACTATCTGTCTTTATTCCTTCCATCTGTTTGCTTTTGGTAACTGCTTTCTCAATACCTTTCCATAAGAGATATAACCATATTCCAATTGATTATAACAAGAAACTGCAACCAAGAAACTGCCTGATCGAAAAACTAGTCTACAAACTACCACATTGAAAACAAACACCTTAAGTGAAAGGCTTGCAAAATTTATGTTAATGGTTTTGTGGAACCATAAAAGACAATGTGAGAGCCAGCATAGAAAAACTTTGCTAGCACTGATTATTTTTCTCAACATGTGCCGTATATAGAAATACTAACATACCCATTGCCTACTCTGCTCATTAAGACACTGCTAGTCTAATCACATATGGTATTCTCCATAATTTATCATAATATGTGGAAGTGTTACCTTCAGGCAGCTGATATTATGGAAAACAATTAAATAAAACACTATGGTGTTATCTCTGTGGGTAGGAAACAACTCAAAAATTCAACTATCTGCCCCACCCAGTGGAGCAGCCAGAATCTGCCTATGCAGCATCCTCCCAGCCGAATTTATAGGTTGCGCCATTTAAATTGTAGATTTCATTTGCAATGGGGTGAATGCGAATGCAATGACCTGGCCCTCTACTCATCAATAAAGATTTTTCTGAATCTTTCTCTCTCTGAGATATTATTCCTTGCAGCTTGTATTTCCATGCGAATCAACCCTGTAAGGCAATGGAACCAAGTGGACACAGCAGGGACATTTCTATCCTATGTGCTTCCATTTTTGAAGCTGACATTAAGTAGCATTACCTGGAATAATGAGGGAAACTGCCTCGGCTGCTGCGGTGAAGGAGATTGGTGCCGTCAGGAAGAAAGCTACAACACAGCAAAATCACAAAGCACATTTACAACAACACAAAACATTAATTAAGAATAGTGACCAATGACCTGGAAATTCTATGTGATTTTTTAATGAAAGATGCTGTTTTAGTAAGATGATAGTTACTTCGGGTTTCAAGGTCATTGTGTTGCCAGGCATCATTATCACAGGGGGATTTTATTACTATTATTCCTTGGAAATTTTTCTCGTATATAAGAACTTGCACTAACTCTTCTGACCTGTGGCTATTAAGGAGTTTAAGTCAAGTTTTTCTGCATCTCAAACCATTTTCGGTGATGATGTTATTTAAGAGCAAATATTATCTCCCTAACCTGCTCCGGTGTTGAAGTTTCTCTTGGTCTGCTTGCCTGTAGAGCAATAAGTGTCACAGAAAGACTGAAGCATTTGAACTATGATTTGAGAAATTCAGCTCAGCCTCAGAATCTGGGCCAAAGCATTTAATTGAGAACACATTTAAATTTCTTTGATATTTCTTTATAGAAAAGTATAATGCCCCAAGGGGAAGACGTATTTCATCTAAATTGCATTAACTTTTTAGAATAAGCAAATAACCACTCACCTGTAAGCAAAAGAATTCAACAGAATCGTAGCTACTAGCTTTATCATCTCTGCATTCAGATAAGCACTTGCTTTGGCATAGAATAATTTTCAATCAGCCATAATTAGTCATACTGAATAAATATTTTTAAAGAGGCCATAAGAAAGAATTTACTCTTTCTGTAGTAGTAATCGATTCTTGTCTGTGTGCAATTCTTAAAATACTCTCCATTGCCTCCTTTGATTGATTAAAATGTAAAAATGGAAGAACAACTTGATTCTCACCATTTCCTGTTTCCTGAGTTAAGGACATGTATTGCCTATAAAGGAGTTGTAGAGGTTGTGAACTCATTGTGTGGGTCTCAGAGTGAGTGTGACGTGTGAATTCTGTAGCTGAATTGGACAAATCATGTTTGTCCAACAGGCATAGCAAGGGCTGTGTTCTTCTCCCTGTGAGGATAGAGATTGCATGGAAGGCACATAGAGACTACCGTGAGGAGAGCGCGTGTCCCAAGACATCAATCTGAAAATGCAGCATGGGCCTCACAATTGGAAATTTACCAATATTGAAGGAGAGTAGAAGAGCATAATGGAAAAAATGGCTATACACAATGGTATACGGTTCTTTTCTAAATGATTATGAAAAAATACACTTTTTAATTTTGGTTTCTATCATAGATGTATAACATTTTCATAGTACTTACAAGTTATGAATAATATATTTTAGATAGGGAAATAATTTATTTGGTATTTACATTTTTTGATTGATCGGCCAGTTTGTTCTAAAGATTACTAATAATGCCAAAACCAAATCTAACAGGTTTTAATTTTAAAATGAAGACTGGTAATTGAAAATGGCCAAACTCAGTAAGATAGAGCTAGTATACCCCAATTTTTAATAGAGAAATGCTAATTAGAGGATGACTGATTTCTCTCTGGATCTTGGGTGGTCACTGTCAAAGGAGGAATGGAGTTTAAATAAATTGTTCTTGACTCCACAAACATGCCATTTACAAGATGCTCAACTACATTTCCTTCCACTTTACTTCAAAGCTTATTCTTATTTTTATAGCTTAAAAATCATTAGTTTTAATGGAAATTTCATTTGTCTAGAAAAACATGTGATATATTTAAATTAGTAAAAGGAAAAGCATAATGTAAATCTGATAAGTTCTTAGATATCAATCCCAACACTCATATGCTGAATTAATGCATCCACATTAATGTGATAATTGAAAATTATAACTTACACAATTGGCTTGATTTCTTTATTTCAGTTGGTCAATTAGCATATTTGAATTATATGGCACAAAGTAGAATGGAAAGACATGTAACATCTTGTCATGTTGAGTTGGACAAAAAATAAAGAAGAAAGAAAGAAAGAAAGAAAGAAAGAAAGAAAGAAAAAAGAAAGAATATGTTCCCCCTGCATGTTCATTCACCACTAATTATAGAGTGTATTTGGAAATAAAATCTCGTTTTCCAATTTTGTGACCCTGTATTGTGATGAGAGTAAATGTTCTGCATCTCCAAACTGAAATTCCAGATTCTAAAATATAAAGAAACCTAGAATAAATTGTCTAGTTTATAAAGGTCTTTTGCAGTATAGTGAAAATTAAACTAAGGGTTTACCTCTTTGATGCAATGATTTCCAAGTGACCCATATACTTTGGGCTAAGAACATTTCCTATGTTTTTTTTTTTTTTAAAGAAGAACAAGAATATTAGAAACATGTTTAATTTGAGTGATTTGTCTTCCTATTGATTGAGATACCAGAATTTTTATATGACATACTTTCCTGAATTGTAAAAAGCTTTGATTATTTTTGTCAGGTAGCTGTAACTTCAGTCTCAGATATATGTATAAAGTGGAAGCAGTTTATGAAATACAAGATATTATGGTCAAAATACTTGTTGACTCATACCTAAATAATCCAAGCAACGTTTCCTGGGCATCCAAAGCACTCTGTAATTTTTCAGTTCTTTGCCTTTCAAGGTACCTACATAGTCTTGAGCTATTATTATCTTTAAAACTTTGTGTTATTAATATAAAAGCTGTAATATCCTCATGAGGCTGAAATGGAGCTCTATAGTCAACTTTATAGAAAGATCTTAAAATTTTGTGGGTTTTTTGGCCAAAGTTGTCATAAAACTTTCATCTCCCATGTGTGTGGGGAGGAAGCGTTGAGCGAGGCAGGGGAAGAGTTGCGGTAGATCTTGTTCGGCCTTCATACATTTCAGTGGAACTGTGGTGTCATGCGACTTTCCATTGAAAGGAGAAAAAAGTTTGAAGGAAAAATCAGACATTAGAATAGGTTAAAATAAGATATTTTATCAGATGTAGATAGGGGATTATTTACACCTCTGTTCTTAGGTCACCATTATCTCTGCCCATTTGCTTTTCCCATAGGGCTCTGGTGCAGCAGCACTCAAGTTCCTCTAATATGTCATTGCCTTAGGAGACGCTGTGTCAAAATGACTTTTGACACTTAATTTCTATGAGGAAATTACTGGTTTGGTAAACATTCTGTCTCAAATGTTTTAGCAGAAAATTCATCTCTGACCCTAATCAAGTGTAGAAATTTAGACACAATCCAGAAGACACAGTATTTAAGAGAGATTGCAGTTGCTAAAATGTTCAATATAATGATTGCATAAAACTCTGACACTGTATGAAAGCTCAGAGCTGCACAGCAAATGCTTTGCAAAAAGATAACTAAAAGTGCTTTTCATCAATTCACAAAAAGCTTCATAGTATGCACATATTATAATTAAGACTGGCATTTAGGAGGTGGCAAAGGCCTTTGTCCATTACTGGGAGCATCTTAAAAAGCAACTATTCGGACACCAAAAGCACCGGGGAATGAAAAAAAAAAAAAAACTTGTCCTCATTTTAACATTTCTTAGTCATAGTTATACAAAAAATATAGACTGCTTGAATTTTTCATCAAAGAAAATGGAAGAAGGAAAGTCAGGTATACTCAGAGGTTTTTTTTTTTTTTCCACATGGGCTGTTGAATCACAATTGCAGCATGGGTAATACCAATTTTTAAAAAAGAAATTGATATAATAACTGAGGTTTTAAGTTAAATTGTCACCCAGAATGTATTAACGAGTTAGCAGTCTAGGAAGAAAGAAACTATCTATCTATCTATCTATCTATCTATCTATCTATCTATCTATCTATCTGTCTGTCTATTTATCTATCTACCTGCATTTTTCTTACGTTTGACGCCTTGTGGTAATGTTTTTGCTTAATTTTTACATGTAAGCAGCATTTATCTATGGATTAAACGTTTTATCCGCAAAAATACAACTCATAGCTCTGGGCACTCAAAATCTGAGTTTGACGACTTATCCTGGTTTTATAAGAAAATAAGTAGTTTTCAGGAAAATATAAATTTAGATTTTGGTATATTTGAGTTTTAAAGAACAAAGCAACCCTCACTCATCACCATATTCCTCGCTTGGCATTACCCTTCGCTGCTCATTATTGCGAGTCACAGACTCTCAGCCTTTCTCTTCCATCAGCTTTCATCCTGGAAATGTAGTATTCAGACAACCCAGTGAGTGCGTGGAAGTCTAGGAACCCAGATGGCTTTTTAAGCCCTCTTCCCTGAGTTTACAAATACACAAAGTGGCACCTGGGTCTTTTGACCTGAAAGCTGTTTTTTTCTCTTCTTGCTGAGTGACCAGAAAGGGGTCTTGGCAACCTTTGTCCTCTTTTGCCTATTTGGATTGTGCTTTAGTAAGAAACATCTGTGACTGTGTTTAGCTTCTGCTGACTCTGATGCAGTGTATCTCACAACAGAGATGCTCTGAAGCCATCGTGATGGGCAGGTGCTAAGTCACCTAGGCAGAGGAAATGTCAATGGGCACTTCAATTTTCTCTTCAGTCAGTTCCGCTAGATTTACATATGACACCACTAAAAGGGCACAACTTGTTCTTCAACGTCAACTTTTCTTGAGTGTTTATTATCTAAATCATAAATCATAAGGCACGGGGCTGAGAAATTACAGCAAGCCTTATAACAAGTTAAAAATGTTATCAAATCCCTCTTACGCCATTAGCCCACGCTTCTCCTAAATAAACATGCCGACACCACATCGTTATAACAGTGTGTGGCATGACTATATGCTGATTTCCAAGTAAAAAGTCACATGATGCTTTCAGAGAAATGGACAAGTAGACTACTGATAGACCTATGCCAGCATTTCATTGACTATTATGGATTCATTCTTGGCAATTATTTTGTTCTATAATTATGTATAAAAAACACTTGCCTCCTTATTCTTTGTGTCACTGTTAACATACATTTTACATGTATATATTTCATGGGCTCTATAAAATGTCACTTTCTACTTTCAACAGACAATACTCTTGTTTAAAATAGTCAAGAAAAAGTTACTGTATTTATAATAAATATTACCACTGTATATGGATATAAATACATTAATTTTCCTATTCCCAGTGCTCTTCAACCATTCTGAACGGTCTAGGGTTTTTCTGTCACGATTTTATCGTCAGCCTAAAGAACTTTTGTATTCCAACAAACCAGTACATTTTATTCACTTGGATGCTTTTACTTTTCCTTCACTTCTGCTTATAAGGTCACTATTCTTATTTCATAAATTCTATTGTAACTGATGACAAGTTAACCGTCGTTTCTATTGATATTCTCTGTGCATAATGCATTGCTTTTCTCTAGATCTGTTTATTTATTTATTTATTTAGTCAGTCAGCCAGCTAGCTAGCTAGTTTTTGGGTGCTCTGGAGATTGAACCCAATGTCTTCACCCTGGGCAACATCCTTATCCCAGTCTCTTTTTGAAATTTGTTGACATAGGGTCCCACTATGTCACTAAGATGCTCAGGCTGGGCCTGAAATTGTGATCCTCCTGCCTTAGCCCCTGAAATTTCTGGGATTATACGAATGCTCTATTAGTCCTGAATATTCTAATATTCTATTTGTTTTATGATGTATCTTTGGATCTCAGAAGTGGGACCAGGGATTGACAAAGTTGAAAGGTTGACAAGGTATGGTTATAATGTGAATATGTGTGTGTGTGTGTGTGTGTGTGTGTGTGTGTGTGTGTGTGTGTGTGTGTGAATATATATAAATATATGTATATATGTATGTATATATATATATATATATATATAGAGAGAGAGAGAGAGAGAGAGAGAGAGAGAGAGAGAGAGACAGAGAAAGAGAATTTACCAAAATCTCACTTTTCAAAGAATCTTCACAGTTCTTCCATTGTACATTTCAATCTTTCTCGTTTTTACTTCATGCCACATTTCCTGGTAACGCTCACACTTTTTGCTTTATACCGTCTTGCTCATTTAATATGTGTTATGATTTAGACATAAAATATCCATGAAAAGTCTCCTTTGTTTGGAGGTTGGTTTTTAAAATGTGATTGGATTACAAGTAGGCTTTTCTTGTCAGTGGATTGACTCAGCGATGAGCACATGAGTGAATGTGCTATTAGAAGTTGCGCCAGGTTGGAGCTGGGTTGATGAAGGCGGGAGCTGGCAGAGGTTAGTCTTGTTCTTGGTTCCTTCTGTCTTATTCTCTCTCCATTCCTAGCTGGTGTGCACTGAACGTCTTTCTCTGTCATGTCATGCTCTTTCTGCCTTGGAAACAACTGATTGCGTGGACGGAACCTTCTGAACCTCTTCTTTCAAGTTGTCTGTGTTTAGAGTTTTGTCTCAGCGATGGAAAGTTAACTAGCACACCATGTAACTTGACCTTTCTTTCCAATGTTTTCACATTTTTTCATTGTGATCCTTATTTTGTAGGTTTTCTTTCCAAAGCACTATGCAAACTAAGGACTTTATGTCAATGAAAACTTGAAAGATTAGCAATGCGATTTGCTAAGATGGCTGGACATGTTTCTGAAGCATGAGAAGATGCTGCCCTGCTAGTTTTCAGGACAGATGAGAGAACCACTTGTTAAGAACTGCAGATAGCCTTTAGAAGCTGGAAAAGACAAAGGATATGTTCTCAAAAACTGTGGAAGAAACTCAGCCCTGTGAAGCTTTGGTTTTAGTTCAGTTAGCCATGTATAAATTACATTACTTTAGTTGGTAGGAGTCTGAGTGATGTTCTGACAAGCAATTAGAGGCAAAGATAAGAGATGAAGGGACTGCTTAAGGAGCTATTTTGATAGTTGTGTTGAAAATAAAAATGGAATAAACAGTGTTGGCAGTCATTGTGAAAGGAGTCCCAGACTTCTTACCAGAAAGAAAAACTTTAATAATTGTTAGAGATGACACAATTGTCAAATAAGCACAGATCTCTTTGACACTAAGATTCAAAAGGTTTTCCATATCTTGTGTACTTTAATGTAGCCTCCCCAAGGCATTGAAAGATCACCTATGAGAAAGAAGAAGATCATAAAAAAGGAGAAAGGTGAAGGAATAAATAGGAAAGAAAGAGATGAAGGCTAGATCTCTTTTGATACACTGAAAGAATTTTCAGCTCATGGGAGCACTCTCCTAGTTCTGCATCCTCTGGGTCACAGATCTTGTACTTCCTTTCACTTTCCTTTCTGGCTTAGTTATAGTTACTTGCTGAAAAAAAAATTAGCTTTCCTATGTTTTCTAATTTGGTGTTTTATTGTAAATTTTCGGACAGTGTGAACTCAGTATTTTTAAATGAAATAGACTATAATGTAAAAGAGTAGAAATGATCAAAATACCTCACATATGGGACATACAGAATTTTCATAAATTTACCCTTTGATATGTATTCATGCGTGTGTTTACTAAATCATACATAAAATTATTTCTGGGTTATAGTCATAGAAAGTTTGAAATACCCAGTTGATATATTTGTATTTCTTCAGAATTTAGAAATACAAGTTATGATTATAAAAGCTAACCAGAGTAAAGAAGCGTTTGAGGTATATTTTGGTCGTCAAAACAAAAATTATTTCATTAAAACCACATCAAGGAAAATAAAAACCAACACTCAGGAAGTAATAACTTTGTGCTCTAAGTTGTATAGAATATGTACACTACATGGATTCAAAGACCTAAAGACAGAAAGACAGGTGACTTTATTTTCAATGTGTGACTCTTAACATCTGGGGCTCACATAATTGAAGTCAAATATAAAATTACTTGCGCCAGAAAGAAAATGTACTAAAATAAGTGCAGTCATGTTGAATGCATACAGAGCTGGATAGGAGAGAGCTTCCCTGACCAATTTGTAGCAACTGAAACATGACAAATGGCCGTACACAGCGTACCACGTACTTGCGGCTCTTTAATCCATAGTGACGCTCAAGAAAGAGAAGATGTTTGTGACCTAGGTAACAAACAAACTTTATTCAGGAATACATACTGCTAAAAATGTAGAAGTAAGTTAAAAAAAATGGAAGGAATATGACATTTTCCAATGTAAAGAACAGATTCGAGGAAGGTGCATTCTTTTCTGCTTAAACTATTGGCTATTGTAGATTTGATTTCCAAAGCACTCTGCAAACTAAGGACTTTCTGTCAATGAAGATTTTAAAGGTTAGTGACTTTATTTTCTAAGATTCTGGGTTCTAGATTGCAAAGCTAACATTTATAAAATAACCTTTTAGACTAAACTTTTAAAAAGATGAGTTATTAGACTGGCTTGGTGGCACGGCCTGTAATCCCAGTACTCTTGGAGGCCAAAGAACATGGCTAGTTTGAGCACAGCCTGAGAATTATATGTAAATTCACAGTTACCTGATCTTTCTTTCTTTGTTTGGTTTGGTTTGGTTTGAAGGTCCCTGTGTTAGAAACTTGGATCCCACAGTGGTTCTGTTGGGAAATAGTAGATCCTTTGGACTTAGATGGAGATTTTTAGGTGACCGGAAGTAAAGAAAATTATTAGACCTAAGACTTCTTTTCCTCCCTTTTGCTGCCGGGCTATGAGATGAACAGTTTTATCCTTTTCTAACCGCTTATTTACTGAGTTGATAAAAGAATTTTTATTTTAATAAGTTGTTTTGATTGAAATATATTACTATAAATACACATTCGTATATACTTTTTTCAGTTTTACTTTGCCACATACTTCACCCCACTGTGTTCTGTTGCCCTTTCCTAAAAGTCATGAACTAAAATCTCTGAAGCTGTGAGCCAAAATAACCTTTTCCTCCTTATATGTCATTGCCTCAGATGTTTTGTAACAGTGACCGAAGGCCTAGTGACAGGTTGATCTTAGAGGAAAGGCATGGACCTGCTCACTATTGAGGGTGATGTCAGCTGTGGACCAGTGGCTTGCCATACTTGTCATCTATTGTGTTGAAATGTTTTCTTTTATATCTATATTTTGGGATCTTTCAGTAATGAAAGAATTTTATCGAGTGAATGTGCTTGCATGTATTAATATGAATATGTTGGACCAGAATTCCTTCTCAAGTAAAGAAAATTGCTTAATTTTGATGTTTGGTCCTTTCAATTAGCTATTATAATTAGGTTATCATTGCTATTATTTTATTATTTTTACTCTTATTATTATTGCTGTTATATTGAGAATTTTCAGCTATATTTATTAAGGATATTGGTCAGTGGGTTTTTTGGTAGTGTCTTTTTTGGCTTAAAAATAATGGTATTGTTCTTGCCTCATGGAACTAGATATCTAATGTTTTGAAAACTTTAGGTGTTAATTTTTAAAATATCTGTTTGACTTTCCATGAGAGTTCATTAGATCCTGAGATATTCTCGGTTGGGAAGCACTGATCACTTACTCTACTTCCTCCCTTGTTTTGGTTGATCTAGATTTTCCGCTTCCTCATGTTTTGATGTTCATAGGTGGTGTGTTTACCTGCTCCCTGGTCACCTGTGATGCTTTTCTCTTTGTGGTCTTGTTTGTGATGCTCTCTCATTTCTTACTTTAGCTGAGTTGTTTTTCTTTCTTCTTAGTTTAGCTTGTCAATTCTATTAAACTCCCCAAATCACTGACTCTAAGTTTGACTGACTTCTGCGGGTTTTCTTGCCTCTATTTCATTCATTTCTCCTCTGAGCTTTAGGATTTTTTTTCTTCCCTCTCTTAATTTTAGGCTTAGTCTTTTCTTTTCTAATTGCTTATGAGCTAGAAAAGAAGAAAGTATCACACTACCATTTTTAACAATTTCCATATAAATAAAAATATTCGTAACAGAAACATTGATTTAAAAAATTCAATCACATTTAAGCCATTTCTACCTAAATTAGTACCGCTCAAAGTCCGACTGAGCCCAATGTGTTTGACGAAGACCGTATTACCATCTTGCTGTGATTTTGCTACAAGCTTGCAGTTGCTCTTTATGTAGGTAATGATAAATACTGCTAATTATCTAAGGACTGGTGTCGGTCGTACTTGAATTCTCTGGAGAGTAATATACAGCCTCTTTTTCGGCTGCTCTAGAAAAATAAAGCAATTTTAAAAGCTATTTTTGCCATGATGTCAATTTTACATTATTATGTCATGTGACAGTTTCACACCATGACCAGTCACCCACATACAGTCAGTGATTTACTGCATACAGAAGAAAAAGAAGAAATTATTATTTGTTACTGAAAAGAGGTCTGGATTCAGACATCCAATGCAGTGCCTACACAGTGATCACTAAGTACTGTGGTAATTTCTCCAATGGCAGAAATTAAAGATGCCACCTAAAACATACCTGTTACTGCTCCCACCTGCTCTGATACATCCCTTATTAAAACTGTGCTGGAGCAGGAAATGGGTCCACTTGGAAATGACTCTTTAAAGCATTCCAGTATTCTAAATTAAAACATTACTTTGTAGTTGTTCTCTCCCAATAAATCTGTGTGAATACTAAGACTGAGTTCTTCCATCTTTTATGAAAAGATAAATAAAACTTTAAAGAAATTTCCAAATATAATCTAAAACAGTTTGTGATAAGTACATTAATTAAAAAATCTATTGTCAAATATCTATAGAATATGATTTAATAATGAATACACAATGATGTATTAAGCATTAAGACTTCAAATGTCTATCTTTTTTGGTACATATTTTATGGAAAAACATGTCTAAAGATTAGAAACATATGTCAAAATATTCTTACATTGTTGCAAATAGAACATATTGATACCTTCCTATTTTGGCAAAAGGATGAGGCATTATTTGAAAAACCACGTACAGCATCAAAGAATATTCATACAGATTTTATATGACAATATTCTCTTATTATAATGCAAACTAGAATCAACAAAACTCATGTATTTCACATATGTTATTTTATAAATTTGGATGAATTTGTATCTGCCAGTAAATCGCACCCCTCTCAAAGTACAGAATATGTCTGCCATTGATAGTGTTTCTCCAGCCCATAGTCAGCAATTCCAGCCCCTCCTTCGTCCTCCAAATCAAAGATAATTTGATTTCTCTGCCAGAGGTTTCCATTACTTAGTATAGGTTTTGACCTAAATGGAATCATCTGTACTAGCATCTTTAACTGAACATATTGTTTTTTTATGTTTGTTGTTGCTAAATTTTTCAGAAGATAGTGCATTTTTATCGCCAAAGACGTGCTCTAGTGTATACTACAGTACCATAGCTTTTTGCCACGTGATTGATGATTACTGTTTACACTTGCTCAGTGGCTAAGAAGCCCATGGAAACAGAGGAAAGATATGTAGAAGAAGACAGTGTTTAAATAGTTCCAACACTAGGACACTGTCAAAAACTATTAAAACACTTTTTAACACTTCAGCTCCTGTTATATGTGGGAAAGGCATTTATAAGCGAGCACTTGCAAGCAATGTTACTTACACTAGTTACAAACTGAACAGAAACTTATAACAAAATAAAACCCAAGCAAACAACAGCTCTGTCTGGAGAATAAGGCAGTACATTCAGGGTACTCAATATTTACTTGGAGTTCTTGGACAAATTACACACGGCACTGAAGAAGTGTTTTCATTTGTTAATATTTAGTCTAAAAAAATTAGACTCCTTCAAAATAAAAGATTGCATAAAAATGGGCAATTGAGATTAGTAAACAGTTTTCAAAAAGAGAGAAACAAATTGCCAGTAAGTACATGAAAAAAAGGTTCATTATGACTAGCCATTAAAGAAATGCAAATCAAAATCATACTGAGATTCTGTCTTAGGTCAGTATGAGTGGCCATCGTAACCACACACACACACACACACACACACACACACACACACACACACACACTACGGGTGAGGTTGGAAGGGAAACAAAATCATTCTGCATCATTGGAGAGGCTCTAAACTGGTACAGTCACTATGGAAAGAACTGTGGAGAGTCCTCAAGAAACTAAACATCAGAATTTCTGAAACTGTATTTGACCTAGTTGCATCTCTTCTGGGTATATCTGTGAAAGAGTTAAAGACATCACAGCACAGTGAGACGCATGTTTATAGCAGCATAATTCATGAGAACTAAATTTTGGATGCAGCCCATATGCTCATCAACAGATGAATAGATAAAGAAAACATGCTATATGTATGAGTACATATATCTATATCTACATATCCACAGATAATAAACTATTATTCTACTGTGAAGAAGGATAAAGTTGATACATTTATGGGAAAATGGATGCAACTTGAGGCCATACTTCTAAGTTAATCAGACAAAGGAAGTTAAATATCACATAGCTCATTCTATATGAGACACCCCAAACCAAAATGATTTAAACAACAAATTAAAGAGAGATGATAGAAAATGGGGAGGAGGATTTAGGGAAAACAGGAAGAGAAGCTGGTGATAAAACAGGAGAACGAGGGTGGGAAGTGGCAGTAAAAAATGATTGACATTAGACATATATGTGCACCAATCATTCAAGGCAAACTGAACTATTACATATATTACATATCACTGTTGTACTCTAATAAGAGTAATAGACACTGAATAAGAAAAGAATATCTTTTTGTCTGTAGTCTTTCTGAAGCATAGCCCAAACTTGCACTCTTATGTTGTTTCTTGGGGGCAGTTCAAGAACATTCTGGGGTCATTGTTTCCCTGGAGATTTATACAGAGACTAATCATTTTTAATCTCTGGACCTATTAGGTTCTTGCCTTCATAATGAACTCAGTCCAGCCAAAGTAATCGCTTGTGTCTTTTGGGATCTTGAAGGAAAAACCTTGAATATAGAAAATAGAAGAGCCATAGAAAAAATTAGAAATATTTGCCATTTACACTTATAATCCTTTTTTCCAAGGTAGAGAGGATCTACAGAATGAATGCTTTCTGCTGGCCCGGGTGAGGTTGGTGACGAATGTGTTTATTAGTACCTACTCTTATAAGGTGGTGTGACTAGGTTAAGGCAGCAGTTGCCTCCTGATGAGATGTGAGGGAAAGGTTTTATCTACAAAGCACCCAATGAATTAGCAAAATGTGCGTGAGTAAACTTGACTTTGGAGATCTGCTTTGCAGGGACAATAGCTCTATCTTGCTCAGCATGTTTTCGCTAAAAAGAAAAAAAGATAGATTTGATCTTGTTCTTCACAAAACGCTAAGAATTTCTCAACATTTTTAAGCAGTCATACTATCTTTACTTTTTTTAAAGGTAAGATAAAATTATTTTTGCAATAAATTCCTCTATGGAAATATATTTTTCTTAAAAGCACGTTTTCCCTCTGTAATAAATACTATGATACATATTTACTCATTTCAAAGAGAAGAGTTTTTGTTGCCATCTGCAACATAGTGAATACACATGCTAACTGCTACACATAATGAAAATGTTTGATCTCAAAACAAAAACCTCAAGTAGCTTTTGTTGATAAGTTGTATGTTGAATTTTTATAGATGATGCAACCAACATAATAATTAAAGACATCATATTTTTAATCTACTCTCCCAAAGTACAGCTAAAATGATTTATGTCTTAAAATTATGACCTCAAATCATTTGGCTTATCATGATAGTATAATAAAAATGATAATTTTGTCCACTTTGCCATATTATGCCTCTATGTTAGGCTCTAGAATGTTAAAAAAGTTATTTTAATTCTAGAGAGTTATATTCATGAACAGTTGGTCTGCAAGAGTTACCTTGTCAGAAAGATACTCTTAGATTTTCAGGGTTTTAACTTCACTGAAGCAGGCACAGCAACGTTATTAGGCTTGTAAAATTACTTTAAAATATTACAAAAATGTTTCTATTGTAAACAAAACAAAACTTTGCCATCAAATCAACTCACACGTCTTTTCGTTCATATGTTTTTTATATTTAACTAGGTAAATACAATCAAATTTATTTAAGGATATATTGAATGCCTTATCTATGTATTATAAATGTCATGAATTAGTAGTTTAAATTTAAGAAAAACTTTTTCTTTTTCTTTTTTTTCCTTTTTTTTTTTTTTTTTTGAGGCAGGGTCTCATTCTGTGGTCCAGGCTGGTCCTGAACTCACTTCGGATCCCAGGCTGGCCTTGGACTCACGGCAATGCTCCTGTCTCAGCCTCCCGAGTTCTGGTATTACAGGCGTGTGCCACCACGCCCAGCTTACGTGGTGCTGGGGAATCGAATTAGGGTACTTAGCCCTTGCTAGGCAAGTGCATAAGCCTCTGAGCGATTCTTCCAGCCCAGGAAAAACTTTCTGCAAATCTTGTTGAGTATAAATTAAAAAATGGGTTAGTATTTTTTTACCAAAACCAGAAATAATTTAGGAAAATTTAATTATTTTTGCTTTTCTCTAAATTAATTTTATATGGTTGAACAAAATGGGCATTAGAAATTTTAGTGCCTTAGATACCACTAGTTGGTGTATTTAAAAAAAAAACTCTGAAGTTATTTGATTAATGATTGTTCCCCCATGCAGCCTAATCTGACAGAAGCTTTCTTACAACAGATTATTTTATATCATCCTTTCACACGCTTGTCCAGCATCTGAAACTTCTCCCCCTGGGGAACTCATCTCTTGCCCTTCAGGAAGAGGATTTTAAGGAGGACAGATTCTCTCTGGTCTGTGGGAGCAGACTGAAATAGAGAAAGTTGTGCTCATCTTAAGATAAACACAGACTTCGAACCCCTTTGTCACCTGACAAGGAAGTACTTGGCAATTTCTCCTGAGTTCACCATACACACTCTTGATATCATTTATATTTTTTGTAACCCTGGTATAGCCTAAGATTCTCAAGATTAGCCATTGAAATATTACTGTGTTTCAGTGTTCAGCAAATACGTCCTAATGGCAAGGACTTTAGAAAATTTTAAAATTAGATTCAGCTAATAGATTGGCTGTTCTTACATATTTTTAAAACTTTTACTCACCTGTCTCTGGTTGTTCCTCGATTCAACTCAGAAATGTCTTCCTCTTGAAGCCTTCACTGACTGTTCAGAATTCTTGCTTTGTGCTGTCCGCTGCACATTAATCTTGCTACCTTAAAATACTTATTGTAATTTGAGTGGTGAGCAAAATAACCCTCTTTTTCTCACATATCTTATGTTTCTCTGATAGAATGAAATAATAAATAAGTAGACACTGTAAAATCGTGTGGTAGTAAAAGAAAATAAAGGTAGATATTAGAATAGATGTAATTACACGTGGTGGTTACGGAAGCCATCTTTAATCTGGTAACAATTCGCTGATTTCTAGCAACCTACTGAGAATCAAGATGTACGAATCCCTCTAGGGAGGGCATTCCACCTTCAGCGAACAATAAGCAGAGGCCAAAGAAATCAGTGCTTGATGTGGTTTGAAAGTGGCTAGCATGCCTGCATAGATGTGAATAGCAGTGAAAAGGAGAAAACAAGAACTATGTTTTCTAGACCATAGTCACACACTTTGATTTTAAAATGCCCAGATGAACTGCTCTTGTGGTGCAGGCCTGTCAACCCCAGCACTTTGAGGGGCAGGGAGGAAGATGACAAGTTCAATCCCAGCCTAGGCAATTTAGCAATTTAGCACAAGAATTGTACCAGATTTAAGAATTTCTGATAAGCGTTGACTTTATTAAAGTTTTTGGAATGTGGACAAACATCTCAATGATGTTTTCCCTGCTCAGGACACATTTCTCATATTAATACCTGCCAGAACACCTCCGATTGCTGAAAGAATCGTGATGACATTGGGTTTGGTTTGGGGGAGCGGTCATTAGCCATCGAGCGCCAAGTTTACTGAAGAAAATAGGTTGCAATTCCAGTAACATGACTTAGACTCCGAAGAAATCTCTCTAATGCAGTAAGGCTACACCTGAGTGCCTTCTATGTTTTAGAATGCTCAAAAACATTCTAAAATAATGGCGTCATCTTCAGCAAAGCAATGACAGTACTGCTGATTTGGAGGTAGAGTGCTCACTACAGTGCATTTTATAAATAAGACAAAATTTGATGTTATGAGAAAAGTAGCTCCTGTTACTAGTAACTGTTTATAATTATCTATGTAGATACAGTGCAGTAATAAAGCATACAATTGGCACTCTTTATTATAGAGAAAAAAAGTATTAAAACACTGAAGGAAAAAATACGCTATGTTCAATCTAATCTTGGGTGTTGAAAAGTGCAGTTTTACCTAGCTCTGAGTGTGTGGCAGCTATGGGATTTAAAATATTAATAGTAATTTTGTAGCTTTTGAAATATTTATTAAAAATCATAGAAAAGTTGGATTTAACCAGTTTTCCACATTAGGGAAGTCATCTCGCCATAGTTTTTGCACAAGGGCTTATTTTTTTTCTGCCTTCTAAGTCAGTTGGATCCTTATTTACTAGATTCAAAGACAGGAATAAGGTTCCACATCCAGCATCAAATTAGCTGACAAAATGAAATGTCAGAAACAGCTAAGGAAAGAAAACTAAAAGCGCTCTTTGTTTGAAAACAGTCTTCAGCATCACGCTAAATTGCAACTTCTGTGTCTGAGATAATGTTCCATTATGAATGATTGTAAAATAAAAACTTGCTACATAATAAAATATAAGTAACTCTTAATACAAAGGTTTTGTTTTGTTTTGATTTACTTTAAAAGAACTTGAAATTTAAACAGACTTTTGCCTTTTTTCAGGGGAAGCAAGATGAATTCCAGCCTCAAGGTTCACCCACAAGTTCTTGATCATCAGGAATTTGACCATGTAAGTAAGTTTGGGTCAAGATTAGGGGATATTTATAAAACTTGTAAAGATTTTCCTTTTCATAAGAAAAGTATTTACACTACCATGTCACCTCTTTGAGCTTTTCTATAGATATGTCTATTGTGTAGACACTTTAAGCAATTACTTGATTAAAAGGATTATTTTCCAGAAAATGAAGATGGATTGTCCACTTTTAAAAGATTGTTTCTTTCATGGCTTTAAAATCATTTTTGAGCAATTTCTGCTAGCTCTACTTCTAGAATAGTAAAGGTCAATACTTTTAAATTTCCATACATATACGATCTTAACTAGGATGTATTTATATACCCTTGGTTGGATTATGAAGTAATTAGCATTGCCCTTATGCCATTCTCTCCCTGGATGCATGCATGGAATTTAACTTTGTGCTGCGTGCATGTTGGCTCTAGAGGAATGAATGTTACAAGAGTTCTTAATCTTTACTATAGGGCACGTTACTAAGTGTGATCTTGGCAATCACTGAATAATTTGACATATTTGGAAGTACAAGCTAATTTCACATATGAAACCAAGCCAATTCCATCATACTCATATTTTAAAAATACTTTCTCATATAACCTGCCACATTGAAAAGTCTGCATTCTGCATCAAAATCCTGCCTTGAAAAATCAATATTCATTTCTGCTCTATATTAGAGCAAACATTCGCTATAATCTTTTAAAAAATACAATCCATCCATCTATCTGCCTGCCTTTCTATCCCTCCACTCCTTCACTCACTTATTTATTGATATCTTCATTTAATAAATTAAAGCATGAGAATTGTATTATAGAAGACAGTATATCTGATTCTAGGAATACGAAAGTAAATGTTATTTTGTTCCTACTTCATAGAAGCATATAGTCTGGTTAGTGAGACATATTTTAAAATAATTTTAATATAAAGAAATAGCGTTTTGAGCCTATTTACAAGGTAGCACATGAAACAGCAATTGACTTTTTCTAGAGAAAGGAGAAAAATATTCACAAGGGACATATCATTTAAATGTAAGTCTGTGTAGGAGTTTTCTAAGGCATTTTAGAAATACAAGCAAGATTACAGTTAAGACAGAAATCACCAGATTATGGAGAGAAATCTAAGAGTTGAAATGTATAGTGCTTAGGAAAGTAGGGTGGGATGTGGACACTGAAATAAAGGTAATATGGGAAAGGCCAACATTGAGCAAATCTTAGCCAGCTATCGTTTAATGAATTCTCAAAAGAAAAAAAAACTAATTACATTTAATATTTAAAATAATCCCTTGCAGCATAACTAACAATAGCTAAAATATGGAAGTCACCAAAATACCCATCAACAGACCAATGGATACATAAAGTGTGGTATTTATACACAATGAAATACTACTCATTTATGAAGACAGGTTGGAGGCTTTTGTAGGCAAATGGAGGCAACTTGAGATCACGCTTAGTGAAGTGAGTCAGAAGCAGAGGTTAAATATTGAGTGGTTTCTCTAGTTTGAGAAACCAAGATCACAATTATTTCGTAGAACTTACTGTGGGGAGTAAGGGGAACTGGAGAGGAGGAGGATGAAATGGGAGGGTTGAAAAGGGAGAAGAGGAGGATTTGTAATTTTGCCACGATAAATATATTCACAAAATATTCAAGATCAGTGTAAACTGTATTTATTGCATATATATATATATATATATATATATATATATATATATATATATATGAAAGATAATTGTAAATAGCAGGATGATATGCATGAGTCTCAAAGAATATAAGTATTAGGCAAAAGATCGTGGAAATAAAGAAAATGAGTCCCAACCCAGTTCTGATTATGGAGCTGCTACTTTTAGAATATTCTAACTTCCATAGGTCATGAGCAAAATGGGAGAATTAGGAAGGATCATGAGTGGACTATGTTGTGTAGTGCAGATGCCGGCAATAAAACACTCAAAGACAGCAGTGAGCACAAACTACGTGATAATTTAAACCAGAAATGATGAATGAATTTAAGGATCATAAATATGGGTAAGAGGTCTTTGAGAGGACAATTAACAGGATTTGATAAATGGCTAAACCCTGAAGCTGGGTGAAAGCAAGGCAGGAATAACTTAGTTTTTTGGCTTACTCAATCAAATAGATGCCTTATCTTCTGCAAGTAGCAGCATTCACTTCTACACAACTGAGTGTCCTTCTGGGGCACCTGAAACTCTGTGTGCCTTTGTCTTAAGGAAGGAAAAAAAAAAAAAAAAAAAAAAAAAAAAAAAAAAAAAAAAAAAAAAAAAAAAAAAAAAAAAAAAAAAAAAAAAAAAAAAAAAAAAAAAAAAAAAAAAAAAAAAAAAAAAAAAAAAAAAAACCAACAACACATTTGTTTTGGTTTAAGAGAAAGCTGAAAGTGCCAGACACATACTGCTTCAAGAAACAGCTCTCCTCAGATGTCAGAGTTAGTACAAGAATACTCTAGAAGTTTCCCAGTAGAGCTGAGCTCTGGTTGCCTGGAGTTAGTTTGTTGTATTCTTTCACACCATACTTCGCCAAATTCTTCCCATATCTCTTATTAATAACTCTAAACAATAATTCTTCCATTTGTGTCTTTCTCCTGCAGTTACCCCTACGAGAAGCTAAGTTAGGACTCACGGCAAGGTTTGAAAAGAGAGGAAAAGCAGGTAAGAGGAAACCTTGACGTCACAGGAAGTGAGGCCACTGGATCAGAGGCAGCCAAGTGGGCTGGCAACCCGCACAGAAACGGAGGGAGCAGCGCCGTCCTTCCTTGGAAACAGGTGGAAGGCAGAGTGAACAGAAATGCTGCTATGAAGCGAAGAGTAATTTCGGAGACAGCAGTTGATGGTTCTATCTTCTCGGTGAAGAAGAGAAATGTCCAAGTGCCACGTATGGGAGCATAGGAGATTAAGTGGGGCTTATTGGGCAAACTGGTGTGGAATGCTCTGCTGTTTAGTAAGACTAATTGTGTGTGTGAGTGGCTGTGCTTGGGTGTGATGTTGACCTAACTGATGTGTCTGCTCTCAGAAAGTTGACTAAATACTGCATTGAACATTTGTCTTCCTCCTGCTTCAGGTGACATGAATTTATCTTTACATTCTAACGTTACTGGGTACTTAGTCGTGAATTTCAACTGTCACTATGACACTCTTCTTAGTTTTTAGAATTTCTTTCTAACAATTTAGCATTTTTAAAATAAATATTTAAATTGTTTAATTTAAATCCCTAAAATTTAGCTTAATGAAACAAAGCTGTTAATCATTTTAATGTAAATGGCGAATTTATTTTCAAACATGATATAAATTTATATCTTAATTTGGTCAATGTATGAAAGAAATTTTAAAATCAATATGATATAAAAACTACTACCAAGTAAATATTTTCCTACTTCCCACTGCCATTCAATTGTAAAGTTTTAGTTATGGTGTTTTTTGAATTTCACCTTCACATTTTATGTGTATAAGTACATTTGTACCTGTAGATTTCTTACTTACAGGCATGATATATGCACCTTATATTGCAAACAAGAAGTTTAGCTTATCTTGTGTAGTCTTTCCTCACTGCTGAGATAACTCGGGACTCATATTTTGATTAAGTTTCTATCATTTATGTTAAATTTCAAACTCAATGTTTATGAGTGAGTTGTTTGTGCTGTTTTGCCTTTCCAATTTCCATTATGTATAATTTCTTTCTCCTCATTAATTTGCTTTATTGTCTGCAAAATGTTCCATACCTGATTAAATATGAATTCTTATAACATGGTAGAGCATATCTTAACATAGCTTGTACATTGTTACACCTGGACATGTAGAAGTTCCCCTAGAAGTGCGTTCATACGAACCAGGTGGTCTGCTGTGGGGCTGCGTCGCTATTCTAATGACACTTGTTTGTCTTTGGTTTTTGATTTGCATTAGACCCTTAGCTTCTGGGTCTTGTCATTTCCTCTGTCTTGGTTTTCAACCCTGTTTGGAAATAATCACTCCCCAGAAGCTCCCTAAAAGTACATAAACGAGGAGTAGCTTTTACTGATGTATAAATGACCTGCCCTAATTTCCATGTCACACTAGATTCATTGCCTGGGAAGAATTTCTGTATTGCTATCATTTTGACACAATGTTTAAAACTATTGCCTCGTACCTGACGTGCACGACTGAACAATGCAATGTCGGTTTGATACTTATCCTCTGCTTATGACCACCTGTTTGTGTTTATCGTTAGTGGTACGACATTTAACACTGGGTCTTGGGGATTTCTTTTGTCAGTACTTCCAGCTTTTCTCTGACATGATGGTATGTCATTTTAAATGACATCCTATTCGTTTTCCCTAAATTTAACGTGCAATAAGTTCTATGTGTGTTTGGACAGAAATGAAACAACAGCTTATAGGGAATGTGAATTTGGACTGAGTTGCTTGTTTTTTTCTCTTGAGGAACACATAGTTGCTAGTTTATGAATCTTTTCTTTTTACTCAAGAAAAATAAAATCTACCTGTCCCCTGCCTAAAAGTACTATGGAGCGCTGCTAGATATTTGGTACTGACACTAAATTCCCAGATACTTTTCTTTTTGAGACAGGGGCTTGCTGTGTACTGCAGCCTGGTCCTGACCTTGCTATGAAGCACAGGCTGGCCTTAAGCACACAACTTAAAATTATCTGAAGAGACTGGAAAATAGAAAGCATCTCAGTGTGTCTCATCTAAATTCTTGTATTTACTGGCAATTTCTTTATGTTTGATCTGGAACTTAAAGTTACTTGAATGTTTTTGTCAAGTGTAGGTTTTTGTGGCACCATGATGGTAGCATATATCATTTTCATTTACACAAATAGTTTTCCAATTCAGAGTTCACAGATTTATTCACTTGTCTTGAAGTGAAATTTGCAAATCAACCTATGTTTTTCAGTTAGTTGCAGAATTGCTTTTCTACGTAGTATCCAACCAAATAATAGACAAAAAATGTACATTTTTCGGAGTATCTGTCGTTTTCTAAAAAAGTTACAAGACAAGAAACAACTGGCCTCAAAGAAAGATGAAATTACCTTTGAAACATCCAAATGAAGAATTAAGATTTCGAATCTGGTTAAATCAATTAAGAGGAACAAGATACTGAATACCGAAAATTATCTACTAGGCTTATGCAACGCATATATTTTGGCATGAGAAGTTAGAAGAAGCTTTTTGCAAGATTATTGCATGCTATAATAATGTAATTACACATATTTACACTAATTATTCACTTATATGTAATTATGCTAATTATGTAAATACATGACATTTGATAAATATTACTTTGAAATTCACGCAATAAAAGCAGATTGAATTGAATGGTAGAACCACGTGCCAGATACGAGAGAAGGAAAATGAAAGATCTTAAATGAATGATCACTACCCTCCATTTTTGCTCTAAAATCCTCTAATTCTCAATTTTCACAACACAAGAGACCCAACAGAAATATATTTGATGTCACGGTGCTTATATTTCGCTAAGGAAAGGATCTTTACTTTCTTCACACCCAACCTCTGGATGGAGATTTTTTGGAAGCAAAAATTGCACATTAATAATCTAAGCAAACTTAAATGTAAATCTAAGCCAAGGTGTGAACTTGATATTTGTCTAAACCCAAGCCAGTAATTAGACTACACAATTCATCACCTGGGAAGAAGAAAGTCTTCCGTCCCACCCCTCATCAGTTCATTTCCTGGTAACAAACCCTCTTGGTTGATATTTGTCTGCCTCGAAGGTAAATCACAGGATAGAAAGAATTCTGGCTGAATTTTAAGTGATTAGTATTTCTGAAGATGGAAATAGCACATTTGTCTGTTATCAGGGATTCTGAATAATTACTCTAAGCATCCATTTTCAATATCTGGAGGTTACTTGATGAGGAGAACTTGGCAAGGTCTTTCATCCTACTGTGGATACCTTAGGATATTCAGAGACAATTTTCGTTCTCTGGAGATGCAATTCCAGAGGATGAAAGAAGTGAAAATGTTCCATGAAAACTTGACAGAAGGGTGCTGCAGTTAGGCTTTGCCCACTGTGGTAAGGATAAACTTCTAGACCAATCTTATTCTTGGCTAATTCATTTTATTTGGCAAACCATGGCTGAGAATTTACTATATGAAAAATAAAGTTTACACTCTCAAACTCTTTTTAGCGTAAGATAGACAAAATAGAAAATAACATCCACAATTATAAGCCATTTTAAATGACTAAGAGAAATCTAACTAACTAAGTGAAATCGATTTGGTAAAAATCAATGTTTCTAAACTTTTTTTTCTTCTGCCAAATCAACTCAATAGGGCAATGTCTGACCCTTTTCAAAATTTTATCTATGCTGCAGTATTTTTTGTTTGTTTGTTTGTTGGATTCAGAAGACCTTGTAAAGGTGAGAGAGTTCCCACTACTTGCGAACAGATTTATTATTGGCAGTGTGGTTGTTTGTGATTATTATTATTGTTAGAATGCAAAGAATTTAAATTGCAAATTCATGCTAGACTTGAGAAAACTGTGATGTCGTGCACTTTGTAGGCAAACACAAATGTGGGAAATGACAGACTGTTGGTGGAATGATACACGTGATTATCCTATTGACTTGAATACCTAATTATGGGCTTTTGACACGGTTGACCTCTGTTCAAATTTTATTTAATCTCAAGTATCGAATCAAAAACAATGGTTGGGACCATTGTGTCCCTGAGCAAACCCTGCTAGCTTTGTGTTCTTTTCATATGTGTCGTTTGAAGCTTTAAAGAAGGATACAAAACTGATTTACACTTGAACATAAGCATGAGTTAAAAATAGCAGCATTGATGTGTGTTTAATCAGGGTGTTTAGGAACTATTCTAATATCTGTTCATCAGATATTTGGAACAGCCATTTGATAATCAAAATGCTAATCTGAACAGACCATTCGTGCTTCTGATAAATAAATGTCTAGGGCTAACGTGTATTTCTTACGTTACTGCTACTTGGGCAGAATGAGAAGAGCCCTAAATTCTCTTAGAAAACCCAAGAAGCCATGTCCTCCTTGTGTGCATTGCTCTCTCATAAATCCTAGCAAACAGCTGTGTACACTTGTCGTCAGCTCTATTTTGTCACTGTACAGACTGTCTCTCACCAGCCTGTCAGCATGTCGTCAGGCATGATTCATTGTGCGCTGTCAGTCCTGCAGTTTCTTTACAAAGAGGCAACTCTGACTTCCGGGCCTGCATAAAGAAGTCATCAGCGTGGTAATCAGTGATGTGCAGGACTGAGCCAGCGCGATGGGGCTTGGTGCCCGCCTGGGCACAGTCTTTGGTGAGTCACTGCTCCACGCTTGAACAATGTGAAATAAGAAGAAAATAATAAGCGCTGAGATTTTTTTTTTTTTTAGAATTGAAAGCAAAGTCGATATTGGGTGTGCTTTTAACAAAATTATATTTTTCAGTGTCTTTTATTATAGTGGAATTGAGTCTCCTGGAGCTAGCAGAATGCTTAACTAGTACCCGATCACATCATAAAACTGCTTCTATAAGATGATACATTGTTCTGGGATAAATCGAGAATTCTAACTTTCTGCCATTCTGTAAATCTAGTTCAAGCTGAACTCATCAACATAATCTACTCGCTTAATGAGGATGATTTATATACAGCAAAATCACGTTGGCTCGAGAGCCGGTGTTAGGGGGGCAAAAATATATAGCTCATCTGAATCTTATTAACACTGAAGTGATATAGATATGGAATTTGGGATAGGGACACTATTTGGTTAGAAATTTTAAAATTTTTATGCAACACTTTTTTTTGGTAGTATCTAACGTATTACATTAATAAATTACAATGTAAGCTAGTATGACTTTAAAAAAAGTCATGATTTTAGCTGAAGTTGAAGAAGCAATAGCCAGTCATCAGAAGAAGATATTTGTTTTCTTAGCTGAAAATTTTTTGTTAATGTAGAATATATAATTACTCAACATTAAAAAAGTATATATACATAAATAAATACATAAACATAACAGCTAAACCTCAATGAAGAGTTGGCACTTAATACCCTTCTTATGCATATTTTATGTGGGTATAATATTTTACTTTTGCTCATATTTATACTAAATGAGTATTTTTTGTTCATATATATATATGCTAAAATAAGTAGTCTTCCTTAATTTTTAATCAGGTATTGCTTTTGGTATTGAAGATACAATAACAATAAAAGATGATTTCTCCTGTCTAAAAGCTATATGAATAAAGCAGATATTTAGAGTAACAATTTGTATCGTTATTCTTACATTTACATACACACATGGTTTTACATATTTTATGGAGTAAGTATGAGGTTACTTCTTTTTAAAATATGATTAGTAATATGAAAGCCTAAAGTAGTTTTCTGGCAATGAAGACATGTCATAATACACTTTTTTGAGATAGGGTCTCCCGCTGTAGCCTCGGACTACCTACTTGTAAGTCTTGGACACATGGCACTCCGCCTGCCTTAGCCTGCCAAGTGCTGGGCTTACAGACATGCTCCATTATACCCAGCTTTATGTAGTGCTGGGGAAATGAACTTAGGGCCTGTCATAGAACACTTTCATGTTCTGAGAATACCCAACAGAAGACAGTGATTTGCATGAAATAGTATTACAAAAAGTGCAATGTCCTTTCAGATTTCAAGTTGTCTTTCTTTTTATCAAGATTACATAAGATCCTAAACTATACTGTGAATGAATGGAAAATGACTCTACTAATAAGTATTAATTCTATTTTTATTTTATGAATAAGTCAAAACAATGGTTGAAAGTCATTTAATAACTTGGTAGTGGGTAGATCACAAAATTACTTATTATGAATTCCACATACGTTTTATGTTAACCTCTAATCAAGGGTATAGCCTACAAATATTTTCTCTCAGACAAAAGGCTACTTGTTTAGTAAGTAAATTGTATTTCTTGTTGTACGGAAGGTCTTTATTTATTTTAATGGAATTTTTTATTTGCCTTCAAATGTTTCTGTTGCCTGTACTCTGGGGTCATGTTTGTTCTCTGGGGCCAAATTGCAGAGATTCTTGTCCAGATCTATGTCATAAGTCTGTTTTATCTTTTCTTGTAGTTTTGTGGTTTCAGATCTCATTGTTAAGTTTACAATGCATTTGAGTTGATTTTTGTGTGTAGTTGAAGATAGTAATATAATTTCAGTCTTTTTCTATAAATGTCCAGTTTTTGTTTTTCCACATAGGGAGGTATTTACCCTTTTACCTATTATGCAGTCATAATATCTTGGCAAAAAATTAATTGACAATAGATGCATATGTTCATTTCTGAGCTCTTTATTCTATTCCTTTGGTCAATATATCTATTTTAAGCCAATTTTTTTATTGTTATACTCAGTATTAAGCCTATGTCTTCCCACTGAACTATATCCAAGTTCTTTTTAAAAAATATGCATATTTTCTTCTCCGCTGAAAGAATGGCTCAGCAGTTAAAGCACTTGCCTAGTAAGTGCTATGTCAAGCACTAAATACCCGAGTTTGATTCCCCAGCACCACATAAACTGGGCATAATGGGTCAAGCCTGTAATCCCAGCCCTTGGGAGGCTGAGACAGGAGGATTGCCATTGAGTCCAAGGCCAGCCTGGGCTCCATAACGAATTTAGGACCAGCGTGGGCCTTCTCTCTCTCTCTCTCTCTCTCTCTCTCTCTCTCTCTCTCTATATATATATATATATATATATATATATATATATATATATATATATATAATTTTATTTTGAGAAAGATACTCACTAAATTTCTGAGTTGCCCAGTCTGTCCTTTGGCTTAAGTGCTTTTTATTTGAACTTCACAGGGTGCTGGGATTACAGGTTTATCTAACCACACTCAGCTTGAGGTTTTCTTTCTGTGGTTTGATATAAATTAGGAATAATGTAGGTGTGTTCTGTATACCTCTGAAAAACAGCATTGGAGGTTTGCTAAACATTGCATTAAATCTGTATATTGCCTTGGTTATTCTTGACATTCTAGTAATAGGAATTATTCTGGTTCATTGTCTGAAGCTATTGTTTTATTTGTGTTCTTCAAATTTATTTATTACTATTTTAGAAAGTTTTTTTTCTAGTGTAGAGAAACACTACTGATGTTTGCATGTTGATTTTGCATTGTTCAATTTTAAATATCTGGCTCTAAGAGTTTTGAGTGGATTTTTAAATACTTTCTATAATATATGGAGAAGCATGTTCATCATTACAAGAAATTGGAAGCATCTCAAAAACAATTTGAAAATAAAATTGCTACATGACTCAGCAAAATCACTTTTTTGTATTTCCCCAAATGATTTGAAATGTTTGCTGAAAATATGTCTACATGCCTGTGTCACAGTATTATTCACAATAACTAAGATACAGAATCAATCTTAGTTCCAAAAAATGGATAAATGCAAAAGAAAATATTGCAGTTGTGAAATATTATTCAGACCTAAAAAGGAAAATATTTGTCACATGTGATGGTATAGATGAAATTAAGAGAGATTATGCTAAATGAGACAGTACGAACACATATGAAAATACTGTGTGCTAAGACTTGTATGTGGAATTTAAAAGGACTACAGGCATAAAGGGAGATATCAGAATGGTAGTTACTAGAGGCTGGTGGTGGGAAAAATGAGATCAGTCAACATGTATAAAGGTATGATTTTAAGATTCATGGCACTGGGAGTACGGCTCAGAGCTTAAAGCACTTGCCTAGCAAGCATAAGGCCCTAGGTTTGATTCCTCAGCACCACATAAGCTGGGCATGGTGGTGCACGCCTGTGAGCCCAGTGCTCAGGAGACCGAGGCAGGAAGATTGTTATCAGTTCCAGACCAGCCTGAGCTTGGTAGTGATTTCAGGAACAGCCTATACTATGGAGTGAGACCCGTCTTGAGTTAGTTAATTAATTAGTTGAATGTTGTCAAAAATATGGATCTCAAATGTTCCCAGCACCGAAGATGTCAAAATTCAGAGGTGACAGATGAGTTGGTTGATATAATTTGGTGGTTTCACCTTGTACTAAAAATGATAGTATTACCTTATACCTCACAAATATGTTCAGCAATTATTTGTCAACATGTACATTAAGATTTATTTAATCTATTATACCAAGTAAGTATTTTAATGAGCTTTCTCTGATATTTCCAGATTTCAGATTAAAGTTCTTTAGTATCTTTATAATTGTTTTCTGTTTTTATCTTCTAATATATAGTTTCAGCAGAACAGAATCTTAGGTTTGAAAATTTCTTCAAATTCTCCTGGTCCCCTTGAGGCTTGCTTCTTTCTCTTGGCCCAGCAATGAATCACATAGGAAGTTTACCATAAATACCCCCAAAGACAGATATTCTTCACCTCAGAAGAATGTTTCACAATTCTAATTTCAACATACTTCCTTATATTCAGCTACATTCTACTTTCTTGTAACTTCCATCTATTTTTTTCCCAGATCGATCCATCGAAGCTTCTTGAGATAGGTGTTAAGATGAATGCCACTTACAAAGCCCTTGTTCTTCTGTCTTACAGCGTGTATCTTAACTAGTAATCAATTAATTATGCTTGAAAGTATTTCCTCAGTGGCCATCAATTGCAGTTACAAGGGAATCTCTTCCAGAATGATTTGTTGAGTAAATATGGGTGAGTGACTTAAAGAATATTGTAAATTATCTTATCCTGTGTCTTAGGTAAATAAACCAGAAATATCCCTGACATTAAGATGCATTTGCAAGTTATGTATTTAGATTTAATATAGAAAAGAATGATATACTTGAGGGACAGACATTAGACCGGGGTGATAAGAAGCCACTCAAAGGGAAGTGTTAGGCATGATCTTCCAGAGTGGTGACCTTCAGCTGGCTTCTGCAGGACATTTCTAGAGCATGAGTCACTCTGAGAGCTGCACATTCTGAAGAAAGACAGATAAACAGGTGCCCATGGCACAAGCATTGCTTAACTCCAGCTCTTCACGGGCCACCCTTTGAATAAAAACCATAGGTCTTGGATATTAAAAAGCAAAGTCACACAGAAGATGAAGGTGAGACCATACACCCACATACACACACCCCCTCTTCCCTCCCACAATGATAACGAGAATCACAGGTGACATAGTTGGAGTGCTAACCTTACTACAGCCTGCATATGAATGTTTTCTTTCAAGTGATCAATGTTCCTTAACGTGTAAGCATCTCACAATATGCATTCAGCACATGTTTTCCAAAAGAGCGTTAGTTTATTAAATATTAACTTGGGTCAAAAGGAAGAAAAGTACATGTGAAGTCTACAGTCTTCCAATGCCAAGAAAAAGCTGTTACCCTCCAAAGTGTCTCAAAAGTTGCTTCAGTCACATTCGACAATATGTATGAAAGTCCACACCTTAGCTTTTCTCTTGCATGGGAGCTATGACCCACCTAGAGCTCCGTGTGAAAGATAAGAGGTATGCAGTAAATAAATAAATAAATAAGTAGAAATGAAGAGAAACCATGCAATTCACTGGAATAAATTTTACAAAGAAAATCTTGATATGATGTGATGGTCAAGAATGCAAAACAAACAACCAAAAATTAATGCTGGTGAGAAGAATGTGGGTGGCAAAGGGACACTTCTACGCGGCTGATGGATGTGTCGATTAGTAAAACCACTATGGATTGCAATGTGGAGGTCCTTCAAAAAACTCAAATAAAATTACTATTTGATCCAGCAAGATGCTTCTTAGTATACACCAAAAGAACTCAAAATCAGCCTTCTACAGGAATAACTGCATACCCATTTATTATACACAACATACAATAATCAAGATATGGAAGCCGTCTAAGTGCCCATCAGCAGATGAATGGATAAAAATATATACAATTCAACCATAAAAATGAACAGAAGTTTGTCATTTTCAGGAAAAATGAATGCATCTGGAGAGCATCTTAATGAGCAACATAAGCCAGAAATAGACAACTGTTGCATGTTCTCCGTTATATGTGTCAGCTAAAATAGGTGGTAAGAAAGCAGGTAGGACACTATTATTAGTAAGAAGGGGGGGTAGGAGTGCTAGGGGGTTCTAAGGTGTATGACTGGGACCAATATACATTTTACACATTGAAACTGCCGCAAAATAAATGAAAGTAGGGAGAAGGATATAGACAGCAGGTGGTAGGGAGGTTACTAAGGTATACTATATGCATATGCATAGCTGGAAAAATGAAACCCACTGATTTGTATAACTAATATGCACTAATAAAAATGTGGGACCAAGAAAGTCCTAGGCTGCTACGCGCTAGGGAAGAAGAAACAATTGAAACAAACACATAGGCTGACGAGCAAGGTTAACTCCTACAATTAAACAGTTCCCATAAATGAAGTTGCAGCTTACTGATCTTGAGGCTCTGTGTGATAAATTATTTTTAAAGCCCCAAAATTAAAAACAAAAACAAAAACAAAAAACCCAAGAAGCACACAAAAGTCCTCCCTAACTTGCTGCTTTAAAAATATATCAAAAATGTCTGGTGGTTCCAAATAAAGTATCTTTCTTCTAATACAATATTTTAGACACTATAGACTAGACTTCAATTCTATCTAAAACTTTCTCAATTCCTTGGAAATCATTCCTCAGCCTGTGAAGCCCAATTCTTCAAGGGACTAAAGAAGGCACCGTGATAAGGGAACGGTGCAGGGTTTTGAAGTCAGGCTGGATGGAAAGATTTCTTATTCCCAACATCAGACCTGGCTTTCTTGATGTATTTCTGGATTTTAGTTTAGGGGGTCTGACTGGGACTTGAAAAAAGAAAGACAAATGTGAAAAAGTAATGAAAGTAGCCCTTTAAACTCTTTATTCTCCCCTGGGACAGGAGGGGGAATTATTTGAGGATTACTCAGAATCGAGAGTAGAAAATTTAGAAGAATTATCACTTTATTTTGCCTTTTCCCCTTTTTCTCTGATTTTTTTTTTATTCCAATAGAGACATAGTTCACCAAGGAAAACAAAGCTTACAGGAGATTAGTGAAAATTTTAACCCTATTATGCATTCCTTGTGAAGCTCCTTTTAGTAAGAATGCATTCTTGTGGCCATATTCAATTTTCTCAAAAAATGAACAAGAATTTACCACTGGGAACAATTTCTTAATTTTTGAATAAAGATATTACTAAGGAGACATTTTCAAGAGATTGCATCTTATAAAATATGTTATATCTATTTGCCTGGCACAGTTCTGAGCATTTTCCAAATTTTAACTCATTAAATATCATACCACATATTAATAAAATAACAATAAGATAGCTGCCCTCCACCCATCTTCCATGCAGCAAGTATTGACACTGGACTTTGAAATTGAACAGCGGGGCTCCAGGATCCCCGCCCTCTGCTTTCATGCCACATACAACATATCAGGACTTATTCCCAATAAACTCATCACACTGTCATAGCAAACTGTCTTAGCTCCTTTTTTTGTTGCTGTGACTTAATTCCTGACATCTATACATTTAGGGGAGGAAAGGTTTATTTCAGCTCACAGTTTCAGAAGGTCACAGTCCAAACAGTGGCGGCTGGTAGCAGTGGAGTACATGACAGAGGCGGTGGTGGAGGCAGCTTCTCATGACATCACAAACAGGAAGCCAAGTCCCATCAAGTCCAGCCTCCCCCAGAGGAAAAAGTTGTAGCAATCTTTCTTCTTCCTTCCTTTTACACAGTTTGAGCTCCCAGTTGTGCCTCCACATCAGGGTAAGTGTTCTCCCCTCATTAGCTGGCTCACAAATTCACTCTCTAATCCAGATGTGCTTCCTAATTGCCTCAAGTTGACATAATCCCCTCAATGGTCACAATCCGCCCCTTGTCAGCTTGACTACCAGACCCATCTCCTTGAACCATACTTAATTCCCAAGTACAATAGCCAAGGTCGTAATTATGTCTAACATAGTAACAACTGCACTGCATACATGTGGAAGTGCAATAAATCCCTCCCACAATAGACAACAGAGTTCTTCTTAAGGGTTAAAGACCTCCAAAATACAACAACATGGAATAACCATTTCTTTTCCAAAAGGGAGGAATGGGAAGATAGAAAGTAATAAGACCAAAATAGATCTAAACCTAGTGGGGCAAGCCTTAAGTCCTGTAGCTCCAGCAACATAAATTCTGGTGGGTTATGAACTCCAAAAGGCTTGGATTGCCCTGGCCCTACAGTGCTGCTGCCGGTTGCAAGCTCCTTCTTCTCTCCTTTGGGCTGGATCCACTCACAGCCTGCAGCTTTTCTCAGCTGAAGAGCCATGCTCCTGGCTTCTCCAAATTTTTGGAGTCTCCTTTGCACCTTCGGATTCTTCACAACTTCATGCACTGCCCTTCGAAGGGCGCACTGCTTTGCCCTCTGAAATCTGGGTGGAAGCCTCCATGAACTCACAACTCTTGCACTCTGCAAGCCTGTAAAGCCCGGACTGTGTGGACATCTCCAAAATCTGCCCTTGGCTTGAGCAGCAGTCTGGATCGATCATGCTATAGCTGCAGCAGCTTGTGGGTGCCTGCATGGCTGAACTCCAGGGAACTGGACTCTGGCAAGCAGTTCCCTCTTTGGCCCTACAAAGAGCCCTGGGGTACTCTTCACACAACAAGATCTTTTACCTTTTCACCCTTTAATTGGTAAAGGGTAGGACGTTGCTGGTTCCTGAGATGCTCTGAAGATCTCTTTCTTAGAATCCTAATTCCAAGTACCAGGCTTCCATTTAATGTTAGTCTCTTGAACAAACACATGTTTTTTCATTAAAGACTGCAAACTTTTTAAACCAGTTTTCTCTGCCATTTTCTCCTGTCTTTTTCCACAGAGTTGGCTAAAAGCAGCAAACAGTACCCAAGTGGTAGGCTATATATCGGACTGCCTTGAGATTTCCTCCACCAAATTAAGTAGTCTACTACTCTTAATCTGTTTCAGACTAAGTCTTGGGACAGGAGAAAAATGCAGACAAACTTTGTGCCAAAGCATACCATGCATGGTTTTTAGACCACGTGCCTATACAATCCTCCTTCTCATCTGAAACCTCTTGAGCCTGGCCTCTCCAATCCACACTTCTATCAGCATTCTGGTCTTCTGAGCTCCAACCAGACTTTTCCATAAAGCTGGGCTCAGAGCACTTCAAGGCCTCTCTCCAGCTGGCATCCTCAGATGTTTCCAAATTCCTCCCTCATTCTGGTTGGAAAGACTTCCAAACCATACGATCAGGTAAAGCTACAGCAATGACCTCACTTCTCTGGTACCAATTTCTTTCTTAGTTACTTTTTTATTGCTGTGACTCATTGCCCAACATCCAAAAATTTAAGGGAAGAAAGGTTTACTTTAGCTCAGAGTTTCAGAAGGTCACAGTCTATTTAGGGGCGGCAGGCAACAGTGAAAGTACAAACAGAAAGCCAAAGTCCCACTAAGACTAGTCTTGCCCCTAAGAAAAAGCTGTAACAATCTTTCGTCTTTCTTCCTTTTATACGGTTTGAGCTCCCAGTTGGGCCTCTCACATTGAGGTGGGTGTTCCTCTCTCATTAGCTGGCTCAGAAACCACTCACACTCTAATCCTGGCTTCGTTCTCATCCAGGTGTGGTTCCTAATTGCATGAGTTTGATATAATCTCTTCAACAGTCACACAAACTGACGGTGAATTTGGAGAGAAAGTAATCCTCTTGTATTCACCTTGTTTTTGTCCCAATAAAAACTACTATTTTTTAAAGAAAAATTACTTCTGAGTTTCAAAACTAAATTAGAATGGAAAAACACTAAGAAATATTGCAGAAATCAATTTTCTAAGATTTTTAAAGCCTTCGTTGGTGATTTTGCCTAATATTTTTATTTAGTGTTTAAAAATAAAAGAAATGAAGAGAGAACAGGGAAAATGAAAAGTCCTTATTGATAGGACAGGCTGTGAAAATTTGGTCTCTTGGCTTCCAGGTGGCTGCTGTTTTATTTCTTCTCGACAATGAATAGCATCTCACAGATAGAACCCAATAGCAAAAAGTAGGCAATTTAACTTGTCTTCCAATTCCTAAAAATTTTCCTTTGCAATTACTATCTTTTTTCTTCAGTACCTTTGTCTAATAGGGATTGTGAATTTCTTGTCATTTTCTATTCAGGAGTTGAGTCATTAATCCTAGTCTTGCATACATTTACTTATTTTTAGTCAGAATTTTGGGTGGTTTATAAACACGTGTTTCAGTCTTAGCTTTTAGGTATATGGATGTGTCTTTTAAAAGATGAACAGCCCCCTCAGCAACAAAAAGAAGATAATGCACCAATTCCTCAAGTTGGATATAATTATTATGCACTGCAAATACATTCTAATAAAAAAACCAATAATTTGGGGAAAATAAAGAAAATCCAGGGGAAACTTTTTAACTGATAATACAAACAAAGAACTGTTCAATTAAGGAAGTCCAGAGGGTCTTCCTAAGCAGAAGGCTGCTTACTGCTGGTAAATGGGGAGTTGAGGGAGGCAACCGCAGGACATTGGTAATTTCATGGCGCCAGAGTGACAAAAAGTGCTTAACTTGGGTTCAAATACACAGCTGTAGTTTTATTCAAAACATTTTCTAAGTTTCTAAGCAGCAAACACTGCTTGCTAGAAAGCTTAGCAAAAAGTCTGAAAAGGAATGTGAAAGACAAAGTGCCGAGAAATCAAGTTTGCCATAATAGAAAGACACCCTACAGCTTGGGAGAGATATTTATGTTGCACGTAGAAGGTGAAGCTTTTGTACCAGATTACTCTTTAGACTTCTACAAATCAAGAAACAAAACATTCAAACGAAACGTAGTATCTAAATACTAGTAGATAGAAAAGGATGTTCTAATTCATCAGTCTCAGAGATTTAGAGCTACAATTGGACAATGTTACGCTTAACAAGGATGAAAAAAAGGAAAATAAAATAATGACCAAGAGTCTGAGGTCACTGAAATTCTCATATGGTGCTAGAAGTGCTATAAATTGATAGAAATAAAATGAATGAAATAAATTGAAATGGGATTTCCTTCTGAAACTTTTTTTATATGCTAGTTTTGTGGAAATTGTTTAATGTAGGCACTGATCAATTGTACTACTCTGATTGTATCGCATGTAAATGAAAAAAAGTTTTTATGTGGTAGTCAGCTTTCTCTCCCTAAAAGGTATCTGAGATACCCCATATACAGAGAAGAAAAAAAAAGTGAATCTTGGCTTATAGATTGTTGGAGATTACAGCCCATAATCATAATTAGGCTTCCACTGAACCTGCACTTTGTGGCAGTAGGGCATGGAGGAGCAACACTGTTCCCTCAGGGTGGGACAGAGACTGACAGAGGGCAACAGAGAAGAAAGAGAAATGGACTGGCTTTTAGAACTCTTTTGAAGGACATGATCCCAATGACATCAAAATCCCCCACTAGATCTTAAAGGTTCTTTGGCCTCTCAGTAGTGCTACCTGGGAATTGCACTATTATTACAAGATGGGCATTTAAGAAACACTCATTATGCAAACTGCCTTCTAACCCTGGATCCTATAGGTTCATGTCCATCATGCACTGCAATATATTTTCAATATGTTGACATGGTCCCATATTCATAACTGTTCCAGTTAAGTAAATTAGTTTATCACTTTCAACTTCACCCTCCCACAACCAAACTATAGATAAAAATGTAGGTGAGCTTTTTGTCATGGTATAATAAGGGTGACCTTTCATCAAATTCCCAGCAGAGTTTTCATTTTTATCTGAAATCTTACCTCACAGCCCAGTCTTTACTGTTTGTGTTTTTACCAGAGTTTGGTCTTTGTATCTCCCGCCAAAATTGTGCACTAAGCTCCATTTACAACAGCCTAGTCTTCTCTGAAATTTTCTAAACTCTTGCTGTAAATGAATTTCCATTTTTCACTTTGATTTTTCTACGAGTCAACTTTCTGTCGCTATGACAAATACTTGGGATAATGATTTCGAGTTAATAGGATTCTAAGGCGCAAAGGGATATTCCTGCTCACAGTTTCAGAGGTTCCAGCCCATGTTCAGTTGGCCCTGTTACATTGGGTCTATGCTGAGGTAGCACATCTGGTAGAAGCGTGAGGCAGAGAAAAGTCTCTCAACTCATCATGACCTGGAGGGCAAAAAAAAAAAAAAAAAAAAAGGAAAGAAGAGAAAGGGAATAGAGCCACAATGCCTTTTAGGGCACAGCTCTCCCGTGACCGAATGAGTTTTCATTAGGTCCATCTTTTAAAGGTTCCACCACTTACTAGCAGTAAGGCAGAGGGACTTTTGACACATTGATCTCTGGGGAACATTTGGAATCCAGCTATAATAACAGAGCTGTAAGTCTATCTTATATATTTTTAAAAAGTCATTTTTAATATAATAATGAATTTACAAAGCATTACTTTGGTCAGTTGACTCCATTTAAAATACAAAATAAATACAAATTATTGGATTAATGGTATTTAACCTAAATTAGTCATTATTAATGCCCCAAAATAGATTGTTATAGTTACTTTTATTTGAAAGACTTGCCTATATTTTATCAATGGCTCAATACCATTTTATCCAAGTTGCCACTATCTCCTTGAAAGTTAGCTTAACCAAGCTCAGAAGATCTTTGGTCTGGCTTTATTATCTACAGAAGTAGTCGCTGAAAATATTCCCTGAACATCAATGACCAATCATGTTGCATAATCTCACCGAAGCACAATTTGAACCTTCCTGGTCAGATACACAAAGCAAGCCTCTCATCTAGAGGGCGTTTCTTTTGGTGTGCATTGTCTGTTAATGTGCACTCACCTAGCAGCACAGTGTGGGCAATGGTAAATGAATCAACAATCTCTTTGAAATGCTTTCAGCCCTCTGTAGCAATCTTGCTTATAAATTTTTTTCTCCTTAAAATATCAGAGCTTATTTAATTGATTAACTAATATATAATCTTATCCATTACCATTTGTGAAACTGGCAGGTCTTCAGTAGGTTAATTATGTACTATAGAATACTTACAAAATTTTAAGCTTCTCAAGATCTCATTTTTATTTACATAAAAAATGATGAACATTAGATACCTAATAAGGTCATCTAATGATTTAGTGGCAGTTGAAATGTTGATAGATAATGGTTATCTGGTTTGCTTTGTATTATTTTTTCCCTCCATGGGTAGAAATCTAAAACATGTCTAAAGAGCTAGGAAAATGAATTTAACTTATTTAGAATTCATTTGATCATTAATTCTTATGTGTCTGACACTCTTTTTTTCTTCCAAGGACTTAAAAGAAAATCTTTACTATGGACTACACAGTACAGATACCTCAACAACCTAAAACTTAGCCAATACAGAATTAGAGGATAAATAAAGTTTTTTTAACCTCATTTCCAAGCATCTCCATGCATTTTGGTATTGATTCCTGGTTAACTTTGAACAAATTGAGACTTTCGAGACAATTTTCATTTTGTTTTTTATTTTTTAAAATATACCTACTACTGTTCTTATGTTGTTAGCCTTGCTGCAGTTCCCATCCCCTAAAACATTTCTCAGGGTGGCTTTTTGCCATTTCATCCACACCGCTTGAGAGTTTATTGGAAATAAAAATGAATTTCTTCCTCACCTATCCTGGGAACTCTGAGAACAGGACTTGTACTCATGTGTTATCAAGTCTTCCTGGGGAAAGAGCTGTTTTCCTGATGAGTTGTGCTTTAGTGACTTCCTGCTCAGATGTTGGAAATGTATTTGGCTTTACTAAATGCCGTAAAGAAGAAAGGTTAGCAGTAGTCACTGCACAGGGATAAGGTGACTCAGTAATTTGCTATTGCCCCAGAACAGGCACTACTGAGATGAAAATGTAAGAAACTGTCATTTTAGCATTCTCCTTGCTACTCTTTGTTATTGCTTATCAATACTGCTCAACTCTAAAAGTTGATTTTAAGATCTTTATTTAAAATAACTATGCAAAGAAAACCGTCCCAATGGATTATACCTAAACCTTAAATCACTTGTTTAAAAGAAAAAAAAAAAAAAACAAAACTAATGATAAGATCCAAGTCTACAGCAATTACACTACGACTTCTGGGGCCATGGCAATTGTGGTAATGTTAGCATTCTTCGTGCTTCTAATCTGCAACTAATTTGAAAGTTCAGGGAACTACAGCCATGATTTGTTGAGTGTGGTCCCTGGACCAACAAGATTACTGTCACGTGATAGCTTGATAGATATGCAATTTCTGGGGTCTCACTTAACATTTACTGAATGAAAACATGTTAGGACTGCTTCTCATTTTGCCTACTTTCCAGAAGCATGTTAACAAGCTCTCCTGGTGATTTTGGTGTACTCTAAAGTTTGAGAATCAGTGTATCTCATACTTACTTCCAACATGAAATAACCTGAGAAATGGCAGAAGAAAAAAAAATCAAAAGAACTCGTAAAGTGAATCTTCAATGTTTATGCAATGAATGATGCCCTCTAGATATGAGATCTTACTATTGCCACTGCCAGGAAATTCCAGACACTTCATTGCACCTACTACTCATCAAATGCTTGTCTACTCAGAAGTCTTTGTAAAGTGAATGCTTAAAAAGTTCCCTTCTCTTCTGAGAGCTCTCCATACTGCTTTCCAGAGTGGTTGCACAAATTATACATATCAATAAAATGTGGGAAAAACAAAAAACAAACAAACAAAAAAACAAAAGAGAAAACATCAAAGTATCTTAAAACAAAAATTTAAAATATTTTTCAATTTCTTTGAAAATATTATATGACTTGTGATCTTAAAAACAAATATTTTTTAAGATCAAAATTAAAAAAAATTTCCCTTCTCAGAGTAGTACCGGTGGAAAGTACTGATCTGCAGTCAGCATCTCTGCTACAGAGAAAACTGTTGCTGCGGGAAAACGCGCTGTTATTTATAGCTCTGCATACAATTCATTAACCTTCAGAAACTCAGCTCCACTGCAGCATCTGGCATCCATAAGTCTTTACCACAAGCTGAGCCACCTCGCCACTGAGCTTCCCAGGGGACCGCAGGACATTCTGCAACGAACTGAGCTCTACCTCCGCTCACTGGGAGCATGGCGGGCTTCCGCTAAAAGGTTAAAAAATTGAGAGCTGTAGCAATTGGAAAGCTTTTCCAATGCAAAGAAAAAATTATAATAATACTTACTGGAAAACTCATATCTCATTGTAATATGTCTTTTCAAAATGAAAATGTCTGAATAAAACGTATTTTGCATGCAACATTTTCACAGTCATGGTGTTCTTTTTTCACTGTACTAACAAATTTATTTAAGAAACATTTACCAGTGCTACCTTGTGCAAGATATTTTGTGAGACAAAGAACAATCAAACCAAGGACTGAAGGAACTACCAGTATGGTACCATTTAAAAACTCCTACACGCACGCACACACACACACACATGCACACACACACACACACACACACACACACACACACACACGCGCGCGCGTGCACACATACACAAATTAAATGGTGAAATGAAATCTCATTGAGTGAGGACACCAATTCCATCAGAGATCTTACAAAAACTTCTTAATTAAAAAGACATGTTCATTCAGTTTCGAGCCATGGATGTATGGGAAAAAAATTAAGAACTCCTGAGCTGAGACACAAGGAGAAAAACAAACTGACATGTATTGAGGAGCAAAGTCATAAAAAAAAAAAACAGATTTGTGAAAAATATTTGGAACCAGTTGCTTCTGAACACTTACTGACCAGATGAAAGATAAAGTTTGCGCTTTGTTCTCTACACAAAGAAGACGCATTAAAGCTCTTTTTTCTAGAATGAGTAGGATCAGAAGCATGTTTCTAGACTATCACCGTGAAAGGATCTCATAATTAGATTGAAGAAGTAATCTAATTTGAATAGAAAGAGAAATGGAAGTATGAAAATTAGTTAAGAAAGCTAAAAGGAAAAAAGGAGCTGGCGTGCAAGTCGTAGTAGTTTCAACGGTGAAAACACGTGTAAGTGAAAAGCATTAACAAGCTAGATGCGAGAGGCCGAAGTAATGCTGGGCAAGAGGCTCTGGCGAAGCGCCGTATCCTTGAGGCTTAGTGAAGCTGCTTCCAGGCGCTGAAGGGTAGACTAAGTTGGGAGAAACATTTAGCTAATGAATTTTAGCTGCTGATGGACAATGCATTGAAAGTGAAACACTAAAATGAGCATGGGGTGGATTTACAATTAGTGTGTAGATTTCATTTACAAGGTGGCAATTGTTGAATCTGTCTGTTTCCCAGAATGCTGAAGACGTATATTTAAAAGGCTTCTATTTCTAAGACACTAAAGGACTAGGAGGCAGCAATGAGGTAGATAAAAGCTGTTCAAAAACCAGAAAAGACAGTCGGAGAATCCAGGGTCAATGCGGCAATGTGAGAGTTGGATTCTAATATCAAGGAGGAACCAAATAGGAAAAATACTTAAGAAAGGATCAGAAGGAGTTGGAGCACAAGATCATTGAATTTCTGAAGTCATTAATAGACTTCAAAAAAGTTTTTACAGACTAGCAAAACCAGAAGAGAGACGATAGAACGTCAAGGTATCCCTAGCTAAAAAGAGGGAGTGTGTAGAATACACACTTTTCAAGGTTTGGTGGTTAACAGATGAAAAAAGATGAAAGACAGAGAGGTTTTCTTCTGCAGCAGCTGCACAGAAAGGTTTCTAAGCTTTTGTTCCATTTGTTATTATGCTTTAGCCATAACAGAAGTTTTAATTACTTTAAAAATGTTCTTGAGAAAATGTTTATATATTAAGAGAGAATGGGATGAAATTTACAATGTCAAAGACATTATACAGAACACAGTCACAAATATCAAACCGAACGCCCTTCTGAAGGTACATCAATACCATAAGGGACATAATTGCATGAACTGATAAAATTGGAACAAAATACCACATTGAGTGTCACTACAATTTTCAGTTTCCTGAAGTTGATAGTTGTATGTGATGGCACACACTTGTAAGCTGGGGTCCAGACAGCTGGGCAGAAGGATTGGAAAGTTAAGTCCAATCTGGGAAATCTTGTGTCTTTTTGAGACCCTCTCTCAAAACAGTAACACAAAGAATATCCTTATTTTTAAGAAATACTGCTAAAGTCCTTGGAGGTCAAGGGCCATGATATGTGCAAGTTGTTCCAATTGGATTTGAGAAAAACATTTTCTGTATTGATTTGAGTATCATATAAGTTTTACACATTCTGCGATCTTAATTTTGAGAGAAACAAAGTTCAAATGATATAGAAACATAGTAAAGTTATCGATAATAAGTGGACATATTAAGAGTATGAGGTTTTGTGAAATTTTATTCTTACAAGTTTTCAACAAGTTTGAAACTGTTTTCAAGTAAAAACCATAAAAACAAAGAAAACCAGAAACCAAACTTTGTGGTTGTAATAAAGTCTCAAAAACAAACCGTGAAGATATTCTTGGTAACCCAAGAAAACAATTTGTTCAGTCAATACTATTCAAGTAGTCATTTCTCTCCCACTTCAACAGATCATTTGTTTCTGAAAAATCTTTTGAACTGCATATACTGCTGAGGAAAGTGTAATTATAGTTTATTTCAATGAAGACTCTTTTTGAATGTGTTTCTGATCTTACAAATTGGTATCTATCATATTAGATAATATATATGAGAATAAGTTCAAAATTAATAGTAGCTGTTTGAGTACATCAAATAAATCACCTAGCTCCCTCTAATTTTTAACTCAGGACTTTTTATCAAGTCTCTAAAAGCTTCTTATCGGATCTCCCTCTCTCGCACACTCTTTCTCCAGTTATATATTCCAAATTTGGATTTTTTTAACCTAATGAGTGAGAAATAGGCTCTTATTATACCAGAAAATTACCTTTTTATTATTATGAAGCCTGAGATACTTTTTTTATCATTTGTACAGTTTTAATAGATACATTTTGAAATTGTTTGTTAGTTTTATATAAAGTTATTCAAATTAATATCAGTTCATGTTTTGTTATGGACCTCAGAGAACTGGTTTATAATCTCCAACACTTGGAAAACATATCCCTATGGTAAAATCATATCTAAATCCATGAAGTGTTATAATTTTTCACATTCGAAGGGTCTGGTACCATTCTATAAGTAAACAACTTTTCAAGTCTGAATTTTACAAATAGCAACCCAATGCTGACAACAGCTTCATAGAACTGTAGAAGGATATCTAAAGTAGCTATCAGCACATAGGCTTCTCTTCCACGATAAAATTGATTTAAATTGTGCAGTTTTAAAGCTCCTATACGACCACAAAGTGTGTAGTGGTTGAGACAGTCTTAACTGATACCTTAATATGCAGACGAGGAAAAGGAGCGTGCAAAACTGGTACCGGGCCCCATTTAGAGGGGTGTTGCTGATAGACGGGCTTCAACTTGCTTCTCTGCACCCCAGGTCGATGCTGTTTTATTTCTGAGCTTCCTTCTCACTAGGAATCCTTCACAGCCACAGTGACAGCTTACCACTGAAAAGGCTTTTCTGATATGTCTCACCTATGTTTTGTAAATTATTTTTAAAATAATGCAAAGAGAAAAGCTGAGATAGCATTTTACACACAATTTCATGAAAAGAGAAGCTAAGAGAGCCCCCAGTATCCTTTCCTGGATTCTGACACAGGTTACAAGGCAACGTCGTTACTGGCATAAAAGTTTTGAATTTATACGCACCCGCTTTCTCATGTGTCTGCGAGCTTTCACTAGAATGAGAGTGGCAGGCACTATTCATAGCTCAATTTCAAGTTTACAATACCTAACTACAAAATATTCATATTTATTCACCAACATAGTAAAAATGTGGCAATAGTTCTAGGTCTTGAAAACTAAGAAACTGGAATTGGAATTTTTTTTTTGTTCTCTCTCTCTCTCTCTCTCTCTCTCTCTCTCTCTCTCTCTTGAGTGAAAGTCCTACTCTGTAGCCCAGGCTGGTCCTGAACTTGTTACATAACCCAGGGTGGCCTTGAACTAATGGCAATTCTCCTGCCTCAGCCTTCCAATTGCTGGGATAACAGAAGGGTGCCACCACGCCCAGTTTATGTGGTGTTGGACTGTTGAATTCAGGGCCTTGAATGCAAACAGAATTCTTAGAGGCCCTTCTGAAAGAATATCACCATTTATATCTCTAATACGGTGCATAAAATTTCAAATGTTCCACAAACTATGTGCAAGGAGTCCTTTGTTGATGGTCTTTTGGTTTATCTTTATTTCTTGCAGAGTAATAGGAGAAACCCAACATACAGGCATGTGTGGAGCCAAGTGGGTGTGACCATGGGAATCAGGGGACTATGGAAGTTCAGGGAGGACAACAGAGGGTGTAGAGGGGATTGTAATGTTGTTGCAATATATATGTGCACAGAATACTCAAGCTCAACATAATCATTGTGTATCACATACACATACAAACTAATAAAACTGGGAAAATTGTTGTCACAGACAATGAAAGCTCCCATACTATAGGATATGTATGAATGTGGGGAAAATGATAGAATGTTTAGTACAGGGCAACGGAAAACCTTGAGAAATTGGGAATAAAAATGTTTAACTCTTCTAACAAAACCACAGAGTAACTTGATTGCCTGACTTCTTGTCATACAATTTATCAGAAGGAGGAAGAATCTGTTCTCTGTGTTGATAAAGTGTCAGTGTTTAAAGTTTGGATCAGCTGCTTTCTCTTTCCCTATGACATTTTCCCAATGAGTTCATGCGAAGTGAAAAATATTTCTGTTGTCCACCTTCTTTTGCACACTCATTTCCTTGTCTTCACATATCCCTCATTTGTTGTTGACTTGTACCAATAACTAGTTTCATTCTGTGCCTCTGCCATGTATTTGGAGTCTTCTCTTTCCCTGCGGTGTGTACCCCAACATCATCTTCCTTTCCTAAACCTCCATTTACGCTTCATTTAGATTTTCCTTATTATACTCTCCATTTTATTTAATATTTATTGTGATATTTCTATTTTTGTGTCTCTCTCTCTCTCTCTCTTTTTGAGACAAGATCTTGCTCTATACTCCAAGCTTGTCCTAACCTCCCTATACAACCTAGACTGGCTTTGAATTTCCAGCAATCCCCCTGCCTCAGAGCCCTGGAGTGCTGGGATTGCAGGTGTGTGCCACCATGCTCAGTTTTGGATTGATACTCTTTTACAGACTCAATTTAGTCTTTATTCAGTTCTTTGTAGGGAATAAAGCATAGCAGCTGAAACTCCAGCATGTGGGAACTGTTACCAGAAAGCAATATTGGTATTTTCTGCTCTTTGAGTTGTATTATTTACATTCTTGTTTCTATAAAATGCAAAAGACTTTTTTCTTGGTCTTATTTTAAATTGTCTTAATGTTTTTATGAACTTTCAGTTTCTCTTATTTTTAATGGATCAATTATTTTTCATTCCAAAATGATATCACTATGAAAGCACATAGTACTGGACTAAGTCATCTCAGCAACCATTTCACTGGCTTGTAGTCACTGATCCACCTGTCTGAGTTTGACTTTACTAGTCAATTGTTCCATTTTTATAATTCTGTATTTCACAGAGTTTATCCTCCAAGAAGTCTGGGAACATCCCAGTTTATTTTGAAGATGATGATTAATGTTTAAGAGATATAAAACTATCTAACCAGTAATACTTTGAGATAAACTGTGTAACTGTAAATCTTTGATAATCTAACCAAAAACATTCAATCATACGAGGCATGATCAATACTGTGGATGCTTAAAGAAACATAGTGTCAGAGTCACATTGTGATTAATTCTCCTCAACCTTTCCCTCCTTGCTTAAAGGCTACTTGTTCTTTTCACGTTCTGAAGCGATTCTGAAATCTTTTCATGAGTGTCTGTTGTTGTGCTGTCGTGGCTGTCTTATGTCCTAAATAAATTCAGACCATAAACTTTCACATCTATTTTGGCTTTTGGAAAGAGCTTGAAGTCACACAGAGTCAGATCAGGTAAAAGGTGAATGAATACCACTGTGAAATAATTCGAAATCTGTCTTAGCGTTGGATGGCAGTCAGCAGCAACATTCACTGAATTTTTGATCACAGTTCATAAAGACATCAACAAGTAGAGATTTCCGGAACTGCTTCAGGAAGTGGCAACAATGATGGAATATATTTGTTTGGAATGAGGAAGACTAATTTGAAGAGGGTTAATGGAAATATATCTTTTATTGTAATAAATATTTTAAACTTTAGACAGTCACCATATTTTGTGATCACATCACATATAAGCAATTCTAGGTACTTACTATTGAATCATAGACTGAAGTGTCCTGTGCATTTATATTTTTAAAATGGCTTATTAATACTTGAGGCTGTTTCATTATTGAGTATCTAGACATGTGTTACTGAAGAATGGAATATATCTTGCTATAATTTCTACCAAAGAGGGCTAAGTGTATACTTAAGATTTACTTAAAATTATTCTTACTTTCCCTTCTACATGTGAAATATTCAGATATTTATGACAAAATTTGGAGAATTGACAATCTCTAAGTAAGTGTTTACTCTTATAAGATGTATACTTTTATTTCCTAAAAATTTCATGTTATAATAGAATATAATTGCAAGTAAGATGATCTCTAAAATGACCCTAAAAATTCCTTTGGATATCCTTTTAATAGACCCCTTTATAAACATGAATACATAATACTAGAGCAAACAATATCTAGGAAGTACATATGTTTTAAAAATGTCATAAACTATTGATGTTATATTTTTTCAATCTTACCTATTTGAAAATAATATTGGAAATTTTTTAGTTGATCAAGAAAGTAATATAATTTGAGAAGTTTTCCAATGGCACGTAATCAACATTATCTTTTGATGACTTAGAATTATTGTTCTAAAAACTGAAATAAATTTGATATTTGATCAGTTTATTATGGAATATTTTACATCTACAGAATTTGGAGCACTTTGCCTTCAAGATTTAACAAATTTAATTTTTCTCATTATTTTCAAAAATAAAATAACAGAAATGTGATGAATTTCCCTATGTTATTAAACAGTTTCTTGTTCCTTTTATCTCCTCTCCATTTTCTTTAATTTTCTCTCTCTCTCTTTTTTAATGATCACCTATAGCCAAATAACACAATATCTCACTAGGCTGCCCAGCCTAGGCTCAAACCTCAGTGCCTCCTACTTTAATAAAGGATGTGGACAGTCCATCTGGCTTTTTCCTCCTTTGTAGCATGAAGACCCACTATACAGCTATGTTGTTAAGACTTTTATTACACATACTACACACTGCATTCCATATGTGGTAAATAGCATCTGCATTGTCTTGATATTCTTGATTCCTGTCATGTGATTGGGCATGGTAGATGTTTTCTGTCTATTTTTTTCACATTCTTCTTTAGCAATAAGACTCATTCACCCTGGAAGATATAAAGAACAAATAGATAGGAATGATGATTTGATCGTATCAACATTAACATTCATATGACTATTTTTTCAGAGAGAATATATATTTGAAAGTATTCGATAGCAAGAGAATGGTTCATTTGCTTTTGTAACTTTTCATTTTTAAAGAAGTTGGATATGTTGACATTTTTGTTGAAGAAGCAGTTTATAGTACAACCTTTAGAGTCCTAAGGACTTACTTGAGGTAGACAGTCTCAGTGTATTTTTATGATAGACTGCAAATATTATCTCTTCTTTGCATTGGAAGAAAACTATTTTCTCATGCTGAGAAGAATTCAAAATTTGACGTGGGACCTAAGAACTTGATATTGCCTGTATTTGTACACTATTTCTGTTTGTTTTGGTGAATAGACACAAATACTACATTTCTAAGGAGAAATGACAGAAATTTCCATTATTTAGGCATTGAATATGGTCCTAGTCCTTACTACAGAAGTTGATTTCAAACTTACAATCGCAAAGTAGTCATTTCTGCCTCTTCTGATTTGTTCAGTTTTCACAACATGCTTCATGTTAAGTTTATTTAAAGTATCGAGTACAAGTCTGGGGATGTGGAAGGGAAGTCATACGTGATAATATGTGAGCAAAAGAAAAGGGAATGAGTAAAGCACTGTGGATGAAAATTGATAAAAAGAAAAACTAATATTTCTATGGAAAATTATTTTCAGTCAGTAAAAACATGCATATCTTGTGAAGTTTTGCTGTCCTTTTTGGGTTAACTTTCATTTTTGATTTAATTGTTCAGAACATAGCAGCGTGATAAAAGTTTTTTATGGAAATTTCTCACAGCAACACAATCAATCATATTTCCAACTCATGTGCTGTCTTGAGCCCCTGAGCCTCAAAGACTTTTTTTTTCTGGGGAGCTTACTTGTTAAATTAGCACTGATCAAAGGCTAAAACATTTATCATGCTTATTAGTGAATAAACCTAGCAGCAGGTATCCCAAGTGAGGAAGCAAATCCTCATTTCCTGCAAGAATGAATTGGAAATTATCCAAAGTGCTTGCAAACATTTTTCAAGAGTGACGAATTGTCAAAAAGAAAGCAGCTGCTAGATGTGGCAGCAACCAGGGTTAGCGGGGAAAGAGAGCATCTTTCCAAGGTATCTTCGAACTAGCCCACAGGGATGGTTCTGCGGTTTGATTTACCCTAATTGCCTTTGAAATCCTGCATCAGCTGACTGTACCAGAGAGCTCCAAATAACACCCCAATAAGGCTGCTTTGAATCACCAACTCCGCACCTCTGCTCCTGAATTTTGCAAAGCAATGCTCAATGTTGTTTTTCTGGGAGCCACTGTCACTGGCAGAGCTTCGCCAGCCTGCCAGTGTAACAATGGCGAACACTTGCAGTCAGTCTTTATTTCAGATTTAATTTTTCTTCAATAAAAATTAGGAATATTCAAATATTTGGGAACAAGTGGCTTTCGTATCATATCGCAATGAGTTAGAAGGATTTAATTGTGAGTGAACAAAATAAAAGATTTCGCGTCACCTTAAATTAATCGGAGAAATATATGCATACAGTTTGTTCCAAAGAAGTCCAGGGCTTTCCCCTTTTCATTAGAGCTGATGGGGTAGCAAGTGCCTTTTTTTGTCTTTGAGGACGATGATACACTCCAGGGTACTTTGGAAGATTACTTGAGCACGAGACAGACTTTTGCTTTTGAAAATAACTAAATTGCACTTAAAGCAGGAGGGAATCACCTACAATGTATTTTTAAGGAATTTTTAAAAAGATCGGATACAATGAGACTGTTTTCTGTCAGACACATAGGATGAGAGGTAGGTTAATGACATCAGAACAAAGTTTACTGTGTACCAAGGAGCAACGTGGGGTTGTGAGCAGTAGGTGCTTACAGGAAATCAAAGGTGACCTGACAACATCTACTTTTGCTTCATTAAAGTTAAGGCAGCTCGTTGCCACCCAATTTTCCCCCAATGAAAGAGTCCAATCAGCTTTTAAATAATGAAAGATGCTAGTTTACACAGGGCGTGTATATCAGTCCCTCAGCCCCTGAAAAGCTCATTAGAACCTTCTGTTGATCCTAGAACCTCTGATCTTTTTCAGCCTGCATTGGCAGGTGCACTGCAGGTTTCTGCGTGTCGTGGTCTGGTCACACTCACGTGACTCCTAATAATTGGGACACAAAAGGAGCGCGAAATAAGTTCGTTCCGGGTCAGAGAATTTTCTTTCTCTCACACTGTAAAGGACTTCATGTTTCATAGCTTAGAAGAAAGTCCAGAACTTCACTTTTAGCTTTCTTGTAACTCATACAATACCTATCTCCCCCCCTGAATTTAGATCAGGTCCTAAGGAGGGCTTTCTATGTAGTGCTCACCCTACAGGCAGAGCCCACGGGCTGCACAAGCGTCTCTCAGATTAGCTCCTTTCTTGCGGTCCGCGCTGCTGCCCCTTTACTCTGAGTCCTCCTTACTGCTCGCCTGTTCCTGCGATAGCCTCTTTGCTATTCGTTGCCTCTCTAATCTCCTTCCTGTCCTATGGATAACGTTACCTCCTTACGTCAGATGAGGATCAGGAAGGGCCACTCTCTTTCTGTTCAACCACAACAATCATCGCTAACTCCCTTCTTATCCTACAAAGTCCACGTCACTTCCTTTATCCTCATAGTTGGGTGCTGAAGTCTTGCCTGAATTATTCGCTTCTTGTGTCAGTGTCATTTGACTTATTCCGTGAGTACATATCGATTGTTTTATCTGTGTGCCTCTTTCCTTAGTCCTTGTATATATCCTAAATGTGTCTTGTGCCCAGATCTTGGACTTCCTCTATCCTTTAGTGTATATGTTCCTTCCTCTTTGCGAGGCTTCTTTTTATTTTAACAGCATTCTGATATAATTTCTCTCTTCACTATACCTATGTGTCCCTAAAATTAATGTATTTGGTTGACACAGTGTTTTTGGTTTCTTAGTTAATATCTTAATGTTCTATAATTTAAATGAAACATATTTAATATTCCAGATTATGCTTATGATGAAAACTTAGATATTTGGGCGAATTGTCTAAGTACTTTTTGTTATCCTTCATTTATCCAAGTATCCAGGTGTTCCATAAAATATTGATTTATTAGTAACTGAATATTCAGGTCATGAATATTGAGCTTGAACTCTCTAGCATAGGCGTACAAACATCGCCTTGCCTGTACTCTCAGCTGATGTCTTCTTAGTCTTTCAGAGTGGCTTCTCGAAGCTAATCCCATAGCCTCAGCATTCACATCCACCTTCACTGTGTTGGCCAAAAGTCTTCCTCAGGTCTAAAGCTGTCATTTTGATCTTAGGATCTTAGTCTTCTCCAGCCCTACTCGACTTCATAGTTTATATAAAACGAAGTAAGAAAAGGAGCAGCTCAGAGCTAATGGTAACTATTTCACAGAGTGCATATTAGTGTCAAAAATTCTGAGCACAGGAGAACTTTCTAGTCCTCTCTTCTGTAAACACAATATTTATGCCATATTCTTTGTTCTGAAGAGTTGCTATTTTATTGGTATGTATTTGTGATACACAAAATTACATTGAACTTGAGCATTTGGTGCACAAACATATTGCACTATCTTTGCATTCACTTTCCCGCCTGTGTAAATTCGAATTTTTTGCAGTGACAGTGGCAATAAAGGAAGATTCCCCCATTTGAGGCATGGCAACTGTTGGTTTTTCCAATTAAATATGAAAATTTTAAAAATGTTTGTATTCATTTCCTTAGAATACAGCTCTTCTTCGACTACAAAGTAAAATCAGATTGTTATATTCTTGAGATAGATTTATCTATTCAAAAGTATAGGCACTGTTTTGACTATATATATATATATATATATATATATATATATATATATATATACCCTGAAATCAAGATGAGGAGAAAGTTTCATATATATATATGAAATTCATTACCGAATTACCCGTGTTCAAATCCTAGGGTTTCAGTGTATCACCTATGTGTTTCCCAGGTCTTCACATACTTGACTATAAAATATTCATGGTGTCAGCATTAAGCAATTTCTGTGGAAGGACTGAATGCTATCTGGTCCAGAGAATGTGCCAAGTAAGTGTTGCTCAGATGATATACTTTAAATAGAGGAATTTACTCACAGAAAACTGATAATGGAAAATTGATTTTGCTGAGTAAAAGGATTATAATTTACTATTTCTTTCACCATTAAAAGAATGTGTAATGTGTGAGTGTGTGTGTGTAGTATTTTTTTCAAAAGAAGCCCAAGGAGACACTGTCCTTCCAATAATATGAAAGCAATGTTTTCTGTTATGAAAAACAGTATTTGTCCAAAATTTAACAAATATTTATTTTCATCAAACAACCAACCATATATATGAAATGCAGTGAAGTTGCTGAAATACAGATCTTCAGTTATAAGTTAAGTCCATTTTTTGAAGTTTTAATATGGCGTTGGGGGCTGGTGGGAAGGGCAATGTCTGGTTAGTCCTCCAGTAATCTCACTAAAGAATCAACACCAGATAATTAGATTTTCTTTCAAGAAAGAGTGTCCTTTTGTCTTTTAAAGACACACGAACACACACACAATCCCCTGAATTCTTGGTAAGATTTTTAAATATTCTACAAATTGTTTTATTTGCCATATCTTCCCTTATTAAAATACACTGACATTGAGTGAATTCGATCTTCGTCTAGAAATTCTCTAGCCAATATCCTGGTGTAAATTTGAAAATGAGAATCACAAAAATCTGAGATTGCAAAGATCATGGTAGTAGACATATTAATTTGTTGTTATGTTCAAAGGTATGTTTAGAAATATTTATATGCATTTATGTTATTTTCCCTTAAAATTTCACTCTGAATCCTTTGTACCTAAAAAAGTGATTTTGCTTTTTGTTACAAACAAACAAAAACAAATTGATCTCACTTTAAGGGTGACTTTGTATTTATTTATTTAAACAGGATTGCACTCTATAGTTCAGACTGGTCCTGAACTCACTATATAGCCCAGGCTGCTTCAAACTCATGACAATCCCCCCTGCCTAAGACTCCCAAGTACTGGAGTTGCAGGCATGCACTACCATGTCCAGCGTTAGGCTGGAGTGGAGAACTAAACCTGGGGCCTTGGGCTTTCTACACAAGTAATCTAATCATTGAGTTATGTTCAGCTCCTAGGATAGCTTCCGGCGACTGAAGCTGGCAATGAAGTTAAGAAAATACTAAAAGGGCCCCATTATTTTGACTGATTGCCTGCTATCATATTTAATTCTACAAGATGAAGATTAAAATATTTCCCATTAGAGCTCCCAAGATGATTTCATATATACTCAAGTGAAAAATATTAGTAATTAGATTTTATATAGTGATTTCTTATCACTTAGATGTTTTGCTTTATACCCCTTGCAGAGACCACTTTCAATTCAACTAGGTATATATCTTGAACATGTAAAAAAGAGGCAAGAAAAATAAATTGATTAAATCTTTTGAGCAAAACCATATTTCGAATCATTTTTTTCAATAGAAAATACAGATGTTGACTTTTTAAAAAACATAATGTGAACTTTTGCCCTAGCAAAGACATTATTTGTAGTACTTTATAAAGAATGCAGTGCCATCACAGGAGGACTTGTAAGCCATCTCAGCAGTTACCTGGGGCCAGACACTCTCTGGTTTACTCTTGTCAATAAAGAGCAAACACATTCGATTTATCCCCAATTCCTTCGCATGTCGTTTGGTTTCTAGAGAATAAGGTAAAGCTTCACAATTGCTTCTGATTTGCTTCCAAGCCAGTGACTCTTACTTTTCAAGTATTTATATGGCCACTTTTTAAAAACCAAAAATAAACAATGACGGTCAACACTTTAAGACGGAAGATTCATCAATGCAGGTGATGGACTGGTACTGGTCAGTGGCTTTGGAAGGACCAGACTGCTGGGACAGGTGAGCAGCATCAAGAAGTGAGCAGTGAGCAAAGGCCCGCCTCCCGCCATCATGCTCCTATTAGGTTCTGAAGACATTTCTGATTGACAGGGGGTGGAAGTTTGCCTCCCTCACCCCTCCTGCTGCTCACTCATGCAGAACAAGTGTCCTCACTCCCCAGCCTCTCCAGTCCTCGGGAGCATTGACTTCAACGAAATCTGTTCCTGGTGTCAAAATGATACATTGCATCCAGGAATTAGAAATGTCAAAAATGTTTTTTTTTTTTTAGACTTGTACCTTAGAATTGATGGACATGTGGTTATGTCTTAGCTAAGCATTACTGTTATTAATGTGTGGTGTGGCTATAAAAGCCTCATAAGGTATTTTGTTCAACTGATCTTACTATCTTCAGAATTTGTGATTCTTAATTATTTTCTCACTCTTATTCTGGGAACAGTTACTGCCAGGTACTGTCTCTTCTATGAGGCACTAGAGTAGATAAAACCGCACTCTTTCCCTTTGAGGACAAAACTACAACTCAGAAGGGCAAGAAACGAAGAACAAAGTCAGAGTTCTGTGTTTACCACTTTAAGAGGCATGAAGTCCCGCCTGTGGGGGGCACCCAGAGGATAATTCTTGAGAGCAAAAAAAAAAAAACCTTAATGGAAGTAGGGCAGAAACTTCCCTGAGTAAAAATGGAAAGAATCAGGGAAGCGGCATGACTAGGAAGAAGTGCAAGCCTCTCTGAATATGTGCAAAGGTGTGGAGTCAGGAATAAGTCACCGTGGGTTCCGGGAACCGTGAAAGCAGCAGTGGGGGTCTGAGAACAGGGTCCTTGCTGCTGTGATGGGAGTTAAAGCTAGAGCGGCAGTCCTCAGGATCCAGCTCATGGACAGCTTTCTGCCAGCGTTAAGTATGAAGTATATCCAAGAGCAAACAATATTCCCTGAGGATTTTAAGGAAAACTTTGAGTTTAAATTTGTAGATTCATACATTATGAACTCATAAATATACCAAAAGTGGAGACGAGATCAAAGGGCGTCAAGCGTGGCGAGAGCTCCAAAAGCCCTTGGCCTCCGTTTCACTATTGAAGTTTGGACAACTAGTTAATCAAAGCATTGCTTATGCAAGTGTTAGTTTCCCTGGTTAGAGATGTACCGGATCCACAGGGAAGGACACTCAGTCTAATATTTTTCTAAATCCAAGGACTGGACTCTTTATTCTACTGAAATGTTAAGATTCTTTAAAGAGCTTGACAAATTAGTTGTTGGGAAATTAGGGAAGGCAGAATGAACTGCTCAGTAAAGGTCTTTTATCAGTTTGCTAATCATCACTTGTTCTATTTTCTTATCGCTAAGAAAACCAAGTTTGAGCACTAACCCCAATGTTTCAATCCCACCTTCACGTATGGGGATAATCCATGTTATTTCAATAAAGGTACTTTTAAATTTGCGGGAATGAAAGTCTGCATTTGGAAAACTAAATGGGCGAATCTTCTGTCTCATCTCTCAGAAAAGAGAAAAAAGAAAGAGCCCAAATAATTCTTCCACTACAAATGCAGAACGGATGGATTGATCTTTCTTACTGTTTGTGTTTGCCTGTCTTTTTTTTTGAGAAATGCTAGGACATTTAGTCAGCTACATAAATAATTTAGATTTGCTTTTTCAGATTACTTTTTCTCATGCGTGTTCAGGACCAGGATGTTTACAAGGCAGAGAAAATGGTTATAAATTTGTCCATATGATTTTTGAGTAAATTTGTCTGAATATCTTACATATATACTCCCCTCTTTGTATACCCAGTTATTTGTGAGGAAAAGTAATACTGAGGTATAGTTGCTGCACGGGAGAGAATCTCTACACTGTTGATTTTGTTTTAATAAGTAATTGTAAATAATAGTCATGGTGAAGAAGAAAAGGTAATCTCTTTTCCCAAATCATCAATAATAGTTGTGTTGACATATCTGAATTAGTGAATTCTAACATTTCTAAATTAAATGATATATAAGCCAGCCCCCATCTAATTCATACAAAATAGATAACTATTTTAATATTAATGAGAAAAATTATTATTTATTTATTCGTTTTACAGTAATAGGTGTAACCTAGGGATTTAGATGTATATTAAGTAATCACTCCATACTGAACTATATTCCAAGCTCAATATTACTTTATATTTTCAAATGCTTTATAATGTTAGGCATCTAAACACTGTCATTAAAAGTTACTTTAACTTTCTGTTATTTTTTTTATAAGTAAGGCACACTAAAAATTACTTTTTTGTGAGTTCACTCTACTGCCAAAGGGACTCTTTTAAATATAGCTAAGTAAAATAGAATTATGGTTGAAGATAAGCTGGAGGCAAAGACTTAATGGAAGCAACTACCCTGTTGTGAGACCCAGAAAATTAGGAGGTAGAAAATGGTATTATGTTTAAAAGTTGAAATTCTTTAAGAGTTTGGGAGGTGAGGGATTTTGTTAGGTCTCATGTCCAGCTTAAATCGGAAAAACACTTGAGTAGGGTAAAAAGCAAATGTCTTAATGTTAAACTAGATATTGATCTTGAAATTATCTGATTTGTTTCTTTTAATGTATGTTTGTTAGTCTGATATTAGTTGCAGTGATCATTGTAACTAACCCTGTGGCCCTTATGAGACAGGTAAATGTGGACTGTGTGCAGACACACGTCCTACTGATAAAACACTATGAGTTGAGCAGATATTCTGAGTTTCACCCCTAAAAAAGCCTAATGGTAGTTAACCTCCTCTTTTCTACAATTATGCATTATAATGTAAACATTCCCAACAGGTCTTTTGAATGGAAAATACATTTGTGCAGATATAGTCAATTCTGACGGCATTTTAGTATACTCAGCTTTGAATTTATGGAATTTATCAATGGTGATTTTTTCCATGATTTAACTCCATTAAACCTATAAAACTGCTTCTGCAGTCCCCAGTGTCAGAAAACAGAATACTTTGTCTTTCTAGAGCTAACACCTCTAACAACATCTGTCAGCGTAGGACCCACAAAGGACTATCGTATGAAGAAAATGTTCAAACTTTATTGAACTGCCTGAATATAGCATTACGCTAGTACAATTTGGTCGATACACATAAAATAAAACATTATGCAGCTGTAGAAAAATAAGGCGAGAACACCATTCAGGATACATTGTTTGGTAAACAAAGTCAACACAGCTGTAGATGTCGTTTACGAAAGTTAAATACTGCATCTGTAGAACATTCATCAAATATTCTAAAAGAATAGTGGGGGATGTGGGCGCACTTCTCTGTACACACCCTAACCACTGTAATCTGGATGGTGGGTGACTGGCGAGAATCAATGTCTTAGTATATATTCTTTATTACCTTTAAAACATTGGAAAATACACAAAAATAATGACATACACTGATCTCAACATGAATGGCAGGATAGAAAGAAAAAGAGGCAATGGTCAGCTAGGAAAGGGGTGAACCTCTGAGAAAGGGATGCGCATCAAAACTCACTGACTCCCCAAGCCGAGTGTCTCTAATATGTTACAGAACCTGGAATTTACATATCTACAAATAAATAAATAAACTTACCAAAAGAAAAAAGCATGCATTGGACAATACGAGGGTGTTATCAGTGCGAATAATTAAACAATACAGTGGTCCACACTAAAAGAAGAATTAATTTTAAACTTATTATGATAGGTTTTCATGAACACTTCCACTGAGCATGAATGCCATATTTTAAGGACCATTGACTGATAAGATATCATCGAATTTATTAAACGTCCAGACTAGATGTATAAACTAGAATTTTTAGGTTGCGAAATAAAATTTTAGGTTTGGAAGAATCTAGACTACAATTCTTAGGTTGGAATGTTAAAAAATACATAAATATAAAGGAAAAAAACAATGCAAAACTCTGCTCTGAGAAAGGGCTAAGTATTAATAGAAAGTCTTGCTTGAATTGGAAAGAGTAATGTTTTGCAAATAACTAAAAATGATGATATTCAAGAGTGATATTGACCTGTGAGTGAGGTAGGAGGGTCTACAAGCTGCACCAAAGAAAAATTAGACCTAGACTCAGGAGGAACCACAAATATAACAGAAAGATTAAAAAGTCAAGAGGGACCTAAAAAGGGATACAGTATAAAAACGGTGAAGAAAAAGTGGTCCGGCATTCTGGGAGCCTATGCCATCTGCTTTAACTAGCATACTATGATTCAATAAGTGTACAAAACATTCAAGTTCAATGTAAACATTATGTATTGCATATATGCCTATCAATAAAATGGGGGAAATATATATATGAAATGGTTTCTCTCTAACATAAGAAACCCAGAATACAGTCATTTCATGAAACCAAATGAGAATAATAGGAGCTGGGGGGAGGAAGAAAGTACGGGAGAGTCAAAGAAGAGAGAGATGAGGCCGTGTAATGCTGTCGACTTACCTCTGTGAACAAAACACTCAAGTGCAATGGAAGCACTATGTATCACATATATGCATATCAATAAAGTAGGGAGAATAAATATCGAAACCTAGAATACAGTCATTCTATAGAGCCAAGTGGGGAGGGCAGTGGTGACTGGGGGAAGACAGAGGATGCGGGAAGGCCAAAAATGCCGAGGGGCAGTATTCGTAATTTTGATGTGATGTATATGAGTCCAAAATACTCAAGTTCAATGTAAACATTATGTGCCACATATATACATATTACTACAATGGAAAAATCAAAAAAAGAAGACATAAGTCTTTTCTGGGCTGAGCATGCTGTATACTTCTTTTCCTTTTTCTTCCTCTTATTCTTATTTTTCTTCTTCTTATTATTACTATTTTGTTAAATTTTAAGACATGGACTCACTAAGTAGCCCAATTTTCTAGGCTTGGCTTGAATCTCGGCCTTCCAGAGTTCTGGAATTACAAGCACATGCTACCAAGCCCAATCATATTATTTTATGTATCCCTTCCAATAGTTCCTATGAGATTATGCATTGTTTTCTCAACCATTAAGAGGACAAAAATGGGCTTGTTTGGAAAATATTTTTCTGCATTATCCTTTTCAGATTTAAAAGAACAACAACAAAAAAGAAACACCATGATTCCTAATCTTCACGTTGCCAAGAGAGTCAGGGTGATCAATGTCTTGACTTGAATAAGAGAACTTGTTCGGAATATTTAGTGAAAGATTAAGAGAACATTTTCATCTCAGTTCCATCTTTTAACCCTTTCCTGATATACTATCCCCATACAACTTCTTTTGAGACAATAATTTTAACATGCCATTCTTATGCATGCGACCTGGCATGGAGAATGCACTCCAACATTCTTAACTGTTTCCTGAAAACACCATGAAATCTCTGATTTTTTTCTATCTACACCATCCTTCCTTTCCTCGTTCAGCTTGTGAATGCCCAGTTATCTGATCTGAAATTCATGTTCTCTGTAGTGTTTACTCCCTTTGTGTTGTTCAGACGAACGAGTGAACTTGCTAATCGACTTTTTAGGATGCAGACTTCTTACTGGTCCCTTTACTACATTTTTGGAGGGTTGTGTGCCTCCTTTTTTTCCCCTGCCCTTCTCGTAAAGGCTGGATCACACTAAAGGCAAACATTTATGAAGATGAACTGGATTTTGTAATCTTCATCTTCTCCAATTTCAATAAAATTTGCAGGTATCACATTGAAAGTTCAAGCTTCTCCATGGAATTCAATGACTAAAGTCAATATTGTATTTACACCCAGTCTTTAACTTACTGATAACATCATCCCATTTATTCCAAGAGTGAAGTGTCCTCATGAGTATTAGTTACTTCTCTGTCTCAGACCTTGCCACACCCCCCGCCCACTTCGTCTACAACCATCATATTCTATTGTAAAAGAAGATCATTTTTCATAAGTATAGATATTGTGTACCAGCTTTACTCAAGGGAAAGCCTTCAACGATCAATCTCTAATTTACTTAAATATCGCAATAACTTTAGAAATGGGAATTATTATTGAAGCCATTGAAAAATTAAACTAAGATTATTTTACCAAATGCACAAGTTTTCACAATTTCTTTCATTAAAACTTACTCTTTTTCTCTGCTATACAAACATTTCTCTTATTTTTAGGGTAATTATTTGAAGAGAAGGTATTGTGGCCAACACACGCACTATGTCAGGCGCTTCCCGTACAGGTCCTCCTTTCATCCTCCCAATGTGTTTGCTGACTCTTGTTAATTTGCCTAGATTTGCACACCTACTAAATCACCACAATCACATATGTGTGAATTCAGTATTCATTACTTTTATCACCTTACCAACACAGTAGAGGTGAGTTGAATGAATACAAAAGGATATGCATATAAGTGTTAGAGTACCTACTGGTACAAATATCAGTGGGACCCAGAGCACTGTCCTTGAGGGAGAAGGCTGAAGCACATCCTAGGAAAACAGAGCAAGGCCGAGGTGCTGTTCCAGCTAAGGGAGAGAGAGGAAGGGGTACAAACACATGTGTAGGCCTCCTTCTTCTACTGCTCTGTCGAAAGAATGCCTTCATAGAAGGAGGACATTACGAACAGGGTAAATCTGGTTTTCTTTGCATGAAACACCTTGAAGAAACTTTGGATCTTTTTTTGAGTTTTTGCATTTTTAGGCTGTTCTCTCTCTCTCTCTCTCTCTCTCTCTCTCTCTCTCTCTCTCTCTCTGTCTGTCTTTGGCACATTAACATGAAGCGTGTAGGGCTGGAGTAAAGACAGGAGGTTCAGCAAAAGTGCTATTAATGGGAATTCAGTATCATTTTTTATTTTGCTCAGTCCAGCATCCCCAGTATAATCTTTGTCTGGGTACAGAAACTGCTTCTGGCTGGAAACCTCTTTTTCTGAAAATAAAAAGTGCAGAATACAACAGGCCCAGAGAGTATTTAAATATATCCCATATGGGAAGGTCCAGCAGTTATCCATAAATTTAGGCTCAACGAAGTTGAATGCTTTTTTCAGTTATCCCAGAAAGTGAAAATAGCCCTTTCTTTCTTTTCTATAACCAGAAAATCAGCAAATCAGAAAGATACGTTAAATAAGCATTAAGTTATCTTTATTCATATAATTTCTACTTTTTGAGTTTTACAGTTGGATTCCAACAGTAAAGAAGTACTGGGAGGTGCGCACCTTCAAGAGGGCAAGATACCTGCCCACTGTTAAGTGTCACAATACTGTAGCTTCCATATACAAACTGAAACTCCCGAGCTGGATTCTCATCAAGGATGCACAACCTGAAATACATACTTAAAGGAAATTAAAATGTTTAACAATAGATTATGAGAATATTAATCTCCAGCTCACTTTGATATGAAAGAATATAAAATCAGTAGCAAATTCCCTGATGGTGCTGTTGCTCCCTCTTTTCCAATAATTGATTTTAATGTCCAATTAGAGAACAACACTTGGTCTGCCAGGACTTGAAGCTGTATATTGCACTTGAGCATGTTCAGAGCTAAGGTGCAAATTTTTGATTGGGTTGAATGGTCATGTTTTCCTGATAGTCATGGACTGCAAGTCAGATGCTTCACTTAGAAAAAGATTTATTTGAACTGTGTAACAAGTAGACATTGATAAATAAACTTATCTTTCTAAACGGGAATAATTGCTAGGAACATGAGTTTCCACATGCAGCATGGACCCAGCGACTCAATTTATTTATGTAATCAAGGAAGGTTCATGTTTTATTCTAGTTATAGACTACACACACACACACACACACACACACACACACCATGCTGGAACTATATCATTTGTTAATGACAGCGTTTTTTTAAGTTTGTAAGAGCTGATGAAAGAAGTTGACATGATACAGTGCACTAGTGAGAGTCTTTTCTGAAATTCAGAAACTAGTATAAAGGTTTGGAGCCCTTGTGTAATAAATAACAATTTGTTATCATTCCATTATTTTTGAGCAAACTTTTTCTTAAAAAAATTTGGTGTATGTTTAGATGACACAGGGTGTCAAGTCTGTCACTAATGTGTAACACTGAGCAAGAGGTTTGTGATTTTAAATACACACCATCAAAATCTAAAATTTGGTATAATCATTGAAAGAACCAAAAAATAATGGTAGTGAATAAATATGTCAATCTTGAATAAATTTATCTTATTGTAAGTACTATTGATGTGTTTTTTTCATTTACCATATGACATACTTAGAACACAACAGATTTTTGATACCTGTTTTTATTTCATATATTCAAAATCACATTTAAACATTTAAAAAATCACCTTTTGAAAACAATCCCAAGTCATTGCATGCGAAATAAGCATTCATTGTTTACTTATTGGCATGTGCCCTGTGAAGAAACACAGATTTTCAATTTGTTAACCAATTATTGAAAACAACAAAATATTTGGAGGGTAATACATATTCTACCACCAAATAATATGTTATACACAGAACATTAATTTGTATATATTCAAATAAATCTTAATAAATGAGCAACACATCTAGTAGAAACTTCTAATTCTCAAAATAAATCTCCAGGATTTGAAATGAAAAAATTGTCTCATTATTGTAAGTATTACTATACAGATTTTAATTTAAGACCACTTGTAGTTCTGACCGACGGCATCTGTTTTTTTGTAAAATTATAAAAGTTATATTACTTTCTATGTTGTTTTTATAAGCTTGTATTAGTTTCCCACGATGATGGAATTTATTTTGGAAAGTTGTGCATACACCTAAAAATCTTCATTTGATCCAGTCCTTCTGAACCCTTTCTTTTCACCTCCTTCAAAATATCCACTTCTCTTTGTTCTGCAGAGGTTAAGGTGAAGACTTCAGGAAACTGATGATTGAAGCAATATATCAAATAAACAAACAGCATAATTGTGGAATATTCCTTAAAGAACAGGAAATTTACATTTATTGAACAAAACAAATGTTTCCAAAACTGGCAAACTTTATTTTTTTACACAGCTCATCTAAATTAATTGTCTCAAAAACTTAAGCAGTTAGTGTACTATATTTTGTATTCATCTTAAGCCTTAGCAAGATACTTTATTTTATACTTTTTATTCAATTTAAGCTTCAGCAAGATTTTTTTCCTATATATTTTTTTAAATTCAGGGAGTTGCAGACGTGAACTAGTCCCTAAACTCAGACACCACTTTATATATTAAGTAGAAGATGGGTGTAGAGAAAATATTATTTTCTATTCAAATCCCAGAGTCCTCAAGGAAGAGACTGGGCAAGTCTTAGAACAGTAAAATGCACTGATATCCTCATGTAACTGTCAATTCTTCATTTAATGGAGTTAGATGTCTGATTCAGTCAGGGGATACATTTTTCTGGCCATTCATGTGTATACTTGGTTATCTTTCTGTGTACAGGCAGGAAGAATGGAAGTAAAATGAAGGGAGAATTTGTTTTCGTGACAAAAGCAACAAACTTCAGTCATCTGTCAAATATGTCTTTCTTTGTCCCTGAAGAATAAGATAGAAAAATCAGTTGTCTAGAACAAACAAGAATCTGAGAAAATTTTCAAAACATATTTTTTTACTGGTACGGTCATTCCCATGATGTAGAATGAAGCACTTGACCACCATCGTCCTCACAGTTCTTGGGAGCAACACACTTGTTAACATAAATAAACTGTCTGTAACTTCGAAGTACAAGGGGATGTTAAAAAGACAGAATACATTTCCAAGCCATATATTAGAAAAAGGGTTAACATCTGATATATCTATGTCTATATCTCTATACACCTATACATATAAGTATATATATATATATATATATATATATATATATATATATATAGATGCAGTCATAGGTATGGAAATCAACTCAATAGCAAAAACATAAAATCTGGTTAAAAACTATATGGAAAAATAATATGTATCACTAATTATCAAGGAAATCCACATCAAAGCAAGAATGAGATATGATCTTATATCTCTCAGACTTGGTACTATCAAAAACTCAAAATATACCCAACAAGTGTTGAAAAGGATGTGGAGAAAGAGGGATGCTTATATCCTACTGGTGAGAATGTGAATTCACGCAATCATTATGGAAAACCGTATGGAGTTTCCTCAATAAATTAAAAACAGAGCCACCATATGATCTCTGATACCCAATACAGGATATGTTTATCCAAAGTATTAAACCGGGATGCTGTCAAGCTATCTGGGTGGCCATGTTCACCCCATCATTAATTCACCTCGGTCAAATATGGAACCAACCTGGGAGTGCATCAACTGAGGAAGAGACTACAATGTAATCTCTATGTGCACATCTGTGGGAATGTGTGTATATTCAGTGGAATTTTCATAAAGTATAGGGGACATGTGAAAAGAAGGAAATGCTGTTAGTTGCACCACTGTGAATAGATGTGGAGGCCATTTGTTAAATGAAACAAGACTGGCACAGAAAGACCGATGCTGCATAATTCACTGGTACATGAAGTGCTGAAGCATCAAAGAAAAGTGGAATGGTGGTAGCGCACAGCTGGGAAGAAGGGGAATTAGGAAGGTGATAGTCAGAAGACACATTTTATTTAGAAGGAGTAATGTAAAGAGTTCTATTGTATATGACAGAGATTACAGTTGATAACAATGTATACAATATGCTTAATATAATTTATAGATACTATATATAACATATATGATATGATAATAAACTGTGTATATATGATTGAAATTTTCTGAGAATGTATTTTTTCTTTCTAATAAATGTATATGAGGTTATATAAGTTACATAGCTTAATTTAACAATCCCGCAGTTTTATATTGTACAACATAAACAGACAGAATTGTAATTGAAACTTAAAAAATATAAAAACATAAGAAGATATCATTACCTTGACGTAATTTGCTAACACATTTAGAGGCAGCAGAAAGTGCAATTCTTCAGTGACATTAGAATGAAAATGAACACAAAGGCAGTGTTTGCTGTGGATGGTCTGTGGAGCACACATCCTTGGAAATTCCTGACAAAAAATACGGTCTTCTAACTCATCTCTGAAAGGGTAATTTAGGAGTCAGTCTCTGTCTACCTGAACGGATGCTAAGACAGAACACTGTTGCAGAGAATGATCTCGGTGTAGAATTTGCCTGATACTCCAAAAAAAAAAAAAATCCTAACCAATATGCCTGTCTTTTCTACGTTGTTGGGAAAATTACAAGTAGCAAGGAAATGTATCATCTGGACTTCAAACCTCAGATTTGTGATAAGAGCGCTAGCATTCCACAGCTGAGCAGTGACAGAGGCACCGAGAGTACCCATTCGCGTCATTTCTGTGCACAGACAATGCCAATATTCAACTCGTCTCCTTTTGTGGTGTATGATTAAGACTACAAAGAATGAAATGTCTGATGAAATGGAATATAGAAGAAATAGGAAACTATAGGGAACACGAAAACCATGAATAGAATTTGCTACATAGAAATCATGTTTCTAGGGTTGCATCATCTCCTTTGTATTCTTAATTAAGTCAAAGAATATCTACCTATAAAATGGGGAAATACAAAACAAAAATATGCTTAATTAAGCTAAAGAAAATTTCAGAAGAGATGAACTGGGTGGAAAATTATAGAATAAAACCACAGAGGGCCAACAGAAAGACATAATAAACCACTAGAGGAAGAGGTGGAACTATGGTTAGAATTAGTTAGAAATGTTAGAGTTTTAACATTACTTAAAATCAAGAATTGACTCAGAAGAGAACAGAACATAGAAAATAAGCAAGAAAGTCACTCAAAATAGAAAAGAGAAAGAAAAACAGTATAAATCTCAGAGAAAATAATAACAAAAATAAATTCAGTGCTATTCTTGAAGAAGACCCTAGAACAAATGAGCTTAATGGTTAATTATAATGAGAGAGAATTTTTATGACTTATGAAAAGATAGGGCTGAAAGTATGGTGAGCACTAAGTACCTGATTCCAATTCCCCAGCACTACATAAATTGGGCGTGGTGGCACATGCTTGTAATCCCAGCACTTGGGAGGCTGAGACAGGAGGATTGCCATGAGTCTATGGCCAGCCTGAGCTACAGAGCTACAGAGCAAAACCTTATTATAGAAAAAAAGAAAGAGAGAAAAGAAAAGATAGAGCTGCATATGAATATATTAATGGGAAAGAGAAAAGAAATATGCAAATGATAAATATTGTAATAAAATCTAGTGATCTATTTTAATTTTTTAAATGAATTAGAATTCAAACCTCTAAAGGACTACTTGAAAAACTATTAAAAATGAAGAAAATTTTTGAATTTGGAAGAAAATTATATGCTAATGTTTATTTATTTCACATGAAAATGAAGTTTAAAATTTCAAAAGATTTTACTTATAAAAATCAATTATGTTTGACTCTCAGATATGGAAAAAATAACACATATGCAATTATAGGTATATATGATCTAAGAAAAAAGTGAATTATACAAAAGATACAGGCACCACTAGGAAAGAACAGGCTGGAGGAATAGCACAGTGTCAGAGTGCTTGCCAACCGAATGCAAGGTTCTGGGTTCTCCACTACCACATAAATTGGGCATAGTGGCACATGCTTGTAATCTGAGCACTTGGAAAGTAGATGCAGGAGAATTGCTTTGATTCTGAGGCCAGTCTGGGCTCCATAGTGAGTAACAGCCGAAACTACAGAGCTAAACTCTGCTCTACCAACAACATAACCATCAAAGTAACTTACAAGAAGCTCCCCCCACAAAATATAAACAATAATTCTTGAAAACTAAGATGTATAACAAAATAATAATTTTACAATGAATGAAAAAACAAAATATAAGATATATCAATAAAGAAAATTAAATTAGGATTAAATATAAATAAAATGGTCTAATTGCTTGATTTTATGTTCAATAAAGTTAAAAATGGACTTTCTTACCAGTTCTTTTACTGATAATAGAGAAATTTTAAGGTGATTTCTGAAGAACGACCCGTCTTCACTACTAGAATTTAAAACATAAAGCATGCCTTCCAAATGACTAGCTTTAGAACAAGAAAGAAACCAGAATTTTTGTAGCAAATATAGAAAACATGGGTAAAAATGAAGCCAAAAATGTAAAAATATGAAATTGGATAACCAGTAACATGGCATGACAAAAATAAAACTAAGTGTATTCTTTGTAACAATACAAAAATGAATCTTGTTCTTCTAGTAAAAGACCAAGAATCTCAAATTAGGCCATAAATAAACTCCAATCTGCTAATTCCGTAAAATTACTTACCCTTATTTAGGAGTAGAATAGTATTTTAGTAGAATAGTATCCTAAAAGGGGGGGGGGGGGGGAAGGCAAGATTAGCAAATTTAATAGCAGAGAAACTTTCCAACGCTAAAGCTTTGCAATTCAAAGTAAACAGTGAACACAAAGTCAATCACTTAAAGTTTTTTTTTTGTCTTAAAAATATTCATGTAGTTTGAAGGAGCTATCTTATTTCCAAGAATCTGTATTAACAGTCATAGTTAGAGGTGGACAATGTCTTCATTACCCGTTATAATCGCTCAAATGTGTTATTATCATACACATTTAACACTAGAGATAGACTATGCAAACAGGGGAACATCAGTATATTCAACTACTTTATTCTAAATCTGCAAGAGGTTAAGGTTTAATGATACTTTAAAAGAAATAAGACTAATTTTAAGATAATAAGCACATACTATTATTAACATTATGGTGATACAACTGCCTTTTCTATCACCCATGATCCTTTGAATAACTCTTCCCTTGTGGTCTTGTAGGTGTCTGTTTCTCTGAACTTCTGTAGGTAACTCCTTGCCCACAGTCTTCTAAATAACCCAATAAACACTTTGTTCCACCATATTGGACTTTGATGTAAGTAATAATTAGATGTCTCTGTTGCTCAATCTCAGATGCATCTTCTTGGCTCCAGGAAAATTCGTGTGTATAGAAAAGCTATCTATATTGAATATAGCTATCATATTGAAATACAGTTATGTGTATTGGAAAGTTCACTGGCAGGATATGCTCTGAAATGCTAACAATAATTTGACTCATTTTTGGTTTTCAGGAAGTAGAAAAATAAAGAGTGTATCTGTCAGAATTTTGTGTAATAGTATTCAAAATGAGTTCTGCAGAAATAATATTTCTTCTTTCCAAATAACTAAAACATACAGAATAAGTCTATTTTTCTAGCAAAGACTGAGGCTGTGTGAGAAGTCGCACGTTTTTCTCCATACTCTACGCTCCGTGTTGATTGTTTTTGTCTCTTTGTCTTTTCCGTATTTTATCTATGTTAGATCTAGCAGCTTCAAAATTATCTTCACGATGAAATACAGAGATGAACAAAAATAAAAATCTTTCTTTTCAAGAGTTTTTACACAAGTTCCAAAAGTCACCTTGCTGAACTATTATATATTTGTTATATAAAGACCATAAAAAATGTTGGGGACTCCTCTGAACTGATTGGTCAAAATTGGAAAATAAAGTTAGAAAAAAAAATATCCATATAGCTAAGAGTTATTTTCATCTGAAACACATGCAAAAAACCATACTCTGCCTCAAATTAGGTAACGGTAGACATAGAAAAAAATTCTATAGAGATATAACACTAGATGATACACTACAATAGCTATTTTAATTGTTTTTCTTCATGTTTGTTCATGTTTTCCAAATGTTTTGCTTTGAGCATGTGTTCCTTTTGTAGTTTAAAAAAGCAACAACTGTCATCAACTGTGTTCATGTATACCGATTTTTTATCTCTTGTCTATTTCTAGATTATATTGTGAGATACTAGAAAAATCTTATATGTAAGTTAATCCACTTTCAATATCTGTAATACTGCACGTATCTGCAACCCAAAATATATTTAAATGTAAAATAATTAATAGTAAAATCAATTTTCACAAGATATTCTATTATATCTTGTGCAGTGATATGTTATTTTAAAAACCAGGAACTGACAAATGTATTTATGGTATACTGTTATACATAAAAGACTGAAAATATAAATAAACCACCATTCTGTGTTTGTTCAAATATTTAAATTATGAGTAGAAAACTCTTTATTAACTGCGGTATTCTTTCCCCTTTTCTGCATATCTCCAGGGTTGGTAGGCGAGAACTGGGCTCCCATTTATGCTCGCCAGTATCAGATTTACATTGCCTCCACTGTTTACTGCTGAGATGGCCGTAAGGAAGTTTCTGAAATTCTTTGCATTTCAGGTCCAGTGTCTCCAGGAGGGACATTTTCCTACCTCAGTGGACACTATGCATATTAATAAGCACTCCAGGCAAATGTGCCTGGTACTCTGCAGGGCCTAGAATGGCTCTCCTGAAATATTAAGTGCTTCAGAGGCCAAGCAAAAGCAAACACTACAGCCCTTTACCCCTCTCTGCTACTTTTCACTCTTCTTATTAAACTGTACAGGGATGAATTGAATCCTTGCCCATCAGACCATATAGAAACGGCTGAGGAAGGAGATCATTTCTGGGAATAGGCATATTTCCCAATTGGGGTGAACTGACAAACAGGATGAAAGTTCATTCTAGATAAAGGATCCAAATGAGTCTTTACTACCTAAGATGTCCCTAAAGATGCTATAGGAAATGAAAGCAAAAGTGACAGAAAGAGCAATGGTGTTAATATGCTTCTGAAGTAAAAGGCATATGCATTTCCTAATGTGTGCAAAATGGATACTCTCTTATAATGTGTAGCCCTCTGGTGGAATTTAATAAGTGCTTATTAACGACAAGGATAATGTGATTATTTTCCCCTTTATGCCTTTTCAAGAGCTCTCTGAAGTGAGGGGCAGTTCATAATCTCTTAATTCCTCCAGGTGACTGTGTTAAATAGCATTACCTGAGCTAAGGAAAGGCACGCTGGTAGCATCGAGGTCACGGATGGATGCCATCTGCGCTTAAGCGTTTTGTCCCGTGATTCTGGTTTCAGTAAGGCCTCTTGCCACACAGTCACCTAGAGAGCAAGGCACTGGAGAACTAGCAGTAAGCAATTAAAATCCCGTTTGCTGTCCTAGGCTTGTTTTGAGTTCATTGTTCAGCAGATGGGCTAGTTCAGGATTTCACTTTCAGCAGTTCATTTGAACTTGGAATCAATAAAAGTGAGACCAGAAAAAGCAGTAGGGAATAGCTGTGATGTGAGACTCTAACTAAAATTGGGATCAGTAGATAATCATCCACAAAGTAACAGCTTTCAGATTGCTTTACTTCCACAATTTTAAGTTACAGAAAGGTAGTAAGGCCAAACTTTTGTCCTCCTTCATTATCTGGACAATTTGATGAATTAATTCTCTACATAGGGTAACAGAAGAATCATTGAGGTTTATGGCTCTTTTTCAATCACAGTGTTGACAAATTGCCTGTTTGGGAATATTGTGACAACTTTTCACACTTAATTTGGTACCCAGTAACGATGAAATCCTAACCCTTTTATGAGTTTTTACTGAAATAAAATGAAAGTGATAGCCTAATACATGTAGCATTTTACTCTACGAAATCTAGGATAATTCAGAAGACTCATCACTTTAAATTTTGGTCATAAAGGCTGTCTGAGAAAACACATGAAAGAAGAGATATTCCAGATTTCATCTTTTGAGAGGACTTTGCAACAACCGGGACATTACCTAAACAAAGCTTTTAGTATCAGTACCGACTTATTGTCCTTGTTTCTTATAATAATTTATACATAAGCAGGATATGTGATTTTATTTTGTATACAAGAGATAGCCCAGTGATACTCAGTCTTCTAGTATTCACACCTTGGTATGCTCACCTTTTACAAAAATAATGCCAGTAAGGATGTCGAAAAAGAATAACTATGATTACTGCAGTTGAGGTGTTAGAAAACATCGATACTTTTACTTTGCTCTCTTCAGGAACTCTTTCCAGGAAAATTCAGCTGCCATGTTGTGAGGGTGTTCAAGCAGCTCAGTGAAAAAGATTATGAAGCAAGAGCTGGGGACATCCTGATACTGTAAAATAGATAAAATTAGAGCAATCAATCTGGATGTACATCGTTCGGTCTCAATCAAGTCTTCAGATAGTTGCTATGCCAGGCAACATCTTGACTGTAATCTCAGGGAATACTTTGAGACAAGCACTCATCTAAGCCTTTCTGAAATTCTTGGAACAATTGTGAAGTAATAAATTGGGGAGTAATAAATATTTATTGTTATAAGCTAATAACCTCTGAGTCACAGAATAGAAAACAGATACAATTGCTAATTGGAAATCTAGCATTGTTTACAGAAAAAATAATTGGCAGTCATAGTTACTTTAAAAATAGTTTTGCATATTCATGTCCCCTAGCTTTATTTTTAATAAGCTGTGCATTTTTTTGTAATACTCTTTTTCTTGGTGCTCTTTTCTTCCAGCAGTGTTCTTACATTCTTTGCACCTGTTCAAATTCTTTCTTTCTTAGCTTGCTAAAATTCAAGATTCCTTCTGCATGAAACCATCTGCTCTAGTCAGAAGTAAGCTCATTCTTCAAAACTTTCATATTACTTGACTTTTACATTTCTTATAACATATTACATATTGTATTACTTCTTGTTTCAAAAGTGGCTAGACGAATCATTAATTCTTGAGATGTTTGGCCTGTATCTTGATGGTCCTTTATACAATTTGTTTATTAGTAGTGAGATAATTTTAATTCAAAAAATACTTTCACGTGGGAACACATTGCTCAAAGAGAATTCAAAGTTTTACTTAGCATCTCAAAATAGAAGATACATCGCCTATAAAATGAATGTAAACAACAACATCTCATGGAATTTATCATGGAGATGTAATGGCACAATTTGAGCAGAGTGTTTGACACAGTGCTATCATCATTGTTAGCACTCATATAATTACAATGGTATGGCATTTTTCTTCATTTATGTAGCTTATAGTAATACTCTATGTGTCAAGCTGCATTTTAAGCATTCTGTATTATCTTATTTATGACTTTCAACCATTTTATCCACCATTGCTCTAAGTAAAAAAAAAAATCCCCTACGATGTAGGAAAACTTGCTTAAACTTATAATGTTAGTAATTGGCTTTTTAGATTAGTAATTAGATATTCTCAGTTCAGAACCAAATGTCCAACCAATACTGCCCTTCCATAAATATGAATTAGACATATGAAAATATTTGGCAGATTCAAGAAGTATGATTTCCTTAGACATTTTTGCTTCTGAGAACGATTTGCATTTCCTACTTACTCCCACTAACCAGAAAACAACAGCAAGTATAAAGATGAAGCTGTGTATTTCCTTTTTGTATTTCTCTTTAGATCTCTCACTCTTTCCAAACACAGAGCAGTTAGATAGATAATCATAGGGAGTGGAAGGATCTTTGCTTATGAAAGCAACTATTTTCGTGTTTCAAAGTATGAAATGCTAACTCCTCACTTCCCTGGTGAAATTCTTCAGAATGAGATTCGAGTGTATCACAGCAAGTGGTGAATCTACAAATGACAGTTTCAACAATTGCTGTAGGAAGTAGGGATAATACTAACTGAATGGATTATGAAGAAAATAGTTGCCTAACAATTTGTAAACTTCTCATGCAACCCTATTCTTGTTATTAATTCTCTTATTTCACACTCCCAACAGAAATAGGACAGGAAAGGTCATTTTTTAGTAAGAAGAAACTACAGAAATTTCAGCGACTACAAATACTTATTTTTTTACTACACAAAACCCTCTACAGCAGTGATCACCTACCTGCCTTTTGGGTACCAGGACCTGATTCTGCAGATCTGACAAGAAGTGGAACAAAGGCAGCAATGTGAGTGACAGGGAGTGACTGTAAATACAGAAGAAGCTCTGCTGAATCACATGATACTCTTCACCTCCTGCAGTGGGGCCAGTTACTAACAGCAAGTGCCGAGGTTGAAAGACTCATGCTATATGGTCAGCTGTTATCAATGCAATCATTTAGTACCACACTTCTATAAAGATATATGTTCTCAAGAATGTTAAGGGAGAGGAAGAAATTCCAACAACAGCAATTAAGTACTCCAGAGTTGAATTCAACTTACAGTCCATTGATCAAAATAAGGCATATATGATCATGCTTAACCTTTTAAGAAAGCTGACCACTACATTACTATCGTTTTGTTTGTAGACTTAGCCACGAGGCAGTGAGCTTTACAATCAACTCGGGAATATAATGGTTAAGTTCCTACTAATTTGGATTCTAGAACATTTTTCAATAATCAAAGAAAAGGTGCTTGTTAAATGTGAGCTTGGCTAGATAACACAAATCATGGATTCATGATTAAAAGCTTAACTATAATATGTTTGTAAATGTGTGTGCATGAGCGATTACGATCTCCTCTTAAGGGCCTCCTCCTACATATGAAAGATGACAAAGAGATGGGTCACCTTTCACAGTGACTCTTCCTAGACACATAGTGTTGACAACAAATCTTAGCAGACGACTTTGCAGTCAAGTAAAGGGATTTTCTTATCCAGCATTCACTGGATCGTGGATGAGTTACTTTTATGCTAGATTAAATCTTCACTGCTTCTGTTCTATAGAGTCGAACTACCTGGAGAAGATAAGTGGGTTAGTAGGCAGTTCTCAGAAAAAATAAAAATATAATCTTTGCTGCATAACATTCAATGGTAACTTGGCCTCATTATAGCTCAGAACAAGTGAGAAGTGGAAAGAATATTACTGTTGTTCCATAATTGCATGTTAGCTACACTCACCTCTTAGAAAAAGTTTTCATTGGGTACTCAGCCTCTTCATTTATACTTCTAAACCATAATACTACACTGGAGTAAGTTCTTGAGAAGGAACAGTGTATAAGTAAGAGCTGTATCCTCAACTAATGCTATTATCTCTTATTCCAGAAGAAATTTGTTCACTTCTGTTCTTGAAAATCCCTGTCACATCATCCACCCTTCATGTTGATTTAACATTTCACTAATATATAACCTAATCATGCATCTAATATACAAAGTGACTTCAATTTATTTGTATTGTATTTTGATAAAATATTGAATTTGATTGAGATAAATTTTAAAATAACACCAAAGTCTCTTACATGTCACAAGAATATATTATTTTATTTATGAAATGATACATATAAGATATGCCTGTATTTGTGATCTGTAGGTATAAGCAATTACATCAAATAATTACATTTTTACAAAACCCTTGTGGTTGAATTAGAGTTATCAAAGAGATCAGTGTAATGTGCATCCATTATGCGTTAATTCTTAGCTTCTCAGCACTATCTGGTCTTCAGCATCTTGTATGAAAATGACAAATTAAATTCTACTAATAGATAATAATGGCAATGCATTGAGAGTTACTGATGCTAATTTTAAAATGTTGTGGCTTTGGAACAGATTTTTTAAAGAGTATTTTCAACACCCTGGTGTAAAGCTTCTGTGGGGTTATTTGACAGATGTCCTGTGAGTTTCTTCAAAGCAGGGGATAAAAGTATAGTGCTCCAAACAAGAAAGTGTGAGCAGAACGGCTTTGGGCACGTGGGTGGGGAGGCTGGCACATTCTCGGTTCAATTAAATGCAATTTTAAATTGTGAAATTGCACAGAGCTGAAAAAAGACAGCCATGTGGAAGTTTGTTTTCATTCTTAAAGTGAATTCTATTCTGCCCTTGATACACGCACACAGTGCTCAGTGCTGCTAATGTAGGATCTTCCTGTAATGTGAGAGGTTGGGACACATATGTTGCTGGAAACATGTTTCCTTCTCAGAAACTGAGGTACAGAGTAGCTACAACCAGTTTGCTTTTCAACATGATTGGATTGACTTTTAAAATCTGAAAGAGTTTTCTCAAGATGTATGGAAGTTAAACATAAATGGTCTTGGCTGTTGATTTTGAGTCTAGTCAAGATGGAAAAAGAACATTGCACCAGACCTCTCCCAGTAATTACAATCGAAACTCTGAATACAACACGGTGGAAACCGTTCAAATACTTTAACTGGTGAAAAGAAGATGACCTGGCCAAGGAAGGCTCGGTGCAGAGGGTCCTGGGAAGAATTTAAAATCTCCCCTTGCCTGAGTGCTCCACTAACCCACAATTCAGAAATGCCAATGAGCATGGACAAAGGCAAATACATTCATTAGATAAAAATAAAAGTAAAAATAACACTTTCTAAGGCAAAAGATTAAATAAAGAGTAATACTGAGGGATATATTGTTTTTGACTATACAGCCATTCTGAGAAAAATTTGGGGAATTTCTTAAGGATTGTAAGTATATTTACTATATAATTTACCTTTGCCTTCCTAGATGTTTCTCTGGGGCACTGAAAATTTATGCTCACAAACAAAGTAACTGAATATATCATTAATAGTAGCTGTACATTTAAATAGTAAAAATTACTAACAAGCTACAGTTTAAAGTATAAATGGTTCTATGATATTATTTTTATGTGATGCTATATTTGGTCTTTACTTTTGCACTGATCATTGGATGCAACCATTAAGCACACATGAACTTTCATAAGATGTAATGTTTTTTATTTTGGTACATTAATATATATTAATATTATTGGAAAATCAGTGTTCAAACTAACAGTAAAGGCAAAGAAGGAAAAATATAAACTATTAAAATTTAACTAAATTATAATTAAACTTCTTGAAAGCAAAATCAACATTTTCAGGACTCTCCTTTGCAATTATAATTTAAAATAAATACTATTAAACAGTGTTTTTTCCATTTGCTTTTTATTTTGTTTTGATGCACAGGGAGTGAATTCAAGGAAAGTTCAGCTACATCTCTTTGCCCCCCCCCTTTTTTTTCCTTCTTTAAGAGAGAGGTCTTCCTATATTTTCCAGGTTGACCTTGAATTTATAATCTTCTTGCTTCAGCCTCTCTAAAAGCTGTGACTGCAGGTGTATGCCACCAAACTCTTCCGCTTTTATATTTCTTTTTGAGAATTCAAAAAACATGCCAAGTTAAAAGACTGATTGAAGAAGTAGATATTTTTATTCAAGCTCCAAAACTAGTCAACTTATCAAAGGCTAGTCAAAAATATGGCTAGAAACTTTTCTGAGAAGCATCACAAGGAATCTTTTCCCTATAAAACAGTGTTTTTGTGCTTGATAAAGACTTTTTCTCTCTATTTATAAGCAAAACTTGTTTGCCACTTAGTCAAACGATGCTAACTTTGAACTGGTTTGGTTATGTTGTTACAAAATACAAGCCCTTTTTTACTGCACCTACAGTGCCTACAATGAGGCAAATTTTTTGCTGACATAAAGTCTTGCGAGTCACATTTTGGTCTGCAGTGGGTTCCACATACAGTAACACGTCCCGGATTGTATCACTTAATGTCATCATAGCTGTCTTACTTTGTCTATGGTGTTCTGAAAGAAGTCACAATCACCAAATGATGGATTTTCTCTGAACGTGGTCACATTGCTAAGTGACTCATGACTACACTAGTGATTAACGTGTGAGAAATTTACCTGCTCTAGACAAAATTTTAAATGTACCTTACTAAACTTCTATGAAGACTTAGGATGGAATTTAGAACAATGAGACTAAATATGTAGATTTAATTTTAATTGTACTGAATGGATAACTATTGAAGTTTCAAAATCATATGGAGTATATCAACAAGCAGAATGATTTCAGTGTGTTGAGGAATGATTAGAACACCATAATTCAAATGTTTGCTACAGGAAAGGGTTTTACATGGTGACCAAAAGCCACTAATATCTTACACCTTTTGAGTTTATTGAAGGAATGGCCTTTTGATATTGTGACCCTACTTTGTTGTATGATATGTATGTTTTCAATTTAAAAATATAAACCTACTGCAACTCAAGTTTGATGCCTTTATCATTTTTTTCAGTTAAAGTGAAATAACTAACAACTGTGAATACAATGCTACCGTTTTTTTAATGAAAGCTTACATTAAAGGCTTTTCTAAATGTTTTCAAAATCTCAGATTGGAACCCATCACTAAATATACAACTGCTACATTAAAAGAATGTGTTTCTATGCACAGAAAATTAGCAGGTTCTAGACAGACTTAGAATTCTCAGGTCTTCCTTCCACTCAAGATTTGCTGTAGATATAGTTCCAGGAGAAAGTCCATCGTGGAGAGAAAATAGTCAGTACGGTAGAAATCATTGTGTTCTTGTGCAGGACTGTTGGAAAAGAAAATCACCACATTGCTGCTACAGATGTATTTGAATTAATCATGAGATTGCCCAGAGAGGTTAAACAGATAAATTGGAGACCTTAATATTTGAGTGGAATTGAGGTGAGCAAAAAGCTGTCTTCTTTTAATAATGATTTTTATAAAATGATCTTTTTCATTCCACATACATTCTTATCAAACCTAGGTTAAATCAGGCTATTTATAAGTAGTTACAAAATTTAGAAAAGAAACCTCATTTTCTGTTGTCTAGTAGATGGCGACTTACACACAAATGTATTGGTATCACTTATTTCTTGGACCATTTCACAGATACTCATATTTCATTGTATACATCTTATTAATAATTTTTTGTTATAAAACATATGCTCTTGGGTCATGTCAGTCCTTCATCAAATCACTTTTCTCAACTCTTTCCAAACAGGATACAACATAAAGCAGAAATTAAATTCCCTGTGTTGATCTTTTTCCCACATCTGTTCCTAGCTCGCTTCCTGGCTCTTTCCTAAGGGCTCATAGTCACTCCACTGCTCCTGAGATTGGATAAATGTGGTTTTGTTTGATAACGTCAGCACTCAGGTTTTCCTGAAACCTATGTGTTCTTAACAAGGACTCCAGACGATCAATTATTGACTCCTTCGGGAGTTTCTACACATGCCACCATGACAGAGATGTCCTTCATTGGCCTCGAGACAGGAATGCAGCCTGGTGACGCATTGGTTCAGCCTAGTGAAAACCTTATCAGAGTTCTGCCTTTTATAACTTTAATATAAATAGATTCATTATGGGTGGTAATGGTAGTGGTGGTGGTGATGGTGGTAAGCAATGAAATTTCTGATCATTTTTATGGCAGCACTGAAAAAATAATAGGATGCCTTACACTAAGTAGTCTGTAAAACTTTTCCTAAGATAATAAGTTTCAGAAGTTTTATGAGATTTATGTTCAACTCTCTGGCACCTGTTTGAATCATCAAAGCTTATAAAGTAGTCAATACTTCTTTTTCCTCATGTCTATTCAACAAAATATCGTCATTGTAATGGTACAGTGCAATATTTTACAGACTGGAGGAGTAATTGTTAACTCTGCAATGTGGAGTACGACAGGGATGCGGGTTTAGAGTGACTTTGAGGCAGGACAACATAGGTATACTGCTAACCAGCCAGGTGAAATAACACTGCTGATTTTCTATTCTAGTGAGTTCAGAAAATCAAATAAATAAAAAAAAAATCCATCAGCAGAGTGACCATATGCACAGTGCCAAAGAAATGTGCAGATTGACTCAGCAAATAAATCTACGACTGGAAGAGTAACTGAAATGGAAGTTACCACCTGATTGAGTTCCTCCATTATCAAAACAAGTAATATAATACACACAGAGCATGAAAACAATATTGCGTATGGATTCTAACCAAAGTGTTACCTAGTTGGAAGAGTTCTTAACAATCAGGATGATAAGCTGACCTATTGCAGTTCTTTCCCATAACTCATCATATGACCCTAGTCATTATGACTTTTTATTTTCACTAATCATTCCATATTCCCTTTGCCCTCAAAAATATCCCAGGGATTGTGATTTTTCTTGCCTAGTGGAATGACTTAATCTAGTGGGTTTGTTGTTATTGTTGTTGTTATTTTTAACATTCCTCAGATTTGCAGGTTTGCTTTGCAGATGTGACTGAATTCTCAAAGAATCATTTCACATTTTTTCAGAATGATGGACATAGTATTAGTTACTGCGGTGAATATGGGCTCATTGCTCATTCTTTTTACATAACATTTTTTTTTTTTTTGAGACAAGGTCTCTGTAACTCAAATTTGTCCTGAACTCACCAGCCCAGGCTGGTCTTGGATTCACAGCAATCCTGCTGTCTCAGCTTCCTGAGTGCTGGGATTACAGCCATGTGAAACCACACCTGGTTTATGTGGTGCTGGAGTACTGAACTCAAGTACTTAGCACTTGTCTCAAAGCTTGCTAGGCAAGAGCTTTAACCACTGAGCCTTTCCTCCAGCCCTTTAGCAATATTCTTTAGTCAAAAAATAAATTTTGATTTAGCAGCAATCCCACATAACATGTGGTGATGGTGATGAAGGTATTGTTGAAATCCAAGGATTTTTTTTTCTAATTTTTCTTTTATTTCTTCCCCTTTCATCCCTTTCCCCCCTCTTTTTCCTTTTAAAGACAGGGAACAGAACACAAAGAACAAGGGACTTCTGTGAAAAGCAGATGTAGTTTTGCAGGAGCTAAAGCCATTTAACTCAAAACTTAGGGAAGATGAGGAAGATTCAGATTAAAGCCAGAGAAAGTATCCTTGATGCAGTCCCGTGTCTACAGGGGATAAAAGGTCAGCGACACCAGGCAGGAACTGCCTTAGTGCCTAGCTTCTTTCACCAGCTTCAAAGTTTAAGAAATGTGGTTCCTGCTTATTTCCATGCTTCCAAATGTCATCAATCATGTCTTCTGTAGCCTGCATTAATGGAAATTGGGATTCTGGGAAATTACAATCTGCATTAAATTGACAAGAATATTTTACAGTGAAATTTTTCTATTTTATTAATATGCTGTTTTTTTTCTCATTTCATATTTCTGTATAGAAAATAGAGTGTTACCTGGACACTACGATGATGCGTTGAGTCTCCAGTAGATGGATGGCAGGTGTCTTGATTTATGAAAGACATATAGGACTTCTTGGAAAATACTTTTTTTCTGCTCTCAAAAAATGGCAAAGAGGGCCTCTTGGGTAGTAAGTAATGCACAGTGGTGTTATTTTTCTTTGAGTAAAAATTATGTGACCTTAAGGAAAATATTAGCAGAATATATCTGTTGTAAAAACACAAGTTTTATATGCTTTAACACTTTTTGAATTTTGGTATTTGGTATTTACAAAGTTTTCTCACGAACAGATTAGGAGGTATCCATTAGACGATGTCATTCAGAGTCAGACACATAAATTCTTGCACAAGTATTTATACGAGGAGTGTTCTGGAGAGACAGTGAAGAGCAGTAGGGCAGGAAAAGGGTGCTGAGAAAGTATGTAATCTCTCTCAAATTCCATCTTGGACTCAAATTCCCAAAGAACTCTAGTACACACATGGAGCCACAGGTTAGACTAAGTTTGAGACAAAGGGGTCAGGGAGAGGTAACTTTGCTTCTGCCAAATGTGATTCTCTAGAAAAGAGGATAGCAACAATTTTGTTGCAGCTAAAAACATTATGGTTCTCAAATATGTATACTAGGTAACAAAGGAACTCTAGATAGAACATTGACAGCACATTTGTGTGTTATATGTTTTCTATGATATTTAAAAATGTATATCCATTAGGTAACATCTCCAAGTTGAAGTTCTGCATTTATATTATCTGCTATAATTGTTTTCCCCAACACACACACACACACACACACACACACACACACACACACACACACACACACACGCTCATAACCATAAATTTTTAGCTTTCAAAATGGTACCCAGTGTCATTATAATTCTTTCTTGACCCCAATTCTTTCTTCCTTCAACTACTCAAGCTCTACTTATAGGTTTCCTAGGCATAAGATCCTGACAAACCACCTTATGCGTCATACTTGATGCCCTGAGAAATGAGGCTCATTGTGTATCATGCTTTATCGTACGTGACTCTTATGCATACAGATTAGCTTGGAAATCTTTTATTTTTCTTCAATATTAGTTCTATTTTACAAATCTTTTAAATTCAAATAAAATATACTGATAGCTAAAGAACTTCATTTAAATATTAGCATCCTCTAAAACTAAAGCATAGTTAACGTAAGTAATCAATTGAAATCTTAAATTGCGTATGTGATTCCTTTCTTGCCTCTGTATCTTTGAGTGAATCATGGGCACTCTTCCTTCCTCTCTTCTGAGAAGTTGTAGTTGTAAAGTTACAGTGCCAAGAGTAGTTCATTGACACTTTCAAGTATACATTGGCCAGCTCTCCAATGGCACTTGGAGTTGTGTGCCAATACTATCATTGATCAATTCTTGAAAACATACAGCATCCAGAAAAAGCACTTCAGCCAACCTCTCTGCCAGACACTTAGGGAGTATGTGGCTGTTACGTGACTAGGCCAGCTGAGAGAAACAGGTCAAAATCTCATCTCAAAGCAGCCAAGAACATTCCATTCAACAAAGCCAAAGTTGAGTATTGAGGATCCTGTGCTTGGGAGGCCGCTTATTTTACTGCTTATAAATTGTCTTATAATGCTGAGATCATTTTCTGGCTTACATTTTCAGGACACTGTGCTTGTTTTTAATGTGCGATGTTTGTTTTATCTCTTTTTTAAAATAAACAATTCTTTCCTAAGACAACACAGATAAAACACAAATTCTCAGAGGTTTCTCTTAGGCATTGACTTTTTGGCAATGTGCTTCCCCGAAATTTACATAGATAGCTAATTCCGTCAACAGTCCTTTATTTCTGGTCAAATACTAATTTGATTCACATGAAAGGTAGTTCTAAAGTTGTGTTGGGGTGATTGCACTCAAAATTCCTAAAGACTTGCTGAAGATTTTTCTTCTTAGATTGATGTGATCTAAAGATACATTTAGAAGAATAAAATTTGGCGTCTATGGGTTTTTTGCCAGCTAGTTGAGGTAACATTTTTATTAGAGCCAAATTACTGATATCACCTTTGGCGCACTCTCTTCTGGGTTGATACCTTAACTACTCTGAGATGGATGCTTTCCTGAATACTTGTGTAGTTGTTTCTTCAAAATGACTTGTAACACCCTTACTCTCGGCAAAGAGAGACCATAAAAGGACCATAAAGAGCTAGCATCAATGCTGTGATCCTTTAGACATTTTGGGGAGATTTTTGATAGCAATTTGTAGGAGTAAAAAGGTAAACTATAGCCCTAGTCTCTGAATATGATGCTCGGGCAAGACAAATATTTTCTCTACACTTGCACAATTCTTTCTCCATCTGTCCTCTTTGGACCAAGAAATTTTTCTAGACCTAAGAAGAAATCAAGCAAAGGAAGAAGGCATGTAGTTAGTAGCTTCTTGGATAAGGCTCTAGACTACACTGCAATTCGATCAACCAATGAAGCACTGCAGCAACATTTACTCAAAAAATATTTAAGGTCGATGGGTATTTTGGTGACTTCCATATTACCTGTCAACAGACCAGCGGATACACATATTGTGGTATTTATACCCGATGGAATACTATGCATCAATAGAGTCCGACAATGTGGAGGCTTTTATAGGCAAATGGAAGAAACTTGAGAATGTCATGCTTAGTGAAGTGAGTCAGAAGCAGAAGGTGAACCATCGAATAGTCTCTCTGATATGAGAGTACCAGAGCACAACTCCTATGGAACTTGAAAGGAAAAACAAAGTAAAACAGGGAGGTCAGGTCGGGTGGGGGAGAAGGGAGGAAGGGGAGGGGAGAGGGAGGGACAGGAGGAGAGTGGGAAAGCCCTTGTCACCTTGACAAGATACATATGTGCATAAAAGGCTCAACTCCATTGTAAATCTTAAATTTTATGTGTATACATATCAACAAAATGGCGAAAATATTTACTGAAGAATCAATATGTTTTGTATTAGGAATATAGCAATGCATCACTTGGATCAAGCTCGTATATGAACTTAACATAATAACTAACAGGACAGACACTTATTTGTGTCTCAGATTTGTATCTCAGTTTCTTCTGTCTTTCTGCTCATTCATTCCGAACACTCGACTCTTGGCATGTGGTTTGTCTGTGATGAAGGTATGCTAGCCAGCAGAATCAAGGTTATACTCAACAAAGATACTCTTCTCCTTAGTCTCAGCTGTAGAAGTACTTCTCACAACACACACATAAATGTTTTAACTTATATCCTCCTGGCCAGCACTTAGTCATAGCAAAATAGGAAGTGTTAGAAAGGCTGGGTTATTTGTCTGTTCTAAGTTCCCATGTGTTTAGCTCATCACAGCAACTGTTGAGGAAGACTGTCTGCTTCGTAGGTGCTCGTGAACATCAATCAGACAAAGGAGGTCTTTTTTTGACATCCAAATCTTGGTGAGATAGGAGAGATATCAGTATAGCTAGAGAGAATGTAATTTTCCGGCATTGCTGATCATAACATTGCTTTTCCTCAGAAAATTCAGATGCATACTTATAGGACGAGAAATGCAAGTAATAATTGACATAGAAAACAGTAATGGGAATAGGGCTTCAGGCCCTTTAAGACGATCTCAAAGTAGACATCAGATGTCTTGACATGATGTAGTCAGCCAATATTTTGAGTCAGTATGCAGGATATTTTATCTTCATTTTTTAGTGAATATGAACTAAAGGCATATAGAATATGTAGATTTTTAAATTAAAATACTATTTGCATAAATTTCAAATGAAAACCAGGTTCAAATGTCTGTTTGTAGATTGGGAACCTTACTGTTCTCAAACAAAAGAGACGAATTCCATCTCAGGGACAGTGTATGTATCACAGCTCTGTATATATTTACATTTTTATTTCACACATTCTCCAGGTGAACAGAGGAAATATTTATAGTTGTCAAATCTGTGTTTAAAGAATGTTGAATGCAATAAAATATTAATGAAATATTGCATACTTTGAATATATTGCCATTCACAGTACTGTCATACATATTAATAGATGTGCTTGACTCTTTCTATGCAATAATCATTCAAATACCATTTACTGAGCACCTAGCACATGCCATGTTTATATACTACATTGAGAATTAGAGGTATGAATCAAAATAGATCTACATGTTGTGCCTTAATAAAGCTTAGATTTGAGTAGAATTAAAGAGAACTCAGAGCAAAGCATAACTAATAGAGTAACGTGGCATGGGCAAGATGCCAAACTAGTAAATAGAAAACAGTTAGAAATCCAGAGGAGATTGCTTCAGGCATGGGCTTGTGGGGCTTCTGGTGAAAAAAAGAAAAACTTATTTTAATATAGTCATTGAGATGGGTAATATTTAAATAATTTTTAAGGCACATAGTTATTTAAAGACAGAAAATAATATATTAAGCACCTTGAACACTATAATCATTACCTATGTATAGCACTTGAAATTGCTTATTTTTTATTTCCACTTGTTTTGCAAGAACATTCAGACACTGTGGAATGTTCTGGCTAATGATGGATCTTCTCTGGAAGTTTCATCTCAGATTACAATGAACCTAAGAAATTCTTCTTGATTATTGGCATCACATTTCTCTTATCTTTCATGTAAGACATTACATTTGCTTGCAATGGTTCTGGTGTAAGCAAATTTATTGTGCTGCCAATCAAAAAAATACAGCAAATATATATAATCCTTGACAACAATAATGCATGACTCTGTTGCTAGTTCATGTATCTACCCTAGAATATTTTTTTCATCACTATTAGAGTGCCTTATTTATTAAAAGAGAAACTTTTGCAGTTACACAATACGTAGTAACCTTATGCATTTCATATTTACCATGTGTCTGGATTACATCAGAATGCTACATGAAGTGATTAACCTGTGTTGGTACCAGTCCAGCCTCCGATGTGTGCACAATGGTACCATTGTCTAACGACGCACTTCGACAGATGACGCTTGTCGCTAAGCAACACTTGACCACACTACAATGATATGGGAGGTCAATTGACTGCGGAACTGTGGTATGTCACCATGGTGAGACCCGGGTAACCATTTCTAAAACTATGATACACATATCAATATTCACATCACAGAGCTAAGCAAGTCATTTTGTTTAGTCCGTAGCATGAAGAGGTTACTCGAGTATAGAGTTTTATTAAAAAGATTAATTGACAGAAAACAGAATGTAATAAATAATAAATCAATACCTGGAAATTCAAACTGATGAACCATCTCTTGGATCCACTAGATTCCTCTTGTTTTGACTTCTGACTAACTTTGCTCATGCTGTGTGAAGGTGGCCTGGTTCATCTCTTCTGGGGCCTACTATAAAAAGATGGAGATGTTCTATACATTACAGGCAATCTGTAGCCTCTTCTTTAGTTTATAACTCCACATGAATGTTTTAGTTTTAGGTTACTTTAACATAAATGATGATTACAATGAAAAATTTTTAGTCTCCATTCTGTACTAGGTATCTAATCTCTCAAGTGTCATCTCTGCTTCTGCTAAATCTCTTATTTCACAGTTTATTACCAGTGTCCCCTTCACTATGGTATTTCCTTTGTCAAATAAATTCTAACATTATTAGACTTATTGTGACTTGAACTAATATTGGGTTAGTAAGTATATGAACACTATACGCAAAAAGGTTAAACAAAATTTAAGTATTTCCATTGTTAGATTCTCAAAAAGCAAGAGAAATCTCTTTCTAAAAATATATTGAGATAGACATACCTGCTTCACCAAATTATGTAATCCTGTCTACTTAGAGCAAAATAACTTTTTTATAGACACATATATAATGAAGTAATTTCCAGTGTATTGAAATATATAAATATCAAGATTCCATTGGGAGGCTTTACACACCATATGGTACAAAGTGTACAGAATTATATGAAAGAGTATGTTAAATGTATTAGATGAGGTAATATATGTATGTATATATACATACATATATATATATATATATATATATATATATATATATATATATAAAACAAAAATGATAATTACATTTTTCAGAGCGCAAAATTCTTAAATCACTAGTTCTAGAAATAAGAGCCTTTGTAGATGCTTACTAACCTTTAACAACAGTAAGTTTAGATAAATACATCAATAAAGTTAATAAGAGATTAGTATTTCATGACTAAGAATTGGATATTGAAGTATGATTTTGTATTTAGATTTTAGATGCATATCATTTATTTTATCTCATGTTTTGTTTGAAAAGCCATCTCTTGAACTTTCAGCAGCTAGATGAATTTGCCAGCCGTTCTGAGTTCAATTTTAACTTAAATTTTCTAGGTTTTTCAAGGTTAATAGAAAAATACGTATTAAACTTTCACAATGTGATGCTTTGATGTACACATGTTGTGATATATGTACACAATGGTTACAAGAATGAGAACGTTCATCATCTCACACAGGTGACACTATGTGTATGTAGTGAAGCCCTGAAGATCTACTCTTTTGGCTATTCCAAGTATAAAATAATGTAGTTGACTAGAGGCACCATACAGCGTGTTAGATCTCCAGAAATTATCCATCCTGCATAATTGTACTTACATCCTTTGGTCAACATCACCCATTTCCCATCTCCCCACCCTGGCAACCTACATCATTCCAGCTCCCCTAAGAACTTCACATTTTCAGATTCCACTTTCAGGTGAAATCATGAATTATTTGTTTTGTATATGTGACTTATTTCACCTAACACAAACTCACCCAGATCATCCTTGTTGCAAATGGAAGAATTCTTCTTAAAGTTGAAATATCTCTACTATGTATGTCTGTATATACTATTATTATATATTTAAAGCATGTAGTGAATATTACTACATATTTATAGGTATCTGTAAAACATAAACAGAGTTTTTATTAGCTATTTTATTTAATTATATGTATTTTTTTTACCCACTAATTGATGGATACTTAGATTGAGTTTATATTGAGATTATTGTGAACAAGGCAGTAATGAACGTGGGAGTGGAGATATCTTTTCAGGTACTTATCTCATGTGCTTTAGATATATACCCAGGAGTGGGATTGTTGGGTCACAGAGTGATTTTATTTTTAACTTTTCAAAGAACTTCCATAGTGCTTTCCATATTATATGCACCAAGCTACATTTCATCCAAAGTGTACAATGTTCATTTATATTTTTAAACTTACACTAAGGTTATTGAATACGAGTATTTTTTCCATAAACTTCTTTAAGAAATATATACTCAAGCTCTTGGACCATTGTAATTATTTTTTTGCCACAAAATTTATTTACTTATATATTTTGGGTCTTGACCTCTTTTCACGTGTGTGATTTCTCATTTTCTTTGTTATCTGATCAAGCTATGAATTGCTTTTTGTTTGTCTTGTTTTTGTTTTTGTTTTTGTTTTTGTTTTGGTGGACAGATCTTTTTAGTTTGGCTCAATCTCATCTGTCTAGTTTGGCTTTTATTTGGGGCCATAGCCAAAAAAACTTCATATCAAGATCAAGAAAATTGTTTTTTTTTCTAGTTTTATGCTTCATGTGATTCATTTAAATCTTTTCTCTATTTTGAACTTAAGTTAGGGTATATCATGAGATTGACCCTAATTTTCTTCTATATGATATCCACTTTTCCACACATCATGTGTTGGAGAGACAGTCTTCTCTTATCACGTATTCCAGCAAACCAATATAACAAAAGAGAGCCCAGAAATGAGTCCATACTTTTAATTTAATTACTTATGCCTCATAAATATATACTTAAATGAATAATTTGGGAAAAACTAATACATAAAAATCAGTAATGTGTGTCTCCACCCACCTTATCTACTGGACCTGGCATTGTCTCCAAAAATCAAAGCATCCACCAAAGCAAAGAGCATGAATAGATTCAGGGTATCAAAGCAACCAGGAAAGAAGAAATAAAAACATAAAGGAGAACTTTCAAAATTGTTTCACAATGTGACAAGAACAATGGTCCGAATGTTTTGGCAACGAGAGGGTATATTTTGAGGGATACTGAGGGCAATTCATCTTTTACTGTAATGCTTTCATTGATTTAAAGCATTTTTTTGTGCTTTTTGATGACATATAATGCACGTAAAGGTCACCAGACAGCAAATTTCATCAGAAGCCCTCTGTTAAAGCTTTTCCATCTCATGTCAATGTATCCTTTTCTGAATGGGAGGAGTGAAGAATATATACAAGCTTATTGAAAACAAGCTTATCATAAATTAATTCTTTCTAGTTTTCTTTGCTTCCTCTCCAGTCTAGACCCTTGTATTAGAGCTAATAGTGGTTTTCCTGGACCTGTTATTTGGAATACAAAAGTGTGTGGAACACTGGAGTGGGGCTAGGATGGTCCACTTGGTCCTTAATATCGCTTTCTCTGATCCTGTGGATGACAGTGAAACCTCTTGTATTGGAGACAGTGGAATGATGACTCTGAGTTTTTGTCTTTAAGGCTGAACAAGGAGACCCCTGGTCTGCATTAGCCTTCACCAGGGAGAGGGAAGGCTTCCCTGGCTCAGGTTACATCTATTCCCAACCAAGGGATCCAAAGGTAAGATGCCTCATACTTCTGAACTCAGGGCCCAGGGTCTTCCCATCCGCACAGTAACCTACTTGAGGAAGCTGTGTAGCTCTCACCCTTCCTGTTGCCTGTGCAGAAACTTTCAGCCTAAGATGTCTCTGGACTTCTGATTCTTAAAGTTGCCTGAAGTTCAAAATAGAGAGAATGAAAACACAGGATAAGACTTTTTTTGACACAAGGTCTCACTGTACAGCTCAGACTGGTCCTGAACTCACTGGTGTAGTCCAGGCTGGCCTTGAACTCAGAACAGTCCCCCTGCCTCAGCCTCCCAAATGCTGGGATTATAGGTGTGTGCCGCTACTCCGAGCTTTATGTGTTTCTGGAAAATTGAACTCAGGGCCTTGTACTTGCAAGGCAAGTGCTTTAACCACTCTGCCACTCCTCCCATCCATCGGATAAGATCTTTAAAGGCTTTTTCTTGTTTTTTTGGGCTTTAAATTTTTTTTTTTTTTGTTCTACAATGATAGTATTCTAAAGAAATAAATTTCAATATAGAAACCAGGGAAAGGGGTAGGCTTTCAGCACCGCTGTCTACCTCCGTGCACAGAACAGACAGATGTCATTGACCACTTATAAGGTAAAATACAGATAGTAGGCTATGTAAATATCTTTAACACATAAATGTGAGAAAAATAATTTTCCTCTATGTGTACCAGTTCTTTCGTGGAGACCTGTTTTATAACCAGAAAAGCCAGACCCAATTTCCAGTTGACCTAACAAGACACCTCTTCCATAGCATAGTGGTCAGATGCCCTAAGCTCTGCTGACCTGTGCTCCTAGCGGCTGACCGAGGAAACAGCTTTACTGAAGACCAACTGTTGCAGAACAATCTTATTGCTCTGTTGTGGAACAGGCTCTCCTGCTCTTTGTTGAATCATACACATTTCTAGGTCTCTGGGTCTTTGATAGGACAGCTGTGGAACTTAGGGATGGCTACATAATCTAGTATTCTCCTTGTCTCTGAGGAGAAAGGAGACCTGTGGTAGCAAGAAAACCGAGAGACTGGGGGGTATTGTTTTCTTCTTTGTGCTGATTTAACTTGGAGGCACAAAGTTCACGATGAAATGCCAATTTCTTTCCTAGCATCTGTCTAACAGCTGTCATGAGCTCCCACGCTTGAGCAATGTTGCTGGCCACACATGATCTGGTTTTGGCTTGGATTTATCTTTGAGTAATGACTGGTGTAGACTTGTCTTTTCTCAGGGGATCTCCATGTACTTTGATTTTTTTTCCCCCCTAGGGAAAATCCATTGAATGAGGTTTCTCGTGTTTCTTTGGAAATGTTCTCTGAAGGAATTTTTTTTTTTTTTTCTGTTTTGGAAGAAGCTGAATTACGAGTTACTCTCAAGTGTGTCTTATATTCTGACCTAGGCACACGTAGAAGTTCTCAGTTCTTTAAACCTTTCTTAGTACTTTCCTGGGATGGGCCTCCTACCCGTCTTTTATGGAAGGCAAGCATTCCTGTTTTAGCTCTCACGAAAGCTCTGATGTTTTAGGATCCTGAACTTTTGCTGCACTCTGTGGCTGCTATGAGATCACCTAACACCTACAAAGCTACCGTGTTCCCAATAGGCAAGCTTTCTACAGCAAGGAGAAAGTCTGGAAAAAATCTGGAAGGCACAAACTTAACACTGGCTTGCTCACTTCATTTCCACTTTGTTCTGAGAGATTCACATCTACCTGAATGCCTGGTTCTCCTGCATCTTGAGCAATACATATTCCAGGCAACAAAATGAACTCTAGCCAGTCTCCTTCCTGTCTTCAAGACAGGCTTGAACTCATAGGTTCTTCTTATGATTCTGTATATAAAGATTGAAAAGAATGTGTGCTCTCCTGCCCACTCCAAGGGGTGCTAAGGGTCAGAGCTGTCACCTGCTATTCTTACCGAGACCTTCTGAATACCTTATTACAATGATGAGGAGACACAGAAACACATGCGAAAGTGGAAGCAAACTCTTGATTGCTACCTGATTTCCTCAAGGACTTGGGTACTTCCACTCTCGAGTTGGCCCAAGATACACACATGCTTGAGGAGAGACAGAAAAAGGGTGGAAGAGGTGAAGGTTAAGATATCTTCAATGTGAAGTTGCTATGGGTGTGAGGAATCCAAGGATAACTGGAATACTGTCTGGGAAGATGGAAAGAGCCCAGTCTTCTTGGAAAAATTGCGGAGTGAAGAGATTGTTGACCTTCTGAGAGCTTTGGACCAAAGATAGAAACCAACAGTTGTCCTTTATCTGAGTACTGAATTTCAGTTGCGCTAAGAAATGTAGAAGAAAAATTCACCTTGCCCATCATATAGAATGGAAAAAAAGTAGCTATGTTGGAAAGAAACTTTGAAGACGCTAAATGTGAACTCAACCCATAAGTTGGGGATTTAGATAGAATCCAAGATGGGGATAAGGACTTCAGATAGGACAGAAGTTAGGCCTTGAAAAGCGATGGGAACGGGCTATTTTGCATTTGAAATGGGCACACATTTGGAATATTTTGAGTAAAGACAAGAAAAGCTACAGTAGAGGGGAATCACGAAACTCTCCATGTGGAAGCCACCAAGGCTTCACTGGGAAGAGAAGGGAGACTCCTGAAGCTGGTTATTGCTAAAAGCAGTCCCCCAAGATCTTTGTGTGTGTGAGAACTGACAGGGACCAAGGAGTTTTCCTGATTTTTCTCTCAGGTCACAGAAGGTTTGTCCCAAGCATCCAGCGACTCCTACATGCTCAGTAAGTAATGGAAGTGTCATTCTGTGCTCATTCGGATTGCCTTTCCCCTATTCCCTCTTTCCATCTCAGTTTCTTTTGTGACCTCTGTCCACTGGAGCCGGTCAGATTGGGGCTCCTAGCCTTCTTCTCCCTATTGTGAGATATTCTGGGAGTGAGGCCTCTGGACAGTGGTGAGAAAGACCCTCTTTCTGGGCTCATTTTCTGGTTGAGTTGGTGAGGCACAACGATTTGGCAGCCACCCACCCTCCAGAAAGGGCTGAAATGGGAGATCTTGAGTGACCAGAGCCTGCAATAGGTGAGCTAGGAGAAGACAATAAATGCTTGTGTGGCGAGGAACTCTGTATGACTTTTTCCTAAAATTAACTCCACTATGTCAGACTGAGATATAAAGGAGTGTGGCAGTGGTGGAACAAAGAAAGTCACTCCTGTTACGAGACACAGTATTAGATTGGCGTGAGGAGGAAAGGGAAAGCACAAATGGCTAGGATGAGCCTATTTCTAAGGCAAAGCAAGACCCCCGGGGCCAAGAGACAGCATGGGGTGTGTGTGTGAACACGCAGCAGCTGAGAGGTGGCTGGAACTGGTGATGGAGGATGCGAGTGGTACCAGGCAGTCAGAGGAGCTGAGGAAGCCAGCCGGGACTTGATAGAAACAATGCTTTCCACTTGCATCCTGTGCGGCCAGTGGCCTCTGGCAGGAGTTCTTTGGCAACTCCATCAGTGTAATCTTGATAAAGGAGCTGTAGAGAGCTCTCTTCATAAGGGGACAGCCCTCGGAGGCTGCAGGAAATAGGAGACACAACCTTTAGCCAGGAGCATGTGTTAACAGGGTAGAAGCAGCCCAAGTGGGTCATGGCCTCTCCGCTGTCTCACATCTGACTTTTTGGACTGCAGCAACAGTTTCCAGAATATTCCCTGGCCATCCTCAGGCTGCTCTCTCACCCTGGTTCACATGTTAAGCATTAGTAAGGAAGATACTGGACAGAAAAAAAAAAAGGTTTTTAGCTTTAGCAAGACTGAAATGAGGTTTTTAGACCCAATTCTATTTGAATGATCTGTTCATACTGGAAATTAGGAAACTGGGCTATGATGGTGGTGACGAGGGAGTAGTTTAGAAGGCAAAAGCAAATACACCCTTAGAAGAGGTCGTGTGGCATCACATTGAAATCTGGGCATCAGTGCCAAAGTCATCTACCCTGATCTGAAAGCACTTGCATGTACACAGTTTGGCAATATTTTATCACTTACAAAATGTACCGTCACCTTCTGTGGCCTTCACGAATTGTGCCATGGGAGCAAGAATGACATCATCTTGAAAAGGATCAAGCCTCAGTTGAGTGAAATATCTGGAAATATCAACTTAAATAGTTACTAAATAACCAGCCGATTAGTAAAGCATTTTTCTACTTGTGTCTGTGGGCTCATCTCTGCTGTGTCGCACCAACAACAGGCTTGCAGCCTAGGCAGAATCAGAGAGAAAGGAGAAAGGATTTTGAAAGAGCCTCGCTCTCCACCCTCAGCACCGGAGGTTGGTCTCTCGTTCTTCAGTCTTCCAGCTCAGACACTTGCTAGGGACTCAACAGTGAGCTTCCCGGCCTTCAGCCTCAGGCTGCTGCGGCTTTGATCCCTCTTGTTCTGTAGCTTCCACTTTTTTGGGTTGAGTGACTGCTGGATCCTCCAACTGTCTGTGCAGATGACCAGTGTGGACTGTCTGCCCCTAATCCTACAAGCCTCTCTAAAAATTCCCTTACATAAATATGCATATATTTTCTATTAATTTTGCTTCTGTGAGTTATTTAACTCACAGAACTTCTCATGGATCTGGAAGTCCCATCTCCACATTTAGAGGAGCCTACTCCACTGCCACCCACAGTGCCTCTGACGGGCTGACATCCTCCCATTGGCCCATCACAGGGTCACTCACCTGAGAAGCATCCTTCCTGCTGAGCACCCATTCCGGAGGCTCCCTTTCAGTCTCAGAAACTGATATTCTTGAAGAAATGGCATTCGTTCCCCGGGGACAGGCGAGGTCAAGTTAACTCGAGCAGCTCATGATTCCAATGTTCCATTCTTTCTTCTATTCCTGCCTTCCACCTTTCTCATGACACTGAGAGGCAAGGAAATACTGAGGCTGAGGCTTAGCTGTCACTGTCCTTTCTTTAAGCAAGCCGCAGACAGACATTCGGTGCTCATGAGTGTTAAGGCACTGAAAATGAAGTAGAGTCTATGTCCTTTTTCTTTCCTTGTTTGCAAAGTGGGATAATTTTCCTGTTTCTTGGTTTCTTTATGGAGCCACAGAAGAATTTTTTATGCAATGTCTACCAGGAATAGGTATCAGACGTCCGATCTGGAGACACAGACTTCTACACAGCTGTACCTCGGCTGCCAGGGAAGACTGTGCTTCCTTAGACCAGAAGCCACTCCAGCTGTGCCAGGGAGCCTCACTCAGCCATTTTTGTTTCCAGGATTTCCTTTGTCTTTGGCTCCTATTTTTCTACGTACCCTTGATTGTCTTATCAGTGCAAGGATAGAACTGAAAAATTCTCTTAAATCCATTCCATTCTGTGAATTTAAAATATACTCTATAATTTTGTCTCATTTTCAATCAAAGGGTCCTAAATACATAAAATTAAAATAATTAATGCTTCAAAATTTATAAGCCTAAGTGTGCTTGTGAAAGAATTATTAGAAACTAAAACTTCAAATAATACATTTGTAAGTGTGCAGCATTTGTAATTTTGTAGTTAATAAAGCTAAAACTACACAGACTTATAACTGCTGGATGCACACACACACACACACACACACACACACACACACACACACAAAGAAAACATCATTTCACAAGCCAGTCCAGTGATTTCAAATCCAATAATGCATCACTCACTCATCAGTCATCTGAGAAATGCCAATAAAACTCCAGTGAGGTAGCAACTCAACCCAGTTAGAGTGACTATGACCAGGACAACATTTGTTGTCACACTGTTCTCCTTCTGGGTGCACCAATTCACCTTCCTACACAGAGGGAATGCATGTTACATGAGCACTGTTGGCAGCAATGTAAGTTAGGACAGCCACACAAAGAACAGCATGAGGGATCATTTAAAAACTAGAGATAGATGTAACATCAGTGACCCAACTGTACCACTCCTGGGTATCAACCCAGAGGAATGAAATCAGCATATGCAAAATACACTTGCACACACATGTGTACTGGTGCCTTTATTCACAACAGCCTAGGTATCAAATCAACCTAGTTCCACAGCAATGAAAAATCAGTGTATGTATACACAATAAAACACTACTCAACCATAAGTTTTAGTATGCTGTCAATTTTCTTTTTCCCATAATATTTTAGTTCCTTCTGCTTTCTTCTTCAATTCATTTGTTGCTCAGAAGTAGGTAGATTAATTTTCATATATTGACAAATTTCTTCTGTCATTAATTTCTACCTTTTGCATCTGCTTGGTAAGAGTAGATACATAATAATGTTTTGAGCCTTGTTTCATACTGTAGAATGCTTTACATGTGTGCGAGAACAGCTTGCATTTTGTTACTGTGGGATAGAGTGGTCTCTGCTTGCTTGTTAGATTGTTTTCGTCATATTTTTGAAGTCTGCTCTTTCCATACTGATTTTTTTGTCTGGAGGACCTACCCATTTCGAAAGTAGAGTATGACTGTTACCATTATTGCATTGCTGTTCATTGCCTCTTCAGATCTGTTAATATGTGTTCTGTAGAAGTAGCTACTTGTAGGATATGTATATACTCACACTTGTTATATCTTCTTAAATTCACCCTGCTTCATTAAATGATAGTTTTGTTAATTAGTAGAAATTTTCATTTTTAATCTATTTTGTTAGAAGAATAGGAACTCTTGCTTTGTTTTTGGTTCCATCCCACCGCGGTTAGTCTATACGTGTCTTTTAAAGTCAAATAAGTTTTGTAGGCAACATATATGGCAGTCTTACTAATCCCTTCAGCTATTCTATGTTTTGATTAATAAATTAATTCTATTCACATTTAAAGAAATTGATAGGTAAGATCATCCTATTGCTATGTTGTTGTTTTCTGGCTTTAAAAAATAATTTCTTCATTCCTTTATTCCTCTCTTTCTATGTACCTTGTGACTTGATTACTTTGCATCTATGCTTTGATTCTTTTTTGTATTTTTTATATATTGGCCGTATTTTTGTGCTATGGTAATTATACAAAATATAGTTACATTTGCCAATTGTAAGCCAATGAAAACTTAAACTTGATCATGTAAAAATTGTATTTTACTGTCATCAACTCTTAAAGTTTTCTCTTCACAGTTTATTTTGTCATACATTTAATGACTATTTTCAAAAATATTGTAGCTAAAGATATGGTTAAACCTTTTGTCTTTTTATTATTACAACAGAGTTAAAAGTAACATCCACCTTACCAGTACAATATTAAAGTATATTCAGGTTGCCTATGGACTTACTTTTAAAAGAAATTTTTACACTTATGTATGATTTCATGTTACTAATTAGTCTTATTTCACTTCAGCTTTAAAAGTTTCTTGACATTTAATTACATTTTAAATGACTGTAAAGTCTTTCACAATGAACATGTGATTATATTATGTATGAGAATTAGTCATGGAAGAAAAATATAACAAAGAAATAGATGAAAAGTTGAAACTTCTAAAGTTTATAGTAATATCAGATGAATAAGAAATCACTATAGATGATAAATCATTAAAGAAACAATGAGTTATGATTAATAAAACAAATTTAAAAAGTTAAAGACAATAATAAAATCAATAAAAATTTGCCATTTCATTGACATCTAGTACTGAAGCAAAGTTAGGATCATCTGAAGCCTTTAAGTGCAAGCAAAATGGGTTTGAGGGATTTAAATATAACTTTAAAATTTTAACAGTTATAAGTCATATGCGAGGTAGTAGATGACTTTTTAAGCATATGTAGAAATTTAAAATCTAGTATCTTTGAATTGTTGAGGTGTAAGAACGAAGAAATCAACAATTCATTAAAACACCATGGAAAAATATGATAGCATTTGTCACTTATGATAATAAATATAATTGGTTTAGACTTATCTTCTAAAACAGAAACTCTTACCAATTGTCTTATGAAACAAAATGTAATTACATGTCCATTGAAATAGATACCAAAAAAGAAAATTTGATTGAAAATGGCAGAAATAAAGAAATTAATAAATCATTAGAAATTGACACGTGGGCAAAATTAATTGACAAGAATAAAATGTAAAAATGGATTATTAATGCTAGCTATTAAACAAAATAATACAAAGTAATAGGAAGCCAGTCATTGCATATTAATAAAAACCTATAGTTTATAACAAGGTCATTGTAGTTTTCTGTTTCAAATATCCGTAAGAATTCCATTTATTTTCTTCTTTTATAGAGGAACTATACCATTGTGCAATTTGGACAAACCTTTGCCCGTTTTAAAGTCATATTACAATAAAGAATATACAAAAATTAGAAGCTAAACGGATAATTAATTCTATTACCTGTAACATCTACAAGCAAAATAAAAGAGGTTACCTAGGAGAAGACAGACGGAAATATAACTTGAGGAGAGGTAGTCACAGTCCAGAGAGGACACTTCTGATGAGGCAGAGCGATAAGAGGAAGCACGGAAGGAGACCGGGGAAGAATCTGAGGTGGAAATCTACTGAGGTGAAGCAGAGGTGAGAAGAAAGGTGCGAGGAGAATAAGGAAGGTGGAAAACCAAGAACTGGACCTCATGGGGTAAGCTAAGATCCAAAGTCAGCTATGTCCTACTTGGAGCGGGAACCACTGGAGGTTTGGTAAGAGTGACGCGAGACACGTGGATCAAACATTTAAAAAATAAGGAACATTTTGCAGACATGCTAGAAAGAGATCATGTCCCTTGGCCTGAGATCAGTCATGCAGACCGAAGAGAATGATATAAACAGAAAAATTTAGGAGCTCATCTGGTGATAGAACTGACAGCATAATGCCAATGGGTAGAATGCGGATGACTTTTTTTAAGAAAGAAGAAGAAGAATAGGAAGTAGAAGTGCCATTTTTATTGAATAAAAGATTCTCTTCTAGACATGAGAAGTTTGCAATGATAACCAATGATTACCTGAGCTTCCCTCAGGTAAACGTTTATAGAGAGTAAAGCTCGAGGACTTTATCATGCTACAAGCATGAAGAGATTTGTCAATAGATAAAAAACTGAACAAGAATGTGTTGTCATGAGTATTCCAGACAAACCTTAATACAGCTGCAGAAAAAAGTTAATAAAATAATGTAAATAAATTACATTTTACATTTAATGGCACACAATGTCTGCAAAATGCTTATATAGCTAATATCATTTTCTTTGACAATTTTTAAATAGAACAAATAAAACTGTAAATTGGGATTTGGGCTAAATAACAGAGGAACAGTATCAACTCAAAGAAAGTAGAAGAAAATATTTATTGCAACTAACGTTATTAATAAAACATAAAAATGAAATCCTATTATTTATTTTTGTAAATATCAGCAAATAATACAAATTAGATGCAATTTTGGAAAATCTAGTCTTAAAATGGAAGTATTAATGACAAGGAAATATTTGGATAAATTAGAAATGGTTGTTTGAAATATGAAGATAATTCTTTTTATATATGACTAAGGAACGTAAGTATAAATGCTTTCACATTTATTGTGTATGCAGATGTGACTACCAGTGATATTTAGTCCTCTTTAGAAAGAAATTATGAAATATCGACCGACCATTATGAACATAGACAAATTTTTCTGCACTATAAATATGTACAAAACCCAAAAACATTGCATTGTAAACTTTGATTTAAATTTTTCATTTTTAAGACAAAAAGTTCATATAACAAATCTATCATTATTATTATTCTATTATACATCACATTGACATATAAAAGATTTCTTAGATGTGACATAAATCATCACAAACCCTAATGAAAGGCAATAAGCCAAAAAGCCAAAAAAATTACCTCTGCATGACAAGTTTATGGAAAAATCTTGATATAATACATTCTGTTATTGTGTTTTCTAAGTGTTTCAGCAATATTATATCTTACATTCAGAAATGAGTAACAAAATAACACTTAAAAGAGACGTAAGAAACCTAGATTGATTTCATATGAGTCAAGTGGCATGTGAGGTCCAAAACCTTCATGACAAAGAATGTAAATCTGAGATGATCTGTGAGAGATTTTAAATGAGTTGAAGCTCATTTCAATAGATCTTTGAAGGTAAAACATTGAAACAGTGTTTTAATATTTTCTCCCATGACACTGATAATAATCTCACAAAGTTGTTTATAATCATTTTATTGCATTCATCAGCTGAGACTAATTATAACTCAGATGAAAATCATCCTTGTGGAGTGCATTCTAAATATTAATAAACATAAATAATGCAAGTTTACTATTGAAGCAACCCCAAAACAACAAACAGAACCCACAGGGAGTCCCTTAAAATTAATCTGGTTCCACATAAATTCTGTCTCACCATGTTCAAAGCAACAAGGTCCCATAACACAGGATATATTAAGTTTTTCCTCTTTTTTCCCCACTCTGTTTTCTAATTTTATAGCACAAAAACATAGATGCTAGCAACCGGCAGGTAAGGAAATTTTTAGAGGTAACATCTACTAGAGAAATGAACTAATTAAAACCCCAAATGGCTAAGAAAGATTTGAGAGCCAGTTGCTTCTGATGAGGATTTTTTCTAGCCTTCTGAAATATTGTTCTTATCCTTTCATTTCCTGGAGTGAAAAAAAAAAATGGGAAGCTATCAGGTTTATGAAAACACAATTTCAAATACCATTTTTAAAATGGCTTCAAATCTCTGTTCACGTTTTGGAATTTCTAATTTCTAAATGTGGGGGCAATGTCCTACTTAATATTAAGAGCTCTTCATTTTGATCATTTTTGAGTTAAACGTCTGATTTCCAACCTCTAAAATGATTGGCTTATTGGTTTGCAAAATTAATTAACACTTTGTAATTGACATCTGATAATTGGTGGTAAGTTTTCTCCCTCACGAAATTATTATTAGCAAGAGAGGAGATATAATATTTAAATCACAGAACACACACTTATTAATGTCTATTTTTATTATCATCATCATATTTCTTTTTGGTATCTCCAGACTCTGCAATTTATTGCCATTACATTCCCATTCTACAAAAATCGTTGAGAGACATGTGGATGTAGGGTTCAATTTAGGCACTTAGCGTGCCATCTTGGTGGGGCAACTTCTCTGTCTTTGCTTGTTAAATGCCAACAGCAATGTTTAATAAGGCTATTGTAAATACATCGGCAAGAATCAGGCAAGATAATCATTTCAAAATGCTTGCTAACTGTAAAATATTACTCAAAAGGTAATGTATATTGTAATTTGTAGGCTTCTATCAAACTTGTAAATGCCTGAAGCATAGGCTTAATCCGACTTGCATAAAGCAATTGTTTCCAAAATTTATGTATTCTATCTACTTCGTTAATGCATTGCATTTTATACAGACGCATTTTTTTTAGTATTTGTGCTTTGTTTTTGCTTGTGAGTGTGCATATGTATGTATAGTCTGTTTGTATTTTTATTTGTGTGTTTATTTTTTACTGCGGGTTGAGCCCAGAGCCTCCTGCTGAGTGACACCTCTAGATCAGTGTCCTACTGAAGCAACCCTGTCCTAAATTGCCAAAGCCCCGCTGAAACTAGGATGCTCCTGGATCCTCTCCCAGGGTGCGCAGGTTATAGATGTGTTCTACCACATCGGGCTTTTCTGATCTGACTGTTTATATAAAAGACACGAACTTCAATAGAAGAGAGAAAGCCAAGCTTCATTAGAAAGATTTCCTAAAAGTTTTCTTTTCCACTGAAACCTATTAGGGCTAAATAGCTTAAAAAAATTCCTTATATAATGTCAAAAATTGTTTTCTTTTAGAAACTTCTAATTGATAAATTACAAGAAATCTTTATTATTTGTTTTTTCTTTTAACAGGGTCTCATCTGTAGTCCAGGCTGTTCCCGACCTCATTATGTAGTCCCGGGTGGTCTCAAACTCACAGCAACCCTCCTGCTTCAGCCTCCCAATTGCAGGAGTTACAAGCCTCTATCACCATGCCTAGTAAAGTAGCGCTGGAAATTTAACCCAGCGTCTTGTGCTTGCTAAGCAGGTGCTCTAACTGCTGATCTACACTTCAGCCCTACAAGGAATCTTAACCCTAATTAATTTGGTATTTTTTATCAATCCGCCTGACATGATTAAGGAAAGACTTTGTGTCTTCTCTATAAAAAATATTCCCTTCTCTATAAAAGTATTTTTTCTCTATAAAATATTTTATTTTGGAAAATAATCTATTTAATAAATATAACTAAATGTACTGTGCAGAAGTTAAACATATTTCAAGTTTGATATAGGTAATGGATAAATAAAATCCCCCCAAAATAAATTTTTGTTTAATGATATAAGCTGTATTTTCATGTGTTGGATTAAAATTGTATGTGATAAACTCTTAGTTGACTTCCAACTGCTATGTAAAGTCCCATTTCCATTGAAAAGAACTTTCTAAATTCAATCCTAACATCTGTTTAAAACATTTAGAATACCTCATAAATAATTGAATGGTAGAAAACACAAAATTAACTAATTTATGCAATTTCAAAATTAGCAAAATTTTAAAGATTATATCACTCTTCTTCATATTTGACACATTTTATGCTGATTGACACCTGTGCTGTAATAAACACCTCTCACTGGGAACAAGCTTTGGGGTGGTAGTAAAATGGGAAAGTTTTGTCTTCAATTCTCTTTAATCTGGAAAGTCACATAAATTAAGAGTTGTCAAAACTTTAAGGAACAGATTCAAATACTTGCATGAAGCTGAGCTCAAAACTTTATTATATGGGGTTAAAATAAATTTGATGTCCAAATTGGGCAAGATAAAAAGAAATCAGTCAATTTCATTTATGGACACCATAATTAAGGCCAGATGGAAAACAATACATTGATCATCATAAGATAATTTTATCACAGCAGCATAAAAACTTAATTAGGTTCACCACATTAACAGCTCCCTAGAGGAAAACTCTGTAGTCTTTTTTTTCTATGTATTTTTTGTTTGTTTTGTTTTGTTTTTCCTCTGCTTTCATCTATTTCGCTCCTTCTCTCTCTGGGGATAGATTCTTCCTCTATAGTCAAAGCTGGTTGGTCTTTATCTCACTATATAACCCAGATAATCTTCCTGTCTCATCCTCCAGTGTTCTGGGATTTTTGTCCTACTCTACCACACCCAGATCCTCTTTATGGGCCACTAGAAACTTGAACTCAGGGCCTTGCACATATTAGGCAAGGACTTTAACCACTGAGCTATGCCCCCAGCTCTCCATTTTTCTCTTTCCTTTAACTCCAACTTCTTCCAAATCCATGGTTAAATACACTGAAATGCTCATATGTACAAATTTAGTTAGCTTCTTATCTTAAAGTCAACTTGAAAAACTTAGTATATATATATATATATATATATATATATATATATATATATATATATATATATATGGCTTGTATTTATATATATGTAAGGCTTATAAGAATCTTGAGTTAAAGTATCCTGAACAGAAATGCAGGAACCATTTTAGAGTTGGAAGGTTGGAACTAAGGTTATTCTCTTCTTCTTTTTTTTTCTAAAGAAATCCATCAAAAAGCTAGCCACAATTTCTCCCAAGAAACAACCAGAAAGTTCCTTGCTCTACTATACACAGATCAGATTTGCTAATTGGTGTTTCCATTTCTCTCCAGAACATAGTTATTTTCCTTAATTAACTTTTCCAGTTTGGCATGTATGGTTTTCATTCTTCAGTTAGTAATGGTTAGATGATTTATTCTTGTACTTTAATCTGTCCTTAGGACAGTTCTCTCAACTATTTTTTATGCAAGACACTTCACTTCAAGTACACTGCAAAATATTTTGCTAGCCACTGTATGGCACAGATTTCAAAATGTGCAGACAAATTCTTCTAATAAATGCATTTTTATAGTTTCCAGAAACAAAAATAGACAATGTGGTAATTTTCATATTTGTACATTAACTCTAATCCACTATGAAAGGCCAAGTACTTTTTAACTATTAAAAATGCTTACATGCAAAATATATTAAATAACAAGGTACTTGTAAGTTTGAAAAGAAGTCTTGCCAAGTATTTGTAATGACCAAAGTAGGGGATTGAATTTGGTAATCATGGCAAAATGGAGTTATTTGTTATAGGATTTAATCATTTATCCCAGCCCACCCTATACATAACTGACATTTTCCCACTCATATGCAAAGAACAAAGTTGTACAAAATAAATGGAAGTGGAATGGAGCCATAAAGTAAATTTACATATATTCCACTTGAGGATTTCTTTCAGACTATGTAGATGAAAGATAATGTGTATAATGTTTTCCCTCTAGACAGAGAAAAGAGAGATAAGTACTACAACAGTCTCTGCATTCCTATCAGTTTGCTTCCTCTAAAGAAAGAATACATTGCATTCAATACACATGTGAAGGTGTGATTTTGATGTCAACTCTCAGCGTGGAATTTTTTTCCTAAAATTTCCAACACAAAAATAATGAAATTAAGTAACTTAAAAGGTCCAGTGAGTTTTCTTGAGTTTGACCCATTCAGAATAGATAGCTATCTTTATTTTTAAGGAATGCACACAGCTCTCGATGATGTAATTTTATAAACTGGGTGGTCAAGTATGATCTAAGTCTTGTCCTCCTCCATTAACAGAGAAGTCCAAAACCAAACCAGAATGTCTAACAAATTAAGATGTTCTGTTAGATAATATTTGAAAAAGATTTTCCAACAGATAATTTTGTGTGTGAAACAGTGTAAATATGAGGAAAAGTAGCATATTCTTAAACGTAATTAGATATTACAGTACTTCCTAGTGTGTTTTAGGGATGTTTGTTTAAACATACACTTAAGAAATTCAAACTAAAAGTTTTCTTACTTAGTGCTTTCTCGGAATCATTAATATGTAAATATTCACTACATTCATATTGACAATCTAAAATGAAAGAAAACTTACACTGGACACCTCGGTACTTTCCCTTCCCTCTCTTGTGAAATCCTGTGTTCATAATACCCTTCATCGTGGAGCCGAAAATTTTATGTCATGTTTTATAGTGTTGCTAAGCCACATGTATCCATGAATTAATAAGGACCAGTTCTACACTATGTGGGAGTAACCAAACATGTCAGGAAAACCAAACCATGTAGGATTGATAAGGTCCACATAAATGTTGCCGAAGTAGTTATGATCTGCCCTCACACAAAATTTATAATTTCCACAGACCTAAAACGAGTTAAGAAATCAGTTATTTGAAAGAATTTTATGTATGTGTACATAAAAGTTCAGAGTGTTAACAAAGTGCTTTAATACTCACTCTTTCTGGCATTCGACAAACAAGATGTGAATAAAAAACATGCTGAGTTTTTAAACGAAAAATGTATTGTGGCAAAAGACATGTTGCCATTAGTTGTTTTCCAAATTCGCCCACTTGCTTTATTCAAACCCGTTCCTCACTTGGGCTGTTTTCTGGAGCAATTCTGGCTGTTTTTTTCTATGGTTGCCTTTTGTAGGACTGATTAACAGCAAAGCAGCTTGATAAATGCTGCTACTAAGTGTTATCTGAATGAAAGGCAGGATTCTACAAACATTGCAGCGGGGCCCCGTCTATCCTGTTCATCAGGTTATCATATGTGTTGTGATAAAGCCACACACATACATTCATGCATTTTACATATATACATATATTTGTTCTTTTACAAATTATGATTTTAACAGAAAAATATGTGTTAATGTTTTCTACGTGTGTCTCTATAAGAGAAATTATATACAATCTTAGGGCATTAATTATGATCATATCTGCAAATATATCATCAATATAAAAACTATTATTGACAAGAGTTACTTTGGTTTAGCAAGTTATAGAGGAATAAAGACTCTAAGTTATTTGATAATGTTATGAAATTGTGAATGAATTTTCACTTTTTATTTTTTTAAGACGTGTTATTTTTTAAATCTGGAACATCCCCCCAAAACTTCATAAATTTTCATCTTGTGGAGTAGGAGGGAACCATTTTCTGATAAGTGGTAGGGCATGGTTGGAAGGGGTGGAGCTCTGGAACTTGATCTGGAAGGGGTGGATAACTGGAATGCGACCTCGGAGGATAGACGCTGACTCTGCCCTCCTTTGTCCACTTGTGCTGCTGTCTGCCAGGCTGTGAACAACACTCTGCATTCTGGGCCTCCGCCATGGGCTTCCACTGTCACCAGCTGCACATAAATGGACTGAGACCTTCTGAAAATGTGAACGCAAATAAATTTTTCTTCCCTTAGGTTGTAGATGTCAGACAGATATTGTGTCCCAGTAACTAAAAAGCAAGACAACGTGTTTTAAAGCAGTATTTAAAAATAAAAATAAATATTTTTTTACAACATTTTGATCAGTTAGGCCTACAAAAACAAAAATAAATGTGTGATGCTTTCAGTATGTACTACTTTACCAAGAATAAAAGTAATTGTTCTACTTGAATTACACACAGAGGCACAGAAAGACACATACATACATACATAGAAGTATACACGGTGGGGATAGGGTGAGTTCAAGCCCAGTTCACCGTGTTGCAGAAATGCAAGGTAAATGGTCCGAAGGGACTCCCACTCTTCACTGTCCCGCTGGAGGCCTTGCCTGCCCCAGAAAAGACCTTACCTCTTTCATGACAGACCCCAAGCTCATCCTCTAGCCTCTAGTGTGCCACAATGATGTTTTCTGGAACTTTCAGAAGTTCCTAGGAGATCCCGAAGGTGTGCATAGGACAAGCCTACATTTTCCAACATCGTCACGGAACATGACATTGACACCCTGTTGGGTAGATAATAATGCTCATCAATGCGACTACGTCCTGATTAAGAAACTGGCAATGAGAAATAATGTAGCCAGGATTCACGATTCCTGATGACCACTGCTTGTGTAGTGCTTGCCATGGTTTTTCTTCCATTTTGAATAGAAATATCCACGATGTTACCCTGTATTTCTTCCATGGTTTTAATAGAGTGAAGTAGGGGCGTGTTCTGTCTTTTCGGCTCATGACTATTCATATTCAGAAGCACTCTAGTAGAGGTCCCGAGTCTCTGGAGTGCATCCCTAACTGATATGATTTAAACTGGGGTTCCCAGGCCCTAATCACAAACTAGTAGCAGTCCTTGGCCGGGAGGACCAGCCGCCACGAAAGAGGCGAGCAGAGTGAGCAGGGAGGGAGGGTCCGCCCCAGGTAAGGCACTCCTATCGCTTCTGGTGATGATGAGGATCAGACTGTAGGCGGAGCTTCTCACTCCCCACTCTCTCTGCCACTGCTCGCCATTTCAAAGATATAAAGCTACCATTCAATAAATAAATAAATAAATAAATAAATAAATAAATAAATAAGTGCCTCCCCTCCTTTGGAGAAACGATCATCATCTAAGCCGGTCCCTGATGTCAAGAAGGTTGGCGACGACTGATTTAGGTGACAAGATCTTGGACTTTGAGCTGACACCCTACTGAGATAAAATGGGGGCGATCTTAAGGAAACGGCGAGTGCATTGTGGGAGAAATCAAAACAAGTCATTCAAATGAAAACAAGTTTTTCCAGAGCACTTATGAAGATTTTAGAATGTAAGCTCCAGATTGTGAGACTTTTCCTCAGTAGGTGAAGGTCTATAGTCACACTCTTTTGTGAGGGAACAAATATGACAGCAGTAATGGAGAGTAACTTCATGGTTCATCCTCCTGTATGTCTGTTGTCTAAGCATCCTCCTGTATGTATTCTGTTGTGTGTGTGTGTGTGTGTGTGTGTGTGTGTGTGTGAGCACGCGCGCGCGTGAGCACATTTCTCATTCTCTGAGGCACCATGGAAGAAGTCTAACAATCTGAAGGCGTCGTTCTGGGAGAAAGGAAGCCAAGCCACGTGGAGAAGTCACGTGAAAGTTCTCTGGTGAGAGTCCTACTTTTAACTCATCCCTTTCTAGTTTCAGATACACAGATGGATGAGCTTTCAGGTCAGCCTTTGAATCTTCCTAGCTGAGGAATCAGACAACATGGAGACCCATATAAATTATGAACTTATCAAAATTATTGCTTTATGCTACTAAGGTCAAAAGTAAATTTCAAATCAAGGAGTAGTAGCATATATATATAATTTGAAATATTCATTATATTTGAATATATACTGAAAGAAAATAAAAGAGAAAGCAATGTCATAACTAATTTCTCAAAGGTAAATACAATATTTTAATGAAAAACAATAGTTCTAATTATTGAACACTACGAAAGTAAAATTATGTTTATTCTTTCTTAGGAGACTTGTCAATACTACAGTCAATACTACATATTTCTGGACAATAAATCTGTAGAAGTAGTTCTGTGGAGAGATCTCAATACTACATTCTAACCCCATATTAAACATCCATTTTTAGTGAACTAAACACTTAAGGCTACAACATTGAATGTACATGCTGTGCTTACTTACAAGTGTATCTGGCAAGGTGACAATTGCTTTGTATTGCCTGAACAACTATTTTCTTTTACTACAGCAACAAATTGTGTATAAAAAATAAAGAGAAGAAAAAATACATCAAAGGATTCATCAAGTGCTGCACATTTGTTATTATATTGAAAATTCAGATTAAACTATTTTTTTATTTTTGCCATCAGAATTTAAAACAGCGTTATTCTTTTTTCTGTTATTCTTTAATCAATCTGAACTCAATGTACTTTCTTATTTCTCAAAAGAACAGGTTATTCAATTACTTATAAAATTAAATAAAAATTTGAGGCAATAAAATATGTGTATATTGTGTGTACTTAAAAACTAAATACATACATATTTACGTATATCTAATTATGTTTAACATACACATGCAGGTATATATGTAGCTATGTATATATTATGTCATGATTTTTTTTTCTTCTTTAGGTAATTAATGCAGTTTACCATATGGGAAGTATGGTTATAATAATACACTAATAGTAATGACCAAAATTAGCATGGCAAGTTTTAAAGTTCATGTCAGTTTGTACATTTTTTTTCTTCTTTTCTTATTAACAGCAAAATTGTTCAGGTGGGTTTGAAATTCAGAATTGAAGAGTACTAACAATTCTTACAAAAATTCAGATTTATCATACTCATTTAAACTTGATTTTATTTCTCAATTTTTTCTACTTTTCAGTCTTTCAGCACAAAACCGAGTTTTTATTGAAACATTTTTTTCTGCCTTTTGTGCCTTGTGTTGAAGTAAAATAATAGCATTGTGTTCTCCTGTGGGTCCTTTCCAAATGTGAATTTAGGTGAAATTAAAAAAAAAACTCATTCTCATGGTTAGCAAATTTTTATAAATGAGTTAGAAATAGAGATCCAAAATGAACAGATCTCATGGATATATATATATATATATCTATATATGTTCATAGATATATAGATATCTTAGCTTGTTCCAAAATTACATCAGTAATTACATTAGTATACATTAGTATCCTACACCAAAGATTAAATCAAACTTTACATTAATAATTAAGAAGAAACTGCTATTATTTTAAATTCAAGACAAAAATATTACTTGATAAAGTATTGTGTTATCGATGATTATCATTCATATCTGTATCTATCTTCATAATATCCAGAGCTTGTGATCTCTAAAAATAGGGAACATGCAGCTATTATTACATGCAGCTATTATTTCTGTAGGTCTGAAAGTGACATGCGTAAGTAACATGATGGGGAACATAGACCTAAGAATTGGTTCATTTTGTCATTAATTTCAATTTTTGCCTATTAAGTTCTGTATTAATTCTCCAGCTAAATTTAACTCAATTTAAACAGCACTTTATAAAAGAGCTTCCTATATGTGCCTCATTTATAAGAAGTTCAGTAGAAAACCAAACTAATGCCCATTCCCAAAATATCACAAGGGCAAGTAGCATCTATCTCAAATTTGGAGGAGAAAGAGAAAACCTGTTTAAGCATTTTTTTTTCCTTTGAAGAAGGTATTTTCCATAAAATGTGAACATTGTGATAGAGTAATTTTTGAAGGTTCTGATTTGTCTTTGATCTGAAAGTAAAAATTTCAGTCACCTGTAAAATGTATTTTTGGGTGAGGCTTTGCCCATCTATGAAATGAACATAAAAATGAAATTAGCTTCAGAATCTGTTTGGTTCCAAGTCTCATTACTTACAAGACAAACAAGCAAGAGAAAATGAAAATAAAACAAAACAACACATTTTGGTACAGTTTGTCAAGTGTATGTATCACTGTGAGATTTTAACTGAATCTCATTAAAGTGTTAGAAACACTAAATTTCATTGCAAAACAGTCCTTGGTCTAGAAGTCTTGGTCTCTTAGCAGGAATTCCCTAAAATTATTATTTAAAGTTCTAAAACCAACCTTTCTCTGAAGTGAAAGTAAAAATAAAGCTTGTAATTTATTGAGCTGCCTTTGGATAGTGAGACAGAGGAATGGAATATGAATGAAACTGATTTTGTTGGTGCCTATTTCTCTCTCTCTCTCTCTCTCTCTCTCTCTCTCTCTCTATATATATATATATATATATATATATGTATGTGTGTGTGTGTGTGTGTGTGTGTGTGTGTGTGTGTATTTTTAAGAAACTCTTGAAAAATAACTGGCTTTGCAAAATAATGTCATATAACTTAAAATTCAATTTTTCCTTCTTCCCATTTGGGATCTGGGTGACCACTAGGTTAACTGCAAAAAGCTCCTGAAATTGGTTTTTTGAATTCTCAATTTCTTAATTTCTTCCCATAACAATGTTTACCTCTGTTTATTTTATATGTCTTCTAGATTTCATCGTATCAATTTATTTTCAGTTATTCTTTATTTACTTACAAATCAGAAGGTAAAAAGAGAAGAGGCTAAAGGTTGTCCTCTGTACCGCTAAGAGGTAAAATGAAGGGGAAATACTTTCATCTTCTTCAGGTGAATATTATTTTTCACTCCTGCATTGAGAACATACATCTTGATCTGTTTGAAAAGTGTTCTCGTCAGGGAAACATGTTAAACTCCACGACACTTGGAGTTGAACCATGCTAGTCTAGTCATTCTTGTAAAAGTGATTCATCATCAGGTGTCTGAAGTGACTTTTCATGGCAGCTGTGGCTATGTTTTTGGTATAGAAGATGTACCAATCTAATAAAGTTTTCTTGTACTATTAATTAGTAATTGTGCTAAAAAAGTGTAACGAGTTGACCATGAGTATTTTCAAAGCTTGGGAAGACTAGTGGCTTACTCTGAAATGATAAAAATCAGTGGTTCATAATTAAGTAAAGGTCTTCTAATTCAAATTTGAAGTAGTTATAAGACATTGAAATGTTTGGGGTTTTTTTGCTGTTGCTTTTTATATTTATTTATTTATTATTTTTGAGACAAGGTCTCATTCTAGTCCAGGCTGGTCCTGAGTTCTCTGTAGAGTCCAGACTGGCCTCAAACTCACAGCAATCCTTCTGACTCTTTTCTAAGTGCTAGGATTATGGTACCACCGTGCCTGGCTCATCAAGTTCCAAGCCCTGTACTTGCCTCTCCAGCCGATGACACTGAAGAACTTTTAAAGCACCAGGATTTTGAACATTTTATTAACTTTATGGTACTACATCAACTTCCAAGATAATAGAAAGGCTCAAATTTGTGATTATTTTTTCTGTTTTGCTTTGTCATCTAGCATTGATTCTATCACAAACTAACACAAGATGTATGTATTAAATGAGTTATTTATACATGTTATGTATGTGTTATGGTTTCAAGTATAAATGGAAGTACATAGTTAAGCGAAGATTCTAAATTCTAAATCTCAAGGATAAAAACCTACCTTGGAAATTGCAGTCAAACTCAGAGCACAAATGGTCAGATCATTTTAATGACATATTTTTAATTTCTAGAGAATGAAATAAATATTTACAAATGAAGAAATTTAACATAAAATTCATGCTATTAGCCTTTCTTCAAATCTTTGTAACAGAAGGGTAACATTCCTGAGTGGGAAAATCAGACTGAGGCGGATAGTCAGGACCCTCGTTGTTGAGCTTTAGCCCCCTCCATTTTAACACTGTCTCCATCTCTCAATAAAAGGTGCGTGTACGCCTTTTATGGTTTGGATCGGAAACCGGAAAGCCCCTAAAGGTCTCATGAATTTAGATATTGTGAATTATCTGTGGTTTTCATGTGCTCTTAGCAGGTGGGACTTGTAGGGCAGGTTGGGTTTCTGAGGCTGTGTGATGCATCGCTGAGGACATGGCGGGTAATTGAGACCGTGGCCGGAACTCGTGTGCCCTTGCCCGGGCTTCTCCCCAGCCACGTGATTCTATTTGCTTACAGTGCCGTGAAAAGCCGCTCTCCAGCCATACTCTTCCACCATTGCCTGCTGCCCGAAAACGGACCGAGGACCTTCTGAAATGGTGAGCTAAAATAAACCTCTCATTCCTTAAATTGTGAGTATTGCGTATTTTTAAAAATTTTATTTCATTTTGCTTTATCTTTAGACTTTATTTGCAACTGAGATGAATATTTTTTCTTTCTGCACTATATTTGCATAGTTACTTCTTCTGCAGTGGAATTAAGACAACAGGTTTCACCATAACCAATTCCTTCACTGTTTCCCCTACTTTCAATGCCTTCTTTTACTGGCTTTACTCTAAAACTTGAGGACCAAGCTGGAGCCTGAATACACCTCATTTAGGACTTGAGCAGGGTCCCTGGCGAGCTCTCATTCCTATAAGAATTCCCTTTGTGTTTTCAGGGAAGAGAGGGCAAAATACTTTAATTCTTCTATTTAGACATACTCAAGTAAGATGATTCATAAGTGCAATTCAATTAACTCACCCAAACAGTTATAATTATTAAGACTATGTTTTAAAGTCTTCTTGGTTTTATCAAAATTTAATTACATTCTCTATGAAGAGATACCAGGACTCTCAGCACTCTTGGTTTTATATCATACATTCAGAATTGTAGCCCCAGTCAGAATCAAGGCTGTGCATAATTACTCATGTTTGACATGAATTGTAAAAACTGAATACGTGAATGCAAAACAGAGAGCAGAAAGTCATTTCAGCTCATGCACAGGCGTGGGGATGAGAAGAGCTCTGCTAGATCTGAAGAACGGAAAACAGTTTAGTCAGGGATTATAGGGACGGGAGTGGGGAGGTTACAGAAACCGAAAGTGCTTTCTGAGGTCACAGAAGCCAGCGATATAGTTCTTGTCGTAATAAACCCGTGTCCTGCTTAGGATGTGAGACGCTGAGATTTGGCCAAAAAAAAGGTATGTAGACTAACAATACAGCTGTAAGCGTGCTTGAGAAAGTACTCTTCCCTCTAAACAATGTGTAATGGAATGAAAAGGAAAATATCTGGAATCAGAAGGTAGAATAATGAAATTTAATTATACTATAGGCAAGAAAAGAAATATATGTTAAATAGGAGTGTGATAATGGGAATAGAACATATAAGAGAGGATTAACAGGTTTCATACAGTTATATATCACAAATATATATGAAAAGATTTTAAAATGCAAATATAATTGACTAACTGGATTTACATAAGAGAGGAAATGAGTTTGAATAAGATCATAGTGACAACAAGATATGGCTGTTCCCAAAAGTGTCCTCAAAGGACTCTTTCAAAGATCAACACGCAAAACAAATTTGATATTTCTTTTCTAAAAATTTACTTCAGTATTTCTTTCTTCGTTTAGCCAAAAGCCTCATTCCAGTCAAGAGAGACAGTAAAAGTTATCTGTCCATCAGAATATGTTGGGAACATGAATATATTTGCTAATTACTGCTTTCTGCTAAAACCTTTGTCAGTGTTTCTCATTATGTGCTGGAGTTTCAGGGGAATTACAGGTTTTACTGACCAAGGAATGAATGACAAGAGATTATGCGTAGAGTATTTTTGGTTTTATAGAAACACTGAAAGTCAACATTGAAAGAAGAAACATTTTAAATCATCAGAGTCAATAATAATGTGTGCAAATATCTCATCAGCATAGAACCGAATTTTTGACTCTATTTTTATTGTCTGCATCCCACATAGTGGAGATAAAAATCCATTGATAACTATGAAACAGTATTTGGTATCATTTATGGGATCATATGCTGCATTCATGGGAAGAACATAACAAAAGCAAACGAGGGAGGAGAGAGAAAAAGAGAAAGGAGGGAGAGAGGGGAAGGAGGAAAGCAGCACAGAGTATAAGGATAGCCCCAGTAACTCAACCTCTTAAACAATTAATATAAATGAATGACAAAGTATTTGAAGATGTTCAAGAAAATGAATGTTAGGGACCTGAGAGAATTGCTAGGGAAGAGTAATGGATAGTTAGAAAAGCACATGGAGCTCAGAGACTGGTTCTTTAAGTGATTCACTGCACGAGACAACAGGAGATCATTTCTAGCTTTTTCAAGATGTGCAGCACTGGGTGGCTTGACCCATGCCTACAATCCCAGCACTCGGGAGGCTGACTCAGGAACATCACAAGTGTAAGACAGTTTGGGCAACTAGGTAAGATCTTGTCTCAAAATAAAAAAAGAGGAATAGGGCTGGTGACATAGTTCATTGCAAAAGACCTGGGTTCAATCCCCAGTACCGGGCAATGTATAAATAAATAAGTAGGAATAAATAGTGTTTCTGGCCTTCAAAATGTTATACAGATTGTTTCAATGAAAACTAATAATGCAAATTACAAAAAACTAAAAAAGCAAATATAATGTATGTTTGGAAATTTCTTACAATGTTTAATATAGCTCATAATCTTTTGGCCCAGTACTTTTCCAAGGAAAATATAAACATAATTCCATTAAAAAGTTGAAATTATGAATATTCCTAGCAGGCTCATCCATAATGAAACTAAAATTAAAAATATCCCAGGTTTCCATAAACTAAGGAATAGATAAATTAGCTGAGGAATATTAACTCAAAGAGATAGCATTCAGCAATCAAATGGAATGGGATCTTCCTACCCGTGAGATGTCAGAGCTAAACCTCAAACTGCCATGCAGAGCGAGCACAGACAAACATAAATGACCCTCTATTCCATAATTTCATTTATGTAAAATCTTAGAACACACAAAACTGAACTATGGTTGGGGAAATAAAAGCCTGTGTTTGCTTCAGGAGTGTTGGGGGATTGACTGGGCATGGACAATGAAGTACATTTCTGGAGAAAAAAAATTCTTTTCTATTTTGGCTGAGATGTGGACTATGCAACTGTATGCATTTTTGAAAACTTGTGAAGTCATATAACTAATGTTTTATTATTTCTAAGTTGTTCTTTAATGAATGGAGAAAGAAAACAAATTTAACTAAAATGTGCCCACAAAATATTCTAGAAGTTTGCCTGGAGTGAGAAAAATAAAGGCAAGACCTAAAGAAGGACATGAAGGCTGAGAAACTCTTCTACAACAGGAGGGATTTGAACATGCCAAAGGGTATTGATAGAGTAGTAACTCAGAGAAGGCAGAGAGAACAAGGCTAAAATGACCAAGCACGTTTTTATTTTTCTGCTCAAGACGTTTAGGGACTTGGTCCAATTAATTGATAGTGGATTGCATAGTCAATCGTAAGAAGAGACTATACATAAAATTTTTCTTATTTGGGCTCCATTTTGTACTCACAAGGTTAAGAGTACCTCTGGGGCCCAATTGACTTCTAACTGGGTAGATCATTTTGATTATGTTGGAGACTTATTTCAAAAATGCATTAGGCTATGGGCTACTGCTTTGGTAAGGGATACGCAATAGCAATTTTCATCTAAAACTTTTTTTATAGAAAAAAGTCAAGTACCACCAGAAACTTTACACAGGAGTCACAGCAGACTAGGGGTTCTGAGGCAAACCAAAACTGCAGATGCTTTTGGAAAGTGTTCACGAGTCAGAATATGAAATGGTAACTCGACCATGAATGCTTTCATCTTTGTGAGTTTAATTAAAAAGGATTTGAGCCTCAGTAAATCCGGAGAAATAAATGAGAAGCATCTCTACAAACATTGAGACATTTTGTGCAGACACCTCACAACCTCTTCAACTTTGGCACCAGATGCAATATGTTGGCCAAAATTATTAGAGACACGTGAGTACGAAGCAGACCATGTGGCTTATATAGTGCTACTTGAAATTTGAGAATGCATGAGAAATTGTAGAACATCTCAGAAACAATAATGGCTTAAAAATGATGATAGCTCCAACACTCCAAAAACAAAGCCCTGAAGTGGCTTTATTGAAAATTACTCATATGTGACACTGTGGATTATAAAACTTCAGTAAATAAAACAAATAAAAGCCATCTGAGAGAAGAATAACAGAAATTTAAAATACGTTCAAATAAGGCTAAACACAATAGGAAAAAAACCCCTAATACATCCACATTGAATATTTGGTTTCATTTGTAATACATCTTATTGTATAAAATCTTCATGTTTTGCTGCACAAAATTATGCTTCCTGAATATTTATTTTAATATTATTATTATTTTAAAATATTCTATCATTTCTACTCATTAAGTTGATTTAGTAAAACTATCAAATTTTTGATTAGCCATTTGACTTATAGTTGATGACATATGCTGTTCATAAAATACATATACATTTAATAGAATCAGAAAATTTTCACTAGTTATTTTTGGAGAGATTAAAAACTACACAGAAATTACACAAAAAAGAGCGCCTTTCCTTTCTTTTAAGCCACAGTAATTTCACCTGCTAGGGCAGTCCTAACAAAATGTCATAGCCTGGAAGGCCTCTTCAGCAGAAGTTGAATGCACAGGATCAGAATGTCAGCAGGTTTGCTATCTCGTGGGCTGTTCTCCTTGGCAGGCAGCTGTCCTCTCACTGTGGGCTCACCTTGCCTCTTTGTGTGTGTGTGTGTGTGTGTGTGTGTGTGTGTGTGTGTGTGTGTACATGTGACTACTGCCTGCTCTTCCTTTGAAGACTCCATTTGTGTTGGGTTGAACCCCCACTCCAGTGGCTTCATTTAGATCTCATAGGCTCTTCACGGGTTTCCATGTGTGTTAGCCTTCAACATGGGAATTTTGGAGGGACACAGTTCAGTACATAACTGAAATCATGTCAGATTTAATATTTAAGGTACGTTAAGTCTGACCATGGACAGAGATTAAACGGGACTCAAGGAATCATTCGCACAGTGACATTATATGAAGATCTTGGGTCATAGAGCTGTAGAATTAGACAGTGTATGTTCTTCATAAAGTCTTTTCATTTTCCCCCACTTGGAGTGAAGCATCTAAACCTGCCAATATCTTCACCCCTTGCAGATGACTTTTGGAATTTCTCCAGATTTTACAATGAGCCTTGGTACCTTACATGCCTTTTCCTGGAGCGGGAAAAACAGCCCTACTGACTTCACCTTAGTAACTTTTAGATTGGGACGTCATGGTGGCATTAAGCTTGCTTTATGACTGTGAATTGGTAGGGTTATGGAAAAGTTGTTGAGGTTGATTTTGTTTATTAAATTTAGATGTTTTGTTCGCATGAGCTGGACGCACCTGGTACTTTATGTGTTCCATCCTGCTGAACAACTATGGGTGCCAAGACCTACTAGCTAAGATTAAAAAACAAACATACAAAAAAAAAAAAAAAAGAAGAAGTCCGAAGAATAAATGGGAAGGGCAGGCTGTCCTGGCTTGCGATCTGAATTAGAGGTGAAAAATTTGATACTATTCTTGGAGGTTTTCTTCAAATTAAGGTTGCTTACCCCAGTCACTCTCATATGAAGTTAGAGAATTGTTTCTTGTTGAAGAGAATGGTCATTTTATATATTATAGAAATTTACCAGCCTCTCTGGACTACAGTCCCTAAAGGCCCTGGGCCCTCCTTTCCCTCAGTTGCAGCAATTGAAGATAACTCCCTGTAAATGAACCCAGGACCCTCACACTGAGCTATGTAGCCAGACAATTTTCATTTTATTTTATGTTTTAAATTGCTTAGGTTGAACTTGTAATTAGGTTCCTCTCTCCTCAGCCTATCAGATTTCTGTGATTATAAGCATCTGCCACAACATTCAGCCTTAAACACTATTGAGTGTCCCTTTGGAAATGAGAATTTTTCTAACAAGAAGAAAAGAAATTAGAGAATAAGAATATTATAGTATCGTCTGAGGATTTCTTTTTTCTTTCTTTTTTTCTTTTAGGGTTGCCTGTGGAAGATGCTTAGAAATATTTAAAGTTAACCAAGTAATATACAAGTTTCCATTGATGGTAATTAGTATGTTTGTCTCCTTGGACAATAACAGTGAAAATAATACAAGGTCAATAGGGATGCAAACTCAAAAAGATAAAGGAAATTATGAAACAAATATAATCAGGTAAGCAATATTTTAAGCCAAAAAAGAGCTACTACCTCAGTGTGAAGGCCCTGGGATCAATCCCCAATACCACACACACACACAAACACACACAAAGTACAATCCAACATACTTTCTCCTTCCTCACCATTTTCTTTTCTTCCTTCCTTCTTTCCTTCCCTCCTTCCTTCCTTCTTCTTTTCTTTTCTTTCTTTCTTTCTTTCTTTCTTTCTTTCTTTCTTTCTTTCTTTCTTTCTTTCTTGAAGCAAGGTCTCACCCTGTAGTCCAAGCTAGTCCTGAACTCCCTATGGAGCCCAGGCTGGCCTTGGACTCAGTACAATCCTCCTACTTCAGCCTCTCAAGTGCTGGGATTACAGAAGTGCGCAACAACCAGTTTATGTGGTGCTGGGGAATTGAATTCAGGGCCAAGAGCTTGCAAGGCAAGCACCTTTACCTCTGTGCTATTCCTCTAGCCCCTCTCACCGATCTTTGAAGGTGGCATGACACACAAAGATAATGATGGTTTCCAGGTCCTCACCTCATTCTGGCCAACTGGGAAGCCATTATTTTAACCTCAACCTGGACTTGGAGTCTCATTTTCCCACCAGAACCACTGAATCAACTAAAACAAGTCTAGATTTTAGCATATGGATTTTTCCAATTAAAACAGTTCAGAAGACTCCATTCTATAAACAAAGCAACATATAGCAATAGTCACACTCTGTGTTTGAGCCATGCTTACTTCCTTCATCTGACCCAGGAGAAAACTGTGTCAGACGTTCATTGTCTAATTTGGACAATTCTGAAGCTGACATTATAGTGAAATTGTAAAACAAGACTGAAAAAGAAACATGATTGTTTAAATATAATAGAAGTTCTTCCTCACTCACCTGGAACAGTTCCAACAGCGGCCATCTGCTCTGTGCAACACAGGGAGTGCATCTCAGACACTGGCGGGGGACTCTGACATCTTCACACGTGGCTTCCAGCATTGGACAGTTACACCTGAAATAAGAGAAATAAGCACGATGAGGGATGCATTTCCAATTTCCGAAGGCCAGGCTGGGAGGAGTGCACATTAGGATTGTGCCTGGTCACGGGGCTAGGCAGAAGGCGTGGCCTGGAGTCAGGCAACACAGAGCAATAATCACACTCTATGTTTGAGCTGTGGCTACTCAAACAGCAGCTGGGCGCTACATGGAAAGCAAAGAACACATGTTGTTGTGGATTACCCCCCCCCCTTCTCTCGCTTAATCAACATCTACACAAACTTGTGACATCAAGCTTTAGCTCAGAAGCTAACAACTGAGCATGGTGACAAGGTTTGGGACCAACACAAAGTCTGAACCATGAAAAGTTTTCAAACTGAACAGATACAATTCTCTAAACAGAACCTCCTTCTCTCTAAGGAAGATCAAGAAATCTCATTTTATTTATAAAAGAACATGACCTTGGATATACAAAAATACATTCTTTGAAAGGCTCAATTAATTATGTAATTATGATCTGAGTCTTTGTTCGAGGCACTTATATTTGGTGCTGCTTGAAGCTGTAGCTATGCTGTGTCTGACAGCCTGTGGGTCTTCATTAAATGATATTATCAAGGGCCCGAAGAATCATATGTGTTGCTGGTTCCTTGTGCAGTGTCAGGATCTGCTCCAGACAACGACTGGCTCACTCTTTGTCTGTGAGTTGGACATATGTAGTTGAGCTAAGTCTGTTCAGCTACGAATATATACTTATCTGAATAAGTAGCTCGTTAGGCTGTCGCATTGACAGGCTTTCGTTTGTGTGTTTAGTAATACAAACAGGAACTTGCTACATCATTCATTCTTTCATTGCTTCATCTATTTATTTACTCATTATTTTCACAGTATGCATATCGAATTCTAGCTATGTGTCAGTCTCGGTGCTATTTCAGAAATGAACAAGAAACAATCCTCACTGAACTCCATTGGAAAAGGTTACGCTAGAAAAGGAAATGCAGGTATTGTACTTTCAACTGGAGTTAAGTTTTGGCTTGCGCTGGTAGTAGTAGACCTTGTCGGCATCCCCGGTTTCCCATGCACGCAGAATGTAATAGATACAGAGTCATGGGTGAAAGCTTTTGCCCACATTTCTCAACAAGGCCTGGGAAGCCAGCCTTTATGCCCGGGGAGGGCTGCATGTGAAGTTGTGAGGATAAACTCAAAAGGGCAATGGAGACGCCAGGGATTTGAAGATACCAAGAGCATGGATGGCTGCTGGGAAAAAAAAATCAGGCAATGAGCAGAGTCTACCCAAGTGAGACACCATGACACTTACATCAGGCAACAAGTGCCACGGGGGCAGGACCTCCACATCCTGCCCCAGGTGATACACATGCAGATGGTGCACTACAGGACTTCTTGATAGTACTACACTACTTGACTTTGCCTTTTCTGCTTTCTCTTTTTTATAGTCCCTTATTCTTCATTTTTGAAATAATATTTAAGTTGGGCCTTTTAATAACAGAAGTGTCCTACTTTTCATTATGACTTTTTTTTTTAGACAGGATCTTACTATGTAGCCCAGGCTGTGCCCTTAACTTTCTATAGAGTCTAGGCTGGCCTTGGACTCAAGGCAATCCTTCCTCAGCCTCCCAGGTGCGGGAATTACAGGCTTGTGCCACCTCACCCAATTTATGTAGTGCTGGGTAATTGAACCCAGGGCCTCACACTTGCAAGGCGAATGCTTTAACCTCTGAGTCATTCCTCCAGCTCTCACTTTTCTTTGTGATTTCTACAGTGGCTCATAGTTGTGAATTTTGAGTCTCAGAGAAGACTTTGGACTTGAATTTTCCAGATGATGTGAAATTGTTAGGTCTTCAGTGACTCTTAGAAATGGATGACATTCATTTTGTGTAATAGGATACCATGCATTTTTGCTCTGCCATGGGTAGAATGTTGTGACTTAAATATAAATTGCCCCCCAAAGTCTCATGTGTTTGTAAAGTGATTGAAACATGGTGGCGTCATGATCTGCAGTGGATGCATCCTCAAATGATTTTTCCCCATTTTATTGATATGTATACATGCAAAATTTAAGGTATACCATGGAGTTGAGCCTCTTAGGCACATATGTATCTTGTCAAGGTGACAAGGGCTTTCCCGCTCTCCTTTTGTCTCTCCCCTTCCCCTTCCCTCCCTCCGTCCTCCCCTACCCGATCCCCCTGATTCAATTTGTTTTTCGTTTTAAGTTTCATAGGAGTTGTGCTCTGGGACTCTCACATCAGAGAGACCATTCGATGTTTCACCTGCTTCTGACTCACTTCACTAAGCATGATGTTCTCAAGTTTCTTCCATTTGCCTGTAAAAGCCTCCACATTGTTGCACTTTATTGATGCATAGTATTCCATTGTGTATAAATACCACAATTTGTGTATCCACTGGTCTGTTGATGAGTATTTTGGTAACTTCCATATTTTAGATATTGTTAGTTGTGCTGCTATGAACATGGGTATACAAATATCTCTGTTGTGTGTTGTTTGGACCTCTTTTGGATATATTCCCACGAGGGGTGTCACTGGATCGAAGGGGACACTTATTTCTAGTCTTTTTAGAGCTCTCCACACTGCTTTCCAAAGGGGTTGTCCAAATTTACATTCCCACCAGCAGTGCAGGAGGGTTCCTTTCTCCCCACAGCCATGCCAGTACTGATTACTACTTGACTTCTTGATATAGGCCATTCTCACTGGGGTGAGATGGTATCTTAGCATTGTTTTGATTGCATTTCTCTTATGGCTAGAGATGTTGAACATCTTTTCATGTATCTATTGGCCTTTTGCATTTCTTCATGAGTGAACTGTCTCTTCATTTCATTTGCCCACTTTTCAAGAGGATCCTTTATTTTGGTAGACTTATTTTTCTTCAGCTCCCTGTATATTCTAGTTATGAGCTTCCTATCTGAGATGTTGGTGGTAAATATTTTTTCCCACTCTGTTGGTTCTCTTTTTACAATGTTAATAGTTTCCTTTGCTGTACAGCAACTTTTTAATTTGACAAGATCCCATTTGTTGATAATGGGGATAATTTCTTTTGCTCTTGGTGCCTTGTCAAGAAAGTCTTTGCCTACACCTATGTCTTTCAGGAATTTACCTAATTTGTCTTCTGGAAGGTTTAGTGTTTCATTTTTAATGTCTAGGTCTTTGATCCAGTTCAATTTGATTTTGGTGCATGGTGATGGGTGTGTGGCTAGATTCATTCTTCTACATGTGGATGTCCGTTTTCCAAGCACCATTTGTTGAACAGGCTGTCCTTTTCCCATTGTGTGCATTTGGCCCCTTTGTTGAAGATTAAATAATTGTGGATATTTGGGTTTGTTCCTGCATCTTCAACTCTGTTCCACTGGTCTGTCTGTCTATTTTTGCGCCAGTACCAAATTGTTTCTTAACGCTATTAGAACATGGGTCTGAGAGAAGTGCAGGGCTGCTGGAGCAGGTCCTGGAAGGACAGATTCCTGTCCCCAATTCCTCTGTCCTTTCTCTATTTTTTGAGTGCCATGCAGTATGAAGCTTTCTTCCATTCCAGCCCTTTCTGGCACTGGAGGTGGTCAACCATATTTGGACTGAGACCTCTAATATGTGAACTACAGCAACCCAGAATTCTTATTTAAGTCAAAAATGTTGAGTAGTGTGTCCTAACAAAGGGAAAATGACTAAGACAAAGGGGTCGCACAAATTTCTCTACCAATACTTGGGTATGCATTATTAATTATTTTTCTCCATATTTGCAATCTCTGAGGAACATGTCTTTATATATATATATATATATATATATATATATATATATATATAGTTATGTCTATTATATATTGATCAATAATTACTATCATCTCTTGCACTCTACTGAATGCACACACAAATATATATTTATGTGTGTGTGCAGATAATATATCTAGGGATTATGGCAATAACATGTCAATTATTCATCTTTTCAAAAACTTCCGGCAAACCTTATAATTGCAATGATTTATAAAATTAAAATACATTAACTATGATTTAAGTTACCCATAGTGTTTGGTATAGTTCCATAAAATAGTCAAATACAATTTAAGTTTATGTAAAATCACATTTTATGTGAAACTCTATATTTTTTTGTAATGAGATAAGACTCTTTTCTGTAAGATGATACTATACTTGTAGCACAGGAAAGTTGCTTTAAAAATTGGATTTGAAAGACATGTTTAGTGCCACTATTAGATGTTAGTAGTGTTTTGTGTCAGAACTATTTTTTGGTCCCAATAGAAGAGAGCTGCTTATATATAAAAATAGGGGCAAATATTTCACTAGTAAAATGGCTACTAGAAGAGATAGCAAGGATTAAAGAGAATCTTTTTTAAAGATTTATTGACCTCTTTATGTTGACTCTAAGGCAGCTGGATGTAGTTAAGTGCTCTCAGAAAGGTTTGGCTACCTCCTTTTATCCTTGCAATAAAACATATTTAACTGTTTGGAGATGCTTGCAGAGAAAATAGTAGCATCTAAACTTTAGCAAGGTGGCAAGTTTCAAATGGTCAGTGCAATGATAAGTGGATCCGTTGATTTTAACATTGGCTGCACATTAGAATTGGTTGCACTTGGTGTGATCTGTGAGGACCAGTTGCTTTCGTGCCACCCATGGGTTTCTAATGTAATCAGACTGGAAAGTGCCCAAAATGTCGATATATTTTGAATGTTGGGCTGTTCGCTGGTTAATTGCTACTTTTCAGGTAAATAATAAAGCAAGGGGATAAGCCTAAATCGTATAAAATTGGGAAACCCATACCATGATTATACATAAAGTTGGGCAAGTTTAGAAAACACATCCATTTATATTTTTTATTTAAAAATGTAAGTTGCTGAAAGTTAATAATATGTAAATTTTATATTGTTAATGATAATAGCTACCTTCTAACTCTTATACTTTATTTATAAGAAATATATGTAGAAAATTTCAAAACTTCACCAATAGTCCTCAAAGGCTAAATTATGATTTAATTATAGTTTCCTTAAGTGGTTTACCTACTCATAAAACCAACAACTTAAATTGAGTGAATTGTCTTGCCATAATTTTACCTTTATCTGTGTAAAGTTATCTTTACAGTTAATTTAGAGACGAATCCCAGAAGGTTACTATTATAGCACTTAGTCCGTCAAATAAAGTTCAATTACACTCAACAGAGAAATAATTATGTGTGTTTAGGTACCCAAGGAGATAATGCTGATGACACCAACTGCTCCCTTGGCTTGGACAGATGGGAGGCAAAAGTAGGGACAATAACTACCAGCTTTCCAGTGGCCTGAGAAATCCTGCATTTGCTTAGTCACTTTGCCACCTACTTAGTCTTAGAGTCCATCTCTAATGATAATATGCTTTTAAAGCTATGCTTCTAAGTTTTGGCCTTTAAAAAAGAGATTCTTCATGTAGTAGAAGTTAAAGGGGACTCTATCAGAACCACTTGAAGACATGTTTTAAGAAGTACTGACTCTGTTGCCACCTTCAGCTGATATCTACTTTATATTTGAATATGTCACCATTGTTTCATAGGCACCTACATTAGCAGCAAGACTACAATATCATTATATCATATATCATTACATCACTCTTGGATTCTAGTGACCAACTTTCAGAAAGTGAACGAACTCTGAAGGTGCTTTTTTTCTCTTACAGGCTTAGGAACTGGATGAAAATTGTTCCAATCATGAATTCACTTCCATAAGTCCCAGTTCTTTATTGCAATAATGAAGGGAATGATATTTGTGTTTTAAGATTATTTTAAGAGCCAAATAAATAACACACATAAAATGTTAGGCTTCTAACAGTGGTTAACATATATTGGATCTTTTCTTCCTAGAAGAAAAGATCTGGAGAGCCCCTAGATTTGGATGGGAGCATAAGAGAATCTACCAAACACAGGATCTACCAACAAAAGTGGGGCCACACAGGATGAAAACCTCAGCACTCGATCACTTTCTTCAACATATGGGGATAAAAGCACAGCTCAAATGAGCAGCACACCTCCTTAAATTTTATGTTATTTAAAGTGTTTGTCTTGACACTAATATACTTTCATTTTGTATGAATATTTGAAGATTTATTGAATTGCAGAAAATACATTAGCTTACCTAAGCCTACCAGCCCTGGCAAGCAAAACTAAATTACTGAAGTGTGTTAGTACATTTTTGCCTCTAATAAGAAATAAATGAAACTGGATAATTTCATAAAGAAGCTTTCTTATCTTGTGGTTTTGTAGGTTGAAAGGTCAAACGTCATGAATTGACCTTTAGGGAGGACACTGGGATGGATGACAAAGTGAACACACAAAAAAGGACGAGTCACCAGGGAGGAAGCCAGAGAGCCAAGGTCAGAGGAGGCAGGTTTGCTGTTTATAACAATCCTTCTGTGAGAACTAGCTGGGATCCCATGAGATATGCCTTTATCCTTACTGAGGACATATCCTCAGTGATCCAATATCCGCATCTTGCTTGGCCTCACCTTTTAACATTTCCTAATATTTGTAACTTTGGGGAACAGACAACATCTCAACAATAGCAAGAGGTGATATTCTTGAAATAGGTTTGTTCAAGGACGGTTTCATAGCCATAGGTGTAGGAGGTGACTAACACCAAATAAGATTTAGTCACTGTAATTTTCCATGTACAGCAAATAAAACTATAATGTGCAAAAATTAACAATTCAATTTTAAAAAAGTGTTTCTAGTCTTTTAAAGCGCATACATACATTTGAAATCCCCTTGCCTACCTTTCTAAATCCAAGTCTATTTCTATCTTTCAAAAAATCATTACTCTAAGTATAATTTAATAATTTTTATACATTTTAGTTCTTTTATGCATACATATTTTATGTGCATATTATGTATTGTTTGTACACCAATGACTATTGTTTTATTTGTGTTTTATACATTTGTATTACCTAAATATCTTCACACTTTATTGTCACATAACACTATTTTCACTCAATAATTTACTTTAAAATGTCTCCTACAAAAATGTTGTTAATGTATAATTCTACTGTACTTTTGCTGATACATATATCTATATAGGTATACAAGATAAATATATATAGGTACTAATTATGAAAAATATTTGATATTGCTCCACTGTTAATTAGTATATTTCAGATAACAATCTTTACAGGACAGTTTTTCCTATGCCAATATGAGAGATTTTTTTCAGTATTGAAAAGGCAAAAGTAGTGGTGAAGCCCATTTAAACATTAAGTGGTCTTGATAATTACTTGAAAATGAATTAAATCATGCTTACTTGTAAAAATAAAAGTTAGATTTCTATGTAACTGAATTCCATAAAATGTCATCCAGACATTCCCATGGATACTAGCATGTGCTTTGAAAAGAATGCAGTTCTTCATCAGTCTTCACTAAGTTTTCTACACCCATCCACAAGGTCATATATAATATCCTGATTTTATGTCTAACAAAACTTAAGTGTCTTTATAACTTGACTTTAAAACATAATGTGTGTCTATATTTCAAGGTTATGTGTGAGATTCTCCAGCTCATTTTAAGCAAGGTCTAGGAAATATAAGAACAGATAATACTTCTAAACATGTACATGAGGCTAGAATATTAAAAAATGGGATTCTATTTTTTGTCTATTTCAGAAATTATTAGGCTTTAAATCTTGACTATATTAATAAAATAGACTTACTCTTCTAAACTGCAGTTTGCATATTATTTTTAATAGTGTTGGGTTCTTATTCCGTTTGGTCTTTTCACCACTTGAGAATGTATTGCACTCAACTACCATGTCACATTTTTGTGGGCAGGTCAAACATTTCTAGGAAATTATTCTTGAATTTAATGATAGCTCTTGTCCAAGAGTGAATAAATAGAAATTTATTTTTGAAAAGTCAGATTGCCAAAGGAATATGTATTTGGGGTAGAGGCCAAAATAATCAGAAGCCATAGAGATTATTGAACTATTAAACATCTTACCTATTCCACAACCTTGTTTCATGGGTGAAAATTATGGTTTGGATCTGGAATGTCCCCAAAAGCCTCAGATATTTGGGACTGGTGGGAAATGGATCCTGACTGGAATAAGTAAATTCTTGGGATTTGACAGAGGGTTTGTGTCAACTTATTGGATTCGGTGGTGCCTAGGGTGGAGCTTTGAGGTTTGTGTGACAGACTTGCTAGCCAAGAAATGAGGGAGAAGTACCCACCCTGAGTATGAGGGGAGTCAACTGGCAACTTGAACTGCATGAAGGAATGATGAAGAAACATTGTTATAGCTTCTTCCTAGGAAAGTTCTGGCCTTGCCTGACATTAACTCACTGCTCCAGACATTAACTCATCTTTGGCCCCTCACTCACTGGACTTTCCACCTTCAATGCTGTCTGCAGCTCTCCAGCCTCTACCATGTGTCAATGCCTGTTGGCCATGTATGAACTGTGTGAGACCTCCTGAAACTGAAACTGAGATCTAAAATAATCTTTCCTCCCTTAAATTGTGGGTGTCAGATGGTCTCCTGGCAATAAGAAAGTAACTAAGACTGTGAGATTCTTCAACTCCAATAAGTGGGCATACAGCAATATAAGTACTTTATGATGCATGATGGGAAGTACAGAAGTAATATATTCTTTATGAAAGTAGTTAGAAGACTTGAAAACACAAAATTAGGTCAATGTTGCCAACTTTTTCCTTTGGTATTTAATGGAATGAAGACTTCAGTTGTGATTAAAAAAAATACTAAACATACCCTAATGGCTTACCCATTGGGGCTCAGAACGGATTTAAAAACTTTGCTAAAATATTACTTCAGCTGCTTGCTTTTTAGGAATCTTAAAACAGCTCAATTATATGCTTATGGGTTCTTATTATGAAAATGGTGAACTATTTTTGAGTGAGATAAATCATATTAACTATAACAAATTTTAATCCTATTGGTATATTTTTAGAAATTTTATTTTCATCACATTTCTGATTTACAATGATGATTTTTCCTTAATAGTCCAGGTAGTATAGTATATTTGGATTGGTAGATACTGTATTAGGGCAAATGTATTTTGCATTGAATTATCAACCAAGAAATGAGTAGTTAATTTTAAGTTCATGAATACCTATTGAAGATTATTTGTTTTGTTTTACTTTTGTTTTTTGTTTTTGAGTCAGGGTCTTGTGCTATAGTCCAGACTGGTTCTGAGCTCACTACATAGCTCAGACTGGTCTTAAACTCATATCAATCATCCTGCCTCAACTTCATGAGTGCTAGGATTACAGGTGTACCTCACCACACCTAGCTTATGTGGTTCTGGGGAATTGAACTTGGGTACTTACTACTTGGTAGTCAAGCTCTTTGATCACTGAGCTATTTCTCCAGTGTCCATAGAGTGTCTTTGAATGAATAACTAGGACCATTAATGTTTCATGTACAGCAAATATTTCTATATTTAGAGAGGTGAGTAAACTTTATTTTGACCAGTTCCCAGACAATACTGTGGATGTTTCTCGACAGCATTTATAAGCTGCGTATTATAGAACAAATTTGGGAGTTTTAAAAGTATAATATAGCTATCCTTCCATGTTAGGAGGACATGACTGCAAATTTAGTGTGCTTATACCCTTTTGATTTTACTCTAAGAAATAAAATAAATCTATAAGATTTAAATACAATGGACATATTATTTCCATAGCTGTATGGAGAGCGTGATACAGTTTTCTGTTGAGTTGTGCTTTTATTATACCAACCCTTCTCTTCCAACACTTTATTTAAATAACAATTATTCTCTCATGTTTGTCTTATCATGTTTCAAAATAAATTGGCTGTAAAATAAAGGAGTACATGTTTTAACAAACTGAAAAACCATACTATTGAATGTTTACTGAAAATCAGAAAGATTGCCTAATAATGAAAATTAGTCATAATTGCTTACTAGGAATGGTACAAATGACAGAATCCTAAGGAAAGGAGCTAATAAGACAGAAATATGAGAATGAAGCACGGACAAGTGACACATGCTACATAAACATGCAATTGGGGACTGTGGGCCTGCTTCAGCATGGTTACTCCTCTAGTCATCAGCTCAAGTCCAATACTGGACTCAAACATAGTTTGAAGCAGAACATATAGTTCAATCTATTGGAAGTAGTAACTTTCTGTAGGTTAATTTTGTGACAATTTCCCAGTCAAACTCTCACATAGAAATTGAACTCATACAGCTTCTGAAAATATGCCATTCTTTCACTAAAGATTTATTATATTCTATCTTATGGGTCAGCTTTATCAAATTTCTTAGTTTGTTTTTAATATTCTTCCTCATTTATTGCTTCTTCATGACATAGTCGAACTTAGTCTCTGGGCCTCCTTCCTGGTAGGAAGACCAGACTGATAGAGCTAAATTGGATGATGTACAGGGACTCATCACACTGTTTATAAAGGCGTTTAATTGCCATACGGTGTGCAACACACACTCAAACAAAAATCACTTGACCTAATTCATGTTGACTACAAGCATAACATAGTTAATAATACTCTTAGGGATAAGAGGTAATAATGATATAACGTGAAGAGAAGATAATGATTTGAAATAACTTGTTTTACCATATGCAATTATATTCCTTTTTAGTTTCAATTGCTTTGAACATTAACAATATCATATACAATATTCAATATTCACTTGCTATTCTAAAAAGAATGAATCACAGGCAGCCTCTGAGATATACCAGGCTTATAGTCATTTTCACTTTCTTTTCTTTTGTTTAGTACACACACATTGTAATTTCTTAACAAACTGCTAATTGTTAGCATGTACACATTTTCCCAGAATTAAGCTTCCTGAGAACCACGACATCACTGGATGATGTGGCCCAGGTGCTTGCACTTCTGTGTGGCAACCCTAAGCTGTGACTGAATAGAAGTTGCCCCTTTGGAAAGAACACTGACTTTTTCACTTACCAGAGTCCACACTCACTGTTTACTAGAGTTTCTTGGCAATTTATATCCCCTGTCCAGTACTCTACCTATTTGAACTTGCTTCTTTTTGTCTAAATAATGTCTGAAATGCCTGTGGCTACCGGTAGTGTATGTCTAAAATCAATTCACTCAATGCTCTTTTCCAGGTTTGTTTGTCAAGGTTCAAAAAAAAATTTATAATTTTTAGTGTTCTATTTATTTTGCTGATGAAAAAATAGATGGAAAATTGCTCTTCTGAACTTGATAATAGTTGCTGTAACAAAACTTATACTGGTTTGTGTGAGATATATAATAGGAGCAAATGATTTTAAGTTAGTTTCCAATTCACACTACATGCAAGAATGATCATATTATTTATTGCCACATACTAAAGTATCCACTGTTGGTAAAACGGACTTTCTCTCTAGACTTAATACACAAACAGCAGTCTTGCCCAAACAAGAAATACAACCATATGTTTGTCAGCGGCACATTTCAGCAACACACATGGATCAGGGATCAGAGATACAAAGATACAGGCCAAACTCGGTTAGACAATCTGCAATTTACAGGGAAAATGAGCAACATAAGTTCTCATCCATTTAAATCCCAGACTATAAAAATTTAATAATGTTGCTTCAAAGAATTTTTTCCATAGAATATAAATGAATGAGAAGAATATCTCTAAAACCTATGTTAGGGTAGAGCTGGGGACACAGCTCATCACTCAGAGTGTTGGCTAGCAAGCACAAGACCTTAGATTCAGTTCTTCAGCAACACATAAACTGGGTATGGTGGCTTCAGATCTGTAAACTCAGCACTTTGAAGGCTGAGGCAGGAAGATTGCTGTGAGCTCAAAGCAAGTGTGGGATATACTGGGAGCTCAGAACCAGCCTGAAGTAAATCCAAATTTTTGTATTAGAAGATAAAAAGCAAATAACTAAGTCACTAAATTAAGTGTACTTAAACATAAAAACAGAAAGGCATCTATTTTAGTATTAAATACTCAGGGGGATAGACTTTTCAGTACTTTGATTCAGTGGGATAATTTATATTGTAATAATGACTTTTAGGTGTCTGTTCATTTTAAATTATATATTATATATTAAACAATATATGCATTATATATCATGTATAACAATATATCATAAACAATATTATAATTATGTAACACCAGGTGACATTCAAAATAGAGACAAAAACTTCCCTGAGGTATTGTATTATTTTTGCTCACATCCATGAGTAAAATTTGAACACCCCAAAACAAGAAATATAGTCCTTTCAAGTTATTTATTCAGGCAAAATCCCTGAGGATAATGTCGCTTTTGTTGTACAGTGGTGTTTTATGGTGTTTACTCTAACAGGAAAAGATAGAATTAACTATCATGCTGAGTCAGGGACAAAGTGAAAATCAAGGTCATTTTTCAGTCTGTGTTAACTAGCGGGTCAATTGCTCTTTCTTTGACAGGAAGCAGTCCTGGAGCATCAATGAGCAGCCTGGAGGGAGACCACTCAGCAAATGGCCTGCAGGCCGCTGTCTGGAAAATGTCCTCTCTTTACCCATTTGCAGTCAATATAACCCATGAGGGAGTTTTAATTAAAGAATAAAACAGTTAAACTTGAATCACCCCTGTCTATATTTTATGACACCAATAATGCTGTCTTTAAAAGTCTGGTAATCTAAAAGACACATTTTCATGTTTGCCTAAACTAAGAACTCATTAAAAGAAAACCCTGGATTCTTTTATGGAGACACCAACAACCTATTATCTTAAGTTTAGAGAACAACAGTATTTATAAACAGAATTTGAATGATTAGTTATTACATATCAAGCTCTATTTTAAGAGTTTTCTTTAATCTTCATAATAATACTTGAATGTAGTCACAGTTGGACTCTGAAATTTCCAGATGGGGCTAGGGAAAGCCTAGTGAAGCTCTTCACTGAGCATGGTGGTCTCGGAATGAGATGCCTGCACCATAACTTCATCATACAGCCTTTCCTTGGCAGGTCAATTACTATTAAGTGTGTTTATAGTGTCAAAAGTCCCCACCATAAGGACTGTAAACTATGCAAGCACTATGGAAAGCAACATGGAGAGTCCTCAAAAGGCTGAAAATAAATATGCCATCCGATCCAGTGTCACCTCTTTTGGATATTTTTCCAAAACAAATAAAAGCATGGTATAATAGACATACATGCATAGCTGCACTTACAGCAGCACAACAATAGCTAAGCTGTGGAAGACATCAACATACCCATCAACAGACCCAGGGATATGAAAACTGTGGTATATGTACACAACAGAGTACTACTCTTCTGTAAAGATTAATTTGAGGCTTCTGTAGGTAAATGGAGGCAACTTGAGACCATCATGCTTAGTGAAGCGAGTCAAACTCAGAAGGTAAAATATCATATGGTTTCTCGAATATGGCATTTTATAGAACCAAACTGGTGTTACGGAGGGTTGGGAGGATGAGTGAGGCAGCAGGAGGGACAATAAGGGAGGATAGGAATTGTAATGTTGTTGTGATATATACGTACACAAAATCATCACACTCAATGTAACCACTTTATATCACACACACACACACACACACACACACACACACACACACACACACACACACATATATGTATGTATGTATGTATAAACAAACATTGGGAAAAGTTCTCAAATTTGCTTTTTTTTTCTTAGGACAGCTCACTATTTTCAATGAGTTACTGACTATTGCCTTAACATCATCTTCTATTGGACAGTGTTCTTCAAGAATAAAATCCATAATATGATTTTTGCTTTATTCCTCACCTGTTTTTCCAATTTCTTGCACAATACATAACAGTAACTGAGAGACTGACTGATGAGTGAAAAAAAGACATTTTTTCCTAGCTGTCTATATCTCTGTGGTTAGAAATGTTGGTGTAAGAAGTGATTGTATATCTTTCAAATTACTTTTAAAAATGAGTGAACAGTAGTTACTTTTATATTTCTCTTCCTGTTTAGGCTGAGATTATGCTTTGTTCATTTGCAAATCCCATGACACAGACTAGTGCATCTCCTATGGAAGAATCATGATGTGTTTGTCCCTCAGACCCTATAAGCCAACCTGGCCAAGGCAGCCATCATATTAGGGCTGAGTTAATTAACTGTTTACAAAATACAGCAGAGTAATTTTAATTAATAATTTTGTATATTTTATAAACAAAATCAAAATATACAAATAAATCATCCTTGGAAGAAAAAAATGGTTCCCACCCTCGCATTAGATGAATAAATTGAATGTTACATGAACTTTACAAGTTTTAAAAATGAACATTGCGGTAGAACTTGATAATTGTTCATGACAGTTACCACGGCTTAGTGCTAATTTCCTTGATGTGAGAATTTTCTCTACGGAAATCCTTGCACATTCTTTGGAAAAAAAAAAATTCTGCCTCCAGGACCCTTTATCCTGACTTCAGGGAAAAGAGCCATACGAAACACAAGCTCAAGTCCAAGTTGGTGGTAGCTCCAAACAGACCATATAATTGGTTAATTACATAACAATTAAGGCAGTCTATGTTTCTAAATCTATAATTGCAATGTAATTCCACTGCAATTGAAGACAGAGGACATTGAATGTGGACTGCTATTTGCTGTCAGGAAGAATTTATCAGAAAAACAATCTGGAACATTCTTTAAATAACATGCTTGCTTTCGATGTTTCAACACCAGCTTCTCAATTAGATTACAATGTAATCATAGAGAGGGAAGGGTCCGAGTGCAATTATAATTATAGATGAGGTGGATCTTTATTATGCAGGCAATGGCAAGTTACAAAGAAAGCAAAGTGGGTGTTGGAGGTCCGTATCTACGTTTTGGAGAATATAACCATGATTCCAGGGTGGAGAAAATATGAAAAGCTTAATTTGAAAAAGTGGAATGAACCTATTTTTTTACTTCAGGAAGAGAAATCATGAGAACAAGATCAAAGGATTTTAAAGGAGGATACATAGATAAAATAATCTGAAGTGATGAATCTGGTGGTATATGGTATGGGACTGGATGTGCAGCTTTCCACCGTGCACAGCCAAATAGATTATGATTTCAGTTGAATGTAGAATTTGGAAGACAGCTTAAGCAATAGGCGTGGTTTGGGTTGCATTTTTCCTAACGTACTAGTGTGGGGACAGAAGGAGGGGACTTCCTAAACTTCCCCCTCCGGGTCTCATACTGACACATCCAATAGCAATACTGCCTCTAATTCCTTTTCATGTATTCATCTTCACTAAGGCATGTCCTTCATCCCTTGATTCCTAAGGTTGTCGCATTGTTCCTTGCATGTAGTAGATGTTTGGTAAATATTTTGGATGGATATAGAAAGTAGCATGTTTTGGAAAAATACTCAGAAATAAAGTTCTGAAATTTAAGAGAGAGAGAGAGAGAGAGAGAGAGATCAGGGTTGTAAATAAGGTATTTTTGACACTTTTTTGTGTGTAAGTCATCAGCTGATACATTTTTTATTACAGGATGCTATGTAAGTTCAAGAATTTTTTCTCAAAAATAAGAGGCAATAGTTGAGTTGAGAAATAAATAATACAAAATAATCAATATGGAAACTTTGGGTTGAGAATGTTAGTGGGAAAAGTTAGCTGAAAGAAAAACTATAAAAAGTTGGTTATCTCAAACTGTATCTATGAGCTTTTGCCAGTCATTTCAAATATAACCAAAGCCCCTTTTCTGTGTAAATCATACTCAAAAGACTGTTCATATTCCCATATATTATTTCTTTAAAATCAAGTGAGAACTTTAAAATATAGTGGAATGCTGTGGTTGGAAAAACTTAAAATTATTTTACTCTCTTTATTAGTGAATATGTACTTAAATAGCATAATTACTAAAGCAAACATTGCTAACTTAAATAAACTGGTGGTAAGTATAATTGAACATTAGCAAACCAACACTCAATTAGTACAAGAAGAAATTAACAAATGTCTTAGAAATTACTCCTTGGCTTGTTAGTAGTAAGCTCTGCCTATACTAAGAAAATGGAAACCTTCAAGAATTCACTTACTTGGATTGGTTGAAGAACTTTCTAATATAAATATATGTGTGTGTACAAAGATATCTGTCTAAAAAAAACCCAAAAATATCTGTCTATCTATCTATCTATTTACCTATTCTGTTTTTACAGTGCTAATTAATTGATATGAAATAGTGGAAGCAGAAGTACAACATGTTTTGTCAGGATAAAAGAAACCAGAAACTTTAACAAGATAACTGGAGAGAAAAAATAATTCTTGAGGACTCAAGCAGATCTTAATGCAGATCAAAATAGTAGACAAAAATTTAATTTTTATTGAATAATACCTATTTTGTGTGATTTTTAAAATGACAAGTGGAATATATTCTTAGAGCCCACAGTACAAATTAATGCTTGAAAATATTAAAATACCTCTGCCTTTCTTTCTTACATCTCATTCCTCATATTTTATGAAAACTTTTCTTTCGTTCAGCAATGGCTACTTTCTCAAGGCTTTTGGATACACATCTACTTCTAAATGTGTCTCTGTATCTCATAATTAGGAATATTATGGGTGGGACTTCCCATATTAAGTATGAAGATACTAAAGTATTAAAATCTCGCCAGAGTAGGAGCCCTAGAACAGCTGTCCTTTAAGAAATAAAAAATTACAACTGGAATCTGTAAGACAATCAAAGGAGTAGAGGTAAAAATAAAGCCGGGCAATCATGGGCTGGAGAAGCCCCATGTGGGGCCCTCTCACCCACCCACAAGGTGGTGAGCCAGGGAAGGTGACTCTGGGAAAAACTCCTCCCTTTCAGTCCGTAGAGGAGAGGGGTTGGAGGATGGAGGTCAGCGCGGAAGTGAGCAACCTGCACATTTCCCAACTCGAGTAACAAAGTGACAACGGACTAAGAACAGCCCTCCCAGCGGATAGGAGAGGAACCGATACCGACAGGAAGGGTGCTGGGACGGTCCCAGGAGAACTCAGGGAGTAGTGCACCCTCAGCTGCGCTCTGCTGGGATGACAGGACTGCCAGAAGAGTGGGCCCAGCCCTGCCAGGACCCAAGGCAAGCAGCGTGTCCCCAGCTGTGTCCCACGCCTCCCTGACCAGAGAGGAGCACGAAAAGGGAGAGAAAGAGAAGGGTCCCCAGGAGGGAGAGAACCATGGGGCGATTCCACCAGGCAGCAGCCTCTGAAAACAGCTCCACAGAAATTCATAGGGGAGCAAATGTTTCCTTTTTTTCTTTTTTCCCAGTATTTTTATTAATATACATATATAATACATAGTGTTTACAATGAATTTGGGTACTTCGTGCACATATGTATCATATCAACTTTACAAACCCTTCCCAGTTTTGACCCTCCCACCCCTCCCAATCCCTTTGTCCAACTCTGGCTATTACTTCATGTGGTTCTATAAAAGGTCTTTTTTTCTATTAGTTATTATTTTTTCTCTTATTTTATATGTTCATTTATTTATTTCTTGCTCAGTTTGCTTCATTTGCTTCATAATTTTAATTTATAGGATTGTGTGCTACTAGTTGACCAATTGATCAGTTCGTACTTTAGCTTTTCTTTTGTCTATTGGATTTCATTTTCATCCTGTGTTACCTCTTTATTCTTCTTCCCCTCTTTTCCCTTTTTCTCCATACTACAGTCTCTATAATCTTTTTTTTCCAAGCCCTTGAATAAGTTCCTGGGCTTTAGCGACACTTTATATTAATTTTTTCTTTTACTTATTTCTTTCTTCCTTTCATTCTTTTTTCTCTTTTCCCCTTCTCTGTATTTTTAAAAAATCTTTTCTTCTCCCCAAGCCTACCACTCCCCTAAATCCCAGTACTATCACTCATAGAGATTTTCTCTCTTTATCAGCTCTGTGCTGGGGTAGGAGTACCTCCAGGCTCTCTCCTATCACACAAACACCAACTTTTCAAGTTCCACCCAAAATTAACTCACAATCCTGACTGCCCCCTCCTTACTCCAGCTCCTGTAGTATTTGAATTAATAAGTACCAATAACTCTCATCCATATAGAAAGACCAATGGAAATGTATTATCTGTACACTATTTGGCTAGAAACAGATCAGTAACACAATTCTGAGTAGGTATTTACCAATAAAATGGTGACACTATGAGCAAATTCCTGTTATAGGTCATCCCAATTGTACATAGAAATCACTTTGAGTACTTTGGATAGTAATTAGTATGTTAAATGGGGGACTGGATATATATATATATATATATATATATATATATATATATATATATATATATATGTGTGTGTGTGTGTGTGTGTGTGTGTGTGTGTGTGTGTGTATCTATATATCTATATATATATGTAATAGGTAACTAAAATAAAGGTAGTATAATGAGTGGTGGATGGATCTAAAACAATATAGAGCATTATTGTCTTAAGGTCTGTGTCATACTAACATCATGAATTCAATAAGCCAACTCTATTACGATTCAATATGTCAACTCTGGTTTTAATTAATATAGTGAATGTATATTGCATCCATTATTGTTGTGAGGAGAACATAAACAATGTTACTAGACTCTGCTGATCCGTTGTCTTCATTCGATGGTATTGTAACAGTAAACCTTTACTCAAATTATAGATGCTAACATTGTTAATGATCTTCATGCTTAGGTTACATTAAGGTAACACTTAAAACAGAAAGAGTCTAATTCAAAAATCTCAGGAAAAGAAACAACGCCCCTCAACAATGCCACTAACGGTAACAGAACCATGAGGAAACATGGTAATAAATCAACTATACAAAGACCTGACACTCCAGAAAACAATACCATAGATCTTGAAACAGCAGTACCCAAAAATGAAAACGTGCAAAACGATAATAATTTCTGGGCCCAGAAATAATTATTGAAACAGGAAATGCAAGATCTACGCCAGGACACAGCTATGCTATCAGCAAACATTGACAAGAAATTAGATGAAAACAAAGAACATATAAACCAGATGATAATGAAGGCAATACAAGAAATTAAAGAAGAACACAGCAGAGATATAAAAATATTGAAAGCAGACTTTCAGAACGTGAAAAACACACAGGAAAAAAATGAGTAACCAATTTGAACATTTTGCGAATAGAATATCAGACCTAGAAGATAAAATGGTTGAGCTGGAACGTACAGACCACAAAGAATGCAAAACAAAAAAGAAAGAGAATGATTACAACAGCTGATGGATGACTCAGGAAAACAATCTCAGAATTATGGGAGTGCAGGAGAAAACTGAGGACAAAACGAAAGGCTGAAATGTCATGTTCAATGAAATTATAAAAGAAAATCATAAAAGAAATGAACATGGAACTACTACAGGCATATAGAACACCAAACAACTTCAATCAGTCGAGAACTTCATCATGACACCTCATAATTAATATACTAGAGACCCAATACAAAGAGAGAATATCAAAAGCTGCAAGAGAAAAATTAAGGTGACCTACAAAGATAAGCCCATCAGGATAACTGCAGGGTTCCTGATCAGACCGTAAAAGCCAGGAGATCGTGCAGCAATGTTATACAAGCACTAAGAGAATGCAAATGCCAATCAAGACTGCTATATCCAGCGGAACTGTCTTTTAAATTAGAGTGAAAAATTAAAGCTCTCCATGATATCGCCGGGTTAGAGAAATTTGCAGCCACTGTGCCACTGCATTGCAGAGAATACTTAAAGAAAAATTAGAAAGCAAAAGAGAGGCCAGTGACACCAATGACCCCAGAGGAAAAGAGACAACAGCTAGAGGAGAAAGAGCTGTCAAAAGAGTAACTTAAGTAAATAATGCTGAAAAATCATGATTTCAGGACAAACCAAATATGCCTCAATAATTACTCTGAACATAAATGGCCTCAACTTACCTACTAGAAGACATAGACTGGTTGACTAAACTAAAAAAAAAAAAAAAAAAAAAAAAAAAAAAAAAAAAAAAAAAAAAAAAAAAAAAAAAAAAAAAAAAAAAAAAAAGAACACACACACACAATTTGCTGCTTACAAGAGACACATTTCACCCACAAAAAACTCATAGATTGAAAATAAAAGAATGGAATTCAATATTTAATGCAACAGGAAACAACAGGGATAGCTATATTAATCTCAGACTCATCAGATCTGAAAACAAAACAGACCAGGAAAGACAAATATGGTCACTATATACTGGTTAAGGAAACAATAGACCAGGAAGAACTCACAATTATCAACATATATGCTTCCAACTCTGGAACACAAAATTATGTAAACCAAAAATTATTAGATCTGAAAGAGCATATAGGTCCCAACAGCAGAGGACTTTAATACTTCACTGTCACACATAGACAGATCAACCAGACTGAAAATCCAAAGTCAGGCAACAGCTAAACGACACGATAGAAAACTTGGACCTAAAAGATGCTTACACAGTTTTCCACCCAACATCAGCAGAACATGGAACATTTTCTAAAACAGATCATACTTTATATCATAAGTCATACTTAAATAAATACAAAAGAGTACAAATAATTCCTTGCCTACTTTTGTATCATTTTGGAATAAAACTGGAACTTAACAGCAAAAGAAACAGAAGAAAATACACAAATACATGGAGACTAAATACTAAAAGTGGATCACAGGAGAAATCAGAGAAGAAATCAAAAACTTCATAGAGTTAAATGATGAAGGAATTACATCATATCAGAATCTATGGGACACAATGAAAGCAGTATTTAGAGGGAAATTCATAGCCATAGATGCACACAGCAAAAGACCAGAACAGTCACAAGCACAGAAACAGGAACAGTCTAAACCAAAAAGCAGTACAAGAAATAAAGTTATAAAAATCAGATTTGAAATTAATGAAATTAATATTTAAAAACAATAAATATATTAATGAATTAAATAGCTTGGTTTTTGAAAGAATAAACATGACTGGCAAACCTTTAGTTAAACTCACCAAAAGAAGGAAAGAGAAAGCACAGATAAACACACTTAGAAACGAAGAGGGTAAAATTACCACAGACTCTGATGAAACTGAGATTATTTTGAGAAATTATTTTTAACACCTATAATCTAACAAGATATAGAATTGGGAAGAAATGTATGACTTTCTAGACACATACTAAATACTAAAATTGAAAAAAACATAAAATTCCAAATAACCTCATTATACAGACAGAATTTGAAGCAGTAATAAAAGGTCTATCTACAAATAAAAGCTCAGAACCAGATGGATTAACAACAGAATTTTTACGGTATTTCTGGGAAGAATGAATTCCAATTCTCAAACTGTTCCATGAAGTTGAAAAGGAAAGAATACTACAAAACTCATTTGTGTAGGCTACCATCACTTTAGTCCCAAAATCAGACAAAAACTTTACCAGGAAGGAAAATTATAGACCAGTATCTTTAATGAATATTTAGATGAAAAAAAATTTAATAACATTCTGGCAAACAGAATCCAGCAAGTAATTAGGAAGATCATACACCATGATCAAATAGGCCTTATTCCTGGGATGCAAGGCTGGTTTAACATACATAAATCAATCAATGTAACATATCACATCAACAAAAGTAAAAATTTAAGCCACATGATTATCTCAATCGATGCAGAAAAAGCTTTTGATAAAATTCAAAACCCTTTCATGATAAAAACTTTGAGAAAATAGGCATAGAAGGACCTTATCTCAAACTCGTTGAAACCATATACACCAAACCTGCTGCAAATATCATTGTAAATGGAGAAAACTTGAAATCATTTTTGCTTAAATTAGGAAGATGACAAGGCTGTCCACTCTCACCACTCTTATTCAACATAGTATTTGAAACACCTGCCCTAGTGATTGCACAAAAAAGTGAAACAAAGGGGATTTGCATCAGAATGGAGGAGAGGAAGTCAAACTATCCTTATTTGCAGATAATAAAACTATCTACATAGAAGAGCTCAAAAGCTCCACTATGAAACTTGTGGAAATAATAAACAAATTCAGCCAAATCACAGGTTGCAAAATCAATACTAAAAAAATCAATACCTTTTCTCTACACCAACAACAAACTCACTGAGAAAGAGCTCAGAAGAATAACCCCACTCTCAATAGCCCAGCAAGAAATTAAATACCTAGGAGTACAACTAACCAAGGAAGTGAAGGACCTATAAAAAGGAAACTATATTACATTGAAGAAAGAAGTTGTATACAACATCAGAAAATGGAAAAGCATTCCCTTTTCTTGGATAGACAGAATCAATACAGTCTAAATGACTGTACTGCCAAAACTAACAAACACATTCAATGCAATTCCTACCAAAACATCAACATTTTTTCACAGATCTTGAAAAAAAATTCTTAAATTTATATGGAACAAAGGAGACCTAGAATAACCAAAGCAACTTTTAGTAACAAGACTAATGCAGGAGGCATTATGATTCCAGACATTAAGTTATTCTATAAAGCAATTGTTATACAAACTATATTATACTGGTCCCATAAACAGACAGATTGACCAGTGGAACAGAAATGAGGATGCAGAGACAAAGCTTGAATATCCTCAGCTACCTAATCTTCCAAAAATGTGCCAAAAGCATACTCTGGAAAAAGGACAGCCTCTTCAACAAATGGTGCTGGGAAAATTGGACATCCACAGGCAGAAGAATGAATACAGACACACATCTGTCACCATACAACAAAATTAAACCAAGGTGAATCAAAGACATAAATATCAAAACTGAAACACTGAACCTCCTGGTAGACAAATTAGGCAAATATCTAAAAGACATAGGTGCAGGCAATGACTTCCTTAATAAGACACCAAAAGCAAAAGAAATAGCCCCCAGAATTAACAAGTGGGATTATGTCAAATTAAAAATTTTCTGCACTGCAAACGAAATTATGAACAGTGTAAAAAGAGAACTGGCAGACTTAAAAATATTCACCACCAATACCACAGATAAGAGCCTCATAATCAGAATGTACAGGGAACTGAAGAAAAGGAAGCCCCTCAAAATCAAAGATCTGATTGAAAAATGGGCAAAAGAAATGAACAGACAGTTCTCAGATGAAGAAGTTCAAATGGCCAATAAATATGTGAAAAGATGTTCAATATCCTTAGCCATTAGAGAAATGCAAATCAAAACATCACTTCTAATACCTATATGGAACTACCCCATTTGGACATGGTATAATAATGTATTTCATTTGTTCGTTGATAAGGAACATCTCTGTTTGCCATGGCTAATTCTGGTTTAAAGATGTTGACATTAAACTCTTGTTAATAACTTTTCCATTCATTCTCAAATCATCTAAGTTAAGACGATAAATTGTACCTACCTACATTTAAGTCTATTCACGTCATTAAATTTCTTACAGGTTGTGTTATTGCTTGTATTTTTAAAATAAATGTATTTGTTTATACACATTTCTCAGTTACTGGAATATTTTTCGGATAAATAATTGTAACAGAACTGCTAGGTCGGAGAGAGTCTATACCTTTTAAATGTTGTTATATTTTATTATATGCCTTTTTAATAGCACTTAGCAATGTATAGTTTTTCTAAGGTTAAAGGTAAAAATCCCAGAAGAATCTGAATTATATGTAAGTTCTTTATCTTTTCCCTGACTTGGTGATTTTTTAAAACTTTGATCCCACCAATAATATTCTCATTATTATTTATTTTGCTATAGCCACACTATGATTGATATACCCTAATATTCCTGCCTTAAGATGTTGTACCTGCCAGGGCATCCTGCCACATTTTTTTCCCCTGTGACTTTTTTCATCACTTCGTATAGATAGATTTCTGATCCACAGAAGTATTCCCTGACAACCTATGGTCACAATATTTTATGTAAATAATATAAATAATATAAATACCCATTTATATTATTTTACATAAATAATATAGTCATTTAAATTATTTTATCAACATATATTTTTATTAATGGTCGCAGAATGTATTTTTAATTTTTTCTGTTTCTTTTGGTCAGTAAATTTTCTCTGTGCATGGGACATGCATCAGTAATCCCAGAACATTGATATCCTGAGGTAGGAAGTTCACAGCTTCAAGCCCAGCTGGACAGTTTAATGCTTTAGTGAGATGGTGTCCAAGATAAAAAATAATTAATTAATTAAAAATGACTAAGAATGTATCTCAGTATGATGCTCCTGAATTTAAAAAAAGCTCTGGATTTAAAAAAGAGAGAGAGAGAGAGAGACCAGAAGGCATGACTGTGTACAGCCTGAGCACAAGCCATCAGTAGATAAGAGTTGGATTTGCCTGGGCGGGGGGAGTGCAGGTTTAGCAGGCTCAGAGCATCTAGTGATGAACATAGAACACTTTCCAAATAAAGACAAAAATGACGAATTAAGAGAAAAGCTTGAGCACAGAAGAAGTTATGTGATCACATTTTGATCCCGCACGTGACGTTCCTCCCCTCTTTTCTGCACCGTCATTTCCTCCTCTTACTCCAATCCAGTCATCACTGCATCATCTGAATTTCGTTTCCCTGCCTCATAGGAACTCCTCCCAGACACCCAGTGCTCTCTGGCTTCAAAGAGGTCCTCCTTGAATATCACATCTTTTATAACTTACCCATGCCCTCTCTCTCTCCTTTTTGCTCCATTGCCTTAATACCTGACCTATTTCTATATCTTTACAAGTGAATTTTATTTTTCTGCTATAAACATATGCTTTCCATGAAGATAAGCATGATGTTTTGTATGTTTCCTTGTTGCTAACTGTGCGTGACGTGGGTGCCCAGCATATATTTATTTAACTTCTCAATAAATGAACCTTTCAAAATGTGTTGAACATAAATAGACCAGAATTAGAGGTAGAAGGTTAGTCTGGAATTATTGGTCTTGTAGTTGACTTAATAAAGGTGATCTTCTGATATACTTCCAAACCTTATAGCACCGAATCAAATTTATTCAACAGCGGACCCAAGAGGCAACACACAGTTATCCTGATTAAGATATAAAAATCAGCTGACTGACATGGTCACGCCACAGCCCTGAGAGACTACTTAGTCCCTCCCCTAGTGGTGATGAGCTGACCTTTGCTTAGACGTAGATGGAGGAGTAGAGAATACAATATGAAGCTGGGAAATCTGAGATGAGACATCTGTTTTCCCTGCTCCCTATTTTCACGCAAAGACAAGCCTTCATCGGTGTTTTCTGCCTCTTGCTTGTACCTCTTGAGGGGAGAATGTGCAAATTGTCTGTTGGTGAAACTCAGGCTTTCCTGCCACTTTCTCTTCGGGCACACAGAAAAGGCAAGGTTTGGCCTGCTTTGCATATTTTGGTAAGCCTAGCAGTAAAACTCCGTCCTTATACAGAAAGGAATCTGTTTTTTTTTTTTAATGTGTCAACTTAGATTTACTATCCGTAAAGCCACGTGAATAACAGCCTAAAGTCATGCTCTCGCCAGCCACAGTAAGAAAAGCCCTATTTCAATCTCTCTCCGTCTGTCTGCTTGTCATTCACAGTGCAGATGACTGGCAAGATAGACAGCTATTTAATTTATTAGCTCCTTCCTCTGATTGCTTCATACCTCTGCCTACTTAAAGATGCACTGACAATTTACATCTTGCAGGTTATTAAGGAAATTTAAGATGATTTAGGTAGGAGTACTAAAATGCGGGGTAAGCATTTCCTACCAATTTTTCTCACAGGAAGTTACTTTGTCCCTCCTGCCATACCATCATCTTGGGGCTTTATTTATTTATTTACTTAGTAACAAAGTTAAAATGTGTGACCTTAACCTATGTGATTCTGAATCCAAAAATTTTTCATGAAGCCAAAACAACTTCTATCATTCCCAGTTCTTATTATACTTTAAGGAAAGTAAATGAATACAAGTTAACTCATACTCTCCCAAATTTTCTTTGCATGCAAAGGTCTTTTGATTAAAATAAACTCCTACAGCTAAGGTTCCTTCTCAGAATTAATGTGACATTGCAAAAACTGTAATAAAGTGCTACTTACTGTGTTCATATGCTAACTGATTGTTATCCATTAAGAAGTTTGAAGAAAAACAAACACAAAAAGACAACCATTGTTTCAGAACAAGTAAGCAAATTGTCGAAGTATTAATTTGCTTTTCTTTTTCAGGAGCGGATGACTCTTCTACAGGGAATAGGGACAATAGTGATAGATATTAGAGCTAATTATAAAAACAAAACTAAGGACGCATTCTTGCGATATGACCCAGAAATTCCACCCAAGAGAAATGAAAACATATGTTCACACAAAGAAGCACACATGAATGTTCCTGAAAGCTTTATTTTTTAATAATCCAGCCCTGAAAATAACACAAATGCTCATTCATTGGTGAATGGATAAACAAACTGTGGTATGTTTATACTCAATACTCATTAAGGCCCCCAAAAACTGGTATATACAACTACACAGATGAATCAGAAAAACGATTCTCCAAGAAAAAGTAAACCATAAAATATTACATTACAATTCCATGCATGTGCCATTCTAAAAAAGGTCAAAATCCGGTGACAGAAATCACATGGGTGACTGTTTGGGACAGGATCAGATGAGAATGCAAATCACAAAGAAATACAAGGAAACTCTTGATTTTGAACTAGATTAAGGTGGCATCACATAACTATGCGCAACAGCCAAAATCCACCTGAAATTAATGTTCTTTGGATGTAAATGATTTTACCTTAATAAATATGGTCCAATATATGGTATTGAGAGCTATAATAAAGGAAGCAAAAGAGAAGCTTGGCAGAGGAAGAGAAGATATTTTTCGCAACGTGGACAGAAAAAGAACATTGAAAGCACAGAATGCAGGGAAGTAAACAAGGGCTGTTTTTATTTTTCTTCAACGACTGACTTCAAATATGGTCTCTCAATTATAGCTCCCTTTCTCTTAAATTACTTCTGGAACAGAGCTCATTGTTTTCGGCCCCTTTCAGTTATGGGAATAGTTTCCTGTTTTGTCATTTAGTTTCAGCTTACATAGTAAAGGCCTGACATTTTCAATCTTGAGATTGAAGGAGTTCAGTTCAGCTCCATTCCCACCCCATCCCCGCTTCCATCTCAGGTCTCCCATGGCTGTCGGACTCCTCATGGGCATGTGGTAAAAGTCAGCACTTAATTCTACTTGTCTTCAGCATTCTCTCTCTTCCTTTCACTCTTCTACTTTTCCCCTTCCTTCTTTGATATGTTGAAACCAAAGAGGAGGAGGGATGGGAGGAAAAAAAGTCCTAAATCACTTACCATTTGACTATTGATCCCCTTTGTGCAGAGTGGGCTTAAATGATCACTGGCAGTTTTCTAGCGAATGGCAAAGCTGTTGTGTACAATGCACACTCTCCTGGATGTAGTGGAACTCTTCTGATTCTCTTGGTGTGGGTCTAACTACTTGCAAGACTAGCATCCTCTTCCTACAGGCCACTGTCCAGTGCTGAGCCTCTTCAGGAAGCCCGTAGCCCGAATCACTCCAAGGCTTCCGTTTAATCCTCGAGAAGCTCACCTGTCCATGCCACTGTGAACATTTGAGACCCAGGCTTACGCGCCTACTGCTCTGCCAGATCTCCTGCTGATACTTCAATCATCGATGTTCTGTGCTGAGAATTCTGGTTGAAATTAGGTGCATGAGCCTAAGGCCCAGAACTGAAAAGGGACCAAACACTCCAATTTTTCATAAAACGTTATCTCACTTTACTCCCCTGAGTTCAAAGGGCAGCCCGTGCATGCCAATTGGCTCAACCGCTCATCCAGCAAAGGGCCATGGTGTGAGATGCTGCTGCAGCTCTCTCCAGCTCTGAAAGGGCTTTTCTGTGAATATAGGGGGTAGTGGAGAGCCTTTACTTTTCTTCACCTCTAGAAAGGAAAGAGAAAAATATTTTCTCCATAAGCCTATAATTATTTTTTCTAAAGGCTCAAAGTCACTGATGAGGTTTTGATCTCAGGAACATCTTACTGACCTCTTAGAAGACCTTTTAGCCATGAAGTTCTGGTCTGGAAGGCCCCCTTCTGTGTTGCAGAAGCCTCTACTGTTGATTCTGTTTTTTCCCTTACCCTATTACATCATTGTTTCAGTGTTTAGTTGTGTGTGTGTGTGTGTGTGTGTGTGTGTGTGTGTGTGTGTGTGTTACTGGGGATTGAACTCAAGGTTTCATACTGAGCTACATTCTCAAACCCTTTTTCATTGTGTATTTGAGACAAGATTTTGCTAAGTCACTAAGTTGCCCAACCTAAGCTTGAACTATTGCTTTAATTTTAAGGAATAAACTTGGCAACAGTATGTTGCCAGCACAGGATGGGAGATATCCTGTCAATCACAGATATTCACTGAGGTCAGGGAAAGGGAAATATTCACTAGCTTTGACTAGACAGTGACGTGGGTGTTGGCAGGTGGCAGGCACAGGGTAGTTCCTGAGGATCCTGACAGCCTCCTTCTCATTTTGGTGCCTGAGGCAGCTGAAGCTTTGATGGCATTCTCCTGCAACCCCTGCCCTTCAAATTTGATGAAAGCTAAAAGTGGCCTTTTTGAAGAATTTATTCTTCACCATCTCAACAGTTGCAAATTCTGAAAACTCTTAAAACTGTTTCTAAAGTCTTGGAGTGTTTCTTTCTTTTTTTCTTTTCCCATAAAACACAACGTGATGCAGTAACACTTTAGGATATGGAGCTACGTGTCCTGCTGTTATTCCCAGTTTATAAATCAAGCCTGGGGGCTAAAGGAATAGTTCAGTGGTTAAAGTGCCTACCTAGCAAGTGCAAGGCCCTGAGTTCAATACACTAGCACCACTTAAGCCAGGCATGGTGGCACATGCCTGTAATCCCAGAACTTGTCAGACTGAGGAAAAAAGAGTACCATGAATTCAAGGCCAGCCTGGGCTATATAGCAAGTTCAGGACCAGCCTGCAACACTGAGTTAGGCTTTGTCTCATGGGGAAAAAAAAATGGACTCATTCTGAAATCCTCAGATAATGGCAATTGGCTATACAACTCGAGTCATCTAAACTTTGTAACCATGATTGTCATTTACAAGCAACAAAGTCATATTGAAAGGGTTTGTTGGTGTTGTGTTATATCCTCTAGCCCAAAACATGCCACAATTATGTACGTTTTTATTTGTGTAGCCAAAACCGAATAAAAACTGTTGAGTATACATCGGTTCATTCCACCACAACTCTGAAGTGTTATATATGTTGTTAGTAGTATTTACTGACATTTTTCTTTCTCTGGAATTATAACAGGACAATTTACATTGCAGGATATTAGCTTAGGGACAGACAATAGATTTTTTTTTCCCTGAGGGTCTCATGGAAAGTCTGATGGGAAAGCACAACTCAGAGTACTTTCACAATCATTCCACTAGAAATCATAGAAAATTGGATATCATTTGGGATATATGACATTTTTAAATCCAGCAGCAGTGGACAAATGGCCCAGCATTTGTCCAGCAGTTGTCTTCCCAAAATCCAGCTTCTGTTGCTTTATCTGGACACCTCAGAACCTTGATTTACCTTGTCTGAGTCATTTCTTTCTACACTCATTTATTTGCATCATGGTTTTTGTTTATTTTTTCTATACTGTGACGTGCTGACGGTTTCCACAGAGCCATCCTGTCTCTACTGAGTATAAGAAACGATAGAATTAGTTCAGTCCATCACACTTACTGTGAAGAGTGTGAGGATTCAGGAGTCGTGCCTCATCACACTAGAGGTTAATGGCCGCTAAGAGTTGGCGCTTCTAGGTCAATTTCAACTTCATAGTCTCATCTCTTCAGGGAAATAGGTTCCCGAGGAAGCAACCACTGCAACGTAGGCATATGAAGCAAACCAGGGATAGTGCACAAGGGTATCTTGGGTTCGCCTGGCTGACACATACACACTAGTGAATTCTCTAAGATAAAAAGTAGTGATCTCGCTATAGTGTCATCTGTTAGAATTTTTAGTGATAGAAACCCAAAGTTATAAAGCCATAGTGTTTTAATAATAAGGGACTATCAATTATGAATCATACATTAGATAAAAATCCATCATAACAAAAAAGAAGGTGGCTAGCAAGATTATTTAACATATACGTGTGTGAGGTGATTTCACAAATATTAACAAATCAGTAAATGAATAATCTAAGGATTAAACAAATATGAATTCTCTCTTTTGGGTATGTGTCTACATCAATGTGAACCTGAAGAGAGAACATGGGGTTTAAGACATGCCGGCTCACTGTTCTCACCAGCTCACAGATCACGTTCTTGGAGCCACTGGATCTAACGGGAAGATGTGGACAAAATTTTCGTCAGAGATACTGTTGCTATTGCATTGCTAGTATTTAATAGTAATAATATATAATAATATTTTACAGCAAATTAAAAACAATACAGCAAATATCTAATTTTTATCTTCAGTGTAGTAAGACTACAAATAAAAGCATAGTGAATGCACGTAGGATTAGAGGAGTCTAGTCTGTTGAAGATACTGAGGAGGAGGAAGAAAATCCCACAGGTCAGCTCAGAGTGTGTATTTGTGTCTCACTATTTTTTCTACACAAATAGAAACTATCCAAACAGTACAGGATATATGGTTCTGAAAGTTCATTAAGTATACCAAAAGTACAGTATTGAACTAAGCAAAAAGTTGCAAATTACTAATTTAAATCTAACAAAAGTTGCTTTCTGTTTTACACGCTCACTATTGTCAAAATAAACAAGAAGTATCTAATGGAGCCCAACATGAACAATAAGGATCTAATGGAGCCCGGGATTCGCTCTGGTAGCTTAAGTTGCCGCAGGAAGCTTTCTCCACCTTCCACTGATAGATGGACAACTCCCCTCCCCCGGCGACTCCAGAGCTAAACAGAAGCTTTCTGCCTGTGGTTGAAATGATCATGTATTTCACAACTTCTCTTTCTCATCTTTTGTCCCTTTTGTTCAGAAAATCCTGACAATAACAACAAAAGAAAATAACCTGGAAACAGTTTTGCTCTTGCATTTAGACCTCTGTATAACGAAAAGTATATTTTTGTAAGCAATTGTTCATTGTTATTGTACAAAGCAATTCGGATGCTGCCTAGTTTTATACCATTTCTTTAAAACATTATTCTGTGTGTGTGCATGCATGTGTGTGTGTGAGTGTGTGTAAGATTACTTATAACAAGGTTAGCAACAATATTCAGACATTTGGATTACTTCTTTCATGGGACACACCACAGCGAGAACTTTATAAATATCTCCCTTTCATGGAAGAAGAAATTTATGTTTGAGACCAATGAAAGGATCATGGCGACTTTGGCTGCTAGTTACCTTTGCTTCATTCAGAAAGTCTCTTTACCCGCCTCATTACTTCATTTTGTTTATTTATTTGAAGCGTCTAGTCAAATTTTCCTACAGATGATCTTGTAGTCTGTGTTTGTCTGGAAACATCTTCAGGATAAAATTTAGATTGAAGGTGTGATTGGACCTCCACAGCGCATAGCCAACTTTGCCTCTATCAAGAAGTACTCTGCACCACATCATGAGACGCGTCTTGAGAGATCACTTTCCTGTAGTAGTACTAGGCCTGGGAGAATAGCTTACTGTTTAGGTGCTTCCCCAGCAAACACAGGCCTGCAGATCCAATTCCATAGCATCGGATAAACTGGGCATGGTGGCACAAGTTTAATCCTAGCACCCTAGAGGCTGAGACAGGAGGATTGCTGTGAGTTCAAGGCCAGCCTTTGTTACATACATAGTTAGCTCAGGAGCAGTCTTGACTATACAACGAGATCCTATCTCAAAGGAAAAAAAAAAAAAAAAACAAAAACTAGTACTAAGCCTACTAAAGCTTACATTTTGTTTCTACGTTTGTGTGTGTGTGTGTGTGTGTGTGTGTGTGCATTTTTTTCTCTCTTTTACAAAATGTAGTATCCAATGCACCTTCTTTTAATAGCCTGAAATATTTCTCCATGTTGTTTGACTCAATATTTGTCTTTCTTGAGGTCTTAGCATTTCAACTTGAGAATTTTCCTCAATCAATTTAACTAGAATCCTGTAAAGGCTCTTTTCAATATTGAATATTTTGCTATTACACACTAAGTGACAATGAATCACTGTGTACTCTTTTATATTTGGAGGGAGAATTTCTTAGCTTTAAAGTCCTAGAAGAATAGTAGGATCAAAGAATAAACATACACATGACTTAGTTATATTATGTCAAATATTTATCTTTATGACTTGAGTAATTTAAAAATCTGATAAGATGTGTATGAAAAGGTTTGATTTTTCATCAAATTTAAGTATTTGTAGTTTAGCTCACCTAGAAAGTGAGAAATTGAGGCTTAAATTTGCATGTCTTTCATCATGCATTTGTCACCTTTTCACTGTTTTATGGCTACACAAGCAGGGTTTTGGACTTTCAAGTTCTTTTGCTTGCTTTCTTTAAAAAGATTAATGCATTAAATATTCTTATAAGAATAATAGGATGTAATTTACATAAAGCTTCCTAAAAGTTCCTTATGGAAATACCTTCTCCAAATATGAATTGACTAAGAGCGTTACAGAAACAATACATGTTACTGAATTCAAATAACAACATTCCTTTTATGAACTTTGTGATTTTTTTTACCCATGACAATAATTTTAAAATGAATGTGACACATTATTCAATGTCCCCTTCCCATCAGCATTTGTCTTTATTAAAAAGCAAATTCATGCTAACCCACATTGTCTCTTACTCTATGCTAATTTAATTCAGAGCAGTTATGATTACTGTGAGCAATTATTTTATAACAATTTCTCACTAAATCCCATTTGGTTATGATTAAAACTTGAAAGCTTTAAAATAAAAATGCAAACAAAAATGTTTTAAATAAGTATAAGAAACCTGCTTTGGGCTGTGTTTGTCTTTTTATTTTCCCATCAAACCTCCACACGGATTTCCCCATGGAAAATTCCCTACTCACATGAGTGAAATGTAAGTAAATAAATAAAATCATCTTATTTCCTTCAGTTTCTTTTGAAAAGTAAAGGCTTTATTTAAAGTCACAGATTGATTTTTAAGACTGCAATATGTTGACTTTTAAATACTGATTCAACAAAATTTAAGTCTTATCTTGAACTTATTTTTTTCACGTCTTCATGAAATGATAAGTTTTGTGTCTTTCTAATAGTCACTTTACTTTTGCTCCCTTACCACATAATCTAATATCAAAAGGTGAAAACAAAATGTGAAAGAAATATTTATCATGATTATTTAAAAATTATGACATACATGTGTAGTGATTCAGTTGATATCAAAAGATGTATTTTATGCAAACCTGCTCCTGGGTATAAGCCAGAATTAACATATTAATGACAGCAACCTTAAACTAAATAAAATCAGAATAGCACATTTGGAGTTGTTCCTACATATCCAACTCCCTAAGAGCACAGAAGGGAAAAAAAAGAAATAAAAAGAAAAATCCTCTTTTTAAAGAATGGGCTTTACAGAATGAATTTCAGCTGTTTCTTTTAATCATGTGCCCCTCCCAAAGAAAGAAGACCTGAAAAAGATGTCATAGATAGAAACCGTGGGATGGGTCCTGATGGTTTCTTTAGCGGCCACAATCTTTCTACAGACAATACACATTATTACTTCAGGATTGAAACAAATGATCATGAACTTAAAGGAATTGAAAGTTGTTTCTATTCTAAAACTCAGCTAGAAACATAGGCAAAATTATAGTTGCAGTAGGTGCATGCGTACTGCTAGTCTCTGGCAAAAAAGTTCGGTGGAAATATTTCAGGGTCCAGAGATTGGCAATTGCTTGGATTGTACTCTAAATGTGTAAGTTGGACATTTTGATGGTGTCAAAACATACGCATTGTTTTAAACTGGGCAACTTAAAAATGATGTTTGTTTTATATGTTAAGACAGTGATATACTGTATGTTTTGGTTTCAATGCTTTTACTAACCAAATGTTATTTTACTACATATTAATATTTGATGGAAAAATTTAAATTATGAAAGTAAAACAGCATGCTGCTATTGTTAGGTATTAATATTTGCCATCTACTATAAAATTTCATAAGTGCATATGTTTTTCACTATTAAGATTTTATAGAAATATACTTCCACTGGAATTGATACATTTGTTTTTTAAGCTTTGTAATTATTTAAGATTTTAGTCTGTGATCATTTTTAAGTGACCACCTTTTGTAAATATTTGATATGTAAAGGAAAATAAGTTATGTCCCAATTTTTCAGGATATATAATTCAAACCATGGCAATTAGCCCGACCTTAATATTTCCCTTATTAAGGGGTTCTATACTCTTATCAATTTGATTTACTATCCTGTGAATTGTAGACACTCTAATTATTTCTGGAGACATAAACAGATTAGAGCTTCTCACTTAATCTTTATAATAATAATGATATCCTTAGCAAACTTTTTTAAAAATCAATTTTTTTAACCTATCAGTGAGCAGAGATCATGCAGCAAAAGGAAACACCACAATTTAGAAAGAAAGATGTATTCACAAAGGTATAACTTTTGCAAGTTTGCTACAAAATGAAGAAACTGTAGATGATCTTAAGCTGATAGGAACAGTTCAATGATAACTTTAAGAAAATACTAGAGACTTTTCCTAGCTAGAGGAAGAAAATTTAGTTCATCTAGGAACAAATAATTGTAATAATAGAAAATTATGCTTCTAGAAAATAGGTATGAAACATTATAACCAAGAAAAGGAATAAGAAATGGGAAAAAAAGTTCTAGATGAGAAAGACAAAATACTCGTGAAAGTGAGCACACTAGCACAGCTACCATAGAACTAGCTCAATAAGAGGATTGCAGAATGGCTTCCTTTTTCCACGTTCTAACACACTGCTTACCAGCTTTCAGTGCGCAAACTGCGAGACAGAAAGACGTGATGAAAAAGCTGCAAGAAACTCTCTGAAAAGCATTAATCTAAAATTAGTAGCCTCTGCTTCCATGTCAGGAAACTAGAAAACAGAAAAGCAAATTAAAACTAAAAGAAGCAGAAGAGAAGAAATAATAACATCGAAGAAAAAAAAAATCCATGAAGTTAAAAGCTAAGAAGCAACAGTAAAAATAAATGAAGCCAAAAACTACTTCTTTCCAAAGACCAGCAAAATTTTTAATCCTTTATTAGGTAGGCTAATGAAGGAAAAATAAAAGACACAGTTTTATATATCAGAATTGAAATGTCTGTCATCACTACCGAGTCCTTGGGTGCTTAAACACAATAACATAATTTTATAACAAGATCTATGCCCACAAATTAGGTATCTTCAATGAATGGACCAATTCCTTGAAAGTAACAAAATTGTCAAACTCAGTTGAAATAGAATAGTCGGCTTGTCATAAACTGATTAAGATATTGAGTTTGTATTCTCAAACAATTCAAGAAACAGAACTAAGTAACAATTCTACACAATATATTCTATCATACAACTGTGGGTGTTTTCAGGAAAGGGAAATGTTTTTGACTTACTTTCCTTGATCTTCATTATACTGATACCAAAATGAGAGGAAGGTCAAAATGCCTGTCAATACTGATACTGAGATTGAACCCTGTCAGGGGATTTTTAGAGGTAAGAACAGTTCAGATGTTTAGAAGGCGTTTGGCTGTCTGCCCTTGTGGATGGACTAATCTATTTATGTGATAAATAGGTTAATGGATTAATGGGATCTTTTGAAGATAAGTCTGTAGTAATAACCCATTTACCTGATCTCTCGTGCTCTAGTATGTCATGTTATATTATTAGCATCAGAAAACAGGAACATAGAAAAAAATAATCTTGGAAATCCTAAGCAAGACTGATCCATTATCCCCTGTATGTGACTAAGTGGTATTTTATCTTTCTTATCTTGAACTACTTGTTTCATGTATGTGTATTTCTTAGCAACTTCACAAGATAACTCAAAAGAATGAAATGTTTACATTCTTTAATTTCATGTAGCAATGAAAGTAAAATATTGTGAAGCAGAACTTAAGAGTAATTCATGTAATATATATATGAATTTTGTTTTTCTAAAGTAATTTTGCTTGCTTATATCACAAATAAAAGCTTAAAAGAGACTGTTTTTTTTCCTTGCAGGAAATGTTCGAAAGATTTATTAATGAGCCATGAACTTTCCAAAGAGTATACTTTCCAAACAGCAAGTAGCAACCAAATATCTGGATAATCTACATACCGGATAAGCAATTATGTGCACGTATTAGTAAATCCTTAAATTTACCTAGAATAGTTGCAGGTGCCTTCATTAAACTCCTTTCTAATGAGCGATCAATGTTTTCTGAAAGTATGTGGAAATCAGTAATAATAAAACACTGAAATAAATTCTCTACTAGTTTTCTTCCCAGTAGCCGGTGCTCACAGTGCTTCCACATGACTTTACCTTAGGAAGCTTTCAACATTAATAAACCTAAATCAATCGAATGATTGCTGTGATAAAGTCTCAAAGTTTTGTAGAAATAAAAAGTGTAACGAGATGTAGTTCTTCCTTTGTTAAAGCATTTCGGTGTTCTCGGTCTGTGATTTGCTACAAAACTCTAAGTAAAATGACAATTATAATTGTGCCTGTCTGGCTGTCTCATCCCTTCATTAATGCATGTGCTAATACTGGTCTTCACTTTATCCATATCACTGCTGTGTATCAGGTACACAGTAACTAGGTGAGGTTAAATTACAGATATCATGAAACTTTTACTATAGTGAGTGGAAAAAATGACTCAAGTAAAGCCATAACATACAACCTCGGATGGTGATAAGTCCTTGGAAAAATTCAGTTGAGGAAAACCCAGTTGAGCGCAGGTGAAGGTCAATTTTTGAAAGAGAGGAGTCTCTAAATGGTGTCTAAGAAAAATGAGGAAGGAAGTCCTCCATCTGGTATGTTCCAACACATTTGTGTGCATAATGAACATTTCACAAAGCACAGGAGAATACAGTGACTCTGAGATAGAAATTCGTTCATACAGTATAATCTTATTTGCAAAACAAATAAAAACCCAAAACAGCAAAAAAAAAAAAAAAAGAATGAATGGAAAGAAATGAAAGATCCAGCTGGAATATGGACACAGCCAACCATCAAAAAGGTTCCAAAGGTCCAGTCTAAATACACTTGGAAGTTGGCATAAGAGAAATGGTTAAGAGTTGTACTTACTTGTTCAAGTGAATCATTAATCTGGACACATGCAGATTGTATCATAAATAGTTTACTGGCTAGACTTGAACAACACCTTGAATTGGCCTATTTCAGAGCTTAGTGAAAGGACTATTGATGAAGATGTAGAAATTAGGAAAATTCTAGTATCTTAAAATAGGCCAAAAAATGGTGGCTTTTACCATTATTGGTACACAACAAACACCAAATGGAGCGGTCAGTGCAATGGGGAGAGAGCTGCTGGAAAGGTAGGCCTGGTAAATGCTGATACCTGAATCCAGTAGCTGGTAAGTCTGAGGTTGTCACATAGAATGATCGCAGGGTGCACCGTCCTTCTTCCATCCCCCTCACTCCTCGCTCTTGCAGATGGCCTCCTGCACCCCTACCAGGGGTCCTACCTCATTCTTGCCCCCTGGTCATCTATTACTGTCCTAATTTTTTTCCATTGCTAGGACAGAATACCTGACATCTACAAGTTCATGGAGGAAAGATTTATTTAAGCTCGCAGTTTCAGAGGGTTACAGCGCATGCTCAAGTCGGTGGGCAGCTTAAAATGGTATCGAAACATGGGGGAGCCAGAGCTCTCTGCACGACCTGGCAGAACAGGGCCAAATCCAGTCTGAGAGGAAGGGTGGAACTACCTTACCCGGTCAAGCACCAAGAATCCACCCCTTCCTACTATGTCTCCCCCCCAGCAGTACAAAGTACACATAGGCGCCTGAGAGTTTTGGGGGGAAACTCCAGATCCAAATCACAGCAACCTGTAGTGCAAGGAAAATAACAGTGCTGCCTATTGCAACAGTCGCCAGGGTGTAGAGTAGAGGTGAGCGCACATACAAAGTAAAACCGAAGCTGCCCACCAAAGGGGCGGGGCAGGGGGAGATCTAGCTAAGAAAATCTGAAGTCTTATGTAAGGCGTTTTGATGATGTCGATGAGTCTGGTAAGGATGGAAGCAATCAGAAATGATATTTTTGAGGATCACCATCAGAACTCGCTGTGGATTGTACTGGGTATGATCAAACTATGTAGTGAAAGCTTAAATTTAAAAAAATGCAGTCAATTGCAAATTAATCTTCCTCGAGATACTGTTTCTCACTTCAAATACACATGCCATTGTTCTTGACACTTTCTATAGTAGATTCTAGAAGTTTTTCATGTCTTAGGTGGGCTGTTGAGGCTGCTTTGGTGTCCTGAATCAAATCAAAACCTTTACCTTTCATGATCATTTTGATTTTGGGGAAAGACCAGAAGACTCACATCACCAAGGCCAGGTGTGGTGAATAAGTACATATCATAATGATTTTTTGAGCCAGATTTTTCATTGGAAGGTACTAAGCAGGTGCATTTGATGAATTTCTGGCCCCAACTCATGTAAATTCTCATAAAAAAACTTTCAGTACTGCTTCAGGAAGTAACAAGGACAGGATAAGCATATTTTGAGAGAAATTAATGGAAATATGTCTTTAACTGTAATTTTTTAATTGTTTAAACTTTCACCACCTATAATTTCAGCACTTGGGAGGGTGAGATAGGAGGATTGACGGGAGCTCAGGACCAGCCTGGATTACAAAATGAGACATTGTCTCAAAAAATAAAATGAGAAAATAAGCCTTCACTGAAAATGTGACCATACCTTATAAGTGTGGAAGAGAGGGATCAAGAATTGTAGCTGAGTTTTGATTTGAGCTGTTAGATGGATGGTTTCCTGTTTGAAGAGACAGAAAAGGAGGTGTAGGAATTTATTTTGGTAGGAGAAAGAAGCAGAGAAACTCCCTCGAATATTTTAACTTTAATTTAGATATCCAAAGGGAGGTGCTGAGCAGGTGGCCGGATATTTCTGTCGGTAGCTCAGAGAGACTGGAGTTGGATATGTAACTCGTGGAATCTCAAACTTCTAGAAAGTATTTAAAGCCATGACAGTGGGCTGGTAAGGAAGACAAAGTGTCTACATTTCAACAAGTAGGGACTGAGGAGAGGACAAAAAAATACCTTGAGAAGAAAGTGAGAAGGAACAGGAAGTCAAAAGGAAGAGAGATCAGGTCTACTGTGGGTGAAATTCTCAAGCTCAATGTGACCATCATGTATGACATGTACGACAGTGAGCTAAAATACAGCTCCCCTGTTTTGAAGATAAAATACAGCTTTCCAGAAGGCGATAAGTGTTTTAAATACAGTTGTACTGAAAGAGAAAAGTTACCTACTGACAATACCATAAAAGCTCAGAACTTGTATTTAGATAAATTAATTGGAATCTACTCTCTGGCGCTTATTGGTTGCTTCACTTGGAGCTGTGTTGTTAAGAATTGTTTTGTTCAGTTGCTGAATAGGGCAAATTCAGAGGTAAATTCCTCTCTTTTGACTTTATCAAAGTAAAAGTTAGATCTTGAGTGTTAATGCATCAGATGAGTTTTTAAAGAATTTTTCAAAGACTTCAGAAAATGTAACTTATTCTGATTCAGAAATGAATAAAAAATTCACTGCGGATGATGTTTTTTAGAAAAAAAGGAATAGCGTTTAGTGAAACAGTTGGAAAAAGAAAAAAATTGAGAAGAGTAACAAAAAGACACAACAATTGTAAAGTGTGGGTTTCATTGGGAAGAACAACAATGTACTTTTTTTGTTTTCTTAGAAATTAGTTGTGAATTATAATAAGTCTGGGGCCATATGTTGGGAAAGTCGTAAGTGACAAGTTAAGAGATCTGGGTTCTGTCTTGCAGATGGTATACATCCATTCATGATTCTTGAGTGGGTAATTAAGCTAACCAGAATATGACTTCTAAAACTGATAAACTTTCATAGAAGTTGGGAGTAAGATGGTGGTTAAGAGTGGTTGGGGATAATAGGAGGGATGGAGGATAGAGAAAGGTGGGTTGATAAATACTAACTGGCAGGCAGAAATATAAACTTGTGGGGCACACTTCCGCAGTTGCGTGGCTATATACAAAAATACACAGTATGTCTCAGAAAGCTAGAAGAAAGGATTTTGAATGTTTCCAAATGAGACAATGACAAATGTGTGAGTAGATAGATATATATAATCTGATTTAAATAATACACAATGGTACTGCTACTGAAACCCTGTGTGATGCACCATAAATATGTATATTTTTATGTTTTTTTCTATGTCACTTTAAAATAAATCTTGCAATTTTGAAAAAATTCTACTATGCTGTGATGAATGGGGCATATTAGAATAAGAAATGGTGTGGTAATTATACTCTTCTTCAGGTCTTCTATTTTTTGTTCTATATTTTTGCAATTTATTTTATTTACTTAAGAAAGTATAGTTTGAAATATTGAAGCATCATTTTGAAATTATTTATTCCTCCTGTCAATTTTATTTGTTTTGCTTAATGTATCTTAGCTCACAAATGTTTTATTATGTCTTTTTTCTTAATTTGTAGAAACATTCTTCCCTCAAAATAATTTTGCCTGAATGAATGTATTCATTGTAGTTCTTTTTCAGTTACTACTCACATAGCAAGCTTTCCAACAATTTCACTTTCAACTCTTTCTGTATTTTTAATCTAAATACTATCTTTTCAATACTTAGACCATACTGTTTTCCCCCATTAGATCATACTGTTTTGCCCACCTATTCTGCCAGTATCTGCCTTTTGATCAGAAAACTTAGTTTATTTAAATATAATGGAATTACTGAAATGATAGTACTTATTTCTGTCACTTTGTTTTCTATATGTCCTATATGTGACTTTTGTTCATCTATTTTTGCTTTTCTTCATGATAAACTAAACATTTCTTTTGCTTTATTTTAACACCTATTTATGTATATTTACTATAATTTTAGTGACATTCCTATTGCCAGACTTTGAGCAAATTTCAGTTTGAAATTCCAGCAAAGGATGATGACTCAGATTTTCACGAGGGAGTAACGAACACGGGTAAAGGTAATTACTACGGAAGTAAAACTAAAAAGACAATCTGAAGATATTTTTGTTTGTGTCTCTTTCTCCGTATCTGGCCATAAACAGAAACGACATAAATAATTTTCTCAGTGTCTCACCTGTGGATAACAGTTATCGTTAAAATTTGAAACAACGTAGCTCAGACCATTACCCTGATATTATGTAAAATTTTGACCTAACACACTTCTGTTTCTTTCTCACTCTTTTGCCTTGCTATTGTCATATAAATTACATTATTTACACATCATAAGCCTATCAACACAAGATTATGATTTTTTATATGGTTACTTTTAATGAAAGCAATTTACCATTTTAGGGGGACAGGTTTGCTGGATATAAAATTTCTAATTCTTTGAACATGTTCAAGGTGTTATTTCATCATACTCTCCCCTCCATGTTTGCAGATCAGAATAACTTGCTCGTCTCACTTAAGGTTCTTTGCACACAAGGCAGCACTTGTCTTATACTGTTTTATTGATTTTTTGCTTGTCTTTGAATTCTGTCAATTTGAATATGAGGTGTTTACGTACTGACCCCTTTGAGTTTTGCTATTGAGAGTTCCTTGCAGGTCTTCAGTGTGCATAGACACATCTTTCATCTGATTCAGGAAATATTTGCCTATTTTTTATATATTCTTTCTGCCACTTTCTATTTTTCAGAAACTTGAATGTAATATACTATTTTGCACTTTAATTACTGTTCTTTTTAACTTCAGATTTTCTTTTCAGTGTCAAAACCTAATTTGTCTTATTTTTCTCCATTTGACGAGAAATTATCATTTTCTTTTCTTTATAATTTATTTCTTTGAATATATTTTTAACCACTGACTTATGTTTTTATCTACTGCCTCCAGACTCTAGTCCCCTTTGTGTACATTTTCAATTACCTGTTTTTATTTCTTTATGTGTAGAATATTTCCTTATTTCTTTATGTATCTAGGATTTTAATATTGAAAATGGCTATGATTATTTATTTATTGGTTTATTTATATAGGCATGTGGCATGCAGGGGATGAAATCTTGGACCCTCAAACCAGCCCGCTGTTTGGTTTTGATTTTGAAACAGGCTCTCTCTTAGCCACTGATGTGTCAGGTTGTATCCAAGTTGCCCAACGGGCCTTGGTTTGCCATGCTCCTGTCTTCGTTTCTCATAGTGTTGGGATTATAGGTCTACACCACGAGGTGCAGTCTACACATTTTAAGTAATATTTTGTAACATTTTGCAACCAGTTTGACATTTAATCTTTGATTCTTCAGGAGTCATAGTTTACTCCGTTTAAAATTGTTCTGTTGTTGCTACTTGTTTAAAAACATGGCTTATTTAAAAATTCTACTAGTTTTATAAAAGGTCTTTATTTTAGTTCTTTTATTTTATGTCTATTTCTTAGAAGTTAGATCAAGAAGGATTTCTTTGAGTGTTGGACCAAATATATATATATATATATATATATATATATATATATATATATATATATATATA